>OY728132.1:1684992610-1686237561 GCA_963277665.1 Viscum album | reverse complement strand
AGTTCCTTGAGCTAAAAATACAAATATAGAATTGGGATGAACAGGTGAATATTGAGATGAAAATTATAGGTTATCCTTTAAGTGTATTGAAAAATGTGGAGATTATTCTATATTAATTTGATGCTTGGAATATATTTCTAAATATAGATAAGTTCTATTGATGATGAACCAGTTATATTATAAGATAAAGGATAATACTTTCATGGAAACAATGTAGTAAATTTAATTAGTTTCATTTTTTTCAACATCATAAGAAGTGATATGGATATCAAAGGAATAGATATTGTTTTTTTGAAATAAAGA
Source organism: Viscum album (assembly GCA_963277665.1). NCBI lineage: Eukaryota > Viridiplantae > Streptophyta > Magnoliopsida > Santalales > Viscaceae > Viscum > Viscum album. Next base: position 1,686,237,258 of record OY728132.1, on the reverse strand, counting down.
AGATACGAGGATAATTATATCACAAATGAATGGTAAAGACCTTATATCTCAAGGAAAATAAGATTCTATAGTTGTTAATTTTGGTGGAGGATTTTCTTTGGAATTAATATCAAAGGGGGAGGAGAGAGCATCAAGAATCTTTTGTAGTTGATTGGAGAATATAAAATCATGAATCTAAAAATTAAACACTAAGGGGATAATAGATAATCATGGATATTATTAGTATCGAGATGATTTATTGGTGTTGGATTCATGATAGTGTTGGAAATAAATCCAAAGAGGGATATTGTTAGCATATATGTGAGGATTGATGTTGGATTTTTTGTCAACACAAGTTGGTGATGTATCTAATGATAACACATGTTTATTGGTGGTATTATATTTATTGTTAACACATTTTTTTATTGAAAAAATCTTGTCATTTTGGAAAATATGTCATGATCCACCCCCACTGGGAACCCCTCTTAGGCCTACAGTAAAGATTAGAGTGACCCCCAAAGCCCGCCTCCAATAGGCCATAGTGTAGTGATTAGAATTGTGGGTATAATTCACAAAAATGGAAGGTACTACCCACATAAATCATAGGAACATATAAATAAAACTACCCATAAACACTATAATATAAAATAAACCAACATTAAAAAAATTCATGCAATGAAATACAAATACAAAGTCTTCAAATAAATAAAATACCAAAGCAATCCTAAGTCAAAAAATCCACAAAAAATCATGAGATATAAGATGGTACTATCTATCCCAGTCACCAAAAACCTCTTGAAAACTTGTAAAAAATATTTATAAATATAGGAGTGAGAAAAAGATGTATATTTAGTAGGATCATACCCAATTACTCTCATGAAAATGTGGAAGAAGCATACTAATGATTTAGTGAACAAATAATAGAACTAACATGAACATATCAGGTCAACTACTACCCAACCTCACTAAGTCCCACTCAAAAAATATTGCATCCAAGAGTAATAAAACAATACAAAGAAAATAGCATAAAGGAACCCTGTAACCAATTCCCTACTAGTTTGTCACTCTCACGCCCCAACAAAAAACACCCTGTGCTCTCACTCCCTTTCCAATCCATACTGTAACACAACATTTCTCATATAACAACCATGCCACATATCAAACAGACATCACCATATCACATATCTGCAACCACATATCGTATTCGAACTATAAAACAAATCTCTCATATAATAGGGTATCATGAACATGAAGGAAATCAACCCTATTCCCTCCTCCTCTCATGCACGACCCCTACCATATCTCTTCACACCAATACCTTGTAGTGTTAACCAGAACATCACATATGTCATTTGTATGATCACACTAATCATCATACTGATACCCCACATGGTCTTCCATTATGTCACATACTTTACCCATATGATCATACCTATCCTCACAAAAATACCCCATAGGGTATTCCAGTACACAATACTCTTCCAGTATGATCACACCTATATTGATCCACCATATATTATACCACACATAAAAGGGAGAGTGTAGAAGAGGGAGTATTCAGCCATCCATTCCCTTGAAAACCTAGATTTTTAGGAAAAAACACCTAGAACCCAAAACATTTGGGTCCCGGTAAGGATATTCAACTTGGTTGGGATGTGTATTGAAATCACAAATAAAATACATCATATATATAGTCACATACAAGAAAGGCCTAAAGGGTACACACTAAAACAACATCACCATACTATCATAACTATCACATCACCATCGCCTTCACTACCATCACTACCATTTTCTATGTCACAACCATCCACACTTCCTCACAAAAAACAACCACAACAAAACCCATATTCCCCCACTCTAATCACATTATTCAACCATTTAAAAATTTCCACTTACCAATAATCTTACATTTATTATCCATTCAATTACATATTTAATGAAAATCTATTCTCTAAACAATACCAATATTTTTTCCTTCTATTTCCTATTTATTCCAAGAATTTACATTTTATTAAAATATATTACTTATTTAATATTAGACCACATCCATTTACCACTTTCACAATTACCATTCACATTACATTATTATTGAGAAACTATAAAACAACCCACAACCATCAACTGACCATTATGTAACCACCCCATAACCCATTCCATGAAAAACAAAATAACCAGTCATACCAATCATCACACACCATAATAAAGTATACACCTCATATTTCTAACCATGAAAAGGAAGTTACAAATCTACTACATAATCCAAAACAAAAACACAAAAGAACCATCTATAATATATCCTAAACCAATTCCATGTAATTATTATATTATAATAAGAAAATTCATTATCACATAACAATAATTTCTACATCAAGAAATCCCAAACTTCTCCTTCTTTATTAGGCTTACATATTAATTCAACATCCAACGCTTTAATGATAAAACAATAATTTATAGATTTCACACAACTAGTTCATTATCCTCTTTTTGTGTTTAACCATTTATGAAGGTTTTTTAACATTTAAAAAATACAAATGTTATAATAATAATAATAGAAATAATAATTTCTACCAGTAACCATAAATAATTATCAATCACATAAGTAATAGAAAAAAATCATATAAACACATGCATATCATCCCATAAAATTCTATTTAATATAATCTGATTCATTATCTTTATTAATCTAATTCATAATATCCACCCAATAATAATAAGTGCATGATATTTCCACGTTATGCAGAAAAGAAGGAGAGTCCTCAAAACCCCTACCTCAACCAAAGATTTGATGAAATACTTCATGCAAACAAGGGAAGAGAAGACCATAAGAAAAAAAACATAAGGAAAACTAAATCAACCTAGATCAAATAAATTCCCCATCAAAATAACATAAAAAATATTCCTCAATCCTACCACTTTTGCTACCATAGTCTTCTTTGAAAAAGTATCTCACCCAAACCCATTAGTTCTTTATTTAATTAATCAATCAATAATTTTTTTATCTTTGAGGTTTGGGTCTTTATTTTTTTTATTTTTTTAAAATTTTAATGGATTATTCCTATCTCAGGGTTAGCACATAGTTAGTGATAACTATGCGGTAGTCATGTGATAGGGGTATGCATTCCAAATTAGTTTTTCATAATTGGCACATTATTTCCCTAATTTTTTTGCCAAAATGTGAAGGTACCTAGAGGGTATATAATGGGGTTCATGGTTGGCACACAATTTTTCAAACCATGCATACAAACTATAAAAAATTTATAGGATTTAAAATTTTCAATTTTACTAAACTAAACCTCTATATTTTTATCCCTTAAATTAAGAAACTCATTCTTAACTCTCATGAAGCATGTCCCCCCTAAATGACATGAAATACTCCCCTCTTCCCCTACTCTCTTAATTTCAGACACATTCTTGGTGATTTTAAGAACATCTAGTCCTGTGTAATATTTCCTCCTCCTCCTCCTCCTCTTCCCATTCTTCCATCTATTTTTCTTTGTTCTAGTTCTTCTATCTCTCCTTCACTATTCATGATATAGGATAAACCCTAGGTAGATTAAACTTATTATATATTTTTTTGATTCCCAAGGAATAAAGGATCCTTTCAAAAACTTCCTTTACTCACCTTTGATGGGTTTTCTTCATCTGCAAAAGTTCCAAGTAGGCTTTCCCCATGATTGACCCCTTTAATTTTTGAACCGTCAATTTCTTGGATTTTAAATTAGGGGTTTTGATTCCTAATTACAGTAATATGATTGTTTATAGAGATAAAAAACTAAAATTATATTTCAACTTGGTTTCTGTATAAATAAATTAATATCTATCTTTTTGGTATCTTCATAATAACTTATTTTTTTAATAATGCACTCTAAGTGGTTGTTAAACTGACTAATTGGACCTTATATATGAATTAAGAGTATTAAAACATGTTTTGTTATGTAATAATAATTATCAAGTAGAACTTAGGATTTAATTTTTATTTCAAGTAATAATTTAAATTCCAAGTATTAATAAAGTGTATAAATATTGATTTTGAATTAAAATGCGAGGTCTTCAAACATATTCAAACATGTTTTAAGGTTATGCACATATACATGAGGTATACATAGATACACTCACACACACACACACACGCACACACACACATATATATACATGTAAAAATTCACATGAGAATATGTGAATTTGTGTAATGGGATATATATATATATATATATCTCTGTGTGTGTATAATTATATATGGGCATAACAAGAGGGAAACCTTAAGAATTTAAATTTGGTACTCAAACTCGATTCTTTAAATGATATTTTAAAAGGATTTATAAATAAATTGTAAAGTACTATTTAGAATGTTTTATTTGGTTTTATATGTTTTAAAAAATCATTTTATTAGTTAAATATATGTTATGGTTTCTTTGATAATTTATGATATATATTTTGTGTGTTTAAAATGTTTTCCTTTGGAATGAGAAATGAAATATTTTAAAAAGGTATGCGTTTTTCATTATATTTGAATACTTGTAATGGGTTGATGAAATTACCTTTTTGGATGAAACATGAAATGGGAAAAACACATGGGAACCTGAGCATCTAAGGGGGGAATACTAGTGTTAAGTACCTATTTTGGTTCACTCCACATTAATAACAAAACAAAACTTAGCTAAAGGTCATTTTTTTCATAGTATTGGCGACATCACACTACTAGACCAAGGAATTTAATCTTTAGTGGGTGTGTTGGAAATGATGTCATCAGATTTGTGGCCCTATACTATTATGGAATCGAATGACCTACTTAGTTATTTGTGCACACACTTGGATTTATATTTAGATCACAAGTTGATATGAGGACCCAGGATTCCCACTAAACTTATATGACTTATGGATATTCCATGGTGTATGTTTATGGAATGGTTACTTTCTTGGAATTGGTATTTTCTTTTGAAAATATAAAAAATTTCATTTTTTATCATTCTTTTACTTTCCTTGTTTTAATAAAATATCTCTAAAGGATATTGAAAGTGTGTTCTTACAAGTGTTTTGGGAAATCCTTTTTTCTAAAGTGGTTTTAAGATGTGGATCTTAAATGAGTGTTTTGGAAAAGTAGTCATTGGATGGGTAACCCTTTTCAATGTAATTGTTTTTATTTAAAGAAAAAAAATATAATATTATTAAATGAAAATTAATGTGATATTGTTTTTTATGAAATTATGAATGTAAAACCTATTTTATATTTATATTTTAAAACTTTCATGAAAAAAATCTATAATTAAAGGGTAATCATGTGGAAAGGTGGGTGTTTTCCTATTAGAAATTTTTATACTCACACAAACATATATAAATTCAAATTTTAAGTTTTGACTTAGTTTATGACTACTATTGGAGTGTTGAGACTATAGTATTGAATGGTGACTTGTAAAGTCACATAGAGGTATGTTAGTTTCTTTTGTATTATTTATTTTTCCTTTATCACATCATCTAAGTAGGCCTTTTTCTTTCTTTACTTTAATTGGTGGTGTATTATATTTTTGGAGGTTGTAGTTAGACTCAGAGATAGCTGTAAGTGAGGGAGATAGGGGGTGAGTAAAGGGATAACTTTTACATTAAATTTATTTATTTTATTAAAATTATTTAAATGATTTATATATATTTTGTTTTCTATTTGATTAGGTGTAAATGTTTGACTTACAGACTGGTCATACCAAAATTTTGGTAGAATTACCACTGTTTGTTTAATTTATTCTAAGGGTTAAATAATTCCCATTAGATCTTATTTTATGACTTGGTGCTTGTTTCCACCCCAGGGTGATGAAGAGTGTGCCTCAGGGATTTCATGGGCCAACTTAGGCATCCAACGAAGGGATAAACTGGGTTGATTTATGAAAAAATGGTACTGATTCCTAGCTTCCTAAGTGGTATTAGGTTTTAGATTCACCCTATATTATTTAGGATGTCAGATAAATTAGAGTAGGATCATCAGGGATCAAAAGGTAGGCCATGGGTTGGTGCCTGATCACAACAACTCATAACGAAACTTGAGTTACCATGAGATGTAGGGATTTTAATTTTGATTTCGAGTTTAATTTTGATTCTTTATTTTGCATTTATATGTTATTAGGGATGAAAATGAGTGTTGAAATGGTGTCATGAAGTGACCTTACATGTCCTAGAAAACCATGTGGGTCTTAAGTTCCTCACTAAATATGAATTCTAGTGGCAATTAGATGATTGTAACATGGTTTGGTAAACCATATGGCCAAGTCATTCACAACCACTAGTCCCTTTTGATTTTTTAGTGACATGTGATGCTCTTAATTGAGTTTTTTCTAGAATGGTTTGATTTTAATGGAAAATGATTTGTCTTTAAAATTTATAGAAGGGGATTTGAAATTTTGAAAGTGGTTTTTAGATTAAGTGATGGGATTTAGAAGAAAAAATGTTCTCTTTGTGTTTTTTAAAATTGATAAATGGATTTTAAGAAAGGGGTATTGGTTTAAAATAGGATTTGAGTTTTTAATTTTTTTTTCTGAAATTAATTACAATTAGTGTAGTATTTTGAAGTGTGAAAATGATTTAATAAAAAATCAATGGGATTATAAAACAGGTTTCTAGTAAGGTTTTATTATTTTTAAAATGGGAATGTGTTTTGAAATTCATTTAACTAAAAAAAATTAGTTTTGAAGCTATTAAAAAGTATTTTTAAATTAATTAAAATATAATTTCTGTTTTTAAAGTTTTAAATGTTTTCAATAAAATATATGAATACTTAAAAATGGACTTTCAAGAGAAGTTATTAGATTTCAAAATTTGAATTTGTTATTTCAAAATATTTAAAGAGGAGGTTTTTGAGTTTTTTAGTACTTTGATTTTTCTTGAGGGTGATGGTGATTTATTATTTTAGATTGTTATTTTTCATTGGGATGTGATTTTTAATAAAGGTGAGTTTTGTTTTAATTTTGGTTTATCACATCTTTTTATTTCCACATTGCTTAATGTATGCCTCCAAGAAGGTTATTGATAATTATCAGGCCTAGGAAGTAATATGTTATAGGTTTTCGCTTGATTGGGTTTTGGTGATCCTTTAGGGGTGTGTTTATTTTGGTTTTCTATTAGTTGGTTCATATAATAGGTGATTATATGAGGTTTCATTTGTGACCTATTGATATGGATGGGTTTTCTAAGGGTTTTGTATGGTTATGGTTGTGGTGAGACTGGTCTCAGATTAATTGGGATTGTGGGAAACCTTGGGTGTGTTCCTAGGTAACTAGGAACAATGTGAACTAGTTTAGTTATGTACCGAATAGTGTTTCTTTTATTTTTATGGGAGAATTATGAGTGGTGTCTTAGGTATAAGGTCATAAGTTACCATTTCTTTTTCCTCAGTGGTTCATTTCTTTTTATCCTCAGTTAAAAAGATATCAGTGAGTGATTTAGTAATCCTTTTCGTGGGTCTTTCATTGGTAATACTTATAAGGATTATTTTTATTTTGGAATTCTAAATTCCTTTTGTTCATTTGGAGAATAAATGGATATTTTGGGAAATTGTCGATTCATGGATGATTAAAGGTCCTTGTTTAAGTTTCTTTGTTTTGGGGTTTAATGTGCATTCTAATGAAACCTTTTTAGTTTCTTTTTCTTGATATTACACCTTTTTAGTTATTAAATGATGAGGTGACCCACCTTTGGTCTCCTCATCGAGATATTTTCATTGGGTGGTTAGGTGGGAATGTGATTTGAGGTCCATAGATTTTTTTGGGTTTTGAGAGTTGGCTATTTGGTGGAATTATGGATCATGTCTTAATTAGGTGATTCATTTTAGTTCATTGGTTGGAAGTACATTTCATATATAGTGTTGGTATTATTTTTTACTTCTTGAACCACCATGCTAGGGTAATTCTTAAATGGTTAGGACACCCCCTATGGGTCTCCATCTCTTGATTTCCTCATTAGCGGTGATGTGTGATTCATTCTTTAGGGATTTAGAGATTATTGGAAATTTTAAGGTAATTTTATAGTGTGTTGGGTTGAATTTGGTTTTAGAATGGCTTGGAAACTATTTCATGGTTTATTATTTCATTCTAATTGAATTACTCCTTGGGTCTTGACTTTAGTCTCTGTAGATTTCTGGTGGTAGAAAGTTTTGTGGTGGGGAGTGCTATCACACCATGACCTGTAAGTTCTTGATATAATTAATCAATAAATCAATAATTTATTTTTATTTATTTATCAATGAGGTTTGATTATTTATTTTTTGAAATTTTTGAAATTTTGATGTATTTTTCCTAATGCATGGTTAAAATATGGTTAGTGATAACTATGTAAAAACTATGTAACAAGGGGTCTGCAATATTCTAGATATATTTTGAAGAGTTAGCATGAAGTTTTCCAAACAATGTGTCTAAACCCTCTGGGTTCCCAGAGGGTCTATGAAGGGGCACACAATTTGGCCAACCATGTGGTCAAACCATGCACAGTGTCCATGATTTAAATTTTTTGATTTTAGAAAATTTAATCACTCTCTTTTTCTTCCCTAAATTGAGATACTCCTTCCCCCATCAATACCTCTCATGATACATAGCCCACCTCCCATGAACACTATGGACACCTCTACAATTCCCCTACTCTCTCAATTTAAATAACCTTCTTGGTGATTTTAAGCACATATGGTCCCAAGTAAGAGTTCCTCCTCCTCTTTCTCTTCTTCTCTTTCCTTTATCTTTTTCTTCATTATAATGTTTCTCCCTCTTTTTCACTATACATGATATAGGCCAAAACCAAGGTGGGTTTGAAATATAATTTATTATTTTTCTAGTTTACAGGGAATATGATTTCCTATTCAACTCCCCCTTTTAATGTTCTAATGGGTTTTCTTCATATTTTTAAATTAAGAGCAGGTTTTCCCCATGCTTGATCCCTTTAATTTTTGAACCATCAATTTCTTGGATTTTAAATTAGGGTTTTTTATTCTTAATGATATTAATATTATTGTTTAAAGAGATTCAAAAAGTAAAATTATATTTCAACTTGGTTTCTATATAAATAAATTATTATCTATCTTTTGGTATTGGCCAAACAAATAATTTTTTTAATCATGGATTCTATGTGGTTGTTAAACCCGATTTCCCCTTATAAATAAATTATAAGAATTAAATAGTGTTTTTCACTAAAATGATAATTATTAAATGTCACTTAAGCATTAATTGGAATTTCAAGTAATAATTGAAATTCCAAGGATCAATATAGTGTTTAAAGATTTATTTTAAATTAAAATATGAGTTTTTCAAATGTCTTAGTGTGTGTTCAAAGGTTATGCATAGATACATGGGTATACATACATACATACGTATATATATATATACACACACATTTACAAATTCACATGAGAATATGTGAATTTTTATAATGAGAGACATTTCTATGTGTGTAATTATATATGGGAATCACATTATGGAAACCTTAAGAACTTAAAATTTTAACTAAAAAATGGTTTTTCAAATAATATTTCAAATAGGTTTCTAAATAAATTGTAAAGGTCCAGTGGGCATGTTATATTTGGTTTTTTATGTTTTAAAAAGATTATTTTAATTAGTTAAAGCTATATTATAATAGATTTTATGATTTATGATATATCTCATTGGTGTTTGAATTTTTTTACTTTGGTTTGAGATATAATATATTTTGAAGAGGCATGTGGTTTTCATTATATTGGAATGCCTATGATGGGTCGATAAAAGACCCATTTTGGATGAGACATGAAATTTTTGAGTTGTACATGACATGTAATCCCTAGTGGATGAGTTGGAAATGGTGTCATTAGATGGGTGGCCCCATACCAATAAACCAAAAAATAACCTCCTCAGTGTTTTGTGTGCACACTTGGATTGACCGTTAGCTCACAAGTTGATAGGAGGAACTAGGGTCCCCACTAAACATTTATTACTCAAGGCTCTCTCATGGTGCATGTTTATGGAATGGTTAATTTCATAGAATTGGTATTTTATTTTGAAAATGTAAATAATATCATTGTTTTATGAGTATTATGGTTGCCTTATTTTACTAAAATGTTTTAAAAAGACTTTGAAAGTGCGTGTTTATAAGATTTTTGGGAAACACGTTTTCTAAAGTGTTTTTTAGAAGTGGATTTTAAATATATGTTTTAGAAAAGGAGGCTTAGGCCAAGTAACCATTTTAAAAGTAATATACTTTATTTAAATAAAAATAAATGGAATATTATTAAATGATATTTAATGTGATATTGTTTTTTTATGAAATTATGAATGGAAAACCTATTTTCTAATTATATTTTCAATCAAACATCAAAATAGTTATTTAATTAAAGGAAAAGCATATGTAAAGGTGGGTGGTGGCCTATAGGGAATTTTTATTCTCATTAATATATATATATATATATATATATATTTTAGTTTCAACACCTGGATCAGTTCATGATTTCTCTTGGAGCGTTGAGACTCTAATATTGGATAGTGATTTTTAAAGTCATATGGAGTTATATTAGTTGATTTTGTTTTATTTAGTTTCCTTTATCACATCAACCAATTATTCATTTTTCTAAAATTCATTTAATCAATGGTTTATTATATCTATGGAGGTCATAGTAGGAGCTGGAACTGGATACAAGTGAGAGAGATTGGGGGATGAGCAGAGGGATTGATTTTACTTTAAATTGATTGACTTGTTTAAGTCATTTAAATTATTTATATATATTTTTATGTTTATTTTATTTTTTTGGATGTTATAATTACATAAAGGTCATAACAAAATTTTGGTATAATTACCCATGTTTATTTAATTAATTATAAGGGTGAAATACTTCCTATTAGATCTTATTTTATGTATTGGGGGTTTCTCCACCCTAGGGTGATTAAGAATGTATCCCTAGGATGTCATGAGCCATATTGGGTGTATGATGGAGGGATGAACCATTTTGGTTCATGAAAATAAGTAATACTAAAGAAACCAATAAAAAAGGGGAAATATCACATTTTAGATGAGAAACAATAAATCCATCAAATCTGGGGATTAAATAAATGAAAAGGCATTGAAAGACCTTTCAAAATTTCTCTATAGGAACCATAAGATTCAAAGGAATTAATGGAAAAAGAATGGAAGTAAAATGGGATTCTGAATTTATACATAGGATAGAAAAACATAAGACCATGATGTAAAGGGGATAATGACACTACATTGGTTATAAGTTAAACAAATCCTAAAAATAATGCCATGATTGACACCCAGATCCAATAAACCTGAGGAAAAAGACCAAAGAAATTTATATCACCATGTTAAAAAATCAAATCCTTTTTTTAACAGATTACTTGAACTAGGACATGATGTAACCCAATCACCATGACACAACAATGAAAAAAATGTTAGAATAACCAAAATTAATCACCCATCATCCACACTATAGTGGGAAGAACCACACTAAAATCCTCAGACTTCCCCCTACCATAAAAAATAATTATACCTAGACAATAGTGTAGAAAAAGGAACACTACACAGGGTCCTATAGAAAGTTAGAGCCACCATATTTCAACCATTTAGGATCTACACCACACCTGAACAACAACACTATAACCAAAATTCTAACCATAACAACCGTGTTCTTTATTACATGTTAATACATGATTTATTATATAAGTCTATACTTAATAAAACCCAAATGATATATAAGTCTAGTGTATTTAGTAATTAGGTTCATTGTATAAAAATTTCAAAAATAAAAAACATCATCATTATTGAAGACTTCCTTAACATGCTTGCACTTAAAACTACAAGTGATAACATGGGGAGATACATAAGAAAGGGGTGAGCTATAAATCCCAATAAGAGAATAAACACGGAATAACATGAATAATGTAATATGTGTTAAACAATAGGAATATAAATTTAGAATAAAATGATTGAGAATCATAAACTTGAATAATGAGGTATGACATAGAATGATAACATAAATGCAACATGGGAAATGTGGAAACAACTTGAAACAATGTATCATAAACATAGGCCAAGGATAACTACCAAGGAATCATGATGGAAAAGTCCCATAAAGGAATCAGGTTCACTCCCTATCCCAAAATGAAATCTCATGAGACTAAACATTACCAAATGAATTAGAGTTCTATATAATTCTGGGCGCAACCATCACTTTCATTTCATTCTCATGTTTATATGTGCCATATAGATCATACAACATGGATTCATTCATCACCATATTTTATTACATGATAAAAGAGTGTAGAATAAATACATATAATTACCAATTCAAATAAGTGTAAGTTTATAAATGTGAACACTCTTGATAGTAAATTGTTATGGTATTCTCTACATAATTGTTTTGGCATGGAAAATCATGGTGAAATTTCGACAGCATAACAATGTCACTCAAAAATCCATAAAATGGGTTGATGAGAGAGAAATGAATCTCTCAAAAATTTGAAATAAAATGGATAGTAATAGGTACATGTAAATACATATCCTAACATTATTAATTAGAAATATAAGGAATAAGATAATAAATAAACTTGAATAAAGAAGAGAAGGTGAGGACCCCTTACTAAATTTCAGCATGGTAACAGGTGCACATAATGGTTCATGGGAGAAATTAATGAGAGTGAATAGGGTATCTTATAATTTAGAAATAAAATGGATAGTAATGGTTATATGGAATAATATATACTAACATGAACCAATATAAACTAAGAGTCATAACATAAAAGATGTGCTTGAATGGAAATGAGAAGAGAGAAATCCCTTACTCGAGTGTGTGACTCTAAAAGTATGGGAGCAGCTTCTTAAGAGCTTGGGAGAACATTGGGAGGACTCTTGATATGAGAGTTAAGATTAAGAAAGTTATCTACTGATTTTTCATGAAGATAAATGATAGGTTGGGTGGGTTTATATAGGAAATGAGTGGGTATTTCTTTAATATTTATCAAACATAGGTTTTGGACTCTACTTAATAAAATAAACAAAACCAAAAACATTTTCATGTTTTTGACCGTGTTTTCTGATAAATGGGAGTGTTTTTAATTATTTTATGATGCAGAGGGACGAAATTAATAATGTAATACCCTTTCTTATGTGGAAGTGAGTCATACTCTTAAAGAAATGATTTTAAAACCAAAAAATATATTAATAGTTATGGAGGATTCACAAAGGATTTATAAAATTAATAAAATAAAAATAAAATAAAATTATTTTAAATGGGAGACATATTTGGTCATGGATACCCTTTATAGTATTTATTACATCACTTCTAGGTCATTATGATGTCATAATAAACACCGTATAACTATACCATATTTAATTTTTACACGAAAATTTGACTGTCTCATAAAATAATGAAGAATTCACTATTGGATATTTTAAATATTCTGATTCCAAAAATAATATTAATTTTATATAAGTAATTATAAATATGTGTATTTTCAATTTTAAAATTAGAATCAATATTTATTGACAAATGCTTTGTTTTTTGACAATAATAGTTTTTGAACCCTTATAAAAATTACATTTGACTTCATAAAAATTATATGATATTTTATATATACTAAAAAATATTCAATTAAAATATTTTATTAAAATATTATTTATTTTAAAAATCGATTAATTAATCAAAATAAATTCTTTAATTAAATTTGAATATTAACCAAAAATACGTTTTTTGTTTTATTGTATCAAAATAAAAATCATTTATAAAGTAAAAATAGTAGGATGAAAATATATTGATTATTATATAAAAAATAATATACATACTCATATTTCTAGGGTCTCGATACATATCCCTTTAATACACCATTAAACACCCTAAGAGTAAGGTCCACGATGATGAGACTTTCATTGGGTGGTTCGACGTACATGGTTTGGGACGTGATCTCAACGTGCTTGAATTTATCACATAAGTGGTTTCTCTCATTCTGAAGTTGTTGGATCTCATATTTGGATTGGTCAAGGAAAAATACCACTGATGATATCTCCCTCATAATCTCTGATAAATGGGATTTATAGGGTACTGTCCAATTGGTTGAGGCCATCACTTTGTCTCTGTCAATTAGATTTTTTAAAACCCTATATTTATACTAATCATGTAATCACTATTAAATTACTATATTATTAATTGTAATAATGATTAAGGGTATTTTAAATTTGATATAATAATAAATCCAATGAATTTAATGTGTTTTCTATAACCATATTACATAATACGGCATTTAATTAAACCAAAAGGGGAATTTTATTTATAACAGTTTGGGTCATTAAAACATTCCCCCCTTAAGAAATTTATCCCTTGAAATTTTCATCTCCCACACTAAAACAAATGATGGTAACTCTATTTCATCAACTCCTATGGTTCCCATGTTACTTATTCAAACTCGTGGTTTCTCCATAGAACTTTGACAATGTGCATTTTCCTATTTCATATAACTTTTTCTCTGCAATCTAATTTTTCACTCGATTCTATTCATAGGATAGATCATTCTATAATGGAACCAACTCTGGATTGAGTACATGCAAGGAGTATGATATGTTCTTCCTCAATAGGGATACATGGAATAAATCATGTACTTGAGATAGCTTATGTAGGAGTTATAGTTGATAGGACCCCACTCTGATGTGATCAAGAATATCAATGGGGTCAATGTATCTTGGTCTAAGATTTCCCTTATATCCAAATATCATGACTTTATTCCATGGTGATATGTAGAGGAATACTATGTATCCAACATCAAACTCTTGGTCTCATCGATTATTGTCAGTATAACTCTTTTTTCGACTCTGTGTATCCATTGATGTGTTGCTAAACAGTCTTAACCTTTTCCACCATTTCCTCATCCTTTTTTAGGACCTAGCATATTATGTTTCCCAACTTCATCCTAACATTCAGGTGTTCTTCATATCTTCTAATAAAGGGATTCATAGGGAGAAATTTGGATGCTCTAGTGAAAACTATTATTGTAAGAGAACTCAACTAGAGGTAGATATTGGTCCCATCCTCTTTTTAAGTCTATTTAACATGCTCTAAAAACATCATCCAGTGTATTAATATTCCACTTAGATTGGATAATAGTTTGAGGATTATAGGGCATACTAAATTTCATATTAGTGTTTAGATCATGTTGAAACTTTTCCAAAACTTATAGTTAAATCTCAGATCTCGATTGGATACAATTGAATGTGGTGATCCATGAAGCCTCACCACTTTTTTGATGTTTATCTGTTCAAGTTGGTCGAGTGAGAATCCCTCTATAATTATTATAAACTGATATGTCTTTATAATATGATCCAATAAACCTAGATAGAATTATTCCCTCTTTATTTCTTTGGAAGACCAATGACAAAGACCATGGTGATGTTTTCCCATTTCCATGTAGGTATGGGTAATGGTTGCATCACCCCCTTGGATGTTTTCCTTTCCGCTTTCACTTGCTATCATATAAGACATATTGATGTATATTATGTGATTTTCTTCTTCATATTGTCCCACCAATAGAATTCTCAGAGATCTTGATACATATTTTTTCTTCCAAGATGTATGGAGAAGGTATAACTAGGTGCATCATCCAACAAATCCTTCTTTAACTCAGGATTTGATGGTACACATAGCCATGAACCAAATCTTACAAATCCTTCTTCATTAAAATTGAACTCTGAGGATTTAATTTTTCTTATAGTTTCCACTTTCTTCTAAATTCCCACATAATCTCTTTGTGCATCCTTTATCTTCTCAAAAATGGATGGTTGAGAAATAATCTGTGAAGGGGTTGATGATGTTCCCTGCTTTTTGATTTCCATGTAAATCCTTTCCAAATCTTGAAAGATCGGATCCCTATCAATTCCCATAAATGATATAATTTCTAGATCCTTTCTATTTAGAACATCTACCACTTTAGTTTATCTCACTAGATGGTAGTGAATTGAGTATTTATAGTACTTTATCAGATCTAACCATCTTCATTGGTGCATATTCATCTCTTTATGTGTGAATATATACTTAAAACTTTTGTGATCTGTATATATTTTACATTTCTCCCCAAAGAGATAACAATGCCATATTTTCAAAGTGAATATCACTAAATCTAACTCCATATCATGTGTTGGGTTGTTTGTTTGTGAACTTTCAACTATCTTGAAGCATAAGCTATCACTTTTACATTCTGCATTAACACACAACCCAATCCCTTCTTCAAAGAATCTCTAAATACCTTGAAGAGTTATCCAGTTCTAGGTAGTATGAGAATAGAGGAAGTGATAAGCTTCATTTTTGACTCCTTAAAGCTCTCTTCACATTCATCATTCCAAGAAAACTGGACCTCTTCCCGAGTTAGCTTGGTTAGAGGGTTTGAAAATAAGGATAAATTTCTCACAAATCGATGATAATAACTATCTAATCTAAGAAAACTATGGATATATATCATATATGTTTTCTTCATCCATCCTTAAATTTATTCTATCTTTGAAGGGTCTACAGATATCGCATTTCATGTGATAATATTTCCAAATAATGATACTTCCTTCAATTAGAACTCACATTTTCTATACTTGGAATAAATATTCTCCTTGCATAAGGTCTTTAGAAGAGTGATCATATACTCCTCATGATCATCCTTGGTCTTATAGAATATTAGAATATCATCTATAAAGACTACCAATTTTTTTTGATGTAATCTCTATATAATCTATTCATCAAGTCCATGAATATTATGGGAGAATTAGTGAGTCCAAAAGGTATTACTATGAACTCATAGTGCCCACACCTTGTATAAAAAACAGTCTTCAGGATATCCTCCTTTTTCACCCTAACTTGGTAATATCCCAACTATGGATCCACCTTGGATAAGTATTGTGCTCCACATAGCTGATAAAATAAGTTATAAATCCATGGAAGATGATACATTTTCTTTATTGTGATTTATTTGAGCTCACGATAATCAATACAAAGACACATTGACCTATATTTCTTCTTGATGAAGAGGACTGGTTCACCCCATGGTGAATCACTTGGGAATATGAAACCTTTATCTAGATTCTATTTTAGTTTTTTATTCATCTCCTCAGGTTCCATAACAACCATTCTATATAGATTCATGGATAATAGCAATTACTTAGGTATAATCTTTATTGAAAATTCAACCTCTCGACTAGGAGGAAGACCAAGAAATTCCTCAGAAAACACAATAGGGTATTCCCTCACAATGGGATTGTATTCAAGGATGATTATTTCCTTATACTTAATAATTTTATCTATATATGCCTTCTTATATGGTCATAATATTCATTCTTTATATATTGTTTTTAAAGAAGATTAATCCTCTTATTTTCATTTGTACAGATTTGGGGGTTGATTCGTGATACAAAGAGTGATTTCCTTCTTGAGGAAATTTATGTTGGATATATACAAGGAAAGACAATCCATACCTATAATTTTATTAAATTCCACTAAAGGGAGTATGAGAATGTTTTATTGAATTTCAACTCACAAATTTTTTTAGGGAGGAGTAATATACTTGGGATGCAATAATTTCCCCATTTTTCGTTTTCACTGACAACTCTACTTCTATGATTTTTGGTGGTGTTTGAATAGTTCTACTAAAATTTCATGATATGATGGAATTCATAGAACCAAAATAAAAAAGAAAATTTAATATTATTTAATTAATAACTATATTACCTTTCACCACTTTATTGTCAGGATCCACCTCAGCGGTTGTGATGAAAAAAGCTCTCCCTTGATACCTTATAGGTTGTAGGTTGTTCGAAAACCCTTGGATTAGTGAATTGGTTTACAAAGTTCCCTGGTAGCTTGTAGTTAAAGCAATGAACAATGTGATAAGGGTTGAAAAGATAACTCCTTTACTCTATATCATTAGTGGTTTTCCCATATCGAAAATCGCTATCAGAGTTCCCTTCCTTCTTGCACCTAAAGCATTTCCTCACCCCCATAAGTAGTTTCTAGGTTGATTCTTTCTGAACCTTTGAAAAGTGGGATGTTGTAATTTATTGGAACTATTAGATTTATACATTGAAATTCCATAATTAGACTCCACTTTACACTTATTATCCCCATGATACCGTTGAGATTCTCTGATCTCAATTTATACTTTGAGGGCACATCAGAAAATATCTTCAGCTATCAAAGTCTCGGATTTCTAGATATTTTTGTAGACTAGGTTTTATCCCACCAAAGAAGTGTTCAACCATGAATTCAGGGGTAATGAAAAAGCCAGAGGCATATCATAAAATTATTTTTAATTTTACCTCATATTCCTCAATATATTTGTCACATTTTCTCTTGAGGGATAGGAAATCCTTTTCCATTTTAAGCTGGAGAGTGCGAGGAAAATATTTATCAATTTGTTTTTCTATAATTACTTCCACCTAATCAATTTGATCTATTCCTCAGGCTTCAAATTCTGAATCATTTTCCACCACTAATCTATTGATCCCTCCATATGATAAATAGCTAGTAGAACCTTTCTTATTCAGAACATTGAATGATGGAGAAGATCTTCTCAATGGAGTTGATACATTATTCCATGATTAATGGATCAGATGATATATTGAAATTCAGAGGCCTTTTTCACATAAAAGACTCAATTTCATCTTGTTCTTTATTAGAGGGATTTGGGATCTCCTCTTGATCTCAGATTATTTTCAGAACTCGAGTCATTTGAGAGAGTATCATCACAAATTTTGCAATTCTTGCTCTTAATAGGTTGGTCATCTCATTGGGACAATCATCACATTGCTCGTCGCATTGATTATTTACCCAATTACTCTTATTTATGACCATTGGATAGAATAAAGGGAAAATTAAGGATGATTATTTTTAAACTATTAAACACCTAAAATGGAATCAATTGACATTAAAGAGATAACTTTTAAATTACATGTATTTCATTAACTTATGAATTTATAGGCTTCAATATATGTTATCTATGATCCATTTCCTAATATAGACTCTTATGATAATTTTTTTCCAATAATAATAGTTTATAATGAGCTTATAAATTTACCAAAGTATATACAGTAGGAGTGTTAAACTAGGTGGGCAGCAAGGCCCATTTCCATGCGCCAGTTCTTGATCGAGTCTAGTTTAACGCGGTGTTTTCGAGTTTTACCCCTATGTACATCTATGAAAATGGAACATATACTTATAGTATCCACACACCTATTTATTTTCATGATAAAATACTTACTCTATACTTACTAAAATCTATGGATGTTTTCTTATACTTATTTTTATTCCTAATGCTTTCAGTAGAGTTTTCTAATCCTAAACCCAAAAATAACTAAACTTTTTACATATTAATACATGATTTATTTGAAAATATTTCAATTAATACAATGTGGAAGATCAATAAGTCTATTTACATTGGTAATTATGTACATTAAATAATAATTTAACATAAGAAAAACATCATTTTTATTCAAAACTTCCTTAACATGATCGCATAACCTAGGGACATACATAAGAAAGGAGTGAGATATAAATCCCAGTAAGGGAATAAAAATGGAATAACATGAATAAGGTAACAAATTTTATATGAGAGGAATATAAATTGGGAATAAAATGAGTGATAATCATAAACATGAAAAATGTGGCATGATATAGCATAATAACATAATGACCACATGGGAAATGTGGCAATAACTTTAAACACTACATCATAAACATAAGTCAAGGATAACTATCAAGACATCATGATGAAAAAAGTACTATAAAGGAATCAGGTTCACTCCCTTTCCCAATATGACATCTCATGAGACTAAACATTATTCAATTCATTGGATCACTATATAATTGTGGACACACCCATCACTTTAATTTCATTCTCATGCTTAAGTGTGCCACATAGATCATACAATATGGATTCATTCATCATAATTTTTTATTAAACAATAAAGGATTATGGAATATATACATGTAATTACCAATTCAAATAAGTATAATTGAATAAATGTGAACACCCTTGATAGTAAATGGTTATGGTATTCACTACACACTTGTTTTGGCATGGAAAATTGCATTGAAATTTCAGCAGTAAAACAACATCACTTAAAAATTTATAAAATGGGTTGATGAGAGAGAAATGGGTATCTCATAATTTGAAAATAAAATGGGTAGTAATAGGGGAATGTAAATACATATCCCATCCTCATTAATTGGAAATAAAAGGCATAAGATAATAAAGAAACTTGAATAAAGAAGAGTAAGGACCCCTTATTAAATTTTGGCATGGTAACAAGTGTACATAATGGTTCATGGGATGGATTAATGAGAGTGAATGATGTATAAAATAATTTATAAATAAAATGTATAGCAAGGGGTATATGGAAGAATACATACCAACATGAACCAATGGAAACTAAGAGGCATAACATAAAAGATGTTCTTGAATGGAAATGAGAAGATAGAAATCCCTTACTTGAGTGTGTGACTCAAAAATCTTGGGAAGAGCTTCTTGAGAGTTTGGATGAACCTTGGGAGGACTATAAATAGGTGAGGGAAGAGTAAGGATTTGATAAAAGGATTTTTAATGAAGATAAATGGGATATTGGGTGGTTTTATATAGGAAATGATTGGGGATTTCTTTAATATTTCTCAAACTTTGGTTTTGGACTCTATAATAAAATAACGAAAACCACAAACCTTACCATGGATTTTGCCAATGGTTTCTACCAAATGGGAGTGTTTTTAATTATTTTATAAGCAAAATGTCCAAAATTAATAAAATAATACCCTTTCTTATGTGTAAGTGAGTCATACTCTTTAAGAAATGATTTTAAAACCTTAAAATATATTAATGGGTTTTGAGGATTCAAAAAGGCTTTACAAAATTAATAAAATAAACATAAAATAACATTATTTTAAAGGTAAAACATATATTTTGTCATTTACACCATATATAGTATTTATTACATCACTTTTTGGTCATTATGATATCATAATACACACCATAGATTTATATCATATTTAATTTTTACCTGAAAATTCGACTATCTGAGAATTTTTTTTTAAAAATTAAACATTGGATAATTTTGAAATTATAATTACAAAAATAATATTAATTTTATCTAAATAATTTTATAAATGTGTTTATTTTTCACTTTTAAAATAAGGATTGATATTTATTGAGAAGTGCTCAGTTTTTTTGACAATAATTGTTTTTGAACCCTTATAAAAATTACATTTGACCTTATAAAAATTATATGATAATTTTTATTTACTAAACACTATTTAAAAATAATATTTATTTCAAAAATCCATTAATTCAAAAAAATAAATTCCTTAATCGAGTTTGAATATTAAACAAAAATTCTATTTGTGTTTTATTGTATCAAAATAAAAATCATTTATAAAGTAGAAATAATAGGATGGAAATATATTCATTATTATATAAAAAATAATTTACATACTCATATTTATAGTGTATTGATACATATCCCTTTAATACACTAGAAAATTCCCTAAGAGTAAGGCGCACGATAGTGATACTTTCATGGGGTGGTTCAGTGTTTATGATTTGGGTCGTGATATCAAAGAGCTTGAACTTTTCCCATAAATGGTTTTTATCATTATTAATTTATTGGATATCAATTGGGATTAGTCAAGGATAATGAATAGTGATGCTATATCTCTCATAAGATTTGATAAATGTGATTCATAGGGTATGATCCTACTGGTTGCGACCATCACTTCCTTTGTATATGTTAATCAATTTTTTTAAAACCTTATATTTATACTAATCATGTAATCATTTTTAATGACTATATTATAAATGATAACGATGCTTAATTATATTTTAAATCTGATAGAATAATAAATCCAAAGACGTGAATGTGTTTTCTATAACCATATTAAATAATAATACATTCAATTAAATCAAAAAGGGGATTTTATTTATAACCGTCTGGGTCATTACACTAACCAATCTTTCATGATGAATTAAAAGAACAATTCCACAGTGATCTTGAAAATTAAATAATAATGGAATAAAAACTCTAGACCTCCACAAAGTAATCAAGGTTCCATACCACAAGACCAACCCCTAGAAAAAATCTCATCTTAAACCACACCCTTCCTTCCTCAAACCTAGTCCTGACACCTCTAACACTCAAAACATGAAAAGTAATGGGATAAAAAGGTTTGGGACACTACATTAGATACCTATAAAATAAATCAAATCTCCACGAATCAAAACAAAACCATAAAGAAAAAATAAAAAACCAAATCCTCAAACGCTCTCTGAGGAGATAACACTCAAACAAGACGACACCATCAAAAACATGACTATATTAGGGGGAAATAATCTCATAATATCAGAACCATTTGAATTACTCAATCATCAAGCTAAACAAGGTTAAAAATTGTTTATGTTATTGAGTTCATATCCATGAATCACTCTCCCATGTATTTTTCTCTAGGCCACCAAACCTCTAAAAAACACGAATCATAGGAATAACATACCTGTGAAACACCTTATGATGATCTTTAATATCGATTGGATGCTCTAAAAATGTCACATCATCCATGCATCCATACCACTATAATTAACCATATGGGAACATTCATGGATATATCAATTATTACGCGGTATATAAAATACTTCACGAATCTAATTGAATTTTTAAAGAATCTCCAATTGATATACCACCTCCCCGAAATTCCTCAAAAACTAAAATGGGATGATAAACCTGGGAGAATGATTACTAACCAAAAAATCCCTTTAATACCCATAACAAGGGAAAAAACTTAAAAAACATGATCCTAAACCTTGAACTCTATAGGTATCCACATCCAATCAATATAATACTTTCGATTTCCATGAACCACTTTTATCTGCTCCTGAATCATTTGAATCTTTTTCATCATACTCTAAAACACATCTATACCAAGGACAACTGACTCCCCAATATCAATCCAACACAATGAATATAAATAAGGAAATCTGCAAAATTACCCAAACAGAGTGTTGGGAATAAAATATTTATAACTATTATTATAATAAAACTCAACCAAAGGTAGGTGTTTTACCCAAGATCTACCAAAATCTAGAAAATAAGATCATAGCATATCCTATGGATTATAGATGGTCAAATCAATCTGACCATCCTTTAGTAGATGAATAGTAGTGTTAAAATGAATATGATATCCAAAAACATACTGCAATCCTATCCATACTCACAAGGTGAAATGAGGATCCCAGTTAGATATGATGGTCCTCAATTCCCCATAAAGTTTCAACACCTTATCTACATAATTCCTTTCAAAATACTCCATCATAATCAACAACGTTATCACTAATATATGATCTAACTTAGTCAACTGATCTATAACCACTCATATATCATCCCATCCCCTATGAGATCATGGTAAATAGGTGATAAAATATATTAATATTTCCTTCCATTTCTACTTGGGAATATCTAATGGCTAAAACAATCCACTTAAAGCATGGTGCTCTAACTTCACCTACTGGCAGGCCAAACACCATGACATGAACTATACTATCAAACACTTTTCCAAGGTCATCAAAGTAGGCCCCTAAAGTTATGATACATCTTGGATACACATGGATGAAATACCATTAATAAGTTATGGAACTCACATAAAACCTCCTCACGCACCATAAAAAGAATGAACAACCTCCCCTAAAATTTCATCTGATGTCGGTCATCCTCAGAACACCCCTTCAGAGAATCACCATCGTTGATATAGTCCCACATTACATTTACCTCACAGCCTTCCCATTGAGAATCTTCAACCCACTGCACTAAATATGACTGCATTGACATCTAAAATATAAAACATTTTCCATCAACCTCATATGCATCAAGATGCATCCTTACAAGATTCTCCATCACCTTCTAATTATCTGTTGACCACTGAATAAAATTTTCCCATGAATTTCTACCTAGAGCATCAAAAAATATATTCCCCTTCACCATAGTTTAGGAGATATCAAATTCATAGTCCTATATGAACTCCATCCACCATTGATAATGAAAATTCAGGTCCTTATAAGACAAAATATACCTCAGGATCTTGTGATCTATGAAAACCACAAAGTGATAATCAATGAAAAACTATCACTAAAACTTTAGAGAAATTACCATTATTTCCAGATCAAGATCATGGGTGGAAAAGTTACAATCATGGGGAAATAATTTCCTAGAACCATATAATATCACTTCTCTCTTATGAATCAATATGAAACCTACATCGATATGTAAGGAATTTTTGAAGACCACAAAAGTTACTCCCTCCTTAGGCAGTCAAAATAAGAGAGCACTGATAAACCTATCCTATAGGTAGTCAAAAGGATACTTGATACTTATCTATAAAAATAAAATACAATCCCTTCTTATTTAGGGATATCAATGCGTATTTAATCTGAGATAAATCAATTAAAAATGTATAATAGTATCCATTGTGACCAAAGATGATATGAACCTATACAACATTATTGAGTGCTGCCCAAGAAAAAACCACCTTAATCTTTGAAGGATAAACCACCACTCTTTGTTGGGACATAATATTCCAAGTAAAATACACCTATGATGTAAAAAACTTATAATTTAGTAACTTTATATAGAGCTGGTGGTCTCAATAGACCTAAAAAACAACCCTAATATTTTTGGAATTATCCTTCTATAACCTTGAACATATGAGTATTTAATTAATGAAAACTTCCATGAATTGATCTTAGAACTCAAATAACACATAATTTATAAGTCCCATAAAAATAAACCGGGGGATTCATGACATTGGAAGACATAACCACAAAATCTAGGTGCCCAAAGTGGTATATGAAAACATTCATCGAGATATTTTCATCTTTCAATCTTATTAGGTAATATTTAGACCATGGTTAAATCATTGAAAATCAATTGGGTCTCTTTAACTAGTCAAATAGATCATCAATCTTCAAAATATGGTAATTATTCTTGATCGTTGCCTGATTTAGCCATCAATATTCTATACACAACTTTATACCACCATCCAATTTCTTAGTGAATGATTCTAGAACACCCCACAATGATAAAATGAGTTGTATGAAATGATTATATATTAAATCATAAATATGAATCCTCAACTACCATATCTCATAAGGTTATATCTGACTGGGAGCCATCAAAATAAGAGATGCTCCTGTTTTAACTCTACATCAAAACATATCACATCAAGGGGGTAGGGTCACAACCTTGTGAGAGAAAAACATCTAAAAAAATCCTACAAGACTCTAGAGAAAAATACCACCAAAAACTCTATTGAATACAAGGATAAGGATACTAGCTTATATAGTAACAACTTTGAATATCTATGACCCATATGATGATATCGCTTGCTAATGAACACTACATGTTGTCTCTATTTATCATAGAAAAAACTCTCCTTATGAAGAAATAAATTTATGTGAACATAGAATACAACTAGTTGATGGTAATAATGACATAATTTGACTAGATCGAAAGTAAAAATAAATCCATTGAAAACCGATACTGCCCCATCATCAGCTCACAACCCCATCACACATCAAATAGACTTGTCTAACCTCAAACTTGAATATTCAACATTATGGGTACTAGAATCCTCTTCAAATTGAGTTCCAAGGAAAATAACAAGGTAGTGAAATAAAGGTGTGTGATTCTCTAGAATCAAAAAAATTATAATACAAGGTATACTATAGATAGATGGTAGCTTAGAAAATATATGGCCCATCTAGAATTGAAACTTCTATATCATGAAACTTTCCATGTTTTACTCCTCTTTCTCTCTGCTGACAACCACCTCTATGCCCACACAAATCCATATGTACCTAAGGGATATTAAAATCATAGGGTTTTCCTCTACTAGCTCTATCTACTCTTGATGAAATAAAGTCCCAATATTCCCCATACCAATATAATTTCTGAGGAAACTTATGTAGAGGATAGATAGAAACTAACCACATGGACCATACTAATCCCTGAGGTTGGTCAAACACTAAAATAGTCAGTGAAAATTACTCAAAAAATTCAATCACAACGACCTAGAGATCCTAGTAGATGCACCAAAACCATTGGACCAATAGAAATGAGAATTAAACTACTAAGGATGACACTTCTACAGAAAAAACCTTGACAGTATGGATACCTAATATACTCCAATAACATCCCTACTCCTTGAGGAACTCTGATGGATCCCCTCTTGTGATGAACATGGCTTAAAATCCATAATATCAATGAATTAAACCTTCTTATACTCATAAGAGTATATATGAAATGTAAATTGGATGACTACATATTGAATAACTAGACGCAACACCTCCTCTAAATGCCATGCTCTCGAATACTCATCAGGGAAAAGGTTAGGGGAGAAGTGAATGAGGTCCTTAAATTTGATCTTAATCTCCATCATACTTAGGATTCCCTACTGAAGAGAGATAAACCCCTACCTATTCACCACACTTATCATTAATGAAACAAACATGGCATGAAATTACCTTTGAAAATAATCCCAAGAAACATTCATATTTTTACAATCCCTAAGATAAAAGACCCACCACTACCATATTGCTCCTTGAATCTGACTAATGACTAGTGGAACTTGATACTCCACCCTGGTATGAATCAGATTAAAATAAATCTCAGGATCCTCCCACTAGTTCTTTGTATCTTGATCAAATATTATCACCTTATACTTAGCCAAGCCCAGATGCTATAAATCTCATAACATCTTCCTCCAATCCTCATCCATCGTAGCCAGGTCAATCATTAGTGGTTATCTTGGTTATCTTGATAAACCTTAATAACTCGATCCACATGAATATGGTGACCAATAATCATCTATGAAAATAAAAGAGAAACATTCTAATACTGGTAGAATGATATTAATTTAAGTTTCATTTTATTAAATTCATTTAATTTCCCCAAATCACCCCAATTAAAACACAAGCGCAAATAATCATGATGTTTTTGTGACCACTTTGTGTTTACATTATATTTTTTGTAATCGGAAGGAAGAGTATAAGGTGACATAGGAGAGAGTTCTACCTTATGGGGTGATATGGTGGGCCCATTGATCGGGGTGACCCTAATGGATATTTTTATAGAGATGATGGAGAACCCATTCTAGTAAATAAGGGGACCTCCCCTTTCAATTTCAAATGCGGGACTAACTAGATATGGCATTGTTCATAGATTTAAGAAATTCATGTTATCAGGTAGAAATGAAATTGTATGAATCATCTTTCTCACACCAATAAATTCATGACACACTAGTGTTTTCATGATAAAAGATCATCATAAGATTTTTGTTATAATCATCGAATGTAAATACGTGCATACAAGAAGATGAAAAAATTTGAGAAGAATATTACCATAATCTATTGATCTTCCTACTTAAAATGGTAAAGAAAGCGGTATTCAATTTTTGGAAGTTCATGCATGAATTTAGAATAATGAAATAAGAGTAATTCGGTACATGGTTCGTAATGTATATGTAATGTCCTGACCCCAGTTACCTAGAGCCAGTGCATTATTACATAACATTGGCATGATCATAAAAGATCAAGTCTCAAAAAAGCGATTAGTTTAGTAGCCTTGGAAGTACTAGATACATTCATAAGGTTCACATTACATCATAAAATAGAAAACTTCAACAACATTGTTTCCATATACAACACTAAGATCCCATAGACTATCCCTGCAGGTAAGTCATAATATACTTCTTTTCATCCTAGGAAAAATAAAACATAGAAAGGGGTGAGCTCAAATGCTCAGTAAGGATAAAAATATAGCGGAAAATTTCATAAATAAGCATAAATATTTAAGGCAATGTATAAAACTAAAACAAAATCCTTTTCAACATAAACTTCATCAAAATATGGAAAATATAAATCAAAATAATTCTATTTAATTACTCACATGGATATTCTTCAAGTCAAATAATCACATGAAATATCAATATCCACTTTCATAATGATTGAATTAATAATTCTAGACTTTCGTAACCACATATTCAAGGCCTTATGCCAAGACTACAAATAAGATTTTGTCAAGGCCTTGTACCAAGACACTAGTTTGTCTCATGAGACCTACCGATGCATCTAGGAGCTATAGCAGGCTCCACCCGTCACATACTAAGTGCAATGCATTCCTCATATTAAAATGTTTAAACAAAACATAAACATTCTTATTGAAACTAGCATACAAAATTTCAATACTTTATCCATAAACCATGAATGGTATGAAATAACACATCCATATTTAAACATATCACAAAACCTTCAATACAATATTGAAGATTTGTATCATAATAAATCAACTTCAAACAAGTTGAAAATCTATCAAATGATGTTGACATAAATGAAATGAAACTATTTGAAAGAAATGAATCTTTGTTTTTTGAAACCATTTAAAAGAAAAAATTTATTTTGGAAATATTTTTATAATATTGTAAGGGAAGCTTTTATGATGTCATAATGGGGGAAAATAGCCTCACCCTCCGTATAAGTTAAAAAAATACATTCTTACCTTAATTTTGTCGAAAAGGTTATAAAGGACCTTGTTTTGAAAATGACAGAAGGATTCCTTTATAAACATATTATAAAAGTAAAACAAGGGTATAAATGAATTTCACCCATAGTCTATAAAATTGTAATAATGTTTTGAAATAAATTTTTATGAAACATGGATGTGGATGATAAAGAGGCCATAGTAGTTAATTTCGTATAAACAACCTCAGATAATGAAGAGATTGTATAATTAACCCTTAACTTGTAATTTTCCTTGATCGAGGGTAGGTTAACCTCCTGTATAATGGTAAAATAATTTTTATTAAATTATACAAGAATCATATACATTAATATGATATCATATATGATCTTTTAACATTGCTTTGTTAATAATACCTTAGTAGTATCATCGTTCCAGGTGTTAACTGATTCGTTTTACTTTATATGATGTGTTACGTAAGTAATTTTTGTTGTGGATATGATGTATATTATTCATATACATAATTATATCAACTATTTAAACATTATTTTTAACCATCTAATAAAAATTAGTCTTGAATGGATACAATGGGGGAATGAATCTCATCGCGTTCGTGGAGATGGTAATCCGTACGTACGCATGAGCGACAATATCATTATTTTGATATTTAAATAATATATAATTGGATGTTATATCATATATAAAGAATAATTATCATGTTATATTTATTATTTACATCAATTACACATCATTATTATACCCATCCAAATAATAATGTATTGAATAACAATTACACCATGACGTGGAGACGGTAAGTCGTACGTACACACGTATTGTGACATGTCATTCAAAGGATGGATAGAATAATTAATTTGGTTGTAACATATTTATAATAAAATCATAGTATATATAATATACTGGAGTTATTATTTTATAATGGAAACAACAAAGAAAGAGGAAGTGGAAAAAGAAAGGAACTTGAAAGAGTTGATGAAATATTTACCTCTTATTTGGGTTCTTCCTTTTGATTTGATCAAAAGGGATCCTTAGGTTAGATTTATTACTAAAGTAATGCCTATAGGATGAATTTAGGACAATTGAGAGGGTATTTTGTCAGGATTTGTCCAATCCAAAAGGCTTTGAAGGTGTGAATTTGAGGGAAGGGGGAGTGCCCTTTTATAAGAGGGGTGAGGGGCACCTTATGAAAAGCTAAAAATATTATTTTATAATAAAATAATTTTCGGTTTATAATGGAAAGAAAATGAATTATTTAAATTATAAGGTGGGTATGGGTCTAAAACCACTCAACCAATAAGTTTTATATAGGTTTCAGTAACTATATTAACTTTATCTTTTAGATTTAACTCTTAGTTAAGTAGTTTGACATTTACCATGTCTCTTTCTATTTTTATATTATATGGTTAATAAACTAACTATATACTTCCAAGTGAACCCCAAGTGGTTCATTAATGATATAAATATCATTATATAAGTCCTTTGGCCAAACGTCAGATTTTTAGGAATTGAATATCAATTAATAATAAAATATTTGTTTTAAAAACTCTTTTATGTCAATTTTGACTCTATTTGGTATTTTGTTTTTGCTAAATTTATAAAAGAATTATTAATTCAAAAAAAATTATCTAACCAAACCTAAAATTTCATATTAACCTTGAAAATTCGTGTATGGTATAAAAACTTTCAAATTATATTTATTTTAACATTTATAATACCATTTATTTGATTCTTTCATTAATAAAAAAATACTGCATCATCATTGTGTCATAAATAAATTTTATTATTAAATGTCTAAAAATTATAAATAAAATACCATTATTTAGGAAATTATTTTATATTTCTAATGAATATTTATGATTGAAAAGATAACATATATAACCCTATGTAAAAATTGTTTTACTAAAAGATATATGCTTATGTAATTTTTGTATTTACTTTAACTTAATTAATATGAAGTGTCATTATCACTTACAAGTTGCTCCATGGGGTCCCAAAATTGACCCAAGGATGCCCATGGTAGGACATGTATCATAAAATAGGTTTAGAACATGTTTTAGGATAATTTAATATTATTATAACATTATTTTTACCCTTATTTACCAGATTTACCCTTTAACCATGGTAAATAAAATATTTACTAAAGTAATTATTCAAAATGTATAAATTTAAAAGTTACCTATTTACACAATTTGGACCTCATTATTATAAATATGGAATCTATTTTTTAAAATTAAAAACATAGTAGTGTCAGAAATTAATTTAAAATTAATTCCTGTTGTCAAAATAAAAAGCGTGTTTTTAAGAAATAATAACTATCAAAAGATTGACACTTGCTTATGTTCAGTTTAAATGTGAAATTACGTCCAATGACCAACATTTGATTAAATGGTAAAAATATAATCTAATTATACTTAAAAACTACTCAATAGTATAATTTTTCACAATAAATTATTTTTATTAAAAAAAGTTGATTTTAATTAAAATTTAGTATTTTTCACTATTCATCAAAAATTTAATATTTTCAGAAAAATACCAAAAATTCACCCTAAGCTAATTTCGATATTATGAACCCAAAAATTAAGTCCATTTTGAAATATAAAATTAATATAATTTCAAAAAGTGGGTATTACTATTCGTAACAGCTAGTTTGATTGGTTTTGGTGTGTTAGAACTCGAATTTGTGTACAACACACGCTACTGTATTATTCAAACAGAAGTGTACTGTTGAATATTGGGGTGTTACAGTATATGTGAGATATTTATAAGGTTCATGAAGTAGTGTTTTTAAGTTTCTGAATAAGAAACACATATGATACACTTTTATATTTCATATAAAATATGTGTAATTCATATGGGAAATGTAATTTTATATTATTGAATCCACATTTAATAAGTTATATTAATCGTTTATGATGTTTTCCTTATAATCTACGTGGAACTCATAAGATTATATTTCCATAATATACCTTTATGAATGGATAAGTAATTATGTAAGATGTGTGAAATGTGTAAGAAACATAAAACATGTAAGATATGATTCTAGTAAGATATAATAAATAGGTAAGATGTGTATTTCATGAGATATACACTATTTTTTTGAATCATACAGTGCTTTACTAGTTTTTAAATTTTAAAATATCACAATTCTTTGATTTGATCCATGATTCAAGATACTATTTTTAATAATAAAGAAGACCCACATAGAGTTTTGTGTTGTGAAGTAAGGACTATCCATGATTTAAATACGCATGGAATCATGCATATATGAAAGAAATTTTATAAAACATATTTTTTTACAGAAATAGTAAAATAAAATAAGGCCAGGATGTTTCTAAAATATTGATAGGAAAGAAAAAACAATAGTCATGTGTTTAGGAAAGTAAAAAGGGGAGATCTATAAATTAAAGTCTTAAGAATCAAGGAGTTTTTAATTATAATAATTATATAAATTCTAAACTCACATGGTGGAGTGAATGAGAAGAAAAATGAAATTGTTGCTGCATTCATCTTATATATACTCTGTAAGTTGAATAAAACTATGAGATACATAGAAACCTTGATACTGTACCCTTATTCAAAAATCTATGAGTACCAAATATGGAGGGAGTCCCACTATAGCATTATTGTAGACCCTTTGAAGTTGATGAAATAAAGGAAGTCCTGACTCTATATATTCCAAGATTTGAAGAAATGGGGGGAGATATAGCATTGTTCATACACATTGAAGAATAAAAAGAAGAAGTTATCAAAGAAACTATCAAGGTTGCTACTATTTTAATAATAGATAATAAGGTGTATATAGTTCCATACATATAAGAAGAAGAAATGGCTTTCATTTTTTAAGATAAAAAGAAGAAGAAGAAGTAAAGAATCCTTTGAGTTTACTATGGTGAAGAAGAATAAGAAGAAGTTGTTGTATGTTTTTCTATGCATACAAAGATAAGAGAAATATTTCCACTATATAAGGAAGAAGAAAAAGATAGGTTCAATATAAGAAAAACCTTAAAATAGTCTAAATAGATAATGGAAACTTCTATTGTTTACCCCATTTCATATCATTGTAAAGTGAAGTATGCAGTAAAGTGATGGATGCATCAATCACTATTGGGATACATGTAACACAAGTACAAGGATATACCCTACTTTATATACTCACAGGTTGGTACTAGTGGATGTGATCTTGGATGAACATGAGTCACACTAAGAACCATCCTTCTTATTTTGAGAGGTGAACCTTGTAAACCTGATTCCCCCTTTACATGTGTGAATTTGGATGTGATAAAAAATAGAGGCAAGCTTAGATAATGTGATATCCATTCACTTAATAAGTATAGAGGTAATTAAAACTAATAATTTTTTTAAATTAGTTAAAAATACACCAACACTGATTCACCCCCTTTCAATGTTGAACATATCCTAAAGAGATCCTATAATTGGTATTAGAGTAAACCTATAATTTAATAATCTAATTTGAATTTGTTTTGATGATTTGAGTCTCTCAATATGAATATATAAAAAGTGTATTTTTGGAGAAGGTATAACTATTTCCAATCATAATTCTATCTATACCAAGACTATAATGAACAGAAAAAGAAAGAGAATAAAAGGTTAAATAAGACATCCCTATCATGAAAGGAAGAAGAAGTTTCAATTTCTATATGACATAATACTAAAGATGATAGATCCTATTTGTAAAGAGAATAAGTGGTATTTTAATAAAATATTAATGTAATGGATATAATTTCTACCTTGAAGAGTCAAAACATTTAGATGATCAAGATTAAAGTGTAAATTATTCTCTAAAACATCCTTTATAAGAACCAACCATCTATAGGGATGACCGCATATCTACAGATTCATATTATATATCATTTTATGGATTAAAAGATATGAAATATATATTTTCCAAATAAATATTCTCTTTTATTTATGTGTTTTTTAAAATTCGAAAAGAAGAGATCAACCAACTTGAGGAAGAGTAAGGAAACATAAAGAAGGATTTGGAAGAAAGGTCTCTAACATGTATAAAATTATATAAACAAGTTCGATACAAATAAGCTATAAATATGAATCTTTAAGAGATATTCTATATATATTTTAGAATAAATGGATTAATGAAATTAAATAGTAGTAAGAAATCAAGATTACACTTGAAGAAAAAAAAAGAAAAAAATTATGCATTTAAAATAAATCATAAGAATAATATTGATATCAAGAATACATCATTAGAGGTCAAATCAAATAGGATTAAAGAAAAAGACACTATTTTAATAAATAGTCAAAACTAATAATAACAAAGTTGAGGGATTAATGAAGGAGAGTGAATATAGAATAATAATGATTTACTATAAAAATAATATTGCCAGTATAAAGAACCTTGAACTTGAGGAATAATTAGAAAATTGGAAAATTTACCAAGCTATGTATTCACAAGACGTCGAGGGAAAAAATATTTTTTACATACATAGTTAAAAGGGATATTCTTATGATAAAAAATTTTAATTAGTGGAAATAATGTCATGAGATCATATAGTGTTTAATCATTATTATCCTGAAATAAAATTTTACCATCCATATCAAAATCCAATGATTATTATTAATATGTTTTCATGGATAATGCAAGTTTAAAAGTGAAATTTACTTAAAAATGGATGAAGAAAATTGATGAGAAACCTACCACTATATATTTGGTAGATAAAAGGAAGTATAAAAGGTTATGTTAATTGAAATAAGCCTAATCAGTTAAGGAAAATACTCAAAAATAGAATGCTATCAATTCTAAAAATTCTAGACAATAAGTAGAACAAAGAATAAAATCAATTTTTATGGGTATTGTTGGTGTTGTAATAGGTTTGGGAATAATGAATTGGACTGTAAAAGAATACAATAAATTTCATAAAATCAGATAAATCCTATTAAATATAAGATCAATGAAAAATTTATGCAAAATCCATGGATGAAAAAGAAAAATTTTGTCTACCCATAATAGATTTAAAATTCTTGAAGAACACTATGGAAATTGATATCAATATGGTCATAAGAGTTATACATGATTTTCTAGTTCATGTGATTATTCATAAAAAATAGAATATATGAATATATAAATTTATTGATAGAGGAAGTAAGCCTACCTTGAGAAGAAAACAATATGAAAGTACCACCTAGAACTGTCCCAATATGATGGAAAAGAATGGGGATAAGTAATATTTCGGTTACATGAAAAAGTTTTTTAATTAAAAAAATCCTAAAAAGTCAATGAAGGGAGAAACACTAATAGGGGTTTTTTCTTCTATTATTAGTAAAGATGAAAAGTCATGGACTCATGAAAACAATCCATGAGTGTATGCATTAAGGGAATTAAGAAATCAAAAAATAAAGGCCAGTCAAAAAATGAAAAAAATGGGATGTTTTTATAAAATTCATTCCCAATAATCCATGTGGAAATTTAAAAAAGGATTCCTATATAATTAATGAATGTGTAGTCTTTTAGCCAACTGATTTGAAAAAATAAAGAAATATGGAGAAAGCACAAGTGGAGGAAAGTGTTAAAGGAAAAGAAGATGTTGCATATGAAGAATCCAAATTTAATGAGAGGTTTTCAACAAATGATAACACAATAATTTTAGAAGTGGTGTGTGAATGGTGAAGTGTGGATGGATATGCTTCTAAAGACTTATTAACCATGATTCCAGATCAAGAACAATTCCTAAAGAAGATGAATATTTTATCAGGTGATGAATGGGTCTAAATTTCTCATGAAAAGATGAATTTCACATATAAATAAGTTGGAGGACTAATGGATTCCATGTTTCCAAATGTATAAACATATTTTAAAAATAAATGTTCATGTATGAAGAAGGTTTTCAAGGATAGATATAAAAGAGAAAAATAGTTGAGAAAAAATTCTCAACCTTGCTATTTACATTAAGGAACAAATAGTTACACCATATTCCCTTGATTTTTGTATTGAATTTTTGTGATTAATATATAATTAATTAAAGGTGAATATGGTTATTAAAGGGAGAACTAAATAGGATGTATAAGCTATTAATGATAGACAAGAGGTTGAAGATAACCATCTTGGAAATAATATAACATTTTATATTCTAAAGCACTCTTTAAGAAGTGGATTAGTCTTAATGATGAGAAGTTGGAGTGTCTCATTATGGGGGAGGCAAGTGAAGACGGTATAATGAATCTTCTAGAATATTTCAATATATTGTTAATCTAAATTCTGAAATATGCATGAAAATTCATTGAAAATGTATGATTTCATATTATTTCATTATTTACTATAAGAATAAAACCCTAACAATAAGGGGAGAAATTAATTTCATCAATGAAATAAAAATGAAGAAAATTGAAGAATATTCAAGTATATTTTTGGAATTTTAAATCATGTCTGTCATGTTTGAATGTTTTAATCATTATATTAAAGAGAGTTTTGGAAAAATGGTTTAAAAATTTCATGGGAATATTTATAAAAAATGGACTCAATCACTTGTCTTAGCTTGGAAATTGTATAAACAACCATTGAATATAGAAAAAATAATTCTCACATTTTATTGGTATCATATTATTTTATTATGAACAACTATGTTGTTTAAATAAAACCCTATTATTTTTTTACACTTAAAATTGATCACTTAGACTTATAGTGAGATGATTGATTAATCATTTCTTAAGAATAAAATGATATTGTCCTATCTCATGAACTTTGTGTTTCTTATCAATTAGGGGGAGAGAAGAAAATGAGAAATAAAAAGATAATGTGAAAGGGGGAGATAAATAAATATAATTGATAACCTAGAGTAAAATATAGCAACACATATTGAAATATAATTTTGTAGTTGGTATTAACAACATATACAAAGTGAGAGTTTGTTGAGATTGATTTGAATCTGTGTTATATTTATTATCAATGAACATAGAGCGTTAGTAATTATTGATTTCAATATGGAATTAAGAATAATTTCTTGGAAGTTTGAAATAGAACCCAAAAATTATGAAAAGAGGTATTTCCAAGTTAGGTGTCACTTTTTATTGTGTAAATGAGGATTGGAGACACATATTGGAAGTTGGATTGTGAATTACTTATCATTACACACATGAAAATTGAAGTCATTTTATTTGGGTTTTTGGAGATCTATTCACATTTAAGGAAAACTATTTTTTAGGTATTTAAGTTTCCTATAGAATTTATGATGGTAAATATTTTCTCTCTATGATGAAAGTGTTTTTAAAATCCCATCCTTATGTTTACAATTTACAATTTTAAAGAATAGAATACTTTAAAAATGATTATATGAAGTTGATGAAGAAGATTCAGAAATGTGATCATTATATGCATTGAAATTTGTTGTATTTCTTAGAATCTAACATTGGAAAAATAATTTTATAAGGATGAGAAAAAAAATTCCAACTCAATGCCATATTGACACCTGAGTAGCCAGGAAACCATAGAGACAACCAAATGAGCTCAAAGGTGAGAGGCAACTAATATAAAATATTGAAGGATTAATAGATCCTTTGTAGGTTGGAATAAGAATAAGAGAGCTTCACTATATGAGGAAGCATGATAGACCCACCAGGTAGGGATATCCTAAGGAATTTTCTCTTTGAGATGATGGAGCACCCAAGCTAATAAATAAGCATCCACCCCTATCAATATTTTATGTGGGAATAACTTAATATTGTACTATTCATAGATTTAAAAACCATGCATTATTGGGTAAAAATGACATTGTATGAATTATCTTCTCCTCATTACTCAGTCCATACCCCATCGATGCTTTCAAGCCAAAGGATCATTAGAATATGTTATTTGAGATCATTATATGTATATATATGAATTCAAGAAGATGAATAAAATATGAGAATAATATCACCATAATTTGTTGAGATTCTCACTTCATAAGGTAAAGAGAGTGGTGTTCTATTATTATAAGTTAATGAATTAAATCAAAATACCAGAAGAATAGGACTGAGTTATGTAGTTTGTAAGCTACACATGAGATCTTTGTAATGTTCTTGAAGAAGTATTCATAAATTTTAGAATAATAAGATCATATTACACACTTTTGGATTTCATATGAAATAAGTGGAATTCAAATGAGAAATTGAACTTCGTATGATATAAACCATATTTCAATAGATAATAAAATAACAAATATGTATACTGTGTAAGATACATTAAACTTGTAATATTTCCATATTACGTCTCTTTATAAGATGAAATATTCACATAAGATGTGTGAAATACATAAGAAATAAGAAACATTTAAGATATGTTTCTTGTAAGATATGAGAAACATGTAAGATGTAAATTTCATGAAATATTCCCTATTTTTATTAAATCATATGATGTTTTTATAGTTTATAAATGCTCAAATATTATAATTCTTTTATTTGAGCCATGATTTGAGCTACTATTTTTGGAAAAAGAAGAAGATACATAGAGATATTTGAACAATGAAGAAGTATCCATGACTGAAATATACATGGACTAATTCATATGTCAATTTAATTTTGTGAAGTGGATTCTGGGTAAAGAAAAAATTAAAGGAAATAAGGTCATGACGTTTCCAAAATATCAAGAGGAATGAAAAATAATAGCAGAGTATTGATGTAAGTAAAAAGTGGAGATATATGAATTAAACACTGAAGAATCAAAAAGTTTTTAATTCCAAGAATTATTGAAATTAAAAAATCATGTGGTGTAGTGAATAAAAAAAGGAAACAACTGCTGTATTCATTTAATATATAATATATAAATTAAAGAAAAATGTGAGATGTGAAGTAACCTTGATATGGTATCCCTATTGAAAATACTTTGAGTATAAAAGAAGTAGTGAGTTTAATTGTGCCATTATTTTAGACCCTTATATGTTTAAGAAATAGAGGAAGTATCAAATCAATACATTCTAAGAGTCTAAGAAAAGGGAGAGATTCAGTGTTTCACTTATGTACTGAAGAAGAAGTGGTCAAAGAAATAATCAAGGTTGTAGTTATTTAAAGAAGTGAAAATAAGGCATATGTTGTGCCACATATATAAGGAGAAGAATTGTCTTTCATTTGTGAAAGACAAAAAGAAGAATAATTAAAGAAACCATCAAGTTTTATATAGCAAAGAATAAGAATAAGATATTATATATTGTGTTATGTATACAAAGAGAAGCAGTGACTTTCCACTATTTAAGGTAAGAAGAAGAAGTGAGATTCAACATAATAACATCCTAAAAGGAGTCTAAATCAACAGAATCTTTTACTATTCATCCCATTTCAAATCATTTCAAAGTGTGGAATGAACTAAAGTACATGATTAACCAAACACTACTGATAGATATGCAATTAAAGTACAAGGATAAACCCTGCTTGATGTACTTGGAGGTTGATACTGGTGGTTTGATCGATCCCAGATGAACCTAAATCGCACTAAGGACTTGGGATGCCTAACCTCAAACAAAATCATTAACCTGATCTAACTTGACTATGTGGGGTTAGGTAGTGTTGTGTTACACATGGTATATGGATAGTTTGAGTTAGTTTGGGTTGGGTCGAGATCGGGTTGGGTCAGGTTTCAAGTTTTAAAAATAAAAAACCAACCAAACCCAACCAATCCCTAAATTATTTTCTCAGGGGTTCAATCACTCCACTTCCCTTTTATTGCCTCTTGGATGATAACTAATTCCATTAGGGCCACTTCTTCTATTTTTAATTTTGTATCATATAGAAATATTTTTAGAATTTATTTGGATGCATGTTTATTTGGATTTATGTTTTTTTGTTGGATGATACAATTCATAGGTCATTTTATAGGTTATATCTAATTTATTTAGAAATTACATACAATGTTTTGTTGTTTGATATAAATGGGTTTGGTTCTCCACATGAGGATTTATTTCTTGGTTTTTTAATATTTTTTTCCAATTTTTAATTGAAGTTGATGGGGATTTTTTTTCAGTTTTTATTTTTTATATTTTAAATGTTATATTTTTTTAGTTTTAATTAAATCAATAGATTTAATATTTTTAGTTATTCTTTACTTTAATTTTTATTTACCTAAACCAACATACTCGACCCAACCCAACCCAACTAACCTTGGGTCTAGTTGGGTTAAGTCATTACAAAAAAAACATCTATGTCCCAACCCAACCCCACCCAACCACATTTGATTGGTCAAGGTGAAAATTTTCCCAAACCTAACCCAACTCGACCCATGGAAACCCGTAAAATATATTGTTCTCATTTGCCTAGGTATGTTTGTCTTTGCTGACAAAATGAAGGTAATGTTAGAGAACAATACATATATTAGCTAAATAAGTATATAGGTAAACAAAAATGATAAAAAGTTTAAATTGGTGAAAAATATACCAACACTGATTCACCCCCTCTCAGTGTTGAATATATACTAAAGAAATCCTACATGATGAATCTAACACTCCTAGGTCTCACCCCACAAGAATCATCACGTCTCTTTGTACATTCTATAATATTAAATTCCTTGTATCAGATCATAGGGGGCCCTAAAATCCTATTCCTTATCTGGTATCCCTTTCTTACATCACACACACCATTTCCCTACCAACCCATACAATCCTTGAAACCAATCTCCATCCCAACTCTCAATTGAAGACCTGATAAAAATTTTCACAACTCACCCCCTCTGGGAACCCATCCCAGTCATGCAGTGAAGATGAGAGTGGCTTATTAATCTTACCTCCAATAGTCCATGGGGTGGAGACTATAAATGAGGGTATAAGTCACAAAAATGGGAGGCATTTCCTTAACAAATATCAATAACATATAAAATAAATTACCCATAAAAACCATAATATAAAATGAACCACCATCCCACAAACACATGTAATTCCATATAGATACAAAGTCTCTAAATAAAAAAATATAAGCAGTAATAAAGAAGAAACTCCACAAAAAATCCCAAGCTTCAAGCTAGTACTATCCAGCTCATCCACTAAATACCTCTTGGAAACCCATTAATAGATTTATATATATAGGGGTGAATATTACATGTATACCCTATAGTATCATACTCAATAACTCCCATGAAAATGTGGAAGAATCATGCTAATTCTTTAATGAATAAACATAACAACCAACTATCATGTATTAGGTTAACAACCACCCAACCCCACTAAGGGTGAATCAAAAAAATATCACATCGAAGAGTAATAAAATAATATCAAGCATATAGTAGAAAGGTACTCTATAACTACTTCCTCACTGATTTATCTCTCTCATTCCCCAAAAATAAACATCATATACTCCCAATACCTTCCACAACCATGAAAACACACACCATATCTCATATCACAATAATTCTACATATAAAATCTACATCATCATTATCACATACCCACCACCACATACCATATCCCAAATATACAACATATCTTCATTATAGTAGGTTATAAGTAACATTAAGGACATCAACCTTATGACCCCCTCCTACCATATATGACCCCCACTACATCTCATCATAAAAATACTCCATAGGGTCTTTCAGTATGTCACATAATCCACTTGTATGATCAAATATACCAACATACCAATACCCCTCAGGGTATTCCAGTACCTCACATACTATTCACATAGGATCATACCTATCATTATACCAATAACCCATTGGGTCTGCTAGTACAATACATACTCTATAGTATGATCAAACCTATCATTATACCAATACCCCATTGGGTCTTCTAGTACAATACACACTCTGTAGCATGATCATACCAACCTCAATACATTATATCCAGCACCACACCTATAAGGGAGAGTGAGGAAGAGGAAGTATTCATTCATTTTTTCCCTCACCAACCTAGATGTTTGGGGAAAACACCCAGAACACAAAAAAATTGGGCATCTATATGGATATCTGACTTATTTTGGGTGTGTATAAAAATGAAAAATAAAATACATCACATAGACACATAGACACACACACACACACACAAAAACACACACATATATATATATTCATACCCAAGTCCAACCTAAATTCTCTATGCCAAAAAAAACACCACCACACTATCATAATCACCACACCATCACTACCTCACACTACTATCAATTCTATTTTCTATGTCATAACTATCCTAACATCCTCATAGAAAATAGCCAAAACGATACCCATATTCCTCCACTTTAATCACATCATTCAGCCATGTTATTTTTTCCACTTACCATCCATTTTAAATTTATTTTCCATTCAATTCCATATTTAATGACACGTTATTATATAAAAAATACCCACATTTATTTTTTTTCAAATACCCATTCATTCTAAGTATATACATTTCATTAATATCTCTTACTTATTCAATTCCATCCCACATTCATTTAACATTTTCACCATTACCATTCACATTCTATTTCTATTAGGAAACTATAAAAAAACCCACAATAATTAATCGACCACCGTGTAACCACCCCACAACACATTCTATGCCAACCATAATAACCAACCAACCATATCATAACACACCAGAATAACACTCAAACCTCCTCTTTCCAACCATGGAAAGGAAACTACATCATCATTGTACAATCCATTTTAAAAACCCAAAAGAACCAATCAAAATGTATCCCCAACCAATGCCTCGTGATGTGAGTGATTTTTTTTAAAATTTTTAATTGATTTTCATTGATAATAACCCCATTAATAATTCAAATACCAGGTAATTCATTCACTTTTGATAATATGTACAATTTTATAATTTATTGGAAATTGGATTTAAACATGGTTCAATTGATATATTTAGTTTTAAGTTAAATTGAGAATACATACATTTAAAAGAAATTAAATTTGAACTTTGAAATAATTTTTTTTAATTTTAATATGGATTTAAAATTCTTTAAATGATTTTTTTGGAGATTTAATGTTCTAACATTTTTTTAAATTAAATGAAAATATATAAATTAAAATTATTTTAAAATGGAATTTTTAATTTTTATTTTCAATTTGTATAAGAGTGTGATTTTCAAATATGAAATTAATCCTGCACATTGAAAAATTTAATATTTAATTGAACAATTCAAATTTGGAATTAATTATTTAAAAGGTGGACTTTTATTTTAATTGTTTTTATTGATTTTTTTAAAAAATACTAATCTAAACATTTGAATTTTTATTGATTTTTACATTGTGAAAAATTATAAGGGTCAAAAGTTTCTTCAAGATGAATTTATTGAAGTGACTATAAAAGCATGGTCACTTAAGTGACAATGTGTTGATTCGATAAGTGACTGATAATTCATAGTCATTACCTAAGTGACTATGGTTGAATTTCTCATATGAAGAAAACAATTAAAGGTGAACGTGTTCGTATGGTCACTATACTGACCGCAAGTTAAATTTTAAAGTGACCATATGAAGACCCCATAGTCAGTATAGTAACTATATGTTCAATTATAGCAACTGAAAGTGAGATATTTCAAGTGTCCATACCACCCAAAGTTAGCATGTAATTTAAGCTGTATATTCACGATAGCCTCCTACACTCACTATACTGACCATGGATAACATACCATGATCCTCCTGCCTATCCTCATTGCAACTTCCACCACCAACCTATCGTGAGTTCACAATGAACCTACCTCACTTTGAACCAAAACCCATCATGATCTTCCATTAACCTACCACAAAACCCCTTGTTGATCGTTTTTCACCACCAAGAAGATCCCGAATGATTCCACAAGTGAAGAATTGAAGATCTCTTACTACCACCCTTGATAGAGAAGCTGATCTGTGCTCACCTAGTGATCCCAATCCACTATTGAAGAGATACGACCATGCGTGCATATCTATGTGAAGAATCCTAATGATCAATAGAGAATAGTGAAAATATTTCATGCCACCATATTCTATGCTCACCGCTAAAGAAACTTGAGTGCAATTGAACAACCGAAGAGACAAGCCAGTATCGCTGTTCTATCCGATCTACTCCACTGAGAAACCACCACACCATCATTGAAGATCCACGACAAAAGTTGAGATCCACCCAAGTTTCCATGAACCTATTTAGATCCACCCCAAGATCTCTACTACTATAGAAGTTGTATGAACCACTAAGGATGATGGTTGTAGCCACGATTTGAAGAGAAAACCCCAAAATTCACCGAACCGAGATGATGAACCATTGAGCTCCATCACTGGAAACCCAAAGCTCCACTATAAAAAAAACTCACCCAGGTGATAGGATACCTAGAGCTATGCCATTGAATTTTAACTGTCCATGTTAGGGGTGAATATATCAATTGATGTCCTGATACCACTTGCTTTATGCTAAAGACTTGAAACTGGGTTGAAAAAAATTAGAATAAGTAGACGAAGACTGAAAATTTTAATTTCTTTTTATTTTTTCCCTATGTATATTTTTAAAGACCAATGAGACTCCATATCTCCCAATGTTGTAGCTATGAAATAAAAAATGCATACATTGTGCTCAATGGAAAACCCAAGAAAACTCAGTAACAACTGCTACAACATTAAAAGCCCGACATCATAGAACCACCTACAAATACCTCTAACACAACTTGAACTTTGTTTTGAATTATCGACTATATACTCAAGACCTATTCAAAACATGATTTTAAATTGAATCAATATTTTAATTAATTAATTATACTGAAAATTATATCTATTTTCAGATCGAAGTATAAAGACATTGAGCCCAAACCTAATTCCACACATGCCTAATTTGAAAATCCCAAAATCCAAATCCAAATTCTAATATGTTCATTGTATTCTTCCTTCGATCAAAAGATGACTTGCACTATGTTGTGAATCATTGAAGTGTTTCACCTCAAAATTTTATGAAGCTTGATCATGGGAGGAGCATGAATTAGTCTAAGAAGATTCTTGATGCCATGAAAGATCTATTATCCAGACCCTTGATTCTGGACAAGTTTCTATCATCCAAGGAAGAAGAAGTCATTGGTCGATGTAGAAATTTAAGAACATTCGTGAAGAATTTTATGAAATCCATGTTGCTCACATAGATAAATTCACAGCAAACCAATGACCTCTGATCTTATTTCTATAAACAAATAACTATTCACTATAATATACTTTATAGTCAACACTCATTCTCGAAGGCTAATTCTGTGATCAATACTAATACTTTATTATTATTTCTTTTATTTATCATTGTAATAATGGTGATGGGAAATTAAGCCCTTAGTGGATGAGTGAAGGAGACCCCTCTATACTCTTTATTAATTAATTTAGTAG
Source organism: Viscum album (assembly GCA_963277665.1). Taxonomy (NCBI): domain Eukaryota; kingdom Viridiplantae; phylum Streptophyta; class Magnoliopsida; order Santalales; family Viscaceae; genus Viscum; species Viscum album. The sequence continues at coordinate 1,686,192,509 of OY728132.1, read as the reverse complement.
GGTAGGTGAGGGGATATCTGAAGTTAGGCCAATTTTTCTAAAATTGACTTTAGAACCAGTAAACCATTGTAATTTTCAACAATCTAACCCAAAAAAATAAAGTAAAACACACCCTTATAACCATCCCTTCTGAAGAAAAACCTAAGTCCCACTAGTACTATATTATTTTCGAGTTTAAAATTTGTTTTGTTGAGATCCCCTTGATAGGTGCCTAATCAAACTTGGCACCATTATTGGGGAATCCAAATTTTTTTCTTTATTCTTATTTTTAAAAATGAATCAATAAATATCCAAATAAAATTCAACTCACCTCATTGATTTTGATCTTGATATTTATAAAACCTTTCTAGTGAGAATAAGAACTTTGAGAATCACAAAGGAAGTGGAAAGAGAATTTGTCACTGTTCCATTGACTAACTCCTCATCTTTGTCTTCTACTTACACTAGAGTCACCTTAAGAAACTAAAAAATTGAAGATAATTAGGTCTAATTAAACATAACTTTAAGAAAAATTTATGCACCTAATTTCAATAACAACAATCTATATTAACAAATGAATAATAAAAAAGATAGTGAGCTTAAAACTGGAATGATAACTCACTTGCCTAAGTCTCATTGGTTATCAGGAAAAGACCCCAAAAGGAATCTATGATAATTTTTAGAGATCTATAATTAATTCAATCCTAGAGGAACCACTAAGGATTTTATTAGTTAGAACACATTTCCCTTCTCCCTTGAAGGATCTTTTAAGGAGTGGCTCTACAACATTCAACTTAGAGAGATCACCACCTATGATTAACTACGTTGAGCCTTCCTATAGAAGTATTTCCATACATCATGGAATGTTAAACTAAGGAAAGGGCTTTATTAAGTAAAATAAGAAAGTATAGAGAACCTTTATGAGTATTTGGAGATATTTAAAGGATTAACAAAATTCTAACCACACCAACCCTATAAATAACATCATTTCATAATATTCCTTTACCAAGGATTGATGGATAGAAATCAGAACCTTTTTTATGATTTCTTTAGATTTAAACTAATAAAAAAATCACATACTAAAGGCAGAGATACCATCAAAAGGATCTCCTAGAATTATCAACAATTTGGCATTAGAACTACCATAAGGGGAGTACATGAGGTGAATAGTTCTAAATCACTCCTTTTTTGATAAAATCGATGAAATAATATCAATTATGAAAAATATAGCTATGAAAAATGTACAAGATACATCACCCACTATACCCCCTTAGGTAATCCAACCTTTTTTATATCAAGAACACTTCATAGATAGTTATCCTTAAGTTTAATAAAACTGTGAAGTCATATACCAAAGACCATACCAATAATATCCAAGACACAACCAAGAAAGTAGAGAGTATTCCAAAACTCAATATAGATATGAAAATCAATAAGTTCATAAGACAAAATTTTATAAAGATTTATAAAAACATTTATAGTCACCACTATTTAAAAGATATAATTTTCAACCATGTACAAGATATCAACTAAGGTAATCTCAAGAACCCTCCCTATAAAACCTACTGAAAGAAGCTATGAGGACCAATAACCAGATCATAATTTCCATAAATGTAATAAATAACAAAATATTAGGTAATATTCCGGCCCAATCCATTCCCAACCCCATAATAAATGTTATCTCTATCACAGTAAGGAGTGGAAAAGAGTTGGGAAGTAGCGACGAATCATCTTCCCAAGAAGAATCTTGAAGTGGATATCAATTTGACCCTAAAGGATTTAACCTTGTGAAAGAACCTAAAGAATAAATAATTTTGGAAACACCCATAGTGAAGAATGATAAAGGAAAATATAAAATGAAAGATATATATTAACCCTAACCACCCTCTTTTACAAGGATGTAAAAACCCAAGAAAACCAGGGAAGATTCATTGTAACATGAGATGATGGAAGCATAAAAAAATTAGAAATCAATATCCATATACTAGATTCCATCAGCCAAATTATAAGTTATGAAAAGTTCATTAAATATATGTTTCTTATAATGAGGAGATTATAAGGTAATGAAAATTTAATTCTAATAAAAATGTTTCTTCACTTGAAACCCCCCCTCAAATAAACCAAAAATTCCAAGATAAAAGCATATTTTCTATGCCCTATACTATTGGTGAGCTCAAATTTTCCAATTAAATTTGTGATTTAAGAGCATAAATTAATGATATTCATTAAATAATTTTTTCACTTCTATATATTGAATAACTCAAACCCATCCAAGTGGTTGTGCAACTTGCTGATAGAGCCACTGCCTACCTAGTAAGTGTTAATGTTCTGGTAAGTGTACAAGGTTATGCATTACCTACTGATTTCTACATCTTGAACATAGAAGAAAGAAAAGGTTAGTATCTTTCCTCCATCATATTGGGTATTCTATTTCTCAAAACGTCCAAAACTATAATAAATTTAAATAAAGGAACACTTTCATGAACTTTTTTTGAAGAAATAGTGGAGTTTAAAATTCTAGATTCAATGAAATACCCTCATGAAAAATAATATAATTTTACTATAAACCATTTTGATGTTTCATGTTATTCTAAATAAGATATTTCAATTTTTTATGACATAATTTTATTTAAAAAGTCTTTGATACTTCAGGTTTTTACTGATGAATCTACTTCTAAAAATGAGTTTAATCTGGAAACTATTCTAAGAATTAAACAAATTTAATATATTGATGAGAAGTATACAAATAATTCACTTGAATTTTTTAATATACCCTATACCTTACCTATGAAGGCTATAGTAAATGATGAATAATATGTTAAAATATAGGAGGAAGACTCCTAGGATACTAATGGAGTTGACCTGAAATTTATCAAAGACAGAAGATAGAGGAAGTTACAAAAGATAGAGTTAGAGAAACTAAAACTAGAAGAATATGAGAAAAACATGCTATATGATAGTAAGACCAAAATTTTCCATGAAAAACCGATGAAAAAAATAATCTTGGAAATAGGAGATAAAGTGATACTATACTCTTCAAGAAGGTAGACGATGGCTGGTAAAAAGTGTTCTAAGTTTATTGGACCCTTTACGGTGACTAAATTGTTATAATCTAGTCTAGTGGAAACCAAGAGTGCTTATTCATATAACTGATTCAAGGAAAAGGGTTATAAAATGAATAATTTATTTGAAGATCCATGTAAATATCCCATGTAGGAGTTAAAACTCCTCCATGCATCCATCAAATTAAAGAACCCCAAGTTGTCTCTTTCCTTCACACTAGTTTAGATACTTTTATTTTGAAATGTATTTCAAAAAATTACATGCTAAACTTAACTAGAATGGTTTTTGAGATAAGTGTGTTGGAGAGATACAAAGTAGTTTTAGGATGTAAATACCCTTTTATGTTTTAAATTTAATTTCTCCCTTAAAAAAATAAATAAAAATCTAAATTATATTTTAATAATATGTATATAGTTTCTATAGGTTTCTATTTTTATATTTTTGGAATTTAAATAAATAAATAATAGAAAAAAATAAAAAAAAAGAGATTGGAAAATTTAACTTAAATGGTGTTCTATATAATTAAAGTACCATGCTAGAATTAAGAGACTCATCGATTTTGAAATCACTAAATGTTAATGATTACTAAGACCCACCTTTAAAGTACCATGCTAGAATTAAGAGACTCACTGATTTTGAAATTACTAAATGTGAATGATTACTAAGTGACTGTAACCATTGTTATATTGAAATTCTATTTGTTTACTAGTGAAATGGAGTGAAAAATGAAAAGATCATTGTGGAATAAGAATTATAACATGTGTTATCTAGAGTTTTGAACTCAATCTGGAGTGACCAAACCATTGTAATTGAATAACACCTTAGTGATCCTCCCCAAAAGAAAATAATATAAGACCTTTGAACCTAGAAAAAATGGGTAATTGGGATTCTACAATGAATCTATGATACAATGAAATTGTGTGTGAGTATCCCCCTATAAAAATTTTAATAAGTTATTTTTCAGAGTGTTCTGCACATACATGGCTTAGAAAAATTCAAAAATAAAATAAAATGAATAAATAACTCTTATGTCTAAAATGAATTCATTTAGGTGAGGTGAATATTAAACCCTTGAAGGGGGTAATTTAATTATAAAAATTTCATTTATAGAGTATGAATGAAGTGTGAAAAAAACTTTAGTTTAGGATTCTTAAGAATGAGGAAAATATGGAGGTTCTACTTGTTAAAATTTTAATTCCACTTAAATCTATCACATTATCTCATGGAACTGGAATTCAGATCTGAATGAATTAAAACAATGCGTAAAAATTAGATAATAGACATTACCATTCAATGGAGGAATTCTTTAATATTATTAAATTTTTCTTGCATTTGAATTTAGGAAAAACAATCAATATTTTTGGAATTGAATGATGATATTTCCTAAGAGTGAAACATTTCAAGTGTGGGGGAGTTATGTGAGTACATTTTTTTGAAAATTTTAATTCATTTTCCTTGATACTAACCCAATTCTAAATTTAAATACAAGGTAATTCATTCAATTTGGATACTTTTTGAAATTATAGATTTTTTTTGGAAAATGAATTAAACATGGATTAATTGATATATTTATTTTTGCAGTTAAATTGAGAATCCAGACATTGAAAAGAAATTAATATTGAACTTTGAAATAATTTTTTTTATTTCACTTTGGAATAAAAATTCATTAATGGATTTGTTTAGAGTTTTAATGTTTTAATTTTTTTTGAATTAAATGAGAATACATAAATTAAAATTGTAAAATTAATTGTGAATTTTTATTTTCAATTTGGATGGGAATGTGATTTTAAAATGTAAAATTAATATAGTTATTTAAATAATTTATTTTTAAATGATTGATTTAAATTTGGAATTAATTATTTGAAGTCTAGAATTTTAATTTTAATTTTTTTTATTGAAATTTGATTGAAAAAAACATTGCACTTAGAAAATTTGAATTTTTTAATGATTTGTAGATTAGAAAAAGTGAAAAGGCCAAAAGTAACTGCAAGATGAATTTATTGAAGTGACCCTAGAATCACAGTCACTTAAGTGACCACATGTTGATTATTCAAGTGACCAAAAATTCCCAGTCACTACCTAAGTGCCAATGTCTAAACTGACCATGTGATGAAAAAAATTACAAGTGAACATGTTCGAACAATCCCTATACTGTCCGAAAGTGAAATTTTGATGTGATCGTATAAAGACCCTGTGATCATTATAGTAACCATGCATTCAATACTAGCTAGCACAAGTGAGAAATTTCAAGTGACCGTACCACCCAAAGTTACCATGTCATTTAAGCTGTATATTCATGGTAACTTCCCATGGTTATTATACTAACTATGGGTAACCTACCATGAGCCTCCTTCCTATCCTCCCACTTATTTCTAGCCACTAACCTTCCATGTGTTCACCATGACCCTACAAAACATTCAACGCCCACCTACTATGAGTTTGCCTTAACCTACCATAACCTCCCATATTGATCCCTCACACACAACTGAATAGATCCTGAGCAGTGTCACCAGTGAGGAACTGGAGAACTCTCATCACCACCCTTGTTGGAGAAGCTGATCTATGCTCACCTAGGGATCCCAATACACTATATAAGAGATCCAGCCATGCATTACTATCTATGTGAATAATTCTGATTCTTGATTAAGGATATGTAGAACCTCGTACGTCACCCTGTTCTATGATCATCTTTGTAGAAACCCAAGAATAATCAAACAACTGGAGAACCAATCTGGATTTTTTGTGGTAAGAAAGCTACTATATTGAGAAACCCTCCATCCCACTATTGAAGATCTCCGAACAAGGATGATATCTATCCACACAACTATATTCCTGTTGATATCCACCCTAATCTCATCACTACTATGGTGGTCACCCAAACTACTATGGTCGATGGTTGCAGTTACGAATTAGGGAGATAACCTTGAAACTCTTAGGACTGAGGTGAAGATCCACTAAGAACCACCATTGAAAACCTGATGCCCCACTTTGAAAAAAAAATAAACTCACCCAAGGAATATAATTCCAAAAGATTCACCATTGAATTCGAATTATGCTCATTAGGGATTAGTATATTGAAAAATTTCGTGGTACCCCTTGCTACATATCGAAGACCCAAAATTTATTTGAAAAAATTTAAATAAGTATATTGAGACTAATTTTTTTATCCTTATATAAGAATTTGAATACTGGTGAGACTCCTTTTCTCTCAATGTTGTGGTTGTGGATTTGAAAAAAATAAATACATTATGCATGGTGGAGAACCCAATAAAATTTAGTAACAACTACCTAAAAATTATTATCTCGACATAAAATAACCAATTGAAGAGTTATTTGACACAACCTGAAATTTGTTTTTAATTATGAATAATTAGATCAAGACATTTGTACAACAACATTTAAAATTACATTAATATTTTACCTAATTAATTTTTATGAAAATTGTTTTTATTTATAGATCCAAGTTCAAAGACATTAGGCCCAAACCTATTCCACAAAATCCCACATGCCAAATCCAAAAATCCAAATTTGAAGTCCATCATGTTTACCATCTTCTTCATTTGAGCATATATTGACTTATACTATGCTGAAAATCCCTGAAGTGATTAACCTATAAATTATATGAAGATTTATCATTGGAGGAGCACCAAACAGTTTGGGAAGATTCTTAATTCCATGAAAATCCATTGTTATACCCTCAATTTTGGACAAATTTAAATCATCCAATGAAGAAGAAGTTGCTACATGATGTATAAATTGAAGAAAATTCTTGAATATTTTGAATAAATTTGTGCTACTCAGGTGGTGAACTTAAAAGTACACCAAGTTACTCCAATCTTCATTATATAAATAAATTACTATTCACTTTGATGTACTCTCTTACTGAAGATATTTCTTGGAGGATACTTCTATGATTTTTGCTAATTATTTCTTGCTGCTTCCTTTATTTGTCATTATAATAACTCTAATGATGGAACAATAAGACCTTAATGGTTGATTGGAGGAGACTCCTCTTATACCCTATGCTAATGAATTCAATATCTTAAAAGTTTAATTTATTTTCGGTTAATCTTTGGATTTATTCAGACTATTTAAGCAATATGTGATTTCTTATTCCTTTTATTTTGAATTAATATTCTTTTCTTCACTGGATTTCACACAAAAGATACTTATGTCTTCTACATTGATTGCAATCATGGGCAGTGGGTTGGTTTTAGGGTAATTATAGATCTTTGATTACTGAGTTAGGTGATATTGGAGGTTTTAATGATCATTTCATCCTTGTAATTAAAAATATGATTATAAGAGAGAACAATTATAGAAGATTTCATTTTGATGAAGATAGAAAATAATAGAGTAAAAATGGAATAATGATTTAATAGGGAATGTAGCATCCCAACCCAAGACCCACTTAAAATGGTGCCCCGAGCCAGTTTTTCACTGGACCTCAAGTGTGCCTTCTTGTGCACCAGTGGCTTCCCACTAGCTGCATGGGTCAAAAGAAAATATTTTGGGGATACTATACCATATGAATTAGAAATAAATACCACAAAAGTAATAATAAATAAAGTTAATGGAATAGAAAACTGATCATTAATAATAAATGAATGAGTGATGATGCATGAACATGATCTATATAAATACAGGTAGTTATACATATTGAATAACGCAGTGGAAAAATGAAACAAACAAATAAAAGACACCATGACTATCTCCAATAGCATCATGAGAACAATATTAGTCCTTTGATCCTGTACTCCATCCTATCTCATACAGAAAATAATAAGAAATCACAAAACATGGTCCAAAACCTACAATCATGAGATATGTTTGGGTACCCCAGTGCAATGGTGGCCCATAAAGGATGTGAGATATACTCCGTTGGCCACCACCTACAGTGTCTATAACAAATCCAGTCTACGAATATAGGCTATAGTAGTGTATAGATATAATAGAAATAAATTTATAAAGATTAATAATGCAATATAGTCTAAGATAACATGCTATAAAAATAAGTGTATAAAAGAAGAATAACTATAAATAGAGAAAAACACCAACCATGGCCTATGTCGGTATATCAAGTATCAAGCTTGTGAGGCATACACTGAATAATAATGTATCAGACCTATGAGGTCTATAACCTAGGTTCATTGACTAAGTAATCCTCTTTGAGTCCATGAAGCCCATCCATATAAAAATTAGTGAAATATAGACCTACATGGTCTAGGACCCAAGGCCGTTGACTAGGGAGTCCACTTCGAGTCCACAAAGTGCATCTATAGTAAACTTGGTAAAGATTTGGGTAGAACCTAATGATCATGCCCAAGGCAGTCTAAGAAATCCAAATCAATAGTAATAATCCAAGGCATCAAATATAATATATATATATATATATATTCAGGTTATTTGTTCTATACTGTGTTACGCCACACAGGTTCTATGCCATGTAATCCCATTCAACATAATTCATATAATGATCAAGGGTTTATGTTAGTCTCCATGACCATATCAATTTAATTCATCACATTCCATTCTTAATTTAATCCACATATAGGAGATGAAAATGAGGGCCATGTTAATGTCCATTCCATTCCTTTAAATAACTACATAATTACCATAGGTCAAGGTATTGTCCATTTCATTCTACAATACCTATTTAATCTATTTCATTAATCCTTTCACTTATAATGACATAGTCCTAACCGAGGCACTCAGCCTTTAACATTTAATTTAATTGTATTTGGATTCATTTAATAAGAGGAAACCTCAACACACTCCATGGGTTAGTGTAAACATGGTAAATATCACAAAATCACCTGAAGGGAGGTTTAGGTTGAGGTTTATGACCTCAATCCTTGAATAAAAGTGTAATAACATGTTTAAATCATACTATAAACATTCAATTTAAGGGTACATTAATTTAAGGAGAAATGCCTTGAAGGTTTGGTGTGTAGCACAACAATGCAATCTATACAACACCCAAAATTTTTAGGGAAAAAGTATATACCACCTACCTCTTTCTTAGTAAGGTATACTCTTCAAATATCGAGCTTTAATTTGACCCATAATGGGATAAATCATAATATTATAAAAATTCCCTAAAAATAGGGTGAATTAGGGCGCATAGATTTAGCATTCCATATGGTGATATAAATAATGAAATGAAGCATGAGAAGTCTTAGACATACTTAGGGGATTCTAATTTATGAAATGAAATTTTATTTGGGAAAGGAATGAATGAGATTCACCATGGAGGAGGAGAGGGAGGTCTGGAAGCATGTTGGGGAGCTACTGGAGAAATGGGGGAGGAGAAAGAGGAGTAAAATATTAAAGGGTTGGGGAAAACCCATTATTTTCCTAGATTAATGAGGTACATGATTAGGCCACATGGTTTGGATAACCATGAACCAATCATGAATCTCTCACTGCTCAAGTTCCATAACCCACACGGTTTGGCTGCACGGTTTAATGAAACCACACGCTAACCATGCAATGCTAATAGTTAAGTAACACTTACCATGCACAGTCCATGTTCCCACATCTTCAATTAAATATAGACATTATTCATGGCCATGTTTTGCACCTTGCATGGTTTAATAACCCATGAAACACCCCCTTACAGGTTTGTGTCATTTCTCTCGAGGGGCCACACAATTTAAAAAAATAGTTCACCATACCTATTTCTTCAAAAAAGCAAGATTTCAGAGACCAACACTCTTGAAACACATCCAAATTTTTGAGATACATACCAAGCCATAAAACACATCAAAAAAAATTTAAAGGTTTAAAATCTCAGTTTTATGTTCCAAGACTTAATTTAATATTTGAAATGTCCACCAAATGAGAAGTTCAATTTCCCTTGGAAACTTCAAACTGGATAAAAAATGGGACATTACAATCTCCCCACCTTATAACTTCTCATCCCTGATAAGCCTTGGGGAATAAAGAAAACATCACCTGACCTACTTGAGTCATGAAGTTACATTCAAATTACCACATAAAATTTCCAAATGCCCAAAAAACCTCCAAGAACAATTTTAAGCACTTGGTACTTGAAATGTTAAAATCAAGAAAATTATCATACCTCACATTGAAACATTGAGACGGTGTTTACCTAAGCTTACCTAAATCAAGAAATGATTACATCATAATATCTTATATCATCCAGCCTATGGTGCTCCCCACCATAGGTTATTATTTTAACATGATCAATTCCATGTAACAAAACACCCACCATCATAATTTCCTACCAAACACATCTATAGTGTTCAAGTGACACTCCTAGCATATTTATTAAATTACACGTGAGGAATCTACACTCAGTTTTCAATCTGATTAAAACAGTCAAACTCCAATTGAACAAGCTCCAAATAGTCTAACAAGATTTTATTTGAAAAGTATTGATCAACCCTTTAATCTACACCCATCTCATCTTGATGGTATGCCTGATGAAGTCTCCTAAAAAACATCATCATTCTATTTGATATAATTTTAGTTGAACTAATTATGATCAACTACTTTATAATGATGCTCGGGTCAACCCACTTTCATGCATAATACTCAAAACCGTTGATCCTAGATCCACACTAAGACAATCACCAATGTTTGACTCTAAATAGTTTTCACACACAAAAGGTGAAAGATAAACTTACCATACATGGTGGGTGTACATACCATACCCCCTAATTCAAAAACATGACAAACACTTCTAATATTCATTATCCAACAAGGTCAAACTGACCATGATACATGGAACGTTAGTATTTTAATACATAAAGAGTTCCCTTGGAACTTATCTCCAAAATCATGAATCTCACATGTTCTATAATTTTTCAAATGACCTCCCATTACATGGTGTTATTTTTGAGAAGAAAGTGTCAAAAACAAAAGCACTGGTCAATAGGGCTAGGTACCTGAACAGTCCTACCCAACGTAGAAAGTTTCAATAAACAAACACTCAAGGTGATTTTAAAAATAAAGGGAATCACCATGTCTGAATCAAAACACTCGAGTACCTACCATGCATCGGTCTAAAAAACCATAAAACAAGTCCCACTACAAAAATTCAAACATAGTCCCAAGCCAATTTCTTTCATAGGTTTTCCTTATTAGAACCATGTCAATGAACTTCAAAGGTTAGAATATATCATAATAGGTGTAACAAAATCACTTTCCAAACATTGGTGTACCAGGCCCTGATGATCTATAAGAATCTGAATATGGGAGTTCTCTTTAAAACAATACAACACTAATGTAAAAAAATGGTTGAAACACATTGGTATACATATACATTAATACCTCCTTAAGGTTTAACATACCAAAAAACCACCCATCTACCCAAGGGTTCCTTTTATTATATTGAGTCTTACTCAAGAAAACATACAACCAAACAACACCTCTTATCTGAAATATGAAAGGAAGCACTTATCAATGCTTTAAGATCAAAATGCACAACCATAATTGGGATAGATCCTTATATATGAATGACATTGACCCTAAAAACTATCACACATAAAAAGATCACTTGGACTTACCACCTAACCTCTAGGTCCAATGAAACCTTGAAAAAATTCATCAGAGTTTCATAATAATGGTCACATTCCCATTCAAAAAAATTCTCAAGGAAACATTTAAAACTGACCCCTACACGGGGGTCCTTACAACAGGAACCTTTGAAAGATATAATTTTAATGCTTTTAAACGATACTCATTCCTTTAAAAATTTAAAACAGTTCACATACCATGTTTATGAAGTAACAATTGTCATAGAAACCATACCATTCACTTTATATACCTGATTACATACAACATTTATAAAATTATCTCATAATTTCCTTTTTAACCATTTATTTTATTCAATATTTTTCACAACTATCTCGGTTAAATAAAATGAGAATTTAAAAATCTATAGAGGAAAACACTCTTTAGTTTTTAATTGGAATTTTAATTAACTAACAACTAATAATAATAAAACTCAAAAGTAGATAATAGGTCTTTTATTAATTAAGGGAGCTGTTCAAGTAAGATTCCACCATATGTTTTTACATAACACCATATAATCATCTGTTGACACTTTAAATGATGATCCCATTTACATAAACATACCCCTATGGGGTTTAAGTTTTAATAACATAAGAAAGTAAAGGAAACTTATAAGGGTCCCATCTTGTCAATATAGGTTCAATTATATGGTCATCCATTCCCAATTTATGGAGTCAATGCTCTATAAATTAAAATTGGCATCCATTAAAATGAAACCTGCAATAGTTTATATTATTGAAATTTCAAAACACTCTTAATAGGTTTATCCCATAAGAAACATTCCATGATTAACCAACTCGGATTGATTCCAATTTATCTCATAAAAAATTCCCCAACTAACCTACTTGGGTATAGTTGTTCATTTAAGGATTTAGTCATATGGGTTATCATTCCCACGTCATAGAGGTACAATGCCCTTAAGTACCAATTTAACCTTCATTTAAAATCAATCATTTTCTATATGAATTCAAATTTCATTATTTATATATATATATGCACATTCAAGTTCAGTTAGATGAATTACCATTCCCAAATTATATAGGTACATTCCTTTATAAGTTAAAAATGACATTCATATAACTACAACCAAGTTTTTTTGATCAAAAAAATTTCAAATTCATGTATAATGGTTTGATTACGTGAGTTTACCTTTCCAATTTATAAAGGCCCATACAATCTATAAATTTTTAGTGGAACCCATTTAATCACAACCATAGATGTTTCATCCCAAGCAACCGATGTTCTATGGAACAAACATGTCATAATTGTATAATTAAGGTTCCACCATCAATCTATATCATAAAACAACACTTAGGTTGATGAAGACACTTTATTAACCAATTACTTATTTCATAAGTATATCTAGGCATGGTAGTACCAAGAAATAAATACAGGTATGTAAGATGACAATTTACCAAAGCATGGAATAAAGAAAAGTCTGTTAATTATCAATATAACATGGTATATAAGTAATCATGCAAAATAAATACCTAAGTAAGGTATAAAAATCATCATGCATCGGGAAATCTATGATGAAACCTACATGGAATGAAACTTGATCTTTCCCTCATGCATGGGTTGGTCGAACCCATTCATAATATATTTACTATGTGCCGAAAAATTCCTAGTCTCATATCTACCATACAAAATAGTAATACAAAAAGGAAAATAAACCTATGATACCATTTTTAATTTCTCAACTTGGTATCCCCTTAAATTGGTACCCCGATTCGGTTTTCCACTAGGCCTCAAGCGCACATCCTCATATACCAGAGGCTACCGAAAAGTAGTGAGGGTCAAAAGGGGGTACATTGGGGAGGCTATACCCTTTGGATAAAAAATAAATAACACAAAATAAATAATAAATAAAGGAAAAATAATAAACAAAAACTAATCAAAAATAATAAATGAACAACTGATCTTGCATGAACATGATCTGATATAAATACAAGAAGGTTTACACAATGCATAACAAGGCTGAAAAATGAAATAAATAAATAAAATACACCATGAATATATCTAATATAACCATTAGAATAGTCCCGGTCTTCTACTCCCATAATCCATCTTGTCCCAGAAGGATAAAAAAAATCAAGAAAAAACCATGGTCCAAAACCTGCAATTATGAGATCTATTTGGGTACCCCAGTGCAATGGCATCCCAAATAAGGTGTGAGATATACTTAGTAGGCCATCACTAATGGAGTTTATAACAAATATAGTCTATGAATATAGGATGTATAAGTGTAAATATACAACAAAAATAAAGCTATAAAGATTAATAATTCAAACTATTCAATAAGAACATTATATAATAATTAGTGTATAAAAAAAAACTATAAATAGGGAAAAACACCAACCACAACCTATGCCGATATATCAAGTATCAAGAAAGTACATAATACACTAAATAATCATGTATCTGACCTATAAGGGCTTGGAACCAAGTTCATTGACCAAGATATCCTATTTTAGTCCATGTAGCTCATTCATATAAAACTATTTGAAATATATACATACATGGGATAAGACCCAAGTCCATTGACCAGAGTGATGCACACAAATCATAGGGAATTGAAAAAAAATATTTTCCTAATGTAGAACAATAGATGAATAGGATTTTCTTACTTGAGGAGTTTCACTGTTGTTTCAATCAATAATTCAAATTCACTTAAACTAATTCTTTTTTGTTGTTTTTATTATTTATGAAAATGATGGTTTTTGGGGTTTTGTAAAACATGAAATTAAAATAATGGAATGTAGTTTTAAAACCTAAATTTAGATGTATATAGAATAAAAATTAGGAATAAAGAACTCAGTCCTAAGGTTGGATACACAGGTTCTTCATTATTAGATTCAATTTGACAATCCATTATTTTCCATACATGGGTTGCTATTCCCTAACATGAGCAAAATTTTTATCATACCTAAGAAACCTATTTGGAAAACCAAATATTCCTACCCTTGATAGGAAATAGAAATGAAATTGAGATCCAAGACATGGTGTAATACCACAACACCCATGTAATTCTCTTACATTCGCCACAAATTAAATTGGAACTATTTGAAATTAAGCCACAATAATTAAGAATACTACAAAACCTCCCCTAGGTCCAAGATCAGGTTAGTCAAATGCCATTTCAAAGTGAAAAATATCATGATAGAAAGAGAGAATAGGGAGTGAATGATAATAGGGTTGGAAGAGAGAGATGGATTTAGTAACATGGAAACACTTGAATAAAAATATAAATGAATACGTTATATGGGAAAAAATAAAAATTAAAAGGAAAAGAAATAAATCCTAAAGTAGAAGCATCCCTATAGTATAGAGTAGCGGTAGATCCTTTGGAACTAATCCTTTCTCCTCTAGACTAGTATTGTATTTATAGGGATTCCCGGTGTTTGAGTTCCATCATTGGTATCATAAATAGGTCAAAAAGGCATCTCGGTGGGTCTTGGGGGTCATAAAATTTTTCTTACACCTATAATTTCCTTCATTATAACATTTTTAGTCTATTTTTGAGAGTTACACATATTTTAATGGTATTACATGACGTATAATGTTCAGGTCCATGAACCTTTCACGACTTCATTCTTGTCCTATAATGCTCTCCAGTTACACAGTGTGTAGATGCCTTAAATGGCGTGTAAAGTTTTTTTCAATCCAATTTCACTCTGAATCATCCTGATTATTCATTTTGAGATTTATAATTGGTTCTTAACCTATCCTTGACCTTGCTACATCATCAATCTACCTTCAGTAATTTTTTTTCATGCCATGCCGCTTCGTGACGCGTTGTGAAGTGTTTGAAGCACACTATATTTGTCTCTTTTAGTTCATTTTTTATCCAAACCTTTATTCTTCCAAAAAACATAAAAAAAATTAAATAATAGAAATATCAATCATTTAAATTTTAAAAAAATTGTGTTTTATGTCAAAGAATACATGAAAAACATGACTCTGTCCCAGAGCATCCTCTTCGAGTCTGTGAAGTGCATCCACAACAAACTCATTAAAGAATTGGGTGGATCCCAAGGAGCATGTAAAAGGTGGTATAATAAATCTAGATACAAGGTTATAATCCAAGTCATCCAATGAAATATATATATATATATATATATAAGTGGCTTATCAGATCCATACTGTGTTACGTCACACTGGTGCCATACCGTGAAATCCCATTCAACATAATTCATATAATGATTCAAGTGTCCATGTTAGTTTCCATTCCTGTATCAATTTAATTTATTACATTCAATTATTAATTTAATCTATATAAAGGTAATGATAAGGAGGTCCATGTTAATTTCCACACCGTTCCATTAAATAACTACATAATTATTATAAGTTAAGGGATTTTTCATTTCATTCCATAATACCAATTTAATTAGTTTAATTAATCCTTTCACTTATAATGACATGGTTATAAACAAGGTACTCAAACTTTAACATTGTATTTAGTTGTATCTAGATCCCTTTAATAATAGGCGAGCTCAACACACTCCACGGGTTTGTGTAAACATTTTTAATATCACAAAACCACCACAAGGGTAGTTTGGGTTAAGGTTGAAAAACTCTAACCTTGCGTATGGGTGTAATAACATGTTTTAATTATGTCCTAAACACCCAATTTAAGGGTCTATTAATTTAATTATAAACACTTACAAGGTCCAGCATGCGGAAAAATGGTGCAAGCTATAAAACACCCAAAATTTTTAGGGAAAAGGCATATACCACCTACCACATTTTTAATATTTCCCACAAATCCAATATAGGGCTTTGATTCATGCCAGAGTGGTATAAATCATAAGATTAGACAAACATGTTGAAAATAGGGTAAATTAGCTCACACAGATTTGGCATTCCATATGATGAGTTAAATGAAGAAAAAAAGAATGAGGTGTCTTAAACTTTTGAGGGGATTAAAACGCATCTGATGAAATTTAATTCAATAAAGGAACAAAGGAGATTCACCAAGGATGAGGAGAGGGAGGGCTAGGAGTGTGCGGGGGAGCTATTGGATAAATGGGGGGTGTAAAAAGAGGAGTAAAATCTTAAAGAGTTGGAGGGGGAAATCATAATTCTTCCCCTTTAATGATGTGCATGGTTAGGCTATATGGGTTGGATAAATATGTGCCAATAGTGAATCTCTCACTACTCAAGAGCCATAACTTGCAAGTTTTAATCTAACAATGAGCCAAATGTGTGGTGCTATGGTAAAGTGGAACTAACCATGAAAATAGGTACATGGTTTGGAAAACTGTGCACATCCCATGTACCCACCTCTAAAATTTATTTCAGAAATTACACATGACCATGAAATCCACATTTTATAATTAAAAAAACACGTGACACCCCCTTTTAAGGATGTACAGTTTCTCTTGAGGGACCTCACATTTTAAAAAAACCATGTTCCATATCTATTTTTTTAGAAAGTTAGATTCCAGACTTAAAAGCTCCCAAAACTCATCCAAACTTCCAAGAGACCTCTTGGGCCTTAAAATAAATAAAAAAACACTTTTAAGTGTTCCAAATATTAGTTTTACATTTTGAGACACAATATAAGATTCAGACCATCCACCAAATGAGAAGTTCAATTTCCCTTAGAAATTTCCAACTAGCTCAAAACACGGGACGTTACAAGGAAGGTAAGGGGATATCCAAGGTTAGGATACCTTTTATAAAATAGATTTTAAAAATAGTCTTCCATTACTATTTTCAATAATTTAACCCATAAAATGAAAGTAAAACATACCCATAGAACTATCCTCTGTGGGGACAAACCCAAGTCCCACTAATACTACATTTTTATTGGGTTCAAATTTTTTCTTGATGAGCACCCCGTGATAGGCTCATCATCACGACACTACCAAGACAACATAATAAGGAAATTTAGAAATGTGTAACAAAAATTTCAACATCAAGTAGTCCCATAATTCCCCATTATAATTGGGCTTATAAATTAATTCAACATCTCACACTTTAATTCCAGCACAAAAAATTTTAGGTTTCATATAACTAGTTCATTACCATCTTTATATGTTTAACCTTTTATGAAGGGTGTTTTTATTATTTAAATCATATAAAGGGTATGTGCATCCTATAAGTAGAAAAAATTTCCATTAGATATCATAAATAGATATTAATCATATAAAAACAGCAATAAATTATAGAAAGAAAAACATATCATCTTACCCCCTCCATTTTATCTAATTTGATTCATTATGTTCATTAATATAATTCATACTATACATCCAAAAAACAAGATCATGCTAGTTCCTTATTATGCACAAAATAAGGAGTGTTATTGAACCTCATTTCTTAACCAGATCTTTGACAAGATATTTCATGTGATTAAGGGAAGAGAATACCACAAGACTTGAACAACACAAGGAAACCTCAATAAAACTATATCACATCAATTACGCATAAAAATAACATAAAAATTCCACCCCATTTAAACCAAAAAAACTACCACAAACTTCCACTTCAATAAAAAAGGGATAATCAAAGAAGAAATGGTAAAGAACTCACCTCATATCACCAATAATTGACCACTCAAATTTGAGGATAAAATGAAAGAAAAGGCACTGAAATACCTTTCAAAAATGATTTAGATTTATCCTAAGATTCAATGGAGTAAATATAAATAGGATAAAATTTAGATGTATTTAAAATTTTATACCCATGTTGGAAAACCATAAGAGTATAACATAAGGGGGAGGACCATGCTGTAATGGTTTTATGTTAAATGAATCTTGGAAATCACATCATAGTGAACACTCATATTCTATAAACCCCAAAAAATAACCTTGATTTAATTCCCATCACCATGATGTAGAATCTAATACTCCTCAAAAAATACAACAGATTCCTCAAACTAGGACATAACACAACCTGATCTCCATAGTGAAACATTTCAAAAAATGGAAGATTGATAAAAATCAATCACTGATCCTCCACTCTACAGTGGGAATAAACATTATGCAATCCTCAACCTTTACTCTACTATGATAAATCCCTAAACCTGGACCATGGTGTATTCAAAGGTCTATGATGCAGGGACCAT
Source organism: Viscum album (assembly GCA_963277665.1). Lineage (NCBI taxonomy): Eukaryota > Viridiplantae > Streptophyta > Magnoliopsida > Santalales > Viscaceae > Viscum > Viscum album. The sequence continues at coordinate 1,686,173,857 of OY728132.1, read as the reverse complement.
TAAAAAGGTATAATCACCCAATGTCAACCTACCAGGATCCACAACATATCCAGAAAACCATTTCATAACCATACTTCCAACCAACCTTCCATAGTTTAGTGAAAACACCATGGCATACTAATCCTCAAAATGGAATAATAAAGGAAACCCACCTCGATACTTCTATAGTGAAATTTTGGCACTATGCTACAAGACGAACTCCCAGCTGAAACCTCAACTTAAACTTAACCCTTCATTCCTCAAACCTCATCTAGACACCTATAACACCCAAAAAATTCTAAGTAATGGGTTAGAGTGTTTTGGGTCATTAAAATTTATGAGGAATAAATTATCTAGAATATATTTTTAAAGAATATATGAAGACATTTTAAAAAGTTTTTCTATAAGTTTAAGTGATCCATAAGTTCTTCTAGAAGAATAGTTTTTCTGGAAGTTGCATTTTAGAAGTTGGTTGTTTCTGACGCTTTCGCTGGGGTACACGTGCATTCATCTTGTTCAAGAACGGTGTCACTATTTATTGTCCCGAATTCCCACTTTCCAAAGGCGGGTGGCATACATTCCTTGTTTAGGGACGTTTTCTCCTTGATCAAAATAGGATAATGGGATATCAGTTCTTCCTTCCATGGATTCCTCCTTGGAACTCGTCACCTAGTCCAGGTCTCCCTTATAGAGTTAATATGTTGTTCATAAAAATCTTCCTAGTTCCATATATTCATGGACACTAGTTAATTACACTTCTTCTGTCGAGACATTCCAAAGGGTTCATTCATGGCAGCAACCTTCGGTCAGGGGAGTAGTCATATTGGACATCACTGGCGTGTCTGGACACTGGGACACTGGTGCTTCTGGGTTTCTTCCCATTATTATAGAGATTCTATAGGGTGCGGAAACCCAAGTAATCCCACATCAAACACGGGGAAATTTATGTCATAGGCATGTATCTGAGGTTTTTCTAAGCTTCCCATGTTTAACATAGGGTATGCCATGAGTTTAACGTCTAGTATAAATGAATTAGACTGACCAGAACACTGATTAGAGTAGATCAGATGGGTAAAACCCCTGGAGGGAACACTGATGTTGGGGCCAACATGTGGTTAGTTACCCGATTATTGTTAAAGTGAATGGGGAATGGGGTGGCATGATCCCACCAGGATGTGGTATCCCAGGTAATAATCAGGATAGATGATGGAGAGTTTGATGAAGTGGATGAAGAATGAGATGGATTCAACTCGGGGATGATGGTGATATTGGGATTGAATCTTGAAGAGACCTCCTACATATTCCAATGTTAGGTAATCAAAGTCCTCATAGTTCATCTGAAGATGGATTACCATCAGATGAGGTTGACAATGAATTACTGCTAGATGGGGGATGCAATTTAAAGTCATGCGGGATGAAAAGGGGTCATACAGTTTAACATCATGTGGGAAAAAGGTGGTCCAATGTGAAGGGGGTTGGAACCAATGGATGATGGGACTGAACCTCAGGGTGGCTTCCTACATAACATGACTTAGCAAGGATCAAAGACTACGTAGTTCAGAAGGAGTGTGGGAACCGACGTGAAGATGGTCAGGACCAATGGTTGTTGGGATTGCACCTCAGAGAGGCTTCCCACATACCTTTCCTTGGAAAGGATCAAAGTCTAAGTAGTTCATGATGGCTAGTGAACCGACGTGAAGGTGGTTGGGACTAATAGATGTTGGGATTGCACCTCAGGGAGGATTCCTACGTACCTTACCTTGGCAAGGATCAAAGTCCACATAGTTCGGGATGGCTGGTGAACCAACGTGAAGGTGGTTGGGACCAATGGATGTTGGGATTTAACCTTAGGGATGGTTCCTATGTACCTTACCTTGGCAAGGATCAAATTCTATGTAGTTCGAGATGGCTGGTGAAATGATATGAAGGTGGTCGAGACCAATGGATGTTGGGCTTTCACCTCAGGGAGGCTTCCTACGCACCTTACCTTGGCAAGGATAAAATTCCACATAGTTCGGGATGGATGTGTGGGGCTTACACTCTAGGCTACCCAGAGGCAAATTTCATGGTTAGTGCTTACTCTAATACCACGTGAGTCATGCTTGGTGTGAGAAACAAGAGACAACAAACACCTATTGATCATGTCGTGAAAGGTGCGTCTGTGGGAAGTGGAGTGAGGATTACACATGGTTAGCAGCCCAAGGTGATGGAGATTGAAACTTACTCCAGAGTGGAGGCCCAATGGAGACAAATCTTAGTGGTAGAAGGATTTGGTACCGAAGAAATGAGGGGTCTGGTGTCTATCCCCCCCTCTCTGGTCCTTGGGACCGAATAAGAAAGGAGGAGCAGGGATGCTGCCTCCTACAAGAAAGGCTAGGGGCTTACACCAAGGTGGTTGCCCTGTCCCCATGGAAAAACTCCGTTCCAATAAAGAGGATGTCATTCCGTGTGAGGAATGATCTCACTTCCATGGAGACCAGTGGGCGTAGAGAATGTTTGAGATGGGGAACCCCGCATGCGAGGAATGGGGCGAGGCCACAATTTAACGTTGTGTGCAGAGGACAATGGCGCTTGGCAGTTTAATGTCCTGCAGCTCAGACGAGGTGTGTGTGCTTCGCACCCCTAGGACTTACATAAATGATACCTTCCTACCCTTTAGGGAAGGAAGGAATCATCAATGCCGTGTGAGGGGGGTGTTATGGAGCGATCCATTGGGGGGTCCATGTTAACGTGGCTATGTGAAGAAGCAATAGTCATTAGCGTGCCTGGGTGCCACTAAGGAGTGGTAATGATGGATAGGGATTACACATTGAAGTTTCTCAGGTGTCTTCCTTATATCTAGACATGAGGTTATCCTAACTCACTGGTGGGTAGAGGCATATAATTGGGTCCTACACCTATGCACTGGTGCACAAGCGGGATAACGCCATGGGCGCTGGAATTGGTCCAAACATAGGGGGATGAAAAGTGTGAATCACATGAAAAACATTTGGAACAGGGTGAGGGTGGCATGAATATGGAGGATAAATTTTGACTGTGTTCAAAACACAGCATCCATATCGCGTTAGCCTGAAATGGGGACAAACAAATGAGGGTCAACTGTTGACCATGTTTGAAACACAGGACCTGACTCAAAGTGTCGTCCAAAGTCTTCCATGGCGTTGTCCCAGAATGGTAGGTGAGATGAGGTGGCATGGGACCAGGACGTTAGGGGGTCCCTTCAGAAATGGAAGAGGATGGAGATCCGAATGAAGGACACACAATGCGTGAGGTGGTGTGATGGAATGTTTGAATAGATTCCAATGCTCTTGATATTATGCCACTTTGGTCATGGAATAATGCATCTAATGATTGGAACATAAGACATATCTTATTTGGAACAAGAGGAATCCTATAATTTAATGATAGGGAATGCTACATTTTAAAGTCATGTAGATAGGACTATCGACATATTATTCTTATAGAATAAGGAATCTCTCATTTAGAGCAAGAGGCATCCTATGTTTGGAACATAGGGTGCACTACAGTTTATGGTCATGTAGATATGAATGTTAGGCATAAGGTGCCTAGAAATGGTTGGTGTTGGGACTTATTCAAGGGCGATCCTTTCTGGTTCAACCTGGAATATGAGTTAAGTGATAGGGTTTGGATGAGTTTCTTGAGGAATGGTTCGACTCAAGGTACTTGGGAAATTGATGAGGAGAATCTCAACTCACGACATGAGAAATGAACCAAGAGGAATATGTTGACTCAAGGTGTTTCATGGTTTTTGGAGGAGGATATCAAATCACGGAATTCTATAGGTGGAAGGGGGGGTGTGCATAAGGGTGCAATGGAAATTGCCAATATCCCAGCCTGAAAAGTTAGTGGTGCGACTCTGCATTTTTCATAGGGGTTAGTGATGGTAGCGAAGGGATCATCCTGGAGAGTCGGGGCTGTAGCCCGGCACTGAGCCCAAGCGGGGGAGTGGGGGTGCAACCCCCACGGTATGGAGCAGCAGGAACATCCGTGTATACTGTTGCATGTAAGATGGGTTACATGTAGGATGGGATGTGTGCAAGATTAGATTATGAGGTATAGGTGCATGAAAGATTCAGTACCATGGTTCTGTTTCGTGCAATATTGAAGTATAGCATGAAATATTGAAGTCTTGCGTGCAAGATTACAAGTTGTGCTCATGATTGGATGTTTTACGCCTAAGATTGGAAGTTTTGCGTGCACACATAGAGTCTTGTGTGCACCTGAATTTGGAAGAAAATATGCCAGGTGAGGATCAAACCACTGTGGCCCACACGAAATCAGACCCATATGGGACCTGTCATGCAAGATCTCACATAGAGGATTCCATTCTTCCATGCGGGCATGGAAGAGGTGGTCTTACGTGCAGCAGAGTGACGACCGACCTCCAGAGAGCTCCCCCCAGAAAGTGGGGGCTGTACTTGTATTTATCAGTGAACCCGGGAGCGGTTGCGTGTAAGATTCCAGATGCAGAAGTGATCTTACATGCACCCTATGGAGGGTGTGCATGCAATAGGGTCGTGGTGTGAAAAGCTTCGGTGAATGTCACCTTGGGCATGGAAAGGGGTCGGGCGCACAAATGCCCATTTGACGTCACCTTGGGCGTGGAAAGGGGGCCAGGTGTGCAAACCGGTCTGGGTGCACAAAGCCACAGTTGATGTTGCCTTGGGCGCGTAATAATCTTGTTTGCACCTATCAAAACTTGTGCGCACCTTCCTTAAACATTTTCTGGGTGGCCTGGGTGGCAGATGACCTCTCATTGGTCGTGTAAAAGGGTTGCGCGACATGTGGCGCACAAGATTTTACTATTGCACACAAGATTCCATACTTGTGTGCAAAACATCCATTCTTGCATGCAAAACCATACTTTTCCCCAAAATCGTCTCGGATGGCCATTTCCAGCAGCCCGAATTCAAACAACTATAACTTCTGATTCGTAACTCCATTTGGGCTCCACGACCAGTCAAATTGAATCTCACGGAATGAGATATGCTCTTGGATTATATACGTAAGCATTCAGCGAATTACATGGATGCGTTTTCTGGTGCCAACAATGGTTTAGAAGTTAAAAGGTTTGTAAGAATCATTCAAGAATGTGGTATAAATCAGTTGAGTTTTAGGAAGAAACCATGCAATTAGTATAATGATCTTGTTGTTAGTGAATCTTTTATAGAAATGAAAATGGAAAAAATTCACCCTATATACATAAGATTAACTTCATTAGTAGAGTGAAATAGTGAAATAATGAAAAGGGAAAACTCTCACTATAAAATTTAAGTGTAGATTAATGGAAAATTTCCATATGTAAAAGTAGCATTTTAGAGATGTTTGAATAATTTTAAAGTATAATAAATAAAGGTAATACGTAAAGGTAATTATATTGATATGTAAGGGCCATCTATTGGATCATAATAATGCTAAAATCACATTAGTAAATTTAATCATAACTTTACTTGTGATATGTAAAGGTAACAAGTCCATATGTAAGGGTCCTTGATCTATATGTGAGAGTTCATTTAAGAATAGTGTTAAGAATTTGGAAAAGTCATGAAGACTCATAGTGATATATAAAGGTAACCTAGGTTGATACATAAAAGTAATCATATGAGAGAATGGAAAAGTTTTGGACTGTACTATGATATATAATGGTAATAAAGACAATACACAAAGTTTTTTTAGATAGATAAATTTGGTAGAGTCCACATAAAGAAGCATGCATAAGAGTAACCAGATAGAGAAGAAGATAAATAAATTTTTATGAATCAGAAAATATGATTGTTAAAGTGACCAATTTTGGTTTATGATATACAATATACCATTGGATATGATTTATAATTTTACCAATCATTGATATTGTCATTCCTCTATGGAAAGGTTGTGTCATGACTAGAGTATAATATCACATTGTGATAATTTAGTGATTTAAATATGCGTTTCAGATAGAGTTTGTGGATTTGGTATTTGACCAAGCATCATGCCAAAAAGAATTATAACATTCCACGATATGGTTAAAAAATAAGAATGAATTTCCATGAAAGTAGGTGTCACACTATAGAGGTTCTCATGGGTGAAGAATCTTGGATTTGAGGTCTCAGTAGAAATTATGCATCATGTTATGCTGATATTTTTCCCACCATGAAGAAAATGAGTTAGTGGATTTCCAAATTTTGAATAACCTATCTTTTAGGGGGAAATATAGGAATTAAATGAATGAAGTTGACTCAATTTTAAAGGATTTAATTGGATGGATTTTCCTATAATAATCATAGAGAATTGAAGATATTCAATGATGGAAATGTGGAGAATCATTATTTAAATAAAGAGAATGGATTTCTAGAAGTCATGAATTATAAAGATATCTATCTCCATAATTAATGAAAATTTACACTATGAAAAAATAAGAGATGGAATAGAGAGAACTGAATGATATATATGAGAGAAGTGGAATTACACAAATAAGAGAGGAATAAGATTAGAGAAATTATTGGCACTCTTTGAATATCCTTCTAAAGAATAAGATGTATTTTCCATGGTGAATCTTGGAAGGTGATGTTGTGGTTATGGTGATGTTCACAAAAAGTCTATGAAGGAATATCACATAAAGATTAAGTATAACCTATACATTCCTCACTCATTAATAAAAACAATGATTTTTTTGTTACATATCCTATGTTTCCAAGGATTTTTTTTGTTTCTGTAATAGTGAGAGAAGGATAAGAGTGAAGGGATTAAACCTTGGGAGGTTTTAATCCACCCCTAATCCTTTTAAAGGGAAGTAAACTGATGAATGGAGTTCCCTAGAATAATCCCACCACTAAACAATGTATTTTTTTGGATTCTGGTACATTGGTACATTTCCATTGTTTTCTCCTTGTATGAGTACAATTCAATTGAACCAAGTAAAATACTAGAGTCTTATATGCATGATTTACTTATATTTTGCAAGACATAAATTGGTGACTATGTTCTAAGAAATCACTGATCAAAGTTGGTAAAGAAAAAAAGGATAGTGATATAAATCAGATCATCATTAAAGGAATAACTTAATTTTCATCTGCTAATGATGAGTTCAATATTAGTTAGGGTAGTGAGAGTTTGAGTAATAAGTGTAAAAAATAGAATGAGTTCCATACCCTAATTCATTCCCATTGGGTGTCTCTTACTAAATACCCTTATGGTCTTGAAAAGGTAAGATATCAAATCATTTATTCTCACCTAACTCTTCCATATTATAATCTCTCCCCTCAGGAATAAATCTCTTTCAATGGAAGAACATGATAACATTATAGAAATTTGATAAATACAATGTTTTTAAAAAAATTAAATTTTGATTGGTATTTTAAAGAATTACTTTCACATTGAAGAAGGATTGCACATTTTTTTTCATAATTAATTTGATCACATATTTTTGAATTATTTGGATATGGTTTGGAATTTATATGGGGATGAATCCTCCATGTTTATCTAAATTTATTTTTCAAGAATTTTCCATAGATAAATTTTTTAATGTGTTTTTTTCATGATTGAGGATAATTATTTTTCATTAATAAACTTATTTACAATAATTTTTAAATTTATTATGTTTAATCATTGTAAATATTTCTTCAATAAGTTAAGGAATAGAATTATTTTCACCTTCTCTCATATCAAATGTTTTTCATATGATATGGGTGTGAACTCTATTTTGGGTGGTAATATTTTCCATCAACCACTATTATTGATTCCTTTAATTCTATCCTCATGCTTGATTTTTTCTTAGGGTGAAACATTTCATTGTTGAATGAATGATGATTATAGTTTACTTTCAGTAGTGATAGCATGAAACAACTTACAAATAAGGTTCTAGGTATAGTTTCAATGGTCAAAGGTGATTAAAATGAGATAGGATCTTATATCTAAACATAAATCACTATGGTGGGGTGTGACATTGAGATCAGGTGTGTTGAATATAGGAAGCACCAATAACATGATCATAGGCCGTGGTGTGAATCATAGGGGGGAACACACAATAGATTTGGAAATCTTGACTACACGATGTGTAATCCTTTGGATTACAGATCATGTATATCTTAGGGTGTGGTTATATAGTTTACACATAATTATAAAAATGACAAACTATATATTCAAGTTTAGTTTCCTTGGTATTCACCTCATGTACATTCCAAGTCAACGCATTAGGACCACATGACATGTCACATAATAGACACACCATGCATTTTGGAAGTGGTGGGTTGGTGTATATAGGGAGTACACACCAAATTTATATGAGGGTATACATGTTGTGTATTATGAATAAATTCACACACCAAATGAGATTCCTTGGTGTATACCCAGATTACACACCATCCAACCCAAGTAGCTCCACACATTGTGTACTATAAAGTATATGTCATGTACTATTCTACCAGACATGGATTTCTGAAACAGTACAAGACTAGCCCTACTTTAGGGTTTAAAATTCCATGTATATTGTTTCCATATTAATTGGACCGTAACTAAATATTAATAGCTGCTTTAGCATCTCACATTCCATGTGATAAATTCTACATGCCTTATACTAGGCAATTTTTGTATTTCTTCATGTATTTTCATCTAGGTGTTAGTTTTATACATATGAGTAGTGAATTTTGAGTTTTTTTAATTTAAATTGTGATGTTATATATATCCTTACCATTTGGTAATTTTTAATTTTTTTATCAATTAGTGTTTTTTAGTATTCATAAATATGATGATGGGTGTGAACAAATGATTAGAGAAGATACATGACAAATAAACCTATAACAAGACACTATATCTAGGGTGAGGTATCTCTATATACCTAGTGGAGTATATACCCCTATATAGTGATGGTGTAGTATATACCCCTTTATAGTGATGGGAATGTGGGTATTACACTTATAAAGTAGTCATCCCTCATGGATAATGCATATTACACACAATGAGGTATGAGTTATCTATAGGGACCAATACTCCCTCAACTAATATAATTTCTTAAGTGAGGTTTGAGTCCCCCATTACAACTATTAATGAGGGATGTTGTGGAAGTGAGGTAGTTTGGGCACATTGGTATTTTGGTGCTCTAGGTAATTCAAATTCCTTTCAGCATATGAATTTAATGGATCTGATCTGTGATAAACAAAGTCCCACTTGACTTTGGTTACCTATTTTCTTTAATCATATATTATTTTATAATTTCAAGCTAACTTTATTAATTTTTTACTATTTTTTTGGGGGTGCGATACTGGGTAAGTTTATGCTCACCCCTACATGGATTTCATGCCCACATGTGTTGCATCTATGCAAATGATGAATAGTTTGATGGTAGTCTTAGAGGATGTTGAACTTGAGGAGATTATGCATAATGAAGATTGGAGGTGTCCACTATGACTGGTTCTTATTTTTATGCTAATGTGATTTTGGGTTCATCTACCTCATTTATTTTATTTTATTTATTATCATAGATTTTTAGGCTTTATACCATAATGTTTTTAATAGATTTTGGTTTATGTTTTATTTTGGAGTATTTTATATTATCTCCTACATGTTGTACCTCAATAAATCTATTTATATATATGAGTTTTCATTTTTATATTCATTTTCATAGAGATTTGGATTTTTTATCAGTTTATAGGATATGTACTCCTATATGTGTGATATGTGTAACGCCCCGACCCCAGCTGCCCAGAGTCGGTGAATTATTGCGTAACAATGGCATGATCACAAAAGATCAAGTATCAAAAGACCGATTAGTTTAGTAGCCTTGGAAACACTAGAGACATTCATAAATGTTACATTACATCATAAAGTGAAAAACTACAATAACAAAGTCTCCATAGTCAACACTCATATCCTCTTCTGACTATCCCTGCAGGTCATTCATAAAATACTTCTTCACATCCTAGAAAATATTAAAACATTGAAAGGGGTGAGCTCAGATGCTCAGTAAGGATAACAATATGGTGGAAGCTTTCATAAATAAAAATTAACATTTAAGGCAATGTATAACTAAAACAAAATCCTTTTTAAACTTGAACTTCAGCATAATATGGCAAAAATAAAATTAAATAATGCCATTTACTTACTCACATGGGTATTCTACTAGTCGAATAATCACATGAAATATCAATAACCACTTTCATAATGATGGAATTCACAATACCAGACTATCCTAACCACGTAGCCAAGGCCTCGTGCCAAGACCACAATTAAAATTTTTTCAAGGCCTCGTGCCAAGACACTAGTTTGTCTCATGATACCTACCGATGCATCGAGGAGCTATAGCGGGCTCCACCCATCACTTGTTAAGTCCAATGTATTCCTCATATGAACAGGTTTAAACATATCATAAACCATAACATAATAGTATAACATAGAACATTCATAAAGGAAACATAACATTTCCACATTTAAATCACAAGATATCAATACAACACATTGATATAATAAAAACACTTTCAACACCATTTTCAATAACAAAATAAAAAAATTTAAAACTTGGTTTTTATTTTTCATTTAAAAAAAAGGTATGGCTTGTAGAGGAAGCCGAAACTCAAATAATAGTCATGGCAGCAGAGAAGTCATTTTCACCGCATACGTAAGAAAAAAAACATTCATTTTGTTGTTTAGTAAAAATTCTTCGTATAAAAAGATTCCTTTTGAATAAAAGTAAAAGTCAAAGGGGTTTATACACCGTATAAATGAAAGTTGTGTATAAAACAAATTATGAATCAATGAAAGGAGATTGAGATGAAGAACCTTAAAAAGATCATTTTTTTAAATAAAGTAGATCTATTATGTGTATTCACTATAATTACACATAAATAAAGTACAAATACAAGGTATAACATAATAATATCATGACATAATTTGAAAGTAGGAGATTAACCCAAAGAATAGAAATTGGGTTAAGAAATTCCCTTACAAAGATCATTTTTAAATAAAATAGATCTATTATGTGTATTCACTATATTTACACATAAATAAAGTATAAATACCAGATATAACATAATAATGTCATGACATAATTTGAAAGTAGGAGATTAACCCAAAGAATGAAAATTGGGTTAAGAAGTTCCCTTACCTTGCGTCCTGTCTTGACTCGACCATTCTTTAACCTTCTGAATAATAAACTAGAGTTAATTTATAATTGCTTAAGAACCTTTTTCAAGTTTTTTATTCCTTTTATATCACTTATTACCATGTTATTAACATTATGTAATTATTTAAGTTAATAACGGTCGTTTTGTCGATCTTTGGTACTTGAGTCAAAAATAAACTTCTTATAATTAGAAGGTGTTCATGTGGTGATATATCCATTATATACAGAATTATATTAATGATATAGATATCATATATCTCATATATATCCAGTATATACATGCATTTATATTATTCCATAACGTTTAGAGGTAAGAAATGAAATGCACCGTTCATGGAGACGGTAAGCCGTACGTACACATGAACGCTACTTTCATTTCTATTTCATATTTAATGAAATCATAATGATATAGAGGTATATTATAATTCAAGTATAATATCATATATAATATCATTCACTCCATCCTTTATACATTCACATATGGGATTAACGATTCAAATCACTTTGAGTGGGTGGTAGTCCGCACTTCCTAAAATGAAAATATCGCGTTTACCCATAATGGAAACAATAAAGCTATGCCATAAATGAAAAATACAGAACCTTAAGTAAAACATAAACATATTATATATCATATATATAAATATAGTGACATCTTAATGTCCACCTTTGAAGTTGTTATATGAGTGTTGAACAATCATCGTTTCGTGAGGCAGAAATTCACCATCCACAGAAATAGTATGTTCTTTAACCATTAGATGTAGGTGTGTGTAAGTGTAGCTCTAATAATTCTTATAAAAACATCCTAGTATATTTAGGATACTTGTGTTGTTACAAAAGAAATGAATAAAAAGAGTTTAGGGGGTTGGATAAGAAAAATAAAACAAAATAACATAAGAGAAGACATTACATTAAAATCGGGTAACTAATTTGATTTGAGCCAAAGGCTTCCTTGGGAAGAATTATGCCCAAATTGAGGCTTCTAGGAGTAAGGGAGGGATGTTTGGAGAGTATTTGGGCAGAGTTTGGTCGAGCCAAAAGGCTTTGAAAGTGTGAGTAAGGTGGTAGTGGTGGGGGCCTTTTATAAGTGGAGAGGAGGGGCGCTCTTGGAAAGTAATAAAATGTTACTTTATTATATAATTATTTTAGGATTTTAAAGGTCCCAAACTTATATAATTCGAGGATAAGGTGATAAGGGTTCGAAATATACTCATCCAATAGTTTTTTGACAAGTGTAAGCCTTGGATTTTACATTATCTTTTCATTTTATTTAAATCGTTAATTAATGAGGTAATCAGTGCATCATCATGGTGTCATAAATAATTTAATTTATTTAATGTCTAAAAATTATAAAACAAATATCATGATGTATGAAATCTTGTTAGATTTCTAATGAATATTTATAGTCAAAACTATGACTTATATAACCCCATTTAAAAATTGTTTTAGTAAAACAACTTATGTTTGTGACATTTTTATTTTAACTTTAAATAAAAGTTATTTATGTCATTTTCCTACCAAAGTGGATCAATGGGGTCCCCAAGTTGACCCATGGATTGTCTTGGTCGGCCATGACACATCCAATAGGGGTAGGACAAGTGTAAAGGTATTTTCATATTTTTATAATATCATTTTTACCTTAAATTTCACTAATTACCTTTAATCACGATTAATTAAACTTAAAAGTTACTATTCACCAAAAAATTATTTTAATCACATTGAACCACATTTTACTTCCTAATGACAACCATGTAGGTCGGATTTTTGAAAATCAAATCATAGAAGTGGTAATGTTTCATTTAAATGAAAAAATCAGTTTTTTAACTTCCACTTAGTGGTTTCACTATTCATCAAAAATTGAAGTTTTTTATAACAATGCAAAAATTTCACCCTAAGCTATAATTGATATTCCGAATTCAAAAACGAAGTCCATTTGGAAAGATAAAATTTATAAAATTTCAAAAATTAGGTATTACTATTCATAACAGCTACTTTGATTGGTTGCGGTGTGTTAGAACTCGAAGTTGCGTACAATGCAAGCTATTGCATTTTTGAATGAGAAGCGTATCATGGAAGCTCGGGGTGTTACATTCTCCCCTCATTAAATAAATTGAGTCCTCGCAATTTGAAATTTTTCTTTGAAAATAAAAGGTTTAAAATAGAAAATACCTTTGTGGAAAACCCACATCGGAAATAAGGTTAATAAAAATATAACTTTAAAAGAAAGAAAGATAAGTACAAAGGTCACCCGAGATAGCCCATACTAGGATTCTATGAAAATATGGATATGAAAGAAAAAAAACCCATCAAGGTTTGATGGAGAGTTGTAGAAAACAGGATTAGGAGAAAGTTAACCATAAGAAAACCACAAACTTGTGATTGGTTAAACGGTCATTGAATCCCCGGTTGGAAAAGTTAACCGACCATGTTTTTGTTTTAAGTTACCTTTTATAAATTTGAGGAATTTATTTAGGAGATTTACTAAGAACATAATAAAATATACATACTTGTCATGTAGACTTTCATTCTTTAATAAATTTTTACCACAAACCCATCTTTCACTCCAAATGGTAACAGAACTCAAAAATATTCTATTTATTCTAATTTTATAAGGTTATAAATATTACCACATACCATTTAGATTAGGAAAAAATATTTTGTAATAACCAGGGACTTCCTGTAGGCTAGTGGTAGGTAATAAAGGCCTGTCGCACTATGGTTGTGGGTTCGATTCCTACAGCATTGTCCGACGCGACGGGTTATGCCCCACCCTGCAGGTTGTCGTTTTCCTAAAACTTTAGTATTATAATATTTCAAAAATAATCTTCAGAAATGTTTTAACCTTAAACAATACTATTGAAAGTTCAACTTAATCCATCCCAACCTTTATAGTTATCCAAAATACATCTGTCCAAACTTTCTCTAAAAGGTCTCTTAATTCCAAAATCAATTTATTAGATTCCCCAAACAAAGTAGTGTTTCTCTTATTGTCACATACTAAAAATATGATTACCTTCATCATATTAAAACCTTAATGAAAAAAAACAAGTACTGCAGTACAATCCTTATATATATCACATTATCCTTATAACTAGAATATAATCCTTAAGTCCAAAAGCACCAATACATTAATTATTCCACTTCTACTGTAGTAATAGTATAAGATTGTCCTTGATCCCTTGGCCTTTTCTTAGGTAAGTTTCCCTGACACTTAGGACATTCATTTGCATAATACCCCATTTCCCTACAATTGTAGCATTCAAAATTGATAGCCTTTTTCTTTCCCTTACAGTCACGAGCCTGGTGACCTTTTTCTCCACATTTGTAACAAACTCCCATTCCCTTTAGGCAAGTACTAGGGTGATTCTTCCCACAATTATCGCATAATGGAAAATCCTTCTTTCCCTTTTTCCCTTTATCTGTCTGTTTTTCCACCGTTCTCTTCTTCTCTTACTTTACTTTGTTGTCATATGACTTAGAGAATTCCTTTTCTGTCTTAATAGAACATGAGACTATATCTTCGTATGACGAGAAGTTTTGTGATACTAATGCTCGACAGATAAATGGTTTTAACCCATCAAAGAAACGATCAATATTATTTCTTGGGTTACGTATATAATATGCAGCATGCCTTGCTAACCTTGTAAAGTTAGCCTCATACTTTGCGACATTCTCATCCTCCTTCTGCCTCAGACTCAGAAATTGTCTTTCCATATCTGCTCGATGGTCGTGAGGATTGTATTTTTCTAGGAAAAGATTTTTGAACTCCCTCCATTACATATTTGATACTTTATCATCTTCCTTTTAATTTTGAATCAATGACCACCATTGATCGGCATCTCCAGTGAGGTGGTAGACTGCCATGAAAACTTTCTCTCTTTCTCTCCTCCCCAAGGCGTGGAATATTTTCTCTAAGGAGTTTATCCATTGCTCAGCTACTAATGGATTTGTACCCCCATTAAATGTTGGCAGTTGTTGCCTCATGAATCGGTCTAACATTGATCATCCACGTTGCAGATCAGGGTGCTCTATACGAGTAAGGTTATTATTCATAACCTGAGTGAGTTTTCCCAGTATGGTAATAAGTTGATCAGCACCAGTTGTATCTCCAGATCCACAATAATTATCTTGAGCAAGAGGGAAATCCCTACACGGAGTGCATGCATTGATACGGTTTCCATTCCTTCCACTAGGCACCATTTATAAACAATGGCATAAACTAGATTAGTTTATGAATCAAAATACATAATTCCATACTTGTAAAATACTTAACATAATTTGAACTATTTATGGATATAATCCATAAAAATGTTTTCTTTGAGGAAGTATATACTCATAACCCTTCATAGTGGTTTGTAAATAAAATGAGAATTATCCTAAGCATATCCCCTGGGAGTGTCGTAACCAAGAGTGCAGCAAGGCCCGTTGTCGTGCACCAGTTCCCATTAGAGTCCAGCTCAAAGCGGTGTTTTTGGGTTTTACCCCTAGGTACATCTATGCCAGAGCCGCCTCTACCTGCTCGTATCCAGACAGGGATGTATTGCTCGGAAAACTCACAAAATCTCTACAACAACAAAATTCTAGAAAGTTCTTCTATACTAATCCTCAAAGTCTATATTTGGGCTATGTGCTCTAATCAGAGTTTATCTAAATCTAGCTTCCAAGGTTAGTACTAAACTGCCTCTGATACCAACTGTAATGCCCCGACCCCAGCTGCCCAGAGTCGGTGCATTATTGCGTAACATTGGCATGATCACAAAAGATCAAGTCTTGAAAGACTGATTAGTTTAGTAGCCTTGGAAACACTAGATACATTCATAAATGTTACATTACATCATAAAGTGAAAAACTAAAATAACAAATTCTCCATAGTCAACACTCATATCCTCTTCTGACTATCCCTGTAGGTCATTCATAAAATACTTCTTCACATCCGGGAAAATATTAAAACATTGAAAGGGGTGAGATCAGATGCTCAGTAAGGATAACAATATTGCAGAATCTTTCATAAATAAAAATTAACATTTAAGGAAATGTATAACTAAAACAAAAGCCTTTTTAAACCTGAACATCAGCATAATATGAAAAAAATAAAATTAAATAATTCCATTTACTTACTCACATGGGTATTCTACTAGTCGAATAATCACATGAAATATCAATAACCACTTTAATAATGATGGAATACATAATGCCAGACTATCATAACCACGTAGCCAAGGCCTCGTGCCAAGAACACAATTAAGATTTTGTCAAGGCCTTGTGCCAAGACACTAGTTTGTCTCATGAGACCTACCGATGCATCGAGGAGCTATAGCGTGCTCCACTCGTCACTTATTAAGTCCAATGCATTCCTCATATGAACAGGTTTAAACATATCATAAAACATAACATAATAGTATCACATAGAACATGCATAAAGGAAACATAACATTTCCACATTTAAATCACAAGATATCAATACAACACATTGATATAATAAAAACACTTTCAAAACCATTTTCAGTACCAAAATAAAAGAAAATTAAAACTTGGTTTTTATTTTTCATTTAAAAAAAGGTATGGCTTATAGAGGAAGCCGAAACTAAAATAATAGTCATGGTGGCGGAGAAGTCGTTGTCGCCACATACGTAAGAAAAAAAACATTCATTTTGTCATTTAGTAAAAATGCTTCGTATAAAAAGATTCCTTTTGAATAAAAGTAAAAGTCAAAGGGGTTTATACACCGTATAAATGAAAGTTGTGTATAAAACAAAATATGCCTCAATGAAAGGAGATTAAGACGAAGACCCTTACAAAGATCATTTTTTTAAATAAAGTAGATATATTATGTTTATTCACTATAAGTACACATAAATAAAGTACAAATACAAGATATGACATAATAATATCATGACATAATTTGAAAGTAGGAGATTAACCCAAAGAATAGAAATTGGGTTAAGAAATTCCCTTACAAAGATCGTTTTTTAAATAAAATAGATCTATTATGTGTATTCACTATATTTACACATAAATAAAGTATAAATACCAGATAGAACATAATAATGTCATGACATAATTTTAAAGTAGGAGATTAACCCAAAGAATGAAAATTGGGTTAAGAAGTTCCCTTACCTTGTGTCCTGTCTTGACTCGACGGTTCTTTAACCTCCTGAATAATAAACTAGAGTTAATTTATAATTTATTAAGAACTTTTTTCAAGTTTTTTATTCCTTTTATATCACTTATTACCATGTTATGAACATTATGTAATTATTTAAGTTAATAACGGTCGTTTTGTTGATCTTTGGTACTTGAGTCAAAAATAAACTTCTTATAATTACAAGGTGTTCATGTGGTGATATATCCATTATATACAGAATTATATTCATGATATAGATATAATATATCTCATATATATCCAGTATATACATGCATTTATATTATTCCACAACGTTTAGAGGTAAGAAATGAAATGCACCGTTCATGGAGATGGTAAGTCGTACGTACGCATGAACGCTACTTTCATTTCTATTTCTTATTTAATGAAATCATAATGATATAAAGGTATATTATAATTCCAGTATAATATCATATATAATATCATTCACTCCATACTTTATACATCCACATATGGGATTAACGATTCAAATCACTTTGAGGGGGCGGTAGTCCGCACTTCCTAAAATGAAAATATCGCGTTTACCCATAATGGAAACAATAAAGGTATGACATAAATGAAAAATACAGAACCTTAAGTAAAACATAAACATATTTTATATCATATATATAAATATAGTGACATCTTAATGGCCACCTTTGAAGGTGTTATATGAGCGTTGAACAATCATCGTTTCGTGAGGCAGAAATTCACCATCCATAGAAACAGTATGTTCTTTAACCATTAGATGTAGGTGTGTGTAAGTGTAGCTCGAATAATTCTTATAACAACATCCTAGTATATTTAGGATACTGGTGTTGTTACAAAAGAAATTAATAAAAAGAGTTTAGGGGGTTGGATAAGCAAAATAAAATAAAATAACATAAGAGAAGACATTACCTTAAAACCGGGTAACTCTTTTGATTTGATCCAAAGGCTTCCTTGGGAAGAATTCTGCCCAAAGTGAGGCTTCTAGGAGTAAGTGAGGGAATTTGGGAGAGTATTGGGGTAGAGGTTGGCCGAGCCAAAAAGCTTTGAAAGTGTGAGTAAGGTGGTCGTGTTGGGGGCCTTTTATAAGTGGAGAGGAGGGGCACTCTAGGAAAGTAATGAAATGTTACTTTATTATATAATGAGTTTCGGATTTTAAAGGTCCCACACTTATATAATTCGAGGATAAGGTGATAAGGGTTCTAAATCTACTCATCCAATAGGTTTTTGACAAGTGTAAGCCTTGGATTTTACATTATCTTTTCATTTTATTTAAATCGTTAATTAATGAGGTAATCACTGCATCATCATGGTTTCATAAATAATTTAATTAATTTAATGTCTAAAAATTATAAAAAAAATATCATGATGTAGGAAATATTTTTAGCTTTATAATGAATATTTATAGTCAAAAATATGACTTGTATAACCCCATTTAAAAATTGTTTTAGTAAAACAACTTATGTTTGTGACATTTTTATTTTAACTTTAAATAAAAGTTATTTATGTCACCTACCAAAGTGGCTCCATGGGGTCCCCAAGTTGACCCATGGATTGTCTTGGTCGGCCATGACACATCAAATAGGGCTAGGACAAGTGTAAGGGTATTTTCATATTTTTATAATATTATTTTTACCTTAAATTTCACAATTACCTTTAATCGTGATTAATTAAACTTAAAAGTTACTATTCACCAAAAAATTATTTTAATCCCATTGAACAAAATTTTACTTCTTAATGACTACCGTGTGTTTCGGATTTTTGAAAATCAAATCACAGAAGTGGTAATGTTTCATTTAAACGAAAAAATCAGTTTTTTAACTACCACTTAGTGGTTTCACTATTCATCAAAAATTGAAGTTTTTCAGAACAATACCAAAATTTCACCCTAAGATATAATTGATATTCCGAATTCAACAACAAAGTCCATTTGGCAAGATCAAATTTATAAAATTTCAAAAATTAGTTATTACTATTCATAACGGCTACTTTGATTGGTTGCGGTGTGTTAGAACTCGATGTTGCGTACAATGCAAGCTATTGCATTATTGAATGAGAAGTGTATCATGGAAGCTAGGGGTGTTACAATATGCCTCCTTGGTGCTTATTTCCATCTCCCTTCCTAATGGATTTGGGATTTGGGTAGCACATTTGGCTTACTTCCAAACCAAGTGGAGTCCTAATATGGTAGGCCATATCATTCCCTATATAGTTCTTCAAAATCTATTTGATATTTTATGACAATAATTTATGTATAAGAAATGTAAAAACTTAGTAAAAATTATGGAATATGTAATATATATCATCACTTAATTGAATATATTTCTACTCAACTCTCTAATACACTCTTTTTTATTAAACACATCATCATGGATAGATTTATTCCATATAAATTTAGGAAACAATTACCTCTTGAAATATTCCAATTTTATTTCAATATAATGTTAATGTATGTACAATGAATTGGACTAAAAAATCCCATAAATCTACCAGAGTATATATTTTCCCCAAGAACTTGGACTATTACTTTATATCATCATTGGAGAAATAATTTTAAACTTAGTCTTAACCACACGTATTACTAATATATATTTTCTATATGTTGAAAACATATTGTACTTAGAAAACTATGGAACTCCCCCTAACCTCTTATAGACACATTAAAAAATATTCCTCCCATGATTTAATACATTCTTTGATCCATAAATGGATCCCTATAAAAATTATATAATAACCATGTCAGCTACTATGACAACCCAAATTCAAAATGGGTTTCAACATCTCTATTGGTGAAAATGTTTTCACAGAGGAATCATCTTGATTGATCTTAAACCCTAAAGAACCAATATTACATTATATTTAATCTCTTTTACATTAATTTATATATTTTTTTTTAAAAAAACCATTTTTATCTTAAGGTATTTAAATAAACCAAAGATATTACTAAAATAAAAACATTATTTTGGTACATGGAATCCATTTGTAAATTAATACCCACTTACCAATTTTATCTCATTTTACATTAACTTATTCCTTGTATGATGAGTATTAAATATTATTAATGAATAATATATCACCTATATTGTTTAATATAAAAACATCTCTCTTAGTTTTATAACTTTCCTATTTAATATGTGTCTCTAGAGGTCTCTTTTCTAATGATATCTTGTGAAACTTGTCCCTATTCCAACTAATTGATCATCTTGAGCCTTATCTTAATAAATGTATATCTTTCTAGCACTATCTCGAATAGAGATGTGACACTCTATTATAAAATTATATTTATTCATTTGAATAATATTTTTCTATCTTTGTGATTTTAATGTCCTTGGTAACTTTGGATAATTAATTTTGACAGACTTTGTCTTTTTCTTGATGCAAGTTTGTTTCTAAAATAGTCTTTGACAAAAAATTTTCATCTAAACACATGAATTTGTGACATAATATATTTATTTAATATTATAATTTATATTATATCCATTTATCATTATATTTTGCATATGGTTAAGTGTTAATACCACTATATGCATAACATGTCATGAAAAAAATAATTGGGAACTTTCAATACTAATAAGATTAATTAATGATCCTATTTTTACTAAAAACACTACTCTAATGTGTGTAAGGAAATTTAAGTTTATAAATAAATATACTCTATATTTAATGATTTATTAATAATTGGTTAAGGTATTCTTCAAATATCCCACTCAAATCATCTTTTATCTTATTACCAATCTCATTATGTACTTCTCATTACATTCTTTAGAACTCTTAAATGAATCATAATAATTACATGAATTTACCTGTCACTTCTACTTGAAATAGTTAACACATATTTTTGAACTAATTCTTTAATATTTTAAACTTTATCACCTTATATACTACATGGTTACTTGGTCATTATACCATATATAAAAGAATGTAAAATACCTAATATTTTTTAGCTGAAAATAATATAACGACCTATTTGGAATTTCTTTGACACTTGTTTTAGGTATTATTTGACTAAGTATTAAATTTCCACAACTTGGTATTATTTGAGTCTTGCATGTTATATTCGTCATTAAAACCTAAAACTATAAATATTTGATTGAAGTATAATTAAACTATTATTCAAGTATGGTATTCCACAATAATATTTATTTCAAACATGAAATTAGATATCATTATGTATAAACTTGACACTTATATTATATTTTTAGTAACATCTAATTCCTAACAAAAATTTTCAAATACTTAATCTTTTCAAATGGAAATTTTGAAGCTATACTCTTCTTAGTATGATGTAAGAGTCAAAATACATCAATAATTTTATGATATACTTTATTCTTGTATTTTTTTAAACTTCCTTGGTTTCTGTATTTAGATACAAATGTGTGAGTCATATATTATATCTAATTACCAAAAATTAAAATATAATAATTACATGTAATAATTAATATACCAAAATTTGAATATTTTTATTACTTATTCTTTAATTTGTTATAGTTTCTATACTTAATACCTTTCTCACTACATTTGAAGAAAATAGCATCTCATTCGATTCTCTCCCTCTTTATCTTTGTTTTATTATAAGGACTTTTCAAAGGCACATTTGGAGTTACACTTTCCATTTGACCTTTTTATTTGTATTTATTCTTGTTCACCTTAATAATTAAAGATTTATCTTTCTTTAATTTATTATCTACTTATTAAAGCTTATAAAAAATAAAATGAATCAATTTCTATGTATATTTTTATAATTCTTAATTAAAAAAGAGTAACTGGGTGAGAAGGATGAGAAAATAAGATGTATTAAAATATCATTATTTAAAATTAATTAAAAATATTTCAATCAATCAATGTATTATATCATCTTGAGCATATGGGGACCATCCTATATTTCAAATTCCAACTTACATGTGAAGAGTACCTTAGATATTTAATATCTATCCTATCTACCTCTCTCCTGGTAAATTTCCTAGAGATAGGAAAATTTGGAAAATGTGATATAGTTTATATTTTGATCCATTATACTTTGTATCTTAGTGAATAAATTCCGACCTTTTTTTTATCTTTGAGGAAAATTATATCATTTTGAGGTTTTAAGAATAATTTGGGTTAATTTTGAGAATGGATTCATTCATAAGATTTAATTATTTTTATTCATTTATGATATTTATTATAAAATACATGATTTAATTTTTAATTTTCAATGGTTGTGAAGTAATCTATCAAAGTGATGAGTAATATGTAATATATTTTTATGACCAGGTTAGTGGATAAAAATGAAAAAGATAGGAATTCATGAGGTTTTTTATCATGTGTACCATAATTTCATTAGCTTCACTAATGCATAACATAATTTCCCAAGTTTCACTATAATTCATTATTAACTAAGGGTTTAAATATCTTTTTTGACACCCATGAAAATAATTTCAAATGCATCTTTCTATTCATGGTTCTTTTACATCTCACTTGACATTGATGAAATCATAATGAATTGTATATCTATTGCATAATTTATATGAATCTAGTATAAAATTTTCTCATCCTCAATGGAAAGATGAGGTGGCTCATCAGGTTGTGGGGACTCTAACACATACAATCTCCACTCATGTCTTATTACTATGCATAAGCACCTATGCCACTCTTTGAAATTTTTATCACTAAGGATATGTTCATTGTCTAATATTAAAAATAGTGATTTTTCAGTATTGTTATCCTTTTTTCTACAATAAAATAAAATCAAATTTTAGAAATTAATCTTTATTAACAATTTAATTCATTTTTATTTAGTGAATCATTATGTCTTCTATTATTTTATCAAATTTCAATAGATTTCATCATTGGATTTAAAATATAAAGGCACTACGATATTATAGTGGTAAGGATCCATATTTTCCTTCTCATAACCTAGAATATGACTTTTTCATTACTGAAGATATTTTTGGTAAGATCTACTCTAGTCAAATGCATTAATTCGTAGTTCCTTGATCTATTGAGTGGACCACCCAATCCATAAATCCTAAACTCATATTTACTCAATAGTTTCTCCAAATTATATTATGTAGACTTTGGTCTCTACTCTTAATACTATATGGTTAATTAAATCCTTTTTCTTTATTAAGTATTCTCAATAATTGGATGTGACCTGACTATTTCTAGTTTGACACTTCAAACTATGCTTTCATCTTAACTCAGATAATGGAAAGTGATAAATGACTTAATAGTTCGTTTGAGATATTTTTTTATTTTTATTTATTTAATGAGTAAAATTTGATTATATTTTTCATCTTATTACTATAAAATACCTTTCAAAACTGTAACATGAAAAATATAAATCATTCATCGTGTGTTTATTTATTTTATCTGTGAATTCTTGTTAATTTATTCTATGTAATAATTTATAAACATACATTCAATAAATAATTAACCATGCATCAAAAATAAATAAACTAAAAATTGATCATGAGTTTTTATCTAATATTTGATCCAATGAGTGCATGCTGAATTAACTGAGACCTAATGAGAATTTTTAGAGTCATTAAATGACTAAATTAGTAGTAAACTATCATCATCCAGCGCATTTCTCCTAATTGGTTCCATGAAAATTCACATCTTGAATCACATCATCATGTGCTCCATTATAACCTTTTTAGACTCACTTACAGGTGTAGGGAACTTAAGATACTGGTATTACATTTAATTATATTAAAACATGGACACACAAACCCTTGAACATATTTAAAATGAAGGAGTAATTCATATTTCTTTCATTTAAATAATTATTAAATAATTATTTTAAATATTTAATTATTGAAATAATTAAATTAATTAAATTAATTAAATAGAAAACCAAAAATAAAGGGGTTATTCTTAAATAATTATCGGTCAACATGGAGCGAAATTTCAAAATAAAAATCAAATAAGATTAATCCTACTCAAATGTATTTTAATGCATTAATATTGTTTTAAAATATTTTCAATTGATAAGAGATACATTTCATAACACCCAATTTTCTTAATAAATTCATAATACTTTATTTTTTTAGATTATTTATAAAAATTAGTGTTCTTAGAATCAAATGGACTAAAAAGGCCCTTGAGAAGAATTTTGGGCCCCATGGGATGGGTCTGGGGTCGGGAGGAAGCAATGCACCCTTAGGATGTAGACGTGGGATGAGGTAATGATGCCTCACACACTACCTTTATCTTTTTTTAAAATATGTTTTTTATAAAATCATCCACCCCATGTAATGTAGGCAATGTGTTTTAAACATGGAACACCACGACCATGATGCTTAAGTTTTTTTAAAAATTATTATTTTTTAAAAATAAAAACACATAGCATGTTTGGTCGATGGGACACCCCTCTTATTATTATTTTTTAATAATTTTAATTTTATTAATATTAATTAAACAAAAATTAATAATAAAAAATAATATACTTGATTGTATATTGATTTTAGTATGGCCATATATCCTCCATCAAACCTCCAATCAATGTGCTATTAGTGTAATTAGGATTGTATCATCACCCTCTATACAAATTATAGAAAATTTAATTGAAATTATGAATTAAAAAATTACACAACTTCTCTAATACCACTTGAAGGATACATGTCAAGGAAGAAGAGTGAATTTTAAATTTTTAACAATTAATATATCAGGAGATGAAATATTCGATGCAAAAATATCTAGATCATCCCATGGATCACATGCAATTAGTTTAAGCACAAAGAAGTAAATTCTAAATGGTACCTTATTTGATTCAAGAAACCACTAGATTTTTTATTCAAAATTAGTGTCATGGATCTAGTCTTGACCCTTAGGTGTTGGTGTCATCACCTAAGCATCCAAATGAGAACCCATCTATATGTATACATACACATAGCATGAAGCTCCTAGAATATCAATCTCTAACTACCATTTGATAACATAGAGAATCGAATCACCTATGACACACCTTGAATGTGTGAAGAAAATCTCTCTATATATCAAGAGAAGAGAGAAAGGAAAAAATCTACCTGGATCGTGTCAAAAAAATGAAAATCCTCATGAAAAATTACATAACACATGTATTTATAAATAGGTTTAAATGAAATAAACTATAAAGCCCCTTCTATTTTGTTCAACCATAATAAATGGCCGCGCCATACCTTTTTAATAATAACAAGAACTACTATTTAAATATAACAAAGGATATATCTAATATCATTAAATAAATAATAAATAAATATTTTTTAAATGATATTATTTCATTAACCAAATCATTAAAATCAATTTGTTTCCTCCTATAAATAATAATTGAACTTTTAATAATATATAGTTGTTTGATAAAATAAATATTTCATTCACATGACTTATGAATAATATTTATTTATTTATATGATTAATAAAACTTAAATAAATAACATTTTCATACTTGAAATATATATTTATTTATGATATTCTAGATACACTTACTGTATAACCTTATAGGTACTTTTCTCAGTGATAGTAGGTCTAACTCATAGACTGAGAGCAGTATCTTGAAACACATCAATGCCCCCATAGAGAAAAGAATAAGTTGAAATGAAAAAAATAAAACCATTTTCATTAATGATTCACAATGTAATATAATCTCTTTATCAATTGACATCCCATCAAGTAGGATGCATACATGTTTCACTATCCTCACTGTTTGATCAATCTTTTTTTGGATTCTTAAAACAAACTTAAAAGTAAACTACCATGGACATTGATTTATACAATAAACTTCTATTTAAATCCAAGGGCCATAGATATATTCCTCTTAAACTTGGAAGGGGAAAATCCTATCTTGACCATTCAATTAATTCCATAAAAATATTGGAAAAACTAAATCAAGATACTTTAATGAGGGTAAATTGTTATGGTTTTCATTAAAAATAATGGTACACGAGTCATAACACACATTAATAATGATCATAGGTCCAAAAATTAATACACACAATCAGATAATAAAAAAATGACATATATGATATGTGGTATTATTATTAGTGGGTTTATCCTCATGACCTCCCTTCTTGAATATCACTAAGTTTGAAACTCTTGAGAATAATTCCCAATGCTTATGAACCCCCAACACCTTATAACCAAACATTAATTGTATCCTATCAGTATGATGTATTTAGACTATAAAACATATCTTTAAGAGCATATTCATAGTTCTCGTTATAATAGGTAACTTATATAACCTATTAATAGAATTATTACTCTATGTACATTACTACCTAAAGATATGTAGAAGTAAAATCCAATATGTGATGATACATGTATCAAAAAATACATAATCTAGAAATCAAAAGTAAAAAATCCAGCTGGCACTAGGGCACCAAATCCATCATAATCATGATTAAAAAGGAATTTTAAATCAGTTAATACATGATAAACAAGCCACTTAGTTATAGTTTCTAGAAAATATCTTTTAAAATAGTTGTTTTACAACAAAAACACACCCGATTTTATCCAATGGGATTAATTTTATAAAAATACACAAATAAAATAAACTCCAAAGATGAATTAGGGATCCTTGAAAGTTTATCCATCAAACTAAATACCATGAAAATGACCATTTCAATATTTTAAATCTAATATAATTATACACAAACTAAATTAATCTATAAAAAAAATTTCCAACTCCCACCAACTAGGTCATCATAGAAATAAATGTTTAACTAAAGATATATGATTATCCCATTAATTTTAAATTTACTTAGGCTTCACTTAATTTTATGGAATCCTAAATTCAATAATTTAACTTACCAAAGTAAATACACTTTACAAATAATATAAATATAAATGAAAATACACACAATGAATTTCTAATAAATAATAAAAATAATAAATAAAATCCCTTAAGTAGAATCAATGAAAATAAAAACCTTCCCAAATATTCATAAATATATAAATAAAATATTTGTAATTAATTTAATTAAAAACCCCATTTTCCCAATCCAATTTTATGAATACTAGATCGAGACATTTTAATTTATCACATTTTGAAGCATTATGATATAAACCATTCCATTCCCATATATAATTTTAAAACATTAGGTTTATCATAAAGTGTTTATAAAAGGTGAACATATAATCCTTAATGAATTTAAAATTTAGAAACTCTGTTTAAAAATCTATTTTATTATATCATTAGAAAAATAATTTCATATAAAAATTTAGAACTCAAAATTTCAAAATTTGCAAAAAAATAATTAAACATAAATTAATTATAAACACTTATCAGAAAAAACCATAATGATTCTCTCAATAAATTAATAAATACCAATACATGTATCATTAAAAAATTAAATAAAAAATGTCAAAAAAACATCAATAATAACACAACCAATCAGATTATAACCCATAACCATTTGGGAAATACCAGATGTTTATTAGAGACATATAAATAATCAAAATAATTTATGATATATGAAATAAAATGAAGAATGATATCATTTTTCTTGAAATTTAATATTCATGACATTTTTCTATTGAAAAATAAAATAAGAGACAACCTAATTTAGTTTTGATAGAAAACAGTCGATTCCATACTCCCTTAGTAACTTGAGATTCTTCCATAAAGACACTTATTAGGAATATTTATGGTTTATTTATAAAGTTTAAATGATCATACTTCCACCTATCACTGACCCAACTACCTGATCATGCTTTGATATCATTTTGTAACAAAATAACCTATGCTATAATGTCCTGGTACTTGATATGGTCCTTGTACTAGATTTACTCAGGTATCGTTTCAGGGTATCTTGGGTTGGTTTGTTACATTTTATGGAAAAAAATATTGAAAAAATTAAATTATAGTGTATGTGTGACCCCCATAATGTCACTAGAAGGTGTTTATTTTTTATTACTTATTTTATACACTTTATTGGAGTTCTAGTTTGAAAATTTGTAATTTTATAAAAAAAATTGAATTCACAATCAAAATTCATAGTCAGGGGGATTGTGTGAGTTTAAAAAATTTATACAATGAGTTTTTTCATGGTCATACACATGGTCCTAGTGATAATACAATTAGGACATGCTCTTTTTTTGTTATAAAAAGTCTATATTTTTAATTTTAAACCATAATTTTATAGATTATTCCCCTATTTTTTTCTAGAGACATTAAAGTTATTTAAAGGAATATCTAGTCAGTCCTCTTAGATCCATTGATTATTTTCACCAAATCTTGGTGTTTTCTCAAGGTTAGAGCCTCAATATTTAATTTGAATTTCTTATCAGTTTTTATATTCCTTTTTTATTTCCCTAATTTAAAAATGGAAGACTAGGGTTATGGTTTGGGTCAAAATTGTTTTTCTGTTTTAGGGTTATTAAATCACTTATATGGCCTCTATCTTATTCATGTTAGTGTTTTAAAGACAATTTGGTTTATTTATAGTAGGTGATTATATCCCCACTTTTCTCTTTACCATAAACCTTCATTATTTATTTTTTATAAGCTTTGATTAACTTGATTTGAAATATTTTATGTTATATAATATTATTTTGAAGTGAATCCTTTTACTATTCTAAATATATATCTACTTTCATGATTAATTCATATGAATCTCATGTGTATTCAGAACTCATGGGAATATTATGATTTAAATGGGTAGATTAAAATTATTTAATGTGGGCTATGATTTTTTTGGTCCTTTATAAATGCTTATTTTATTTAAAATGATTATAAGGTGATTCTTAAAACTTTAAAGGTTTACATATTATATTTAATGACTTGTTTAGCTGAGATAAATATGTTTTATTGGATTTTGATATTATTGAACTCTATTTTTTATTTTATTAAAATATAAGATATTTCCCTTACATCTAGTTTTTTCTAAATGTGGTTGTCCCTTATAACTAAAATTTGAATTTTTGTTTATAAATGATAAGTATATATTTTTATAAAGGGAGTTCAAGAATAAAATATGTGTGGTTTTATTGAGACGATTATATTATTCTCTTTTTTTTAAATAATGGGTAAGTTAGGCTTAGATAATACCTAGATATGAGTGTTTCCACCAGTCTAACCTATATCATGAACACTAGATGGATTCCATTGATCATTTTTAGATCATGAAAGTCAGGTGAGTGGGTAAGATAACATCACTTCTAGCATAGTGTTTTCATTTATAGGACATATATTTAGGTCCCTAGATCCTAGAAACTCATGATGATTATGGTGAGAGTATTTTTTTTAGATTAATGATGTGTCTGTGTGTGTGTTTACATTTCTAATTTCTTGGTTTTGAAAAGGGTTTTGATTACTCAAATTAGGAAAATTGGTTTTCAAAGTAACTATTTTCCCTTAATTAAAAATGTTTAGATCTATACAATCATATATGTTTTCTTTACCTTTATTTAAAAACCAGTATATTTTTTTTGGTTTTTAAGTGAGAGTGCATAAAATATTTATAGTAATCCTACTTGATTTTATACACACTCTCTATATACACACTTTGGTGTATATGTAGAATTAGTTTTTCATGATATGGGTAAAGTAAAAGATACACTTTGATATAATAAAGGATTTTAGTGGTTATTAGGTAGTGATGAGGTGACATGGGAGGGACAATCACATGTTACCTGAAGATGGATATTTTTTTATTTCATTTTGGTCATACATTTTGTGGAATTATATACACAACATTATTGACCATCTATCACTTTTATTACTATTTTTTTCTTATTTCTAATTATTATATACTTTGTATTTATATTTTATGTATATAATAAGGTTATATTTATGGTTAAGAAAGATTTTTTTTACTATTTATGATTGATAGTTTATTTTTCATTTGAGTCAGATGTTATACCATGTTTGGTTGTTATTTATTTTAGAAATTAATTACTACATGTGTGACTAGTCAAGAATTTAGATGTGTTATTCCATATTCCTAGTAATAATCATTTAATTTTTTTAAATAGGGGGAAATCATCCCTAAATATTTTGGTTTGATACCCCTAACATTTGTGTCACCATAGAGTGTTTGAGAATGTGACTTAGGCTATATAATAGTTTTTATAAAGTGTTAGGATAATATAAACTATACTATTTCATTATAGCCATGAGAGGATTGGGTGATTGATGTTTGACTACTGAGTGCGAGTGGGATAGTTGGGGGGGGGGGGGGTGAATTAATGGTCTTAAAAACTTCTACACTCACTTAAAAATCATAATTCCTATACTGGTTGGTGAGAAAGATCAATAAACTATAACAAATAATGCAATAATGATTATTGTGAGAAGATTCACATTAACATAAGAGATTTACAAGGTCCCTGTCCCCCTTATCATCAGATGGGTACTCCTTGGTGTGTAGGGGTTATGGTCCTACTACCCACTATTAATATTATCAAAAATCAATCAAGAATAGAGCAAGAGTATTGTATTGTACTCTAAAAGTAGATAGATAAATACAAGAATCACTAAGTATATTTAACTTACACAACCAAATATCAAGTTCCTTCAATAAGGAGATAGTTTGATCCTTTATCCTATACTTAAATTATGACTAAAAACTATGTGAAAGGGACTCGAGTACATAGGTACTCATATCATAAGGTTCATATTCTTTTTTATATTACTTTGATTCATATGGATCAATTCAATTTTATTTAAACAATATGAATTTCAATGTGATTCCATTTATTATGATGAAATATATAGATATAAAATATATGGGAACTAAATATGAAATACCACATATCTCCCTTTGACCAACATTAAAGAAAACCTAATGGATTACAACATGACGACTCTAAAATCTCTAGAAACAAAAACTATTCAATTCAAAGTTCACATGGACTATATTATTGTGTCATGGCCTTTTACTTTGTTGAATTGAATCTTAATTTATGATGTGAGGAACATTAGCTCCATAGTATGACTTCTAAGTCAGTGAAACACCAAATCTCTAAATCTTGGGTTCATAGTGAAATCCTCTCCCTATAATTCCACAATAAAATTCTTTATGGTGTAACCCCTTGTGTTGTGGTGTAACCCTCATATGTAAATATAAATTATTCCTTAACCTAAAATACTTCATGGTGAAGTATGATCAAATTTAATGTGATGAATCTCCATAAGAGTATATTTCTTTATTTATCCTTAATATGTTCTAGTGTGAGCAAAACCATTCACATTGTTATTTGATATTTCTCAGTAAATATTCATTCTTTATTAATCAATCTCATATTTTATTAGATTTTAACTAATATATGAGTATGTTTTCAGTAAATACAATATGGAAATACCTTCTTAGGGGATCTTTAATCCACCCTTTATATTTTCTAGCAATATGGGAACCAACAAACGAGCTCATCTCAAGGCTTCCGATTTCAATACCTTAAGTCTCCAAGATTATAAAACTATTATAATCTCATTATATAAATCCCCATTGAACATCACATGGAAAATAAGCCATAATATCTCTCCCTTTACATTAATATATGTTTTCATATTATCCCCATTTATTAAAAATTTCAATTGAATGAAATAGAGAAAATAAATTAGACACCTTATAATAATTGAGCCTTAGTCTCCCCCTCTTATAAATTTTAACAATCCCCCCTTTGAATGAGGGTTTTTTCTTTAGTATCTCGGGGATATAATTAATTTTTACTTTATAGTTTTACTCTATTTTTGATAGATAACCATCATCAATATTCTCCCCTCTTAACACCAATAAATATACTTGAAAAAAGAAACACGGTAAAGAAAGATACATATTCAAAATAATGAGAGGTAATTCAATTAATACTTTATAATATCCTCAATAGAATGTTATATAATCTAATAAATTGAGAAAAACCTACAAAAGAAATATTAATCAACCACTCTAAGCATACGAGTTGGAAATCGGTGTAGAAAACAAGATGAATCAACTGAAAAAACAATTTAGTCTAAAAATGATCTTTTAATAGAATATCAAGTAGAAATACCCTCTTTGATAATTAAATTACCCCCTAAATTTTATGATAAAACCTAACAAACAAAACAATCACAAGTAAGGGAAGAGGTTTTGACATCCCATATCTCAGACTTTGGTTATAAGAAATAAGATAAATCAACCAACATAACTATTCAGTTCAAAAATGATTTAATAATAGACTTCCAAATAGAAATAAAATCTTTGAATAATAAATAATCATCCTTATTTTTATGCTAAAACTTTACCAAAAAAAGTTTTGGAATAGGGTCCAACACCCCATAAAACAAAATTTGAATATAAGAGACTGTCACAATTGAAACAAACTTGTTTTCAAGGGAATTTTAAAACTTCTTTTAAGCCATTTCTTCTCATTTTTTTCACTATAAAGTTCATTACACTTATTTTATTATTTTTTAAATTCGATAAAAATATGATATCCTACTTTTTATATTCATTCAATAACTTTTCCTCCTTCAAATCTTTGAAATTTTAAGATATTTCAGTGATATACTCCATTTGTGAGGTTGAATCAATACCTCCTTTAGATATAGAAGATTGGATTATATTTTTT
The DNA here is from genome assembly GCA_963277665.1 of Viscum album. NCBI lineage: Eukaryota > Viridiplantae > Streptophyta > Magnoliopsida > Santalales > Viscaceae > Viscum > Viscum album. The sequence goes on along the minus strand of OY728132.1, from coordinate 1,686,141,125 downwards.
TTCTAATTTAATCTATATCTTTTTTAAAGTAGGTTAAGAATTTTTAACCATAGTAAATATTCTAGAAAATATATAAGAAGATGAATTCTTCCTTTTCTCATATTTCACCACATGCTTGGATGAATATTTCTTCCTTATCAAAAATTCCTTTTAAAAAATTTCTCCATGAATGAACTTCTTGAAATTATAAATTTAAAAACCACATAATTTAATTGATATGATATCCATGTGGTAAAATATTTTTAAATATGTCTAAATTGATCATATATACCACAAGTTACTCAAAGATACTCACTGTTATTATGAAAATTTACTTTCTCCTTTGGTTTGAGTTACTATCTTAGTTGAAATATCCAGTTTTTAGTTTATCTTCCCATAAAATAATTATTTATCTTTTATTGTGAAAGTGAAAACTTATAAAAACGAACATAGAATTTGTTCCCTTAGACTCTGTATCACCAATACTTTTAATCAAACCAAAATATCCTCAATCATGAATACCCTTCCTCATAATCTACAAGTTGATTCCTTTTTAGTTTTTTTATTGTACTTTCCCAACTACATATTAAATAGTATTATTATAATTCAAAATGAAATTAAACTTATTCTTAGCCTCAACATTATTATCCTTTAACACCTCACCACCTTTTATAAATTTCACCAGTTCCACTTGAAATATTAATGGGTGTGTTTCTTTTATTTGGGGACTTACTTGTCTTCATACCCTTATTATTGATGCTGTCAAATTTTACATTACAAGATCATATATTCATAATATTCATTGGAATTATATGACTATTCACATGATTCTTTGTGATAGTAATAAATTCCTCATAAAATTTAGATGATTCTTTATTTTAATTAACCAATTTCAAGAAAACTGACTGAGAATGTTTCCAAACCTTCTCAGTATTCATCAATTTAAGTTTTAAAATTCTCTCAACATCATTTAAAACATGTATATTTTTATATAAAAATATAAATCTTCTTGTTTAATTATTCAATAATTTTATTGGTATTTATTATGTTTCCTATCAACATAATCTTCATTTATGTAACCTTTATAACATTAGATTCATCTTTAGACTTTCTCAATGAATACGAGGTGTCTGAACTACAATCACAGACCTGGTGCTAAAAAAACATTCTTTACAAAATTTATTTGACACACATCCTTAATTATGATATCTTTCACACATAATTCTAAATTTTAATTCTAAGTGCCTTTTTATGTATAGAGTTTTAGATAATTAGGAAAAAAATATTTAACTAGTAGAACCCATGTTCTTTATGTCAAATGGATATTTTTATGACTTTATAAGATTCGATTTAATCCATAACATGTCTTAAATAACCCCTAAAATTCTACATAAAAGATAATATTCTAGAAAATTATTACATATTACTTTTCTTTATAACTTTGGAAAATGGAAAAAAAAGGAAGGGTGATCTAAAACGTTCAATAAGGGTAAACATAAGTGATAATAATAAATGATCATAAGTGATCATATGAATTCATATGGGTATAATAAAGATACTTAAGGAAATAATTCTCATTAAAACTTATATCACAAAACATGGTTCACGAGATAGAATAACATAATACATGAATCAAAAGAGTGTGGAAACATGAGTTAATAAATATGAGTCATGGGAGAATAACATAAACATAAGACCAACCATAAAACTATGGCACAAATATTATTATAAAGAACATTACTTTCATGATACACTCTATTGTATAGTAAGATAATAATGTGGAAAATCATTCAAATATAGAATATACATTATTATGGGGAACATTACTTACATGAGCCACACCATTAGTGCCCACACTTACAAGCAACTAAAATGTACTCACAAATACTTTTCTCATGAGATGTAAATTTTCAACCAATGAATTTGTGGGTGATATAAGATCACACCCATAATTCATTCATACTTATATGTTATATAATAAATATAATAATCCATTATACCATAAAGGACCCATATAAATAAAATGGGTTTCATTTAACACATCCTAATGAACTTATAGAAAGAAAATGGGTTTCATTCATCACATCATAAAGAACCCATGGAAATAAAATGATTTTCATATCATTTTCAAATGGGTTAACATCAGGAAATCATTCATAATTCCATCAATAATAATTTCATGATAAAAACAATGAAAATAAATGGGTATCAAAAGATATTTAGTAACTTTATATGTAAATACCCTTCAATCATGATAATAAATCATTTGACATATACACATTATAGACAAAGTTTATAATGTTAAGTCATTAATTTTACCCAATCAATCGATTTATAAAATCTATGTGAATTATATTTAATCAATGTAAGGAAATATGGAGTGTTCAAAAATCAAAGGAATTTGAAGAAAATTTATTCTTATTCAGGGTGTACGGTTAGGCAAGACAAAGGCAGTGATGGACCGTATATTTGATAGAAAGAAAAACTACACAATCAATATAGATAAATATGGTGGATGGTAATATTTTAAGAATATACTAGATCAATAATATGATATTTCAAAGGATGTTTTATTAGATGAAAAATACATTTTATTATTTTTCAAAAAATCAATTTGGAAATAAGAAATATCCAGGATCTTTTGTGATAATTTTGAAAGATATATTTTATAAATCTAGGATAAAAATAATTCATTTTAGAACACATCAAAACATAGAGAAAAATATTTATATAAAATTATAGAGGTTATATAATGATGTATTCACATATAAAAGATACAAAAATATATCTGTTTCATATTTTAATGAAAATAACCCTTACAGAAAATGTAAAAAAATCATTTAATTTTTTTGATGAAGGTAAAGTTATATAAAATGAACTTAATCAATTATTGAGACATATATAAGAAAAGTTTAAAAAGTATCCAATTTATATGGATTTTAAAAAGGATATTCTTGAACCAGAAAAAGATATGGGGTTAGGTTCAATACAAGAAATATTATCAGGTAAAAATACGAGTCAAGAGGAAATGAAGTTTTGAGGGTTCATGTTAAAAACCATGAATATCCCAATAAAATAACAAGTGTTTTTAGATATCATAAAAATTACACATATGAAATATCTTTTAGAAATAATTTTTAATTGATAATAATATTGGTAATCAAAACCCTTAGGGTTTGATTAACTATTTATTCAAAACCCCTTTAAATTTTGGTATCTTTTGAATCTAAGGACTTTTAAATAAAGAAGATGATATGAATCTTTAAAAACCAACAATTATATGAATATGGTAAAATAAAATCATTATATAGTGATATCACTATATTATAGAGTTCAAGGCTCACAATTAGAAATATGTCTCAAGAAATAAAATTTGAGACAAGAACCCCTTACCTTGTATTCTCACTTAGTTGAATGAACTATAACCTTATATATAAAAATATAACACTATTTATTACTTATTTCATAACTATATTTATAAATAAAATATTTTTAAACCTTTATTTATAATTACTCTAGGCATTTATATTATTTAGTTATTATATGTTTTCAATATCATGTGTAATTAGTCTTAAACGTTTTGAACTAGTTTCATCATATAAGTCTTGTTATTTTTTCTCCTCCAAAAGTTCACAATTATAAGATCATAAAAGGTACTATAATTTATTATTTATAATTAATTATAATTTTATAATTTCTTTCTATGGGAGTTTTGGTAACGATCATTAAATATGAATTCAATAATGAGCATGTTTCAATGAATTTTAAATAACAGACATTGGTATATTAATTAATGAGCTTAATATTAATGTTACCATTCAAGAAAAATAAATAAATTATTATTTACTTATTTATATCATGTATCATTAGTTTTTATGTTCTCATATACATCCATGATACTATTTTAGATCATTGTTTAAGTAGGTGGTTAAACTAGACCAAATGTGAAAATACCATATTTTAGTGGATGATTATGTGGTAATTTGATTATAATATCATTTTTATAGATAAATAATGAAATTATTTTAGTATTCTTTATAATTATATATAATAATTTATGAGTAGTATAAGATTAGACAATGGATATAGAATTATTATATATTATGAATACTATTTTTTCTCTTAATATGACTGTTTTAGATGATTGAATTTACAATGATCATTTGTTTATCATATAATTAATAGGCTGTCCAATTTGATTTACTATAACCTTAATAATTTCATAAAAATAATATTTATTCCTTAAATCCATTATTATAACCATCCATGAATGGTGGTAATGAAATACATAATACATCATTCTATGGAGGGGATAGTTCACATGTGTATATGGATGGAGATTTCTTTTTCTATATAATAGGGAAAATGAGTAATTTGGTTTATCATTTTAAAATATAAAATTTTCTATAAATATAATAATTATATGTTAAATTAAAAATTATAACCATCCATGTAAGGTGGCTAAGGAAAACAATACATGATACTTCATGGAGGCGACTGTTAGTACACCCACATGAATGCCATTTTTATTTTCTTTAAGGGGAAAAGGGAAAGGTGGTTAATAGATACTTCTATAAAATAATAATTATAATAATTAAAAAAATATTTATTTAATTATATATAAATTATAAAAATAATTTTGTAAAATTAAAATATAAAATAAATGAAATTAAGGAAAATTAGTACTCATGTTGATGACTTGGGCTTTGTCTTGGAGGGCTCAATGGAAAGAAAGGGACTAGGCTAATATCTTGTGAAAAAAAGCTTCATAGAGTAAAATAGGATTACATGGGAATGAATACAGATAATTTTTCAATAAGAAACTGAATTTTGTGTGTGTTATTGAAGGGGTGGTGAGAGGTTCTTTTTATAAGTGGTGAGAATGACATTTTTGTAAATAATTCATCTCAATATAAAGAGAGCACATGGTTCACAAGTCATGTGGCTCAAAAAATAGAAAATAATGTATGGAAGGATGTAATGAGGTCTATAATATCTCATAAAATCAATTATAAACATGTTTTTAACATGTTTCAAGACCATTAAATTTATATTAATTACTTTTACTATTCTAGATTTTACTACGGTAACTAGTTTTTACCTAAGTAATTTGTCCTTTACAATTAAAAATAAAGGGGTCCTTATTAAATAATATAGAAATTATAATTATAAATTTTAAATCCATTTTATTATATTCACTTTATTAAAGTGATAAAATATATTTTAAAATAATAAATGTATAGTGTATTAAAAATAATTTTTAGAGAAAAAGTAACTTAAATTATTAAATATAAAATACAGGATTGTAAACTAAAAAATATAATTTTAAATTTAGAATTTCACCTATAAAATAAATATTTTTCCTAGAAAATGGTTTCATAAATTTACTAATAATGTTATAACGGTATTTATATTTTTAAAAATGGTATTTTAGACTATTAATCTAAGAATCAGATGTTTTAGAAAAATCCCAAAAATTTCACTCTAAACTAATTTTGAAATTACAAGTTCAGAAAATTTGTTCATTTTATCTAATTAAAATTCTAAAAATTATACATTTATTTTTTGAATGAAAATATAAAATATTATGGGAAACTAATTTTAGTAAAAAATGGTGTTTTTAAACATTATGTGTTTTTAATATTATATAATATAAAATTCTAATTTAAATAATTTTAATAGAAAAATGTTTTAAAAGTGTTCAATTTAATTTATTATGATAAAATATAAAATAACTAATAAATAATTATGTGAAAAAAATATTTCTTTTATACTAAATACTCTTTAATAAATTCCATTAAAATTAATTATTTATATTATAAAATTTAATTTTACTAGTCCCTTGAAATTGAAATATTTATTTTAATTTTGTATATACATAATATCACATTTTAATAATAATAATAATAATAATAATATTAAATCTTATAAATAACACAGATGTATATATATATATATATATGTATATATATAATATTTTAATATCATATTTTTATCTCATTGTTAGTTATATTATATTATTTTTTTAATAAACAATACACAACATTAGTTTACCTATTGGATATATTTCCAATTACCATATTCTCAATGACCATATTTCTAATGACTATATTTATAACCACTAAAATTTCATTCATATATATATATATAGACTTACTAAATCATTTGTTCATTCCATTATCACTTCACAAGGCATAATTATAATTTAATATTATAGATTTTACATAATGATTTCTACTTTCATTGTGATCTTAATCATTATAGATTTTTTAGTTATTACTAATCTTCAAGTTTGAAGATGATCCAAGGGAACTCTTACTCACAAATATTTTATTCTTTTTTATCTATTATCCTATATTGATTTATGCAATTTTAATGTATGTATTTATCCATGTTGAGTAATAATCCATGGTGTAAAATAATTAGTTTTATGTAATATTTTTGTAACATTACTCATATGAATGAATAAAGTGTTGTTATTTTAATTCGTATCTTCTATAAATTATTTCCAAAACAATTTCAAATACATTGAACAGAAAAACTTTATAATTATAAATATATAGTTTATAAAAGTAATATGCTTCCTAAAAACTTTGGGTGTTACACCCACCAATAAATAAATTGAATCCTAAGAATTTTAATTATCACATACCATTAGAAATAGATAAGAGAATCTAAATGATAGAAATGACTTTGGGTATAATTTATTGAGAGTTATTAACCATTAAAAATTAGGAAACATATCCTTTTCATCAAAATAAGCATATCCAAATATTGATTTTCCCCAACCATTTGATCCAAGAGTCTATCATTATTCAATACCAAGACCCAAATTATATCATTTTCTTCTAAAGTCCATTTATAATCATCCATGCATTGATTTCCTATTATAGAATGATAATAAATTTGTCTTCCTATCCCAACAAATAATTTTTCCATGTTGATAGAGAATCCATCCATTTCTAATATAACATTGAATTTTTCTAAAATTAGAATGATATATTTTCCGTAAATCACTTTCATATAAAATTAAACTTGAGACAAAATTATCATAACACTATAATTTTTTATTAATAATTCAACATATAGTCATTGGGGTGATGGTTTTATATTTTTGAAAACATTCTTGGTACAAAAAATGTGTTAATTAATGAACAAACACAATACTCATAGTTCTTAAGTGTATAATTTGTATTTCTCACTCCACATCAATATTAAAACCCGTTTTCATAGTTTTGGTTTTATATGACTTCCATTGTACTGGAATTTTATGGTTCCTATCATCCTTGTTAGTCCTTGGATTAGAGAATTGTCTTGGATAATGTCAAAATTTACCACATTTAATAAAGATAATTAACAGTGGTAATTTAGGATGAACTATTTTTTTTACTTTAATCATGTTCACTAAGGTCTAAAATTTTCCAACAAAATTAGTTTCTCTCTACCCTAATTTACCCGAAATTGGACATATTCTAGCCACTTTGAGACATTTTACTTAGTGATTCTTCTAATTTTTTTGAAATGAATGAGATTAAATCTTCTTTATTCCCTATATTCATCACCTAAAATTTCATGAGACTCTATATTTATCTTATTTGTTATTTTTAGAAACTCTAATATGTTTATATTTTTAATCATAATTACTAGTAGTCAGTTTAACATTTCCTATTAGGTTTTTTATTGGGATAACCTCTGCATTGTCTATGAAATCAAATTTTAACTTTGTTCCTTCAAGATTCAACCATTACTAAAACCAAAAGAAGTTAATTTTTAGTAATGAACAATTAACCCCATAACAGAATTATTACAAGATAATTACATGAAAAATTCAACCTCAAAATTTAGTATTATTACATTAGCTTCCAGTGTATCATAATTAATTATTCATTCAATATTTGTTTTTTAGGATGAGATTTCTGATATTCATTAACATAATTTATTAACAAGTTAAATCCTTCATAATAGATTATAAAAAAAATGTGATTATCCAAAAGATATACCCTAAGGGTGTTTATCCAAGGGTTCAGTATTAGACCCACTCATGATGCACCCGAGTGAAGATTGAGTTAAAACTCAACCTGCCTTTTTCAGGGTGATTACCACTAGGTGTATTTGTTTCACAACCACATCCACTAGTCAGTATACAAACATGGATTTAATTTCTAGGAGAACCACAAAATATTTAATTTAATATAACTTTATGATGTTTTACTATAACTAAACTTATCTTCAGGGTTCCACTAAAGTTATTTCATCCTAATCCCCCAAAATAAATAAAATAAATAATATAACCAACTTACAGGTTTATCTATACTTTTGAAAATATTATCAACCTTAACCTATCAATCCTTAATGATATTTACAACTCTTAATTTATCTTAAACTGATAACATCCTAACCTCTAAAGTTTTCTAAACCCTCCTTTGATATCAACTGATGTACCCCAAACCCACAACCCTCGATCCAGTGCTAAAAAAACATAAATTAAACACTGGATTTGATACACATCCTTAATTAAAATATATTTCAAACATAATGTCACATTTACATTCCAAGGACCTTTTTAGGTTTATAGTTTTACATAATTAAGAAAAATATTTAACTAGTATAACCCATATTCTTTGTATAAAATATGAATTTTCCAACTGTATGGGAAACTGCTTAATCCATAACATGACTTAAATATCACCCATAAATTTGTTACACAAGATAATCTTCTAGAAAAATCTTATATATTACTTTTATTTAAAACATTGTGAAATGGAAACATAATAAAGGGTATGATCAAACACTATATAATGGTAAACATAAGAAACAACAATAAATGATCATAAGAGAGAATAAGATAAGCATATGGTTCTAATAAAGATGCTTTAGAAAATAATACCTAGAAAAACTTAGATCATAAAACATGGAGTAATGCATGGCATAACATAAGACATGAATCAGAATAGTGTAGAAACATGAGTTAATAAACATTATCTATGAGAGAATAACATTAAAATATGAATAAACATAAAATTGTGGAACAAATATAAGTATAATTAATTTACTCAAATGATACACACCATGATAACTTAAGATAAGAATGTAGAACATATTTCAAATATGAAAGATACATTAGTATAAGGAACAATAAATTCCTGATCCACATCATCAGTTCCAATGCTTATAAGTAATGAAAATGTAATCATGAATATATTTCTAATGGGATAAAAACATTTAACCAAGGCATTAGAGGATAATATAATACCATACCCTATATTCATTCATACTTATATGTGCGATAAAAATTCAATAATTCATCATATTATAATGATCCCACGGAAATAAAATGGGTTTTAATTCAACCCACCAGAAAGAACCCATGGAAAGAAATATGGGTTTCATTTATCAAATTATAATGAACCCATTAAAATAAAATTATTTTCATATCTTCTCAAAATGGATTCACATAAGGAAATAATTCATAATTCAATCAATAATAATAACATGAAAAACCCATTGAAAATAAATGGGTATCCAAAGATATTCAATAACGTTTTATGTAAATAACCTTCAATCAAGATAATAAAGCATATTGAATTTTGACCAAATAGATAAAGAATATAGAGTTAAGTTAACAATTTCTCTAATCAATTGATGTATGGAATCTAGGTGAACAAAATTTAATCAAGTTAATTAAATATAAAATTTTCAAAAATAAAAGGCATTGGAAGAAAATTTATGTCTATTCACTATGGATGGTTTTGAAAGACAAAGGCAGTGATGAATCAAATATTTAATATAAAAAATATTACATAAGTCATAAAAAGAAATAACATGGATGGTAAAATTTGAATAATTTCTTTGATAAATCATAATATGTGTCAAAGGAAAATGATTTAGATGTAAAATAAATTTTATGAGTTTCAGAAAAATCATGTTGGAAATCAGAAATATCCTTGATATTTTAAAATCATAAAAAAATATTTTATAAATCTCGAATAAAAATAATTCCCTTTAGTACCTATGAAAATTTAGAAAGAAATACTCATATAAAATGACAAGGGCATCTAAAATATGCTTTCACCCATTAAACATCGAAAATAAGTTCTCTTCACATTTTGAAAAAAAACAAACCATATGGAAAACATTAAAAATTTATTTAAAATTTTTAATGAAGATAAATTATTATTAAATAAAATTAATAAATTATTGAGTCAAGTATAAGAAAATTATCAAAATAATCTAATGAATATGGACATGAAAAAGGGTTTTTCTTGACTAAAAGTAAGAGATGGGAATGATTTCAATTACAATAACAAATTTATCTAAAAATATGAGTCAATGGGAAATGAAATTTTGAGGGGACATGTAAAACTAAGTAAATATCAAAATAAAATAATTAAGTTTTTTATAAATAATAAAAATTATGTAGATATATTATCTTTTAGAAACAATCTTGATTTTAAAATAAGATTGGCAATCGAAACCCCTACGGACTGAGTAACATTTTATTCAAAACCCCTTTGAACTTTGGTATTTTTTAATCAAATAAATTTTAAAGAAATTATGTGATATGGATATTAAAACACTGATAATTACATGAATATAGTAAAAGGAATTCATTATTTAGTAACCATACCTATTATATAGGTCATGGTACACTATAATAAATTTGTCTCAAGAAATTAAGTTTGAGACAAGAACCCCATACCTTGTATTTATGACTAGTTTAATGCACCCTAACATCCTATATGTAAAACATAAATCTCCTAATCACTTGTTTCAAAACATTATACACAACTATAAATTTTTTTAAGCTTTATTTGTAATTATTCTCTATATTTATATTAGTTAGTATTATTTATTTTCAATATCTTGTGTGAGTAGTCTAGATTATTTTGAACTAGTTTCATAATAGTAGTGTTGTTATTTTATCTTATCCCAAAGTTCATAATTCCTAGATCATACATGGTACTGGTATTGATGATTTATAATTATTTTTAATTTTATAATTTCATTCTATGAGATATTTGGTTATGATCCTTAAAAATAAATTTAACAATGAGAATTTTTTAATGATTTTTAATGAAATAATATTGGTATCTTAATTGATAAGATTAATATTAATGCTATAATTATAGAAAAAAATAAAATTATTTTTTACTTATTTATATCATATATCAATAGTATTAAAGTTCTCATAGTCATCCATGATATTATTTTAGAGCATTGTTCAAGTAGGTGGTTAAACCAGCCCAAACATGAACATAACATAGTTTAGTAGATGATTATGTCGTGATTTAAATATAATATAATTATTAAAAAGGAATAATGATATTATTTAGGTTTAATTATAATGACATATAATAACTTTAAATAATTATAATAAGAGATAATTTATATGAAATTATTACATAGTATGAATAAATTGTTTTTCCTCTCAGTATGCTTATTTTAGATGATTGAATTTACAATGATCATTTTTTGCTCATATCACTAATATGTTTTATAATTAGATTTACCAAAAACATAATAATTTCATAAAAATAGTATTCAACCCTTAAACCCAATATTATAACCAATCATGAACGGATGTAATGAAATACATAATACACCGTTCTATGGAGGTGGTATGCTGCAAGTACACATGGATGATGATTTAATTTCCCAATGAATGGGGAAAAAGTAACATGTTTTTATCATTTAAGAATATAAAATATGTTTTAAATATAATACTTATTTATTAAATTCAACATCATCACCAATTTTTTAAGGTGTTCAAGGAAAATAAAACATGATGCTTTGTGGAGGCGGTAATGAAAATAAATTAGGGAAAATTACTACTCATGTTGATGACTTGAGCTTTCCCCTGGAGTACTCCTTAGAAAGTGAGTTATGAGGCTAATTTATCATGACAAAAAGATTAATAGTGTAAAATATGATTCTAGGGGAAGTAATAATATCAGTTTTTTCAAGAGGAAACTGATTTTTTTGAGTGTTACTGAAGGGGTGGTGAGAGTTCTCTTCTATAAGAGGTGAGAATGATTTTTTTTGTAAATATTTCAATTTAATATAAAGAGAGAACATGTTTCACATGTGAAGTGGCTCTAAAAATGGAAAATAATAGTGTGGAAAATGAGATAAGGTTAGGAATATCTCAAAAAATCAATTAGAAACACGTTTTTAACAAATTTCAAGCCAATTTCATCTAGATTTATTACTTGTACTATTTTAAGTTTTACCATGATAACTAGTTTTTACCAAATTAATTTATCCTTTATACCTAGAAATAAATTGGCCCTTATTACATAATATATGAAATATAATTCAAAATTTCAAATCCATTTTATTATATTCAAATTATAAATGTGTTAAAAATAATTTTAAAATAATAAATATATAGTATATTAAAAACATTTTTTAGAGAAAAAGTTACTTAAATTAAAAAATATCAAATATAGGTTTATAAAATAAGAACAATATTTTAAAATTTATAATTGCACTTATAAAATATTTTTTTTTCAAGAAAAATGTTTCAAAAATATTCAATTCATACTCATATACTTACAATGTGATAAATGTAATGGTATTTATAAAAATAATATTTTTCACTATTCACCTAAAAATCAAATGTTTGAAAAAAATCCCACTATTTCACCCAAATATAATTTTGAAATTATAAGTTCAAAAAATATTTTCTTATTATCTAATTAAAATTCTTAAAAATATACATTTAGCTTTAAAATGAAAATATAAAATATAAAGATAAGATGTTTTTATTGATAAGTGTTATTTTTTTAAAAATGTGTTCTTAATATAATTACATATAAATTTATAATTTAAATAATGTTCATAAAATAATATTTTAAAAGTAGTCAATATAATTTATTTGGATAAAATATAAAATAAATAGTACAGAGTTATTTGAAAAAAAAATATATTACTTTTAAAATAGGTTGAGGGTAAAGCCCCCTTTATTAAATTGAAAAAAAGAATCCCTTTTAAATTTTGGAAAAGTGGGAACCCATTACATATTCCATAGGCGTAGAGGCCCATATTAGTGAGAGAAACATGACCTGAAGGCCCTAACATGGTTTATAGGACCCAAATACCCAAAGTCTTAGAATAAATTTCAAGAATGCCCACCATGAAAGGTTTCCATCAGCCTATGCATGCACAATACGATCTTCATCACCCCTAAGAACACTTGAATTCCAAAAGGAAACATCTTTTATAACAAGCATCAGTCAAACGTCTCACCAACCCCTTCCAGACCATGTAGATTTGTTTCAAGTTGAAGATGTTTCATCACCCCTACCAAGAAGTTGTGTCATGCTGGTCCAACATAAGATTGAAAATCACCCCTACATCACACATTGTCTTGTGTAGGGAGGACCAGATGATACGTTCTAGAACAACTATCTCTCTTTGGAGATTCCTACCTGATGATTCTAGTGAGGTTTTCTCTACACTGACAATGTGATGCCCCAAATCATCTTATTGAAATTAATACACAAAAAAGATCTATGGTAGGTTGCCCATCTACCCTTAATTAATGAGGCTAGATAGATTATTTATGGGTGTCAATAAATCCATATATCTTTTAAGACCTCTCACATGGAGAAACATACAAGAAAACCATGTCGTACCACTTTCCAAATGCATCGATACAAAATCTAGGACTCTCTATGAAACCTACAACCCATCAAACAAATAGGCCTAAAGACCTAAGAAAAACCAAACCATATTCCACCTAAACCTTGACTAAAACCATCGAATACCAATGACCTCTTGATCATGGTCTCATTTGAATTCTGACTTAGTACTTTCTTCTTACCCAATTACCCATGTGAACCTATTTCATTAACCATCTAGATCTTGCTGCCCCATGCCAAACCAGGGAATACTCCACACCCCATATCCCACATGATCCAGTAATATCACTATCAAACCATTAGCCTCCTCCCTAAATCTTATAATGACAAAAATATAGTGAAGGTTCGTAGATCTAGAGTGAGATCAGATATGGAGAGTGGAAGGTTGCACACACAACCATTGTTGATTGATGACCAGTGTCACACAACAAATGACAACATCACCAACACCATCATCATGAGATCAGATATTTGAAGAGTTGAGATACAATGAACAACAAGGGAATAAGGATGTACCCAAAGATGAGTGAGTGATTAATCGTTAGAAAAAATGGGAGTAGGAATAGTCTTCAGTGATGATACATTGACCTTGGATGCCTCCAAACCTCCATCAATGAAGTCTAAACCATAGTGGCTGAAGAAATGAGAGGGAGGGGATGAGGTTTCATACCATTATAAGGTTTTTAGATAGAAACCCTAGGAGATGATATCACATTACTGAGAGTGTATAATTCCATCCTCATTTATGAAAAATATGCTTTAACAAATACCATTAAAATTAATTATTTATATTCTAAAATTTAATTTTACTAGTCTATTGAGAATGAAATATTTATATTAATTATATATATAAATTATATAATATTTTAATAATAATAATATTAGTACCTATATAACACACACACTAATATATATATATATACACAAAATTTTAATTTTGTTATGAGTTATATTATTTTAAATTTATTACTAAACAATACAAGACTTCACTTTACCCATTGGATGTATATCCAGTGTCCGTATTCTAAACAATCATATTTTCAATGACCATATTTATAATAGTCACATTTCATTCATATATATATATATACACTTACTAAATCACTCATTAATTCCACTCTCACTTCACAAAGCATGGATATTATTTCATATTATATATTTCTTTGTAATGATTTCTGTTATCATGGTTCTCTTACTCATTATAGGTTTTCTTTGGTTATTGTTGATCCTCAAGGATGAAGACGATCCAAGGGATTTCTTAGTCATTATTATTTTGTTATTCTTTTATATATTACAATATTTTTATTTATGTACTTTTAATGGATGTATTCATCCATTGTGAGGAATAATCCATGGTGTGAAATACTTAGTTTTACGTGCTTTTATTATAATGTTCCTCTTATGATTGAATAAAGTGTTATTAGTTTAATTGATATATTGTAAGCCTTATTTATTTATAAATTTAAAATAATTTGAACTAAAAGAGTTTAGAATTATAAACCTATAGTTTATAAAAAGAATATGCTTCCTCAAAACCCAAGTCGGTGAAGAATAATTCTCTAACATAAAGGTTTATTTGTCCCATTCCAACCATCGATTCTCTTCCAAACATAACATGAGATCCATTCTAAGTTTGAATTCATTAGGTGACTAGAGAAATCTAATATTCTCCTCAATTATTTTATCTTCTACACCACTTTAATATTTTTCATTGGATTAATTTATATGATGTTTTAATATATCAATTAAATATTGAGTCCTTTCTTACTATAAATATGTTTCTCAACAATTATTTTGATCATGGGTGAGTTTCCATCTTAATTCTAGATTTTTTTGGGTAGGGTACTTCACCAAAATTGCTCTTTCTGCTACTATTTCTCCATTATATATTGTTATGATATAAATATAAATAAATAAAAAAACTTCGAGTCTAATCAATAACCCTCCATGGATTTAGTGAGATTAATCTAAAAAATTATTATTATGACTAGAAGGTTATAAAATTTGTCTCTTTTAGGTTATATCAAATTACTTTCATGATAGATTTATGTGTTATCAATTGCGGCATAATAGAATCCAATTCATCATGAAGTTTTTGGATATAAATTCTAAGGAAATCAACATCACCTTGAGCCAATTTAAAACCCTAATTGTATAATTCATAATTGTTTGAAAGTTATATTTTATACACTTATTCAAGATCATTTTGTAATGTCCCAACCTGGGAGCCACTGAATGGTGCTCCGAGCCAGTTGGTCACAAGCCCTCAAGTGTGCCTCCCCATATTCCAGAGGGTGCCAACAAGCAGCAAGGGTCTAGTAAGTCAGTCTTGGGAAGACTATACCCTCTGTTATCAGAATAAAATACCAATGGAAGTAACTAAGCAATAGAAGAAACACAAATAATTATAATTGCACAAATGTTACTAGAATAACTAAAATAGAAAATACAATACTCAACTGAATGGTAAAACATTCTATTACAATGCAAGTGACAAGTGTCCATAATGAAACTGATGTAAAGACAAAACAACTCCCAACAGGCCCCGAACCATGTTCAGATCCCTCAACCAAGCTCTATCCCCAACTCAGCCATATAACCAGGGCTCTTTCCCTTGTCCTGTCCTGCAACAACAAATTTTATTCGGGTACCGATCAGGCAGCCCGAGTAGGGTGTGAGTACGAATTAGTAGGTCACCACCAATAGTGTCAAAAACAATCCAGTGAAAAATAGTGTATGAAGTGGCATTAATAATAAAGTAAGGAAATTGAGGAGACAATTTTCATTTATCCAATTCACCTTTATTTAATAACTTAAACCCCCAAGTTCCTGAGAACCCCCAAAACAAAATACCTGATTCGGCCAGTGTCAGAGCCTAAACCATTTTCCTGGTCAATTTATAATCATTAAGTCACAATATCAAGTTACATAATAGCCAAAAGGAACCATAGTATTAAATAAATGAAAGAGTGTATAATTTCATGTCTAGAACACATGTGAGTATTTGGAGCATCAGTCCCTGTCTCACAACCCCATGGGTATTTGGAGCATCAGTCCTTGTCCTATAAAACATCAAATTTATGCATGTCATTGGTTCTAGAATACCATGTCTAGAACCTCTATGGGTATTAGGAGAATCAGTCTGTGTCCCACAACCCTTTTTTGAAACAAATAACCAATTCACATATACAACCATATTCAAATGTTTAATCATATTTATCCTTCCGTCATAACTCTCACCCATATTCAACTAGATCCACAATTCACAAAGAACCGCATAACCAAACCACCAATTAATTATTTATGCCATGAAATTTATACAACTGCATATGCCTAACAAGATGAGATGGTGGGATTTTATTTAGACCACCTACCTTGATTTATTGGCAGATGTTATCCTAATGAGAACCCCAAAATCCGAGCGGCACAACGTCATCGATCATGTTCTGGATCTAAACCCTTAAAATGAAAAATTAAGATCAAAGGTATTAAGATCTTGCAAAACTATATCTAGATCCACATTCCAAGATCTATACCTCACTCATAGGTTTAGATCCATGGAAATGATGGAGATCCTCCATGAAAAGATCAAGTAAATATAGAGGAAATAACAGAAGAAATAACAGGATGAAATCTACTTACCGAAAGGAGAGCAAATCTTCAATCTGAGCCTTCAATCTAGAGAAAAGGTGTTTGGATCACCTTGGAATCTCTCCAAGAGGATTTGGAAACACCTATAAATTACCAAGCCTAATCCAAGGTCCGAAAATAAGGAAGTCCAGGAGTTTTGTTGGTTTTAAAAAGGATTTTTGGAATTAAAAACCGTGCACACAGTTTCCTAGACAGTGGCACACAATTTGTCAAACCGTGTCCAAACCGTGCAGACATCACTGTCCGGAGATGCACTGTCCACACAGTCTGGTCGCACGGTTTGTCAAACCGTGCGGAAACCGTGTGTACCTCTCTGTCTAGTTCTACTTGGTTGGCACGGTTTTTCAAACCGTTCTCGAACCGTGCACAACCCACTGCCCTTTTGTTTTACTTAAAATTTCTCCCAAACTCACCCAAAGTAACTACTCCAAAACATAGGTGCTTAAAAACATCAAAAAGTACCTGAAAACGTGCCTATGATTGACTCTAAAAAAGTTCAGAATTTTACAATCTCCCCAACTTCTAAAAGATCGTCCTCAAGCTACACTCCCAAACTTCTCTGAGAATCCAAGCTAAAAAGATCGGGCCACTGATCCTGCATATCTACCTCCCTTTTCTATGTCTCTTCCTACACACGTCCATGTTTCCATAAGACACGAACTATCAGTACAGGTTTTACCCTCAACAGCTTCTCACATCGATCCAACATACGTATCAAATGCTCCTCTAAGGACACATCTATCTCAAGATTAACATCATCTATATCGATCACATGATAAGGGTCGGGGTGATACTGTTGTAGTTGTTATACATGGAAAACATCATGTATAGAACTATATTTTTGTGGAAAAGCCAATTGGTATGCCACCTGCCCAATTCTCTTCATGATCTCAAAAGGTCCAACAAATCTGGGTGCTAACTTTCCCTAACTTCGTATCCTACAGTGACCAAACCTAGGAGACACCCAAAGGAATACAAGATCCCTGTCTGTAAACTCTAGCGGTCACCTCCTTCTATCAGAATAGAATTTATGCCTACTTTGAGCTATAGCCATACATTTCTGAATCAACTGAACCTGCTCTGTTGTCTCCAGCATGAGACTCAGTCCCAACAACTCTTACTCACCTGCTTCCATCCAGCATAGTGGTGATCTATATGGCCTACCATAATGATCCTCATATGGTTCCATCTGTATATTTTATTGATAACTGTTATTATAGGAATACTCCACTAATGCTAGGTTCTTCTCCCATGAACCACCAAAGTCAAGTACACACGCTCTCAACATATCCTCAAGCACTTGTATAGTATGCTCTGACTATCCATCTGTTTGTGGATAGAAAGCCGTACTCAATAAAAATTTCATACCAAGTGCCTTTTGAAAGCCTTTCCAGAAGCATGAAGTAAACCGTGAATCCCAATCCGAAACTATAGTTCGTGGCTCCCCGTGAAATCAAAATATCTTCTGTAAATACAGCTCTCCCAACTGCTCAACTGTAGAAGTTTCCCTTATAGGAAAGAAATGTGCTACCTTTGTCAATCGAACTACAATGAACCAAATAGCATCATTCTTCCTAAGTGTTTTAGGAAGACCTATCACAAAGTCTATGGTCATTTCATCCCACTTCCATTCTAGTATAGAAAAAGGTTGCAGTAAACCTCCTGGTCATTGATGCTCTGCCTTCACCTACAGACAGGTGAAGCATTGTGACACAAACCCAACTATCTCCTTCTTCATGCCTGGCCACCAAAACTGTCATCGCAGGTCATCGTACATTTTAGTCACACCAGGATGCACCGCCCATCTTGAGGCATGAAATTCCCGCATGAGCTCCTCTCGCATGCTCGTCGGAACAACAACCCGATTCTTCATATAAACGATATCATCCTTATCTATCCTCCAGTATGAAGGTGTCTCCCCACCTTCAAAATTTTCCCTAAAGGACAGGCACTCTATGTCCCCAAATTTCTTATCCCTAATCCGTCTCAAGAGTGTAGACTCCATTGCAACTGACATGAGTGTCATATTCTCTTGTCTCTCCTGAACCGCAATGTGTATTTCAGCTAGCAATGACATCATCCTCCACTTGACATTAGATTCCCGAACAATATGAGTCTGAATCTTCCTTCTCAAATCATCAACCACATCATTTCCTTTCCTAGGTGTATATACCATCTCAAAATCAAAAGACTTCATATACTCAACCAATCTCCGCTGTCGAAGATTCAAATAGCACTGATAAAATATGTACTTCATGCTCTTGTGGTCAGTATAAACTATAAACCTTTCACCTAGGAGGTAGTGTCGCCAACACTTAAAATCATAAACCACCACTGCCAACTCAAGGTCGTGCGTAGGGTAATTCCGTTCATATGAACTCAGCTGCCGAGACCCGTATTCCACAACTTTATCCATTTGCATCAACACAACTCCTAGTCCTATCCTAGAGGCATCAAAATACACTGTGTACTCTTCACCTGACTCAAGTAGATCCAAAATTGGTGCTGACGTCAAATGCTTCTTCAACTCCTGAAAATCCATCTCGCAAGCCTCCAACCATTCAAACTTTACTCCCTTTTTGTTCATCCCAAAATTGGTGTTTCCAAATAGGAAAAATCTTGGATAAATCTCCTGTAATATCCAGCTAAACCCAAAAAGCATCAGATATTGAAAATATTCTTGGGATACTCCCAAGAAACCACTACCTGGACCTTATCTAGATCCACTAAAACTCTATTATTTGAGATAATGTGTCCCAAGAAGTGTACCTGATCAATCCAAAATTAACACTTAGATAGCTTGGAGTATAGACGATGCTCTGTCAGTGTACTCAGGACGATGTCAAGTTGTTGGGCATGATCTCCATGAGTCTTGGAGTACACCAACATGTCATCCAAAAATACCAACAAAAACTGATCCAGGTACGGATGGAAGATCCTATTCATCATGGCCATAAACACTACTAGTGTGTTTGTTAACCCAAATGGAATTAAAATAAACTCATAAAGCCCATACCTACCCCTGAAAGAAGTCCTCAATATATCATAAGTCCGAACTATCAACTGATGATACCCCAATCTTAAGTCGGTCTTTGAGAAAACACAGGCTCCCTTCAACTGGTCAAACAGATCATCAATACGCGGTATATGATATCATTTCTTCACAGTCATCTTATTCAACCTCTGATAATCGACACACAAAGGTATACTCCCATCAGCCTTCTTTGAAAACAGTAAAGACGATCCCCACAGTGATGTACTTGGACAGATAAATCCTTTATCCTTCAAGTCTTCCAACTGAGATTTGAGTTCTTGAAGCTCTATCGCTGCCATTCTATATGGGGGAATAGATAATGGCTCAGCTCCCGGCATGAGCTCAATAGTAAATTCAATATCTCTCTTAGGTGGAAGCCCTGAAAAATCTTCTAATAATACATCCTGAAACAAACCAAACACTGGTGGAAGGACATCTTTCCTAACACCTTCGTCATCTAGTAAAAGAATAGCAACTTAGGCTGTGAGATCCCCCATTTGCTGAGTAATTGGCCCTGCTCAGCCTGCCTAGATATCCCACTCCCCATGGTGAATGTAATGGTCACCCGAAGGCGACATAAATGTCACCCTCTAATGATAACAATCAATGTGGGCTCAGTATGTGACTAACTAGTCCATACCCAGGATTAGGTCGAAGCCTATCATAACAATGATATAGAGATCCCACAGTAATAGGTATTCCACGATCTCAAGAGAACATCCCTTGCACATACAGATGTCTCTAGACTGTAGCCCCAAAGGTGTGACTATCATTATATCCCTGCTCACAAACTCCACCACCAAACTCAAACCATTAACAAGATTTGTAGATATAAAGGAATGTGAGGGAACAATATCAAATAAGGCATTAGATAAAGTAGAATCCACAAGAATAGTACCTCTCACTGTCAATGGTCCAGCCTCGATGTCCACAAGTGTAGGTTTTACTGCATGAAACTGTGCTCTTCCTCTCCCCTCTGGTGAAATCTGACTCCCCTGACATGTACCACTCTGCTGATATGGGATTTTCTGACCAAAAGCACCACGTTCATTACCTTTGCCACCCTGGCCAGCAGAACTCCAACTCTGGGTCTGAAAAGGTGTAGAATATCCCCTTCCCACACTTTGAATCTGTTTAGCTAATCCATCATTACCTGACTACCTTGGGTTCCTGAAAAACCTCTAGAGATGTCCCATCCTACCACATGATTTGCATTCAACAAGAGGTTTGGGACATTGATTACGATAGTGTCTCGGCCTTCCAAACTAGTGGAAAAACACTCAGGTAAGGTCCTGCATAACCGTTTCCTCTTCCTGGTTACTCTTCTTTCTACCTCCCTTTATGAAATTCTTATAAAGTCACTTCTTTCTCTCAAAAGTAAAATACCAGACTGTCTAGTAAAAACCATTTTTCAATCACTGGAAGCTTCCTTCAAGTTCCCCTCAGAGATGAGAGCCTGATTTACCACTTCCAAAAACTTCTTCTGCCTAAAAATATCCACTTGAGACTTAATTTGACATTTAAGTCCATCCTGAAATCACCTTCTTAAAGTATCCTCGTCTGCTGCCAATGCTGGAGAAAAACGTTTTAAGTATGTAAAGCGTCCAACATAGTCCATCAAATACATATTCCCTTGAGTTAGCCTCATTAACTCAGCTGCTTTCTCCTACCTGAGCATCTCTGGATAAAAGTTCCCAAAGAACTTTTCCTGAAATTCCTTCCTCTCCATAGCTTCTAGCTGCCCATCTCTAGTCAAGATGTCCCACCAACGATTTGCTTGACCGCGCAACATGTAATCTGCCAACTTGAATCTCTTCTCAATAGGTGTCTCCAAGTGTTCGAGTATAGTCTGGATAGATTCAATCCAGAACTCACCTTTCTTTGGACCACCCTCTCCAGTAAAAGTCGGTGGGTGCTGCAACTGAAACTCCCTCGTAAGATAAGACATACTCTTCACAACCTTCCCTGGGTCTCTTTCCATAATTTTCATGAAATAGGTGAAGTTCTCTCAAAACTTTTCCCCCGCTTCTTTATTTGGTACTATTGGTGCTTCAGGTTCAGCTACTAGAGGAGCATTTCTAACTATACCCCCCACTCATCCTCTCAACAAGCGTTGTGAAGGCATAATTCTACAAGATAAACATGCGGTTTAGAAAACAGTTCACAATGTTACCACAATTACTCAAAACCATTTTTTTAATATAACTTCATAATTATTTTTTTCAATCTTAAAATTAGACACCATATTCATTTGAATTTCACAATAAAGGAAAATAGATAGTTTCGGTTCAATAATCTACCCATAATCTATTTTCCAGTGCTTGCCTAACATGATGCATGTCACAATAATCCTGAGTGCCTAGAATGATGAATGTAGGCGAGACACTCATTCCATTATAGACCAAGAATCAATACTCTACAAATTCCAGAAATAATAATCACATCACACAACAAGTGCATCACCCAAGGTGAAATAATATTCAACTGTAATGAAAAACAACAATAACAACAATCCCACCTTGAGTACTTAAGTTTTCCTCCTTACATGGGTTAGCAACTCCCATGCACGAGCTCATTATCAAGCCTCAACCTTCCTTAATCTCATGTCTACCTTCCCCAAATATTAAGACAAAAAGAAGAAGAAAGAAAAACTCCTTTGATACCACTTTGTAACGTCCCGAACCAGGAGCCACTGAACGGTGCTCCGAACCGGTTGGTCACAAGACCTCAACCGTGCCTCCCCATACGCCAGAGGGTGCCGAATAGCAGTAAGGGTATGGTAAGTCAGTCTTGGGGAGACTATACCCTCTGTTAACAGAATAAAATACCAACAATAGTAATCAATCAATAGTAGAAACACAAATAAATATAATAGCACAAATGTTACTATAATAACCACAATAGAAAATACAATAATCAATTGATAGGTAAAACATGATATTATAATGCAAGTTCAAAGTTTCCACAATGAAACTGAAGTAAGGACACAATGACTCCCAACGGGTCACAAACCATGTTCGGCTCCCTCAACCAAGCTCCATCCCCAAACCAGCCATCTAACCAGGTCTCTTTCCCATGTCTTGCCCTGCAACAACAAAGTCTATTCGGGTACTGATGAGGCAGCCTGATTAGGGTGTGAGTACGACTCTGTAGGTCACCACCAACAGTGTGAAAAACAATCTAGTCAAAAGCCGTGTATACAGTTGCATTAATAATAAAGTAAGGCAATTGAGGAGAACATTTTCATTTATCTAATTCACATTTATTTAATAACTTAAACACCCAGGTTCCTGAGAACCCCCAAAACACAATACCTGCTTCGGCCTGTGTCAGAGCCTAAACCATTTTACTTCTCGATTTATAATCATTAAGTCACAATATCAAGTTACATAATAGACAAAAGGAACCATAGTTTAAAATAAATTAAAGAGTATAGAATGTCATGTCTAGCACACATGTGAGTATTTTGAGCATCAGTACCTATCTTACAACCCCCTGTGTATTTGGAGCATCAGTCCTTATCCCATAAAATATCAAATTCATGCATGTCATTGGTTCTAGAATGCCATGTCTAGAACCTCTGTGGGTATTAGGAGCATTAGTCCATGTCCCAGAACCCTTTTTCAAAACAAATAACCAATTCACATATACAACCATATTCAAATGTTTAATCATCTTTATCCTTCCATCACAACTCTGACCCATATTCAACTAGATCCAAAATTCACAAAGAACCACATAACCAAACCACAATTAATTATTTATGCCACAACATTTATACAACTGCATATACCTAACAAGATGAGACTGTGGGATTGGATTTAGACCACCTACCTCAATTTATTGATGCAAGTTATCCTAATGAGAATCCCAAAATCTATGTGGCACAACGTCGTCAATCAAGCTATGGATCTAAATCCTTAAAACCAAAAATTAAGATCAAAGACATAAAGATCTTGAAAAACTAGATCTAGATCCACCATCCTAGATCTATACATCACTCATAGGATTAGATCCATGGAAACAATGGAAATACCCCATGAAAAGATCAAGGAAAGATAGAGGAAAGAATGGAAGAAACAACAGGAAGAAATGTACTTACTAAAAGGAGAGAGGATCTTCAATATGAGTCTTCAATCTAGAGAAAAGGTGTTTGGATCACCTTGTAATCTATCCAAGTGGCTTTGGAAACAACTAGAAATTTCCAAGATTGAGCCAAGGTCAGAAAATAAGGAAGTACAGGAGTTCAGTTGGTTTTAAAAAGGTTTTTTGGAATTAAGAACCACACGAACGATTTCCTGGAGAGTGGCGCGTGGTTTGTAAAACCTTGTGCAAACTGTGTGGAACTCACTGTCCAAAGATGAACAGTCGACACGGTTTGGTAATACAGTTCGTCAAACTATACGTAAACCGTGCGTACCACTCTGTCCAATTCTGTTTGGTTGGAATGGTTTGGCCGCACAGTTTGTCAAACCGTGCGCAAACCGTGCACAAACTATTGCCCTTTTGTTTTACTTAAAAGTTCACACAAACGCACCCCAAGTCACTAATCCAAAATAGAGGTGCTTAAGAACATCAAAAAGTACCTGAAAACGTGCCTGTGATTGACTCTAGAAAAGGTCAGGATCTTACACATTTTTATTTAATAAAATTTCATTTGACACACCTCAAAGAATCATTATCTTACAATAGAATTTGTTGATGTTTTCATTTTATTTATATGAAACCAAATCACTAAATTTAAAAAATCCATTTTAATGATGGAAATTACCGAGGTTAAAACACTAAGGATAAAAGTTGGATCCAAACCTAGTTTAATTTTATTCACTATTTCTTAAAAGAATTTGAGTATAAAAAATTTTAAAATAGAGTTAAAATAAATACCAGAGTTTAAAACAAAAACAAATAAAACAAATTTTGGAGAAATAAAAAACTTTTTTATGAATAGAGATAGTGGACGAATTTTAGAGGATGTGGTTTCAAAAGGGGTGTGAGATCATCCTATTTTGGAATAACATGGTTGATTGGTTGTGTGACTCTACTTAATTAAGTAATCTTATGTGTTTGGTATTAATTTATACTACCTTAATTTTTTTAATTTCTTTTAGTCAAAGAAATTAAACATTGGCTCATTATAATATAATCTCAAAAGAAAATATGTATAAATATAGATCCTACAATCCCATCCTTACCTACCACATTTTCTCATCACTTATTCACAACTTTATTTATAAGTTACTAAGGGGTGATATAATAATTTAAACTCCATGTGATACTAATTTAATGCATGAAATCCAAAATAGATATAAATCATTTAAATATTAGCACCATCCTACTACCATTGACCCCCAATACCCTAAGAAACTACTAAGTCATGATGAAATTATAATCTATAATGAGTGAAGAAGTAGAACTAAGTGATATAAGGAATATTCATATGAGAGAAATAATCAAAAAAATCATTAAATATAAGTAAAATAACACTAAATTCATTCAAATTTTAATCCTTTAAAGAACATAAAAATCTTATACATAAAACAATTCCTAAAATATTACAAATTCATTAAATGAATGTCTCTCTCCAGTAATTACACTAATTTATTCATTCTCTATTTTTTTATCCATCTTAAATCTTAAAAAATTTAGTAACATAAAATATTTAAAGGCCTAGACATCATTACAGTGTAGGGAAGTGATTGTAGAGTGATTCATTAAAATTATTAGATTTCATAAATGGGATGATTAGTAACATGGAATAGATTCTTATATCATGTTGTGAGGAAATAATATCTTTGTTTAAAATCTCAAGTATCCCAGTGATCATGGTGTGACCTTTTAAATATTAGACCATGGTTTTAATATCTTTTAATATTCTCCCAAATATGGTGCACCAAAATAGGTTTACTAAGGTGTGATAGATGTTTGAAATAAATCCTTGAATACTATAATTTCATGACTCACCAAGTCATGGTGAGATGTTCACAATACAGTATCCTCAGCTTCATCAAATGTTATTTTTATGTATAGGTGCTAAAGTGTCATGCTTCACATGACAGTGCAAAAAATTCTTTAAATACTTCTAAAAATCCACTCACGCATCTCAATTTTATCATGAACATAATTTTCATAGAACAAAAGCCCTCTATCCTCTTCTTCTTCAAACATTATTTGGTATGGATTTGATTTATAGAATATGAGATCTAATTTTTTCATGCAAAATGTGCCTCTATATCCCGTTTAATAAATGAATCAAAAGTCTGATCTTTTACATGATCAAGGAAACTCCACCCTAAATCTATGTTTCTCCCATGAAACCATCCCATTCCATAATCCTACACCTCTACTCCTCATATCACACTAATTTTCCACTATATATATATTTTTTCCATTGATATTTCCATGCTTTAAAGGTGGATGACTATCTATAGCAACCAACTATCATCTTGGTGTTTTTGTGTGAACATGAGGAGTATATGTAATATTTTTTATCCTTCTCATTCTCATTGTAGCATGATACAGGGTTTTAGGCATGGTAGATACTTGGATGAATTTATTCCATTTTTTTATTAAAAGAATTCTTCTTAATTTAGTTTATAAATTCCTACTATATCATAGATTTACTCATCATAGTGAAACATTATTTATTTTGACCAATGATTTGTTTTAGTTTAATAATTTTAGTGAAGAAATTTGTTGTGTCATGATTTATGCATAAATAATTATTTTGGAAACTTTGATGAAAATTAATAATGCCATCGAGTTGTGTATTTTTGCATGAAAACACTATGATCACTTAAAAACTCACAAATTATCTAAAATTATTTAATTATATTATTTATATAAAAAATAATAGAAAATATAATTAATAGAAAGTATTTAATCAAATCAAACCCTCAAATCATGTCTCAATTGAATATATATTTTTGGCTCATTAAATTAACCCCAGAGTTGAACATTTTTCTTCCCTAAAGAAAAAATCAACATTAATTAAATAATAATCCAAGAATCAATAAGAGAAACATTTAATCAATGATAAACTTAAAAATTAATTTATAATTGAAACTTTCTATAAGCTCATGACTCATCCAATCAATAGTGTCCTAATCATGCTTCCTTGAGATTCCAATTCAAAACTCATATCCTTTTCCACTCATATCATTCAACCTATCACCCTTTCCCATGTGACTTATGATCAACCTCACGTTAAAAGTAATTCACTCATCTCTTAAGATCATTTAACTAGAGTTTTTTTCAATATCAAGCATATTCACTATATCTATAATATTTTAAATAACCCTAATCAAAAATTAAGAAATTAATCCAAAAAAATCAAAAGGTCCTTATATTCATGTTATAATATCTCTGAGGCTAATAGTGGGTGAGTCATGATATAGAATAAAAAATTCAGGTTCAATATGGAGTGTTTGAATCTAAATTAAAATTCAGGATCTTTAATTAAACAAAATTAATAAAATTTTCTCTTTATTATACTTCACTAAAAACATGTCCCCACTTCCTATTCTCATTTCATTCTCATTAGATCACTATTAAACCTTTCAAAATAGTGATTAATTCCTTTACTTTTCTTTCAGTTTTTTTAAAAGGAATCTCACACCCATAGAAGTAAAAGAAAAATATAACATCTATCTCCACTATCAATCTCCTCCCATAACTATTTGTAATAGGTAGAATAATAAGGGGGGAGGTGGCTAGTCAATGGTCAATCCAAGGTATCCCATTACTCCCCTGAAATATAGAGGAATCAATGTACTAAAATTAAAAATCATAATATGAACCTTCTTCCCATTAGTCAAGATATAATCCCTTACTTTATTTAATAAAAAAATAAACCTTTTACCAGTTCCATGAATTACTAAAAACCACTTTTAAAGATAAATTAAAATAGTGTATCAATACAAAATAATTTGGTTTAGAAGTGAAAATTATATTTTAATATGGCTTCTTAAAAGTAAATTAATGTTTTTATTGAATGAGAAAGGGCCAAATATAGAGTAGGTCTCAAGATATAGTGGGGTAAAAGTAATCAAACAATGATATTATTCATTTTAGTATGGTTCAAAATCATTAGGATTTTACATGAAAAATTAGAAATTTGTAGTAGTCATGCATATATTGAGAATCTATCTTGAATCCAGGTACATGAAATAATATAAAAAAAGTATTAGAGTACCTCTCAGGAATGATAATCAAAATGTATCATTCAATCACATCATGAAATGGATAATAATGATTAGTATAATTAATTAAAACTTCCACAAATTCATATAAAATACTAGATACATATAAAAAATCATTTTAAAAAAACAAAAAAAATTTAATTAGCAAGAAAATTTCAATAATTATCAATTATGTATTCATGATTTATGGGTAGGATCAATCAGTATTTTCTAAAAAGTAAATTGTTTTCTCCAAACTAATGATGCCTTCCAGATCTATCAAGGGAAAAAGGTCAAAGTGGATCCATGAATACCTCCCCTATATTTGAATTCAAAATTATACTCATTGTTTAAAAAAGGTGAGAGTGATTCTTTAAAAACTATAATTGAGAATAATTAAAGGAATATATCAAAATATGAGAAAGATTTTGAATTCATCCTTGATTATGGTGTATTCTCTTCCTTTCTCCATGAAATGAACTTTTGGTACTGAAATCATTGTATTTTTTAGGGTTGGTGTTAATTCCATAAAATAAAAATATCAAACTCAAACTAATTTGAGATAAAAAATTATATTACATATAAAATTCAAGGGGAATAGTGATTCTAAAAACATGTCTTATTATATCAACAACTAAGTATAATAATGATAATTAATGCCCTCAAGAAGTACATGGAAAAATGCAAAACATGATAAATAAATAAAAAAGCGACTAAAATCATAAAAATAGGGGAGTTGGATGTCCTAATACTACGTAGTGTTCTCCCAAGCCTCCCACCATCCTACTAAAGCTCTCACAAGACCATCTCAATAATAGGTAAGGTGGATGCTATCTAGTAAATGGATATTATTCTGATTGGGGTATTGGTGGTATTATAAGACTAAGGAACTATTGGTGGAATCTTAAAAGTGAGTGGGGGTATAACCATCCTTATTTTTTCGGTTTATATATATTTCTAACTCATCCTCAGTTTAATAAACCAGCTGAAGGCTTTTTTCCTTAGAACATTTGTGGTTGATATTTAAATTAAGGCAACCCCTAGTGTCTAGGGATGAGTAATAGTTGTTGTTAAATAAGTTAGAGTGGGATCCATCTCAATGTCCATACCTAAAATAGGAGATGTATTAGTAGTGGCGCACCATGTCTCTGTATATTGTGTTTATAAAGGTGTTGGTGATACCATGACTATAAGGGTGTGCTCAAAATTAGGTGTCGTGGGTGTCTCTATAATTGATAGAGAGGATGTATGATGGGTTGTTGGGTCCCCAAATAAGACCTCAAAAGGAGAATCATATAATTTTCCATTTCCCTCCTACTGGGATTCTAAATCAAGATTTTATTGGGATACTTCATCAACTAAAGAATCATGTACCTATAGTGGAATATTCCTATGAGGTATCCTCTTAAATGTGTGATAAAAATATATGGTAGGTGGATTCCTCTTTCTGGTGGAATTTAATAGATGTTAAGGTTCATACCTTGGCGTGGTCATGAATACAGAGGGTGTGCCTTGAGATGGGGGTGACATAGATGATAGTGCCTATAGTGGTACTTGGGGTGGATAAAATGGTTTTCCCATGATCCCAAATATACAGCAATTCATCACAATCATATTTAGAAATTCCACACAAAAATATTGGTTCTAATACTCCTATGGAATGGAAGGTAGTGGTGTCTGAGATGGAACCCCTTTGGATTTCTATCTCGACATGAGTTGTGACTTATGGAGGTAAATATCCTTCAATGGATTTCTTCATACCCCTCCTTCTCATCAATGATATATGAATATTCTTTTACGCACTCACAATTTTAATCATCTTTCCACAACAATCTCATCTTATCCAATAGATGGAGTTCAATTAGATCAATTTTTTCAAGATAAGAAAGTGGGAGTGATGATTGAAAAAATCATAAATGATTCACCAAGTGATTTAGGAAATTTACACCCATCATTATACCCTCAAATTTCTTCTTATATCCCTAAAAAAATAATGAAAACTACCAAAATATGTTCATATTTTACATGTTATTCATCAATTAAAGGATGATCACATCTAGCTAGCTAACCAAGACTTGATAATAACCCTTTTCCAACCAAGAATTTGTGATGAACCAATGAATTATCTTGAGGAGGGAAGTCTTTAGTTAGGGTATCTTGATATTCTCTATATTGTGTTGAATCATGGGTTTATCTACCAGTGACTTCCACATCTCTTACAAATGGGACCATGTGGTATCAAGCTCTAAATTTGTATATGCTCATGTATGTAAAATATAAACACTCTAAATGATGATATGGATCTTAAAATCATATAATTATATCCTCTAATGATGTCTACACAATCTAAATTGGATATCTTCAAAAGTGAGATTTAATGTTATCAAAAACTATAGTGTCATCTCCCTAAATTTATTTTCACATACTTATATGATGAACTCTAAATGCATCACCCTAAGTTCCTTCACCCCATTATATTACATGCCTATATACCACATAATCTCACATTCTAGTGTCTTTTTCTTACCAATGTTATTTTGTTATATATTCTCTAACCATAGGTGGTGGGTGGGGTTGGTGAAACAAAGAAAATAGTGAAGGTAGTCTTAGGAGGAGTGATTGAGTGAGGTTATATTAGAGTTTATATCATAGGGGATGGAATATATTAGAGTAATTGATGAGGATGAAGAAGTGCAAGGTGAAGGTCTAGGTCAAGGTTCAATTAGTGGTGTAGGATCTAGTGATGGTGTTGGGTATTTTTTATAATGGATATTTGGTAGCTTGGTTGGTGAGTTTTTGGGGTGTTTTTCTTTTGGGATTGACTTTGGGTTTGGGATTTTTCTGTGAAAAACGATTTTTATTGTGATTTATATTTGGAAGACTAGATGGTGGGTCAATTTTTTTTAACAAAAACCATGATTTATGGAAAGGTATGGATCAGAGGAAGTGGTGATGGGTTTATAAAGGTTTTTTGGTGGATTTGTGGGGTAAAAAAGATGTTTTTTTATAGGTTATCAGGTTTATGGTGTCTGTTTAGAATATAAGGTAAGCGAAGGGTATGAAAATGTTTTAATAAATTGAATGAATGAGTTGAGGCAATATAAGGATGTCTTAACTGATCTATTTGTCAGGGTTAGGGAGGATTTGGGATGTTGAGAGGCTTAATCATGAGAAAAATGAATGAGGGGACTCAAAAAATAATGGTGTGACTATAAGGTTGTACCATATACATTTATAGTTGTTCAAACCATTGTTGCATGGATTTATTTCTCATGAATGAAGGATCTCAAATTTTTAGACCCATTAAAGATGGAATTCTAGGAATCATAGATGTTATGTCATGGCTAGGACTTTACAATGTAATCCAAGTTCACTTTTCCTACTTAGACTTTTTTTGCATCATGATACACATTATGCATCATGATGTGTTCAATTTCTCCAGAGAGGCCAAATTTATAATTTTCCAAGCTCATTTTTTTAAGGTTGGGGCCGAAGCCTCAAAACCCATTGGGTGCAAGTTACGGTATCAATATTGTAGCAGTAGCAGTGGGTACTATAGGGCACTGTAGTAGGTGGGTACTGTAGTAGTACTATTCACAGAATTGGACTTGGGCCCAAACATTTGGGCCTACCGGTCATGTAATGTTCTATAATTTTCAAAGCTCATGTACATTCAAGGGATGGTGGTATAGAGTGTGGAATAGTATCTTAACCATGGGTTGTTACTTCTTTCTTAATATACTAGTTGTGGTGTTGAATATTCCCTATGATGTAGTGATTTTTAATTTTATAGATAGGTTAATTTCTTAAATATAGATCACAAAGGGATTTACAACATATCTTTGGGGTTATAATGTGGTGAACCCAAAAGTTATAGAAAGTCCAAACTTTAATAATTCAGGTCATGGTATTTTTATTCCATGGCAGCACTCCATTATACAAAATAAGTCTTGTAAAATTCCATAAGGTTTCATATTATATCATGAAATCCATTATGTGTTGTGACAGGTCAAAAACTTATAGGGTTTTTAAACTCCCAATTTCTATTTTCCCAGATATTCATAGTGTGATACTCAATACCATGTCATGGAACATTCCATACAAGATACGATGGATCATCATTGTGCTGTGATCACTTTTTTGGTCCATGATATTTCCTACTTTCATAAGGTTTACTCTATTTTTTTAACCAAGTAATTTAATAATTTTAATTTACATACAATTATTACTTATCACCTTTTTTAGAGAGTTAAAATTATTAATGGGGTTATTTTTAGGAGAAAAATTTAGAGTCACTTGAACAATAGTATTCATAAATAACATCTAACCTAAAATATAAAATAAATAATGAAAAAATAAAAAATAAAACTACAAGATTTTTTTCCCAGATAGTGCTTTATTTAATGTTGAAAGCTATACATATCTGATGCTTCCTATTCAAAGAGGAGTCAAAGTACATACCCCACTTAAGAATTACAAATATATGTATTGAGGTAATTTTCATTCAATTTGATGGGTGGTTCTCTATTTTTCTAAATATTCATATAAGGATATCTGTTTATTCCTGAATAGAACCAACCATATTGATCTAAATTTACCTAGGAACAGGCAAAAACATGAGTTAAATAATACCACCATATATTTTGGGTGTATCTATTTTCTTTTAATGTGTCAATTATGTGATTACCTATTATTTTCCTTATAGATAGTATCATTGACAAAAATATATCTCTAGATTTATTCAAGTTCATCAAGATATCCTCATTCCAATTGAAAACTCATATTGACCAAATATGATTTGTAGTATATCTCCACCAGAAGGTGTAATGGTATTATATACACTAATCAAAATGGAGACATTCTCAATGGTATCTTATAGGTTGTTTGGTAAGTCCAAAAAGCATCATAGATCTTATTTTTCAATCCTACTTGATTCCATTGATAGTTTTCTCCAGAATTTTCATGATCTCTCTAATTGACAGCTCTACATTTCACTTTTTTGGGAATGAAATGAGGAAATAATGTTATAATAAACCCCATAATTTTTTATTACTCCTCTTAATAGGTAGTTATTAATGTGGATACCATGATCACTTATCAAAAGTTTCAACACTCTAAACCCAGAAAATATTTTCTTATTTAAGAATTTAGTAACTACCATTGATATGTTTAATGAAGGGTCTTCTAATTTAACCTATTTTGAGACATAGTCAACACACACTAAGATGTATGTGTGGAAATTGAAATTTAGGAAGGGGCACATGAATCCAATTCCCAAAACATTAAATAAATCTAGTTTTATAATGGGAAATTGTGGAATATTATCTCTTCTTCCAATATTCTTGTTATGTTGGTAGCAACCATAAGCTTCTATAAAGATCCTTATATCCATATAAAGTTTTTGAAAAAGTAATCTTCATTGAAGAATCAATTCCATTGTTCTTTGTGGATCAAGTTTCCCACTCATTACGAGGAGTGAAAAAATTCCATAATTCTTTCAACTTCACCTTTGGGAACACATCTATTAATCAACCTACCTCCACAATATTGGAATTGGAGAATATCACCCTAAAATTAATGTTGAAAATTAACTATAATCCTCTTCCTCTACTAGTATGTGAACTATGGGAATATTATCCCACTTTCTAAACAATTTGTAATGATTATGAACCATAGTCACTCTGTGAACTTAGCCACAAATAGATTCTCATCCAAGAACTCATCATGGATATCAACTACCCATTCTCCTATAAAGTGGTTAATTATACATTTTAAAGATAATCAGAAATGATTTTATCTAACATCTTTTTATCTTTAAATTTTATATTAAACTCCTTCAGTAAAATAATCCTCATAATCAAGTGAAGTTTGGCATAATTTTTCCTTATCAAGTATTTCAATGCTACCTGGTTATTATGAATGAAAAATTTAGAGAACACAAGGTAGGGTATCAACATTGAAAAAGAAAATAACATTACTAATAAGACCTCATTTATCATGGTGTAATAGAATTGTTCTTTTTTAGGGTCCTACTAGAATAGTATATGGGTTTGGAAATCATATCCACCAATTTTTCAAGGATTGTTCCCACTGCATAGTCACTTGCATTACACATTATCTGGAATGGTTCCTATTAATTTGGAGGTAAAATGATGGGAGTAGTAATTGACCTTGTATTAATATCCTAGAAAGATAATTCAAATCCTCTATTGAAGATGAACTCCATATTTTTTCCATGAGGTGAGTGATATTTCTATTAACTTGTGAAAATTATTTTACAAATCTCTAGTAAAAACCAAAATATATTAAGAATATTTGAATCCCCTTCACTGTACTAGGTTATGGTTACTCCTTGATCACCTTGATTATAATATAATATACATTGATCCTTGATTTTTAAATTGTACGGCCCAATATAATTCCATATTTCATCATGATGTAGCACTTCTCCCAATTGATAACACGGCATGTCTCTTCACATCTCTCTTATGCCAAATACAAATTCTTGTGGCATCCCTAAAATGATTTCCCTTTACCAAAAAATATTCCATGAATAATTAATGTAAATTATCTTACATACCTTGAAAAATATGTTTCATTCATCATTAAAATGTGGTGGGTGAATTACGCATTCCAAATGACATATGTTGGTAGGATAAAGTTTCATAGGGACATGTGAATATTATCTTGGATTGATCCTTGGGTTCCATTGAGATTTTTTGTACGCAAATTATTCATCCAAGAAGAAATAATATTAATTCCTAACTAATATGTAGAATTTGTTCAATGAATGGAGGAGTAAAATGATCCTTAATTATTGTATCATTGAGATTCTGGTAATTGACACAAACTCTCTACCATGTCACTATTCGGTTGGAAATAAACTCATGTACCTTCTTTTTAATGGAAATTCATTCTTTCTTTGGCATGGAATAGAACAGGTTAACCAATTAAATATCTAAAATAGGGTATATAGTTTCAAAAAAATGAGATTAAACATGTAACATCCAAATATTTTATATATAGTTCTCTATATTTTTTTTTCTTTGATAGCTTGTGTTACATACAACACCGAGTTTAAAAGAATCGCTATATATTATTTAAATAATAATATTATTTAATGTGAAAGTTATTGCCTAGCCATTAGATTAGAATGTGTGAATAAGACTAACTAAATTATGATATATTTATGGTTAAATATGTGTAAAATTAATTCTTTGGTTATCAAATAAATAGAAATGAAAATAAAAATCATTCAAAAATAAAAAGAGATTATTTTTATGAAAAATTGTTTGTATGCATGAAATGTATTTTTATCTTAATAAATTAAATTAATTAGTATTGGTGAATTATTTTAATGAAAATTATATATTATATAATCAATTAATTATTTTTTAATATTATATAATTACCTTAAATTCTTACGCAACACCAACATAATATTTCATCAATTAAGAGAAAAATAAAATAAATAATTTTAAAAATATTAAATGTAATATAATTTGAGTGATTTATCATGTCCACAAAATTTTATATATTAATATGACATATTATATATTTTTAAAAGGAGTATATTTGAATTCTATCTTCATATTGTCATATGTAAAGTCAAATTGAGTGAAAAGTTGCCAAAATTGATATTAATGATATATTATAATAAATAATATTTTATTAAATTATTTAAAATTCATAAAAATATTATATTTATCCAATTGAATGGAAAATGGTTGAGCATATCAACCATGTTCCATTGAAGAGAAACTTTTCCATTTATGGAAACATTCTTAACCCTTTAAGATTGAAATAGTTGTCACTATGACTAAGGTTAAGAATAGTTAATGAAGGGGTTAATAAAAAAGATAAGGTTTAAAATAAAACCAATACCTACATAAATATAATTTTATTATTTTATTGAGACCATATACTCTATAACTTAGAATTTTTGGACACTTTGAAGCATTTTCCTAGAGAATGACTTTATTATATTTTAATATTTTTAGAAATTCCAAATGTGTCCTCCCCATAAAAGGAAACCCTTACTTTCTCTTATTTACACCACTTTGAGCCTTATTGATCAACCAACACTACCAAATATTTGGGAAAGGGATGTACCATGTTTTATCAGTGCTCAGTAGAAAACACTAATAAAAGGGGGCCTTTATCAGCGCTAGAAAAAATCATTGATAAATCTACCCTTTATCAGTGCTAAAACAAGCGATGATAAAGTTATACACTTTATTAGCATTTTTTAGTGCTGATACGAGGTATATTTATTAGTGCTATTTTTAGCATAGATAAAAGTTTTTACCAAAAAATGTTATTAATTTATATAAAATTATTATATTTATTTTCAAAAATAATATTTATTTGTATACATTAAATAGAAAACTCATGTTTATAATTAATATATATTTTATTAATAATTCAAATATATATATAATAAATTTCATTAAATAATAAATATATTTATTATATTTATATATTTATAATTATATATTCATAATTATATAGGAATAATTTTTAAATATATATTCATATTTATTATTATATATAAATACATTTTAAATATGTATATTTATAATTATATATAAATACTTTTTAAATATGTATATTTATAATTGTAATTATAAATAAATATATGTTTCCAATGAATTTGGTCAATTGATGTGTGAATATAATTGACGTTCATATGTTATGTATTAATCATGAATGTTCATTTATACAATACACCCTCATTAGTATTCATGTTGTCCATTTGTATGATGAATTATTTTTTATGATATATACTTTACTATGTGTATATGATTCATTCATATTCCCATTAAGCTATAAA
The DNA here is from genome assembly GCA_963277665.1 of Viscum album. Classification (NCBI taxonomy): domain Eukaryota; kingdom Viridiplantae; phylum Streptophyta; class Magnoliopsida; order Santalales; family Viscaceae; genus Viscum; species Viscum album. Next base: position 1,686,103,808 of record OY728132.1, on the reverse strand, counting down.
TACTTACAATCAAGATAAATATATTTAAATAATAAATATATTTATTATATTTATAATTATAAATATTTAGTTATATATAAATAATTTTTAAAATATAATTATAATTATAATTATATATACATATATATATAAATAATTATAAAATTAAAATATTTTTTTAAATGATAAATATATTTATTATATTTATAATTTTATATATATATACCTTTTAAATATATTTATTGATAACTATAATTATAAATATATAAATATATATATATATGTCTTTAATAAATAAATAAATAAATATATATTTAAATACTTATGAATTGAAAATAAATATATTAATTATATATAGTCATTAATATAAATAAATAAATATTTATTTATTTAAATAATTGTGAAATTAAAATAAATATATTAATTATATATATTTTTAAAAATTTATAATTAATTAATCAAATATATATTTATTTTTAAATAATTATAAAATTATAATAAATTTATTTATAATAAGTATATTTATTATATTTATAATTATAATTATAAATAAATATATATTAATATATAGAAATAAATTTAAATAAATAAATAAATAAATAAATATATATTTATTTATTTAAATACTTATGAAACTAGAATAAATATATCAATTATATATATATTTTTATAATTTCATAATTTTTTTAAAAAATATATATTTATATAATTATGAAATTATAAAAAATATATATAATTAATATATTTATTTTATATATATTAGGTGATTGGGGGTACAATTACATTCAAACACACACACACACACACACACACACACACAAACACACACACACACACACACACACACACACACACACACACACACACACACACACCGCACACACATTTCCCTAAAAGGCAAGTCATAGCCCCTCAAGGGATAACCCACCCACCCAACTGTTGTATATTACATTATATATTTTTGATCCGAAAGCCCAGTGGGCATGAAACCCATTACATGGCCCATAGGCCCCAAATTTTGGACCAAAGGCCCATTCTGTGAATAGTACCCAGCTGCTATAGTACCACCATTGCTACAGTACTTACTACAGTACTCGCCACTGTTACAGTGGCGTGCATCACCGCTATAGTACTCGCTAGTGCTACAATACTCACAAGTGCTACAGTATTGCTATAGTCCCTGTGCATGATGGGTTTTGAACCTCCAACCTCATAAGTATTTAAATATAAATATATATATATATATATATATGACTATAAATAAATAAATAAATAATTACAACTATTTAAATATAAATATATATTAATTTAAATAATTATATTTTTTTAAAATATAATTATTATATTTATTTTAATTTATAAGTGTTTAAATAAATATATATTTATTTATATTTATGAATATATATAATTAATATTTTTTTAAATTTCATAATTATTTAAATAAATAAATAAATATATATTTATAACTATAATTGAAATATATATGTAATAAATATATTTTTATAAAAAATATATATTTATTTCAAAAGTATTTCATAATTATTTAAATAAATATATATTTATATTTACATAATTATAAAATTATAAGAAATATATTAATTAAATAAATATATATAATTAAATAAATAAATAGAAATAAATAAATATATTTATAAATATATACAAATATTTATATAATTTTATAATTATTGAAATAAATTAATATATATGTATTATAACTATAAATAAATATGTATAAATGTATATTTATTAAATAATTATAAAATTATAATAAATATATGCAAATATTTACAATTATAATTATAAATAAATATAGATATATTTAAATAATTATAAAATAATAATAAAGATATCAATTGTATATAATTATAAATATAATAAATATATTTATTATAAATTTATAATTATAAATAAAAATATATATTATATATATATATATATATAAATATATATATAAATATATAGATAAATATATATATTTATTAATAGTTATTATTATAAAAAATATATATTTATTATACATATAATTTTATAAATATATTTATAAATATAAATAATTTTTTATCATTATAGTTTTATCAGTGCTTTTTTAGCGTTGATAAGGATAGGCCTTTTTCAATGCTAAAAAGGTGGTGATAAAATGGTTCTTTATCAGCGTTAAAATTTTAGCACTGACAAAGTCACCTATTATCAGTGCTAAAAAAGCACTGATAAATGGATGTTTTATCAAGGTTTTCTATTTTATTGCTGATAAAACATACGTTTATCAACACTTTTTAGCTATCACTGATTAAAAGTTTACCTGCTTTTATAAATAATGCTTAATAGTCTCCTCCTTCTCTCAGATACCTCAAGCTCTTACAGAAGTTGAACCCTATCACTGACTACTTCTCCTCCTCCTCCTCCTCCACCACGAAGCCATCCTCCTCCACTATGAATCCCTCCTCTGCTGCTGTAAATCCCTCTTCTATTGCTAAACCCCATCTTCTGAAAACTCACATCAGCTACATTCCAAACCCCACCTCAACCTCAAACCCTTCCTTTTCCACGAACCCACCTCCTTCGCATACCCCATCTCTACTATTGAACCACACATCTACTGCAAAGCCCTTCTCCTCTACAAACCCACCTTTACTATGAGCCTAACTCCTCATGTGTTACCATTGTGAGTCTTTTAATTCTCTTGATCTCCATGCTTCCAGATCCATGTTGACAGTCTTTTAATTTTGTATTTAGACATTATTGTCCAGTTTTTGGATGTTACCTTTATGGTTTGGTTATTTTGAGATGTGATGTTTTGTTAATATTTGATGTGATAATGTGATTGTTCTTATCTTATGATGTGTCTATTGAAGGTGAATTCATTCTTATGTTTCTTTGTATGATACCATAGTGATTGTCTCCAACCCGTGGAGATCAGTAGAATGCTTCAATCCTTTTAGTTTCTCTATTCGATTTACATTTATTGGTTGACCCTGGTTGATCTGTTATAGAGATAAACATACCCAAACATCTGAGGTTAAGGATGGTGGATAATTTTTTTGACAATTCAAGTAATCTTCTCTTAATTACATAATGGTGTGTTTCAATTATGCCAATAAAAAGGATTATCTTTACTAATTCCCAAGGGGATAGAAATTTAGAATGAATGACAATAGTTTGAGTAATTTAATTATAGGGGTTTCCAATCTAGGGATTTTCGAGGGTAAATTGAATTTTTATGGGAATTAAATACATAACAAGAAAATTTATTATGGAATATAAAATAAAATTATAAAAAATCCAATATCTCAAAGAATTGGATAGTACTACATAGGATGCATTTAAGTAAAAAATTAATGGATGCATCCTGTAATGTATTTCATAAGTACTAGAGAGGCCAGTGATCACACTGACTCAAACTATTGAGAATGAGGATCATACTGCCTTTTAGGTGATCCAACCACTCCCTACTCACCTCTGGTCATGTATAATTTGATTGAAAGTAGGAGGCAAAGACAAGAGGGGGATAAAAATTTGACATATATTAAAAATGGATGCATAGAATGTCTCAAAACTTTTTAAAAGTTTTACCTTAAAACTCATTAATTCCCACTTAATATAGACACAAAAAATGTAAAAGGGAAGGTTCTATTGACATGAAAACTGTGAGTCTAGTTTATGACTACAATTAAAAACCCCATGTAGTGATGTATATATTATATCAATTTTTTTCAACTATGAGTAGAATTATATTTTTTGAGGGTGATGATTATGTCTATATTGGAGAGTTGGATATGAAAACTAGTTATGTAGGACCTATATTTCTATAGCTGGGTAGAATACGAACCCATTTTTTAGACTAATTTTGGATGATAGAGAGAAACATCAGTCAATATGTCTAACTGTCATTGAAAAGTTCTTGGATGTATTTCCCAAGGACTTCTTTAGGTTACCAACCAAGGGATAGGTTGAGTTTATGATTGTGTTCTTACCAGGTGTGAAACATATATCTATTCCACCATATAATATGGATCCTATAGATCCATGAGAGAAGAAGGCTCAATTGAACAACTTCGAGGTGAAGGGGTTCATAAGAATGATTATTTCCCTTGGGGTGCCTTAGCTTTTTCCATAAAAATTCAAATGAATCATTGATAATTTGTGTGGACTATTAGAGTTTATATTAATAGATATAAATGAACTTATATCCACTTATACATATTGATGGACTATTTGATCAACATAGAGGTGCTAAAGTATTCTCTAAGATCGAGGGAGGAACATGATTGATATCTGGAGATCATTTTTGAAAAAACATAGGGAGTATAAACTATATGACATGATCTGAAAGTGTATGTTTTGGATTGATAAATTACACTTCATGTAGAAAATGATATTAATGGATAAAATATTTTAGAACCTGAGAAGTTTGATGTTATAGTTTATTAAGAGAGGCCAAAGAATGTTTTTGAGATCGAAATATTTTTTTTCAGAACATCCAGTTATTACCGGAGGGAAAACCAGGGTTATTCCTAATTAGAAGCACTAATAAGTCCTTAACCAAGAATTTTTATACGGTTCCTTTTCTTAGATGTTCATGATATATCCTTTTAATATCTTAATGGGAGATTGATGAAAAAAAAAATCTTAACCATAAATGAGATGGGAAAGGAGTATGTCTTATATTTTGATGTACCGAGATTTAGGATTTGAACAGTTCCAGTCCATGATGGTCATATGGTTACTTATGGTTCCATATAGTTAAGTAAAAATAAGAGAAACTTACCAAATCCTTTTATAGATTTGGTAATAGTGGTTCTCTCCATGAGGTGTTATTAGTATTTTCTTTACGGTGAGATATTTTTGAAATATACTAAAAAAGTGTTTGAAATATATTTAATCACAAAGTGAAATGAAACATTTACAGAGGAGAAGTTTTGATTACCTATAGTCCTTTAAATTTGATCTAATGTATACCCCCAAGAAGGGGATTTTTTTCTAATGTACCGTATTGGAAGGATCAAGCGTAGTTAGTACATGATTCAAGAATCAAGTGGAAGATGATTTCCCACTTTGAAGATATATGACTTTATTTTCAAAATTATCATGAAAAAGTGATACTTATGTATTTATATATCACTTATTCATTTCTTAATAGTATTATAGGAGTAAACTATATGATTCATACTATTTATTCATGTGAGACATGAGAAAAATTTTATTGCTTTATATTTTATAAAATGTTGGTTATTTTTTATTCATGTATCCTTTATGAAGTGCCACTCTTGGGATTTATGTCTTTGTAAAAATGACTAAGTTTCTCTTTTAAAATGATTCAAGTGTTATGAAACATTTTTTAAAAAATTATACGTGTTCAACATACCTTTTTTTGGTTTTATATAGCATTAAAATGATTTAAACACTTGGCATGGACTTAGGTTACATGACAAGTGTTTGTCAACTCACCCGATTGGATTTCATAAAGGGATGTGAATGTTTTGAAACTGTATGTAATTTTGGTTTCATTTTAATAAGGGTCGTGTGATGTTTTAAATGAAAATTTTTAAATATAGAGGGATGTATCTCATTTTAAATGATTACGATTATTGCATCCTGAAGTTTCCTTGAATGATTAAAAAAAGGAATTTGGGTTTTGTAAAATAGTTTTTGGAACCGACTGTTTTATTTTAAAAAGGGTGTGTAATTTTAAAGAGGAATTTGTGTAAATGGTTGTTTTTTAGTGGGATTTCCACTGTGATTTTATAAATAATTTTCGAAGGACATTTGAAATGTTATTTTTTCATAATATTTTAAGTTTAGATTTTTATATAAGTAGGAAAACCATTACATTATATAGGGAAGATAATAGATAGATAATATCACCATGGAAAGTGTAAATGTATTTTAATAATTAGAAGGATTAGACTTCAATTAGATTTTCTCTCTTGTCGTAAAGTATATAGTAATTCTGATGGTTCTCATCTTGGTTTCTGTTGAAGGTTTATTTTTAGAAAAAATAGTTTTCATGATTATATTCCTTCATGGAGATTCGTAGGAAGAGATATACATAAATAAACTAGAAGGTTTCATTCTAAATGAAATAGAAGGTCTAGTTCCAATCTCAAATAGAGTTTTTTGGGGCTTAAGTAGGCACCAAGATAGTGTAACTAGAATTTCAAAGCTTTCATGGAAGAATTAAATTTCATTCAGTGTAATGTAAATAATTTCTACTATATTAAGGTATATTATGATGAGAGTTTTTTCATTTTACTTCTTTATGTGGATGGATTTATCTTAGTTTGGCCAATGAAGGAAAAAATAGAAGAACTAAATATTGATTTATCTAGAAGATCCCAAATAAAGGACCTTGGTTCTGGAAAGTGGATATTAGGGATAAATATTAAAGGATAATTAAAGTATATAACTTTTTTGGACCTTGGTGAATTTTTATATCAATGTTTTGTGTATTTATTTGGTAAAATATTAATATTACCAAATGAAATAGGATGGATATGAATAAAGAATGGATGGATGCCAATAACGTGACAAAAGAGTATGAAGATGGAGTAAAATAGTTCCTAAAGTTTGCAAAAGATCATACATATGACCCTTCTAAAATACTTTGTTTGTGTTTATGCTATTGTTATTCTGGAAAAATAGTCCATAGGAGTTGGAAGAATACTTGATATGTCATAGAATAGATTAAAGTTATCAATGTTTGAATAAACATGGGAAAAAATAGAATGTAGCTAGTGTATGGGATAACACTATGTTTTATGGATCATCTGATACAATTAAAAGTGTGGAAAATAAAGAAGAATGTATTGAGGATGTCATTATAGATGTGAATAATAATGAAGATCGTATTGAGGAAATGAAAAGGATAATTGAAGATTAACTTTAGGATTTCTCAAAATTGATTGAGAAGTTTAATTGTCAAGAGAAGATTCTATTGTATGGTGGTTGCACTAAATATATAGCATTGTTAGCTGTACTAAAGATGTACAATTTGAAATAAGGAAATGGATGGAGCAACATTAGTTTTATGGAATTACTTTCTTTCTTGAATGACATGCTCCCAGAAGATAATGATCTCCCGATCCAAACATATAATGTCAAACGAATGCTATCCTCTATGGGTACGATCTATGAAAGAATACATGCCTACTCGAATGGTTGTATACTATTTTAAAAGGAAGAAAAATCACATAGAGAATTCTCAAAGTGTGGTGATTCTCGATACAAGAAATTTTAATATGGTCTTATGAAAGTGGTATGGTACTATGTGGCCTGCAGATACAAGAAATAATGATGGGAAACTATGTCACCTAACAAAATATCCTTAGGGGAATAGAATTCATCATGACTATCCTGAATTTGGAAATGAGCTGGGAAACCCTTGTCTTGAATTATCTCTAGATAGAGTGAATCCTTTTGGTTTTCAAAGCATCACTCATGGTACATGGCCGGTTATATTGGTAAATTATAAATTTTCCACCATGGTTATGCATGAAACGAAAATACATCATGTTATATATGCTTATATTAGGACCAAAACAACCAGATAATGATATTAATGTTTATTTGGGTCCATTGATAGAGTATTTGAAATTATTATTGGATTCTGGTGTTATGTTGTATGATGCTTACAGAAATGAAGATTTCACATTGAGATCCATATTTTATGGGACAATAAATTATTTTTCTACTTATAGAAATTTGTCAAGATATAGTAATAAAGGAACTCAATGGTATCCCATCTGCGAATAAGGTACACAATCAATTTGGTAAAAACATTCATTAAAAACCATATTTCTAGGAAATCACATATTTATACCCCATTGACATAAGTATCGATCTTGGACGACATTATTCGATTGAAGTTCAGAAGAACATACAACACTATCTCCACTAACAGGTGATCAAATATTTGAGAAAGTAAAAGATATGGACCCTACTTTTGGTAAACCATTCTTTGAAAAAACCCTACGAAAACTGATTGGAAATAGAGATTAGATTTTTTTGAATTACCGTATTGGAATTTTTTGTACGACAGAATTTTTTTGATTTTATGCATCTTGAAAAAAATGTATGTGATAGCATCATCAACAAATTGCTAAATGCACCCGAAAAAAAAGGATTGAATTAAGGCTAGGTTGGAAATGGCTAACACGGGAATATGAGAAGATTTGGTTCAAGTAAAGGGTGAAAAATGAACTTTTCTTCTTCCAGCTACTTACACTCTTTTTAGTCAGGAGAGATATCAGTATTGAAACTTCTTGAATGATGTAAAGATTCTATAGGGGTATTCATCGAATATCAAGAACATCATTTCAATGACCGATTTAAAGTTAAAGGGTCAGAAATCACATGAATTCCATGTTTTGATGAAATATCTAATGCCTATAACTTCATGTTGTATTTTCCCAATAATTTCCATCATACATTAACCAAGCTCTATTTCTTCTTTAAAGTTATAACAGCAAAGTTACAGATCGGATGAAATTTCTAACAATGGAAAGAGAAATTTTCATCATATTATGTGAATTAGAAATGTTCTTCCTGCCAACATTCTTCTATATGATAGTTCATTTTATGGTTCAATTGGTGAGGGAGATTTGACTATGTGGTCTTATACACTATAAATGGATATACCCCATTGAATGGTATATGAATATTTTGAAATGGTATATCAAAAATTGAAGTTGTCTAGAGGGTTGTATTATAGAGTGATATATTATTGAGGAAATCATTGAATTATACATTTAATACCTATCTGGTGTGGAAATCATTGGTCTACCAAAATCTCATCACACTGGGTGGCTTGCGGGTGAAGGAATTTTTAGAAGACATATTGTCATAATCAATATTACAGATAAGGAGAAGGCCCTCCTTAATGTTTTACATAATAGTTCAGAGGTTTCCCTATATGTTAAAACCCAAAAATAAATTCTTAGTCATTTCAATCCATCAAGGGCTAAAATATGGATATCAAATACACATAATAAATAGTTTATAGGATGGTTTCAGGAACATATTCTAAAGGAGTAAAATGAAAATCTGGATTCAATTTCAGAATGACTTTGATGGTTATCCAGAGGACCAAGTGTGTATGTATTATCTTATAATGGTTATGTAATTAATGGTTACACATTATATAAAAATGATAATAATGAATAAAATACTATGAAAAATAGTGGAGTTAAACTCATGGATGAAGTAATGTATGTTTCTGGTACTAAGGATAGAAATCCAATTTACATGAATATGTCATACTTTGGCATCATCAAACAAATATGTGAGTTAGATTATACAACACTCAAAGTGCCAATTTTTCAATTCAAGTGGGTTGATAATAGGAGTGATGTTAAAATATATGAATTGAGATTTTTTAAAGTTGATTTTAGTAAGAAAAGGTATAAAGGAAAACCATTTATAATGGAATCCCATGCAGTACAAGTATTTTATGTTATATATCCCGCAAACCAAAAGTGGTCAATTATTCTATTATCGACCAAAAATACAGAAGGGTTAGATGGAAATTCAACTGAGGATGACCCTTTCATTGGGACATCCCAATAATTTCACTGTGGTTCCAATGTATATGGAATTTTTTATGCTAGAGGATTCCATAATGAAGGGATTTGGATCTTCGATAGAGGGGTCAAACCCCTTCATCCTTTAAAAAAGAAAAAGAGAGTTCAATAATTAGGTTACATTTTTTTTGTAATATACATCATGTTACCTCATGTTATTATCCATTATGTTCTTCATTTATTCACTCTAAATTAAATTTTAAACCACTTCTGTAGATAATGACTTTCACATGTGCTAATGCTCTCAATCCTGAGTAAAAATAGGTCTCTCAACCTACTGCTGCTCACAGTGTAGAAGAATGACCTTCTACGCATGTTGGTTCTTCCATTCCTAAGGAATAATATGTTTCTCAACCTACTACTGCTCCCAATATAGAGTAATAACCTTCTTTACGTGCAGGTGCTCCCATTCCTAAGGAATAATAGGTTTCTCAACATGCTAATGCTCCCAGTGTAGAGATACAACAACCATTTGCAAATACTAATGCTACCACTCTAGAAGAACATATTGAATATGTTGATTCTAGGGAAATGGTAGGGGATGAAGAACCTGTAGCATACAAAAAACATGAGTGTTGTAGTTTGATGATGTTAGAAAAAATCATTAAGGTGAATGTCAAAGGCATAAAATTCGAGGTCAGATGGAATGTTTGGGGCTAGTATGTTAGCCCCTACAAAGCCGTGTTCAACAATTACATTGGAATCATCACTTGGAAACTCATTCCGATTGATGTAGATTCATGAAACCATGTTGTTCCTAGGCTAAAGAAACATATGTGGGAAGGAATTATGGTAACATTATGATACCATTTATTTATTTTGCTAAACAATAAAATAATGAAACATTGAATTACTCTTCATCATCCATTCTAGAGTGCATTTATAGTCTATGGATCCCATAAGAAATATGTATTAATGCTCTATAGAAGGATTCATATAGCATTTCACACAATCCTAACAAGAAATCATATTAAATATGCTGAAGAGAAAATAAAACTGCACCCACCACTTATCTATGCACACCTGATAACCCAAGAAGCGTGGGATGCATTTACTATCTAGCATGCAGATGTGTCCTTTTAGGTATGTTGTAGCTAGTAATACGTTTTTTAAAAATACATGTATTAATCACTTTGATTGATTTTTATTTATTTATGAAACAACAACTGAGTGCTGTAAAAAAGGAATAAACGGAAAAACTAGCATATCCCTACCGTAAAGCAAGGATGGGGTGTGCTTCACTTTAAAAAAAATTGGTATGTATTTTAAATCCACCATAATATTTTTATGTAAAATGAAAAAACACCATAATTATGTTCCTCTATTTATATGTAGATTGATGACTCCAAATTGAAATCCACTTCTATATCACACCATGTGCTCTAGAAGTAGGCATGTGTAAATAAAGATGAGATATTAATAGATGAAAACACAATTTTTTTTGAAACATGTGTAAGTATTGAATAATATTTTTTTCTTTAAATAGATATTACATAAAAATGGTCACTTATTTTCTTATATTTTTTATATGACATAATCATATGAATCAGTAACACCTGTACCAGATGAACACACACTATCAGTGGCCTTGAAGTGGCTAGAACAGTATGTCCATGTTAGAGGTGTGGGTTTTGAGGTGACACCCTGAACATATTTTGAGAAAAAAAAACAAGAGGAGGATCATAGTGAATTAATAAAACTGATTAGATAAAGAATATCTACCCTTGAAGAAAAATTCCAATGTCATAGAGAGAAAATAACAACTTTTATGGTGGGAGGCAAGGAGAATAAGAACTCAATAACAAACACCGTATGGAGATCCCACCCCACCCCCACCAGCAATGAAGCTACCCATTCCCCTCAAAGAGATTTCCTAGTTGAGGTAATAAATGTTCTAATAAATATTTATTTGAAATATGAATCAGAAAAACACTGATACCTTTTCTATACTGATATTCTATAGGGTGGTAATGACTTTGATTTATATCTAGAAAGACCCATCCATTGCTTTGTAATGAGGGCTACAATATTCAATATGAAAAATGACATGCTACACAACATACCGCTTCTAACAAATCATTTCCGAGTGTTGATCAACATAGCCCATTAGTCGAGCACTGAGCTAACAGTTCGAATTCATGAGGAAGATATTCATACGGTCAAAAAATCTATTGGAACATTAATCACATATCTATCACATCTTATTAAAAGACTTTTCAACAAAGAAGTATTAATTTACACTTTATTTCTCAAGCTAAACCTTTAACAATTAATGAAAAAAAGTCTAAACAAATTAATGTTATTACAGACAGAAAAATGGAAGGGGATGAAACAAAAGAGAAACTCAAAACCATCAAAAGGATTGACCAACCGATCAAAAAGATCTATTAAAAGTACCATTACCCCACCTATTCTATATTCTCATTTACTATCATTAAAGGTTCATGTGCATACAAAGTTAAATGATGGTTGTAATCTCATAGTTTATTTTTAAGAAAATATGTATGGAGAGAAAGATCAAGACTTCATAAGTGTTTATAGTACAACTGAAGTCCTCGACTATGATCAGTTAGGAGGCTTAGTTTTAAATATATATATGGGGTATGTTTTCATGATTTTATTTTTCAAAAGATGATATACTATATTAATTATGACTATATACATTTCATATTTTTGGAAGGTGTATATATGAAAAAAATTGAATGGATTTTCCCATGGAAGAAAATTTTGACTTGTTAGTCCTCACATCACCTCTATAGAACAAATAGAAATAGTTACAAAAAAAAAAGAATGAAATAGTGACAGGTCTGATCAAAACGTTTGAAAGAAAATTTTTGGATGACAGACTCTATTTAATACAAAATATGTAGGGGTAAAACTCTAAAATTTAATCATATAAAATATATTTTCATTTCTTCCATTCATTATTCTTTTTTGTGTTTTTAGGCAGCATTGGATGCTCATTACAGTAAATTTGGATACTCCAATGATTTATTTCTTGGATTCAATGAACGAATATCCAACAAAATATCCACACATGATGGCGTTTGTCAATTTTTAATAAACTACATCCAACATTTTATAACTAAACATCAAGTTATATAATTTATATTATCATTTAATGTGGATTCTGTTATGATAGGGTGATGCATGATTATCGTGAAAAATAAGAAATGAGGCCAGGGCTAAGCACAAGGAAGAAGGAAAGTTCTACGACTAGATAAGTATCATGGTATATATAATAATATTTCACTATCCAAACACATACCAAAACAAATTAATTATTTTACCCAATGTTTCTATAGTGTTTAAAACAAACCAATGGAAAATATTTCGGTTATTATGTTTATAAATTTATGAGATATATCATATTCCATGAACAAACTGGCATCCTTGAAGAGGATTTTTTGAAAATAATTACTATTTAATTTAAAAATTTATTAAACCTTTTTGTATTTATATTTTTTCAGTACTACTATTACTATCTAAAAGACTCATATTCACAAGATGATATAGATGTGATAAAACATGAATAGGCAGCATACCCAATGGAAAAATGTAAAAAAATAGTATGAAGATGTGACTTACATATAAGTAGTGGATAGTTTCATATTTATGTTTAATTTAATTCTTTTTACTATTACTCACATAAGAATTGTTTTATTATATAGGTGGATTCCTTTGTTTGAGTTGGTGTGGTTTTTAGAAACTTATCATGCTCGTGAGAGATTGGACTTTGATGCTGAAACTCATAATTCAATGATAAGGTAATTTTTTTAATATAATATGTTTTTTCTCATAATATCATATGTTATCTATTGAATTAACATAATTTAAATTAAATATTTGACTACTCATGCAGATAATATCTTCAATAGACATATTCTCCCTCAAAACCTTATCACCCCTATATTGTCATCATTTATCACTTTCCTTCAAAGGAAGTGGAGGGAACTTGAAACAAAGTGATAAATGTTGAAAATGTACTGTTTTTATTTTGACAAAGAAAGAAATTGGAAAGCATGGTAATTAATTATGTGGTCGGTATGACTCAAATTGTGGTTTTTATATAATTAATTAATTTTGTGATCATTTTATCTACTATGTGTAAGTTAATTTTCTTATCATTTTTATATAATAATATTTAGTTTTTATGCTCATGTTATCATTATATGATCATTGATATCTCCCTTGTTTGCACTTATTGAGCTTCTATGATCACCCTTACTTATATTTCATATCCTTAGGTTATTAAGAATGGTTTTAGAAATGATATGTCTAAGAAGATTTCTAGTAAAGAATAACTTAATGAGAGACTCATATGAACTAGTTCTTTATATTTCTATGTTTCCAAAAGCACTAGACCTAAACCATTATGGAATGAATCATTATGTTATGTAATGAATATTAATATAATAAGATATGATATTTATATATGAAATTTTTCGATTAATATAGTTGGTATTAGAGAAATTAAACTACTCAAAACTGAGTAAAAAGACCTAGTGATTGGTATCACTCAAAGTGTCACTTTTTATTTATAATTGACATTACTTTTAGTAAAAAAGAACAAGTTAAATTATAAAACTAGGAAAATACATTCATATTGTTTTGATACTTTATGACAATGATCCATAATTCATTTATGATGTGTAGGAATCAACCTCACCTCAATTCGATGCACGGTGAGGCAGGTATGACTTTAAGTGTGTATTTTTATATAAATTGACATTAAATTCTGAAAAAAGAACAAGTGGCATACTAGAAAACTAAGAAAACACATTTATATTATTTCGATACTTTAGTAAAATGATCTATGAGTCATTTGTGATGTGTCAAAATCAACCACACCTCAATCCTATGCATGGTGTGACTGGTATGACTAAAAGTGTCTGTTATCAGTTTGAAATTGATAATTTAGTTAAAAATGTGTCACTCCTTAAAAACCAAGAAAACTCTCTTTGTTTGTATTAATAATGTAGGACATAGATTCATAAGTCATTTGTGATGTCTGTGAAGAATTCTTACATTAAACTGACACACGATGTGATCAGTATGACTCAAAATGCGTGTTTCCAGTTTGAAATGGCATTTTAGTAAAAAAACACAACTGGCCTACTGAAAATTGAGAAAAAAGATTTGGATTTCTTTAATGCTTTAGGAAAATAATCTATAAGTCATTTTATACATGAAGGAATCAACCTCACCTCAATATGATGCATGGTGTGGCTGGTATAACTCAAAGTGTCTCTTTTTTATTTAAAATCTATATTAATTTAAGTAAAAAAACACAATTGGAATACTGAAAACTGAGAAAACATATTTATATTGTTTTTTATACTCGAGGAAAATTATCTATAAGTCATTTTTTATGTGTAGGAATCAGCCTCACTTCAATATGGTGCATGATGTTTCTGGTATAACTCAAAGGGTCTATTTTTATTTAAAATTGACATCAATTTAAGTAAAAACAACAAGTGACATACTGAAAACTGACCAAACACATTTAGATTGTTTTGATATTTTAGTAAAATTATCTATGATTTTTTTTGACATGTATTATTCAACTTGACCTTCATACGATGCAAACTGTGATCGATGTGACTCAAAGTGTGTCTTTTTATTTAAAATAGTCACAAATTTAAGTAAAAGAGGACAACTAGCATAATAAAAACCAAGTAAATATATTAGAACTATTTTTAAACTTTATGAAAACAATCCATGAGTCATTTTGGACATGTAGGGATCAACAACACCTAAATCTGGTGCACGGTGTGGCTGGTATGACTCAAAGTGTCTATTTGTATTTAAAATTGAAATATATTTAAGTAAAAACAACAATTGACATACTAAGAACTGATAAAATGAATTTATATTGCTTTTATACTTTAATAAAATGATCCATGCTTCATTTGTGACATGTAGGAGTCCACCACACGTCAATCCGATGCACAGTGTGACCGGTATGACAAAAAGTGTCCATTATCAATCTAAAATTGATATTTTAGTTCAAAATGTTTCACTCACTAAAAACTAAGAAAAAATTCTCAAATTATCTTGATAATTTAGGAAAGTGATTTATAAGTCATTTGTGATGTATTTTACGTAGTTTCACATCAAAATGATGCACGATGTGACCTATATGACTCAAAATGCGTGTTTCTAGTTTGAAATGATATTTTAGTAAAGAAACAAAACTGGCATACTGAAAAATAAGAAAACACATTCAGATTGTTTTTATATTTTAGGAAAACAATCTATTCGTCATTTATGACTTTTAGGAATCATCTTCACCTCAATAAGATGAACAATGTGACCATTATAACTCAAAGTTTCTCTTTTTATTTAAAATTGGCATTAATTTAATTAAAAACAACAAGTGACATACTAAAAACCAATAAAATGAATTTAGATTGTTTTGATAATTTAGGAAAATGGTCTATGAGTCAATTTTGATGTGTATGATTCAACCATATCTCAATCTGATGCATTTTGTGAATGGTATGACTAAAAGTGTCCGTTATTAGATTGAAATTGACATTTTAGTTGAAAACATGTCACTCCCTGAAAACCAAGAAAAAATGATCCGATTATCTTAATAATTTAGGACAATGATTCATAAGTCATTTTTTATGTGTATGAATTAGTATCATGTCAAACTAAGGCACGATGTGGCCAGTATGACTCAAAATGGGTGTTTCTAGTTTGAAATGACATTTTAGTGAAGAACACTATTGAAATACTAAAAATCGATCAAATGAATTTGGATTGTTTTGATAATTTAGAAAAATGATCTATTTGTCATTTTTTATTTTTAGGAACTAGCTAATCCTCAATAAGATGCACGTTTTACCCAATATAACTCAAAATGTATCTTTTTATGAAAAATTGAAATTAATTTAAGTTAAAACAAAAAGTGACATACTGAAAACCGAACAAATGCATTATGATTTTTTTGATATTTTTTACATTGATCTATTAGTCATGTTCGACATTTATAAATTATTAGTACTTCAATACGATGCACAATGTGGCTAATATAACTCAAAGTGTCTATTTTTATTTAAAATTGACATTAATTTAAATAAAAACAACAAGTGACAAACTGAAAACTAATAAAACAAATTCAGACTACTTTGATACTTTTGGAAAATGATCCATGAGTCATTTTTGATGTGTAGGATTCATCCCAATCTCAATATGATGCAAAATGTGGCTGGTATAACTCAAATCATCCCTTTTTATTTAAAACTGACATTAATTTAAGTAAAACAACAAGTAACATACTGAAAACTGAGAAAACACATTCATATTATTTTGATACTTTAGAAAAATTATCCATGAGTCATTTATGATGTGTATAAGTCAACTGAACCTCAATAAGATGTATGTTGTGATAAATATGACTAAACATGTCAGTTATCAATTTAAAATTGACATTTTATTACAAACTGTTTCACTTACTAAAAACCAAGAAAACACATTCTAATTATATTTATAATTTAGGAAAGTGATTTATAAGTCATTTGTGATGTGTATGAAGTAGTCTTATGTAAAAAAATGCATGATGTGACCATTATTACTCATAATGCCTCCAGTTTGAAATTACATTTAAAAAGAACACAACAGCCATACTAAAAACTGAGCAAATACATTTAGATTGTTTTGATACTTTAGGACAATGATCCATCAGTAATTTTGTGATAGGTTGGAATCAACATCACCGCAATCCGATGCACATTGTGACTAGTATAACTCTAAATGTGTCATTATTTAAAATTGGAATTAATTTTAGTAAAATAACAAGTAACATACTCAAAACTGAGCAAACACCTTCATATGGTTTTGATATTTTTGGAAAATGATCTATAACTCATTTGTGATGTGTAGTAATCAACCCTACCTCAATAAGATGAATGGTGTGACTGGTATAACTAAAAATGTATCACTTTTATTAAATATTGACATTTTATTAATATATTATTTCATATTAATGTTTAATTTATTTATTTATAGTAATACTAATATAATTTTTTTCTTATATAGGTGGAATCTTTTTCTCGGGTTGAGATGATTTGTTTAGCAACTGATACCATGAGTGGACATTTTTGAGAGAGGTTGACAGGCATTAAAAGATATAATATTAATGTTTTAGAATGTTTTTTGGATAATTTTAAATGTAATTATAAGAAACATTTTGTTTGAAATGTAAATAGAAGTGTTTTTTTGTATATACCATGGATAAATTTTTTTGCATTCATGATGTCAATTAAATGTATATAAAAATGTTTGAAATTATATTATAGTTTGAAATTACAGGTTTTATATAGAATTTGAAATTGTAGGTTTTTTCTTTGCAGGTTTTTGCTTCTGGGAGGTCTATTATATTAATAAAAGATTGCAGATGTCTAGGCCTTTATCATGCCTTCTTAGCACTAATAAAGGGGACCCCCTTTATTATCACTGAGATTAACAATTTTTTTAGTGCTGTTAAAAGCCAATTTGTGTACCATTAATGAGAATATGTATAGTATTTAAAACCTTGAAAAATTCTATTATAAAATTCATTATAAACATTAGATAGGTTATTGTCTCCCAAAAAGGTCTACCATGGGGTCTTTAAGTGGAGATCCAATGGAGTTCATTCAAATAAGAGGCGATTACCTTAACCAATCACTTTCATTTTACTGGTTCTTTTACCTATTCTAAATCATTATTAGTTATAATAAAATAATAAATTTATTATCCCAAATATAATGAAATTTTATTATTATTATGAATCCACCATTATCTACCCACTTTCTTATGAAATGTGATGTGAAAGTATCTATTGTGTGTATGTACGACCTATCATCTCTCCATAGCATTACAATTAATTTTTTCATAACCATATATTATGGATGGGAATTATTATGATTTTAATTTATATATATAATATTTATGAAATTATAATTCTTTTGGAATGATAATATCATATCTACCTTCTAAGCTTATAGTCTGTTGGAAAATGATAATGTTGCCCATGTGTACGTGTAGACTACCAACTCCATGAAGTGATGTAGTTTGTTTTTAATTTATATTTTAATTGGATGGTAATAAGGACATATTTAATGAAAATATATAATATATAAGATATAATAATTATTCTATAAATGTGATTTATTATTTATATTTCTTTATTTCTATCGATTAAAAAGTGAAAACAACATTCATGTGTATGTACGGCCTACCGTCTCCATGAATGGTATAATTAATTTTTATATATCTACATTAATGGATGAATATAAATATGTAAATAATTCATATATATTATATTTATACCATTATTAACATTTTAGATATTATTTAACCACTATCAAAGTATAAGGACCCAAACCATTGAACCAAAATATGCATTAGAAACGAAGCAGTTATCACCCAAAATAATAATTTTAATAAAGAATGTTTAATAAACTGGTGATAAAAGGTTATAATTAAATAATAAATTATGTTATATATGTGCTTATAGTTCTATAATATATTTACAATAAATATTTTTTTTATATAGTATGTTTGGACATATACAAAGGAAGTTGGACTTGGGGTAAGGGTTTTGTATTAAAATCTCATTATTTATCAATATTATTAATGATTAAGTTTTAAACAATGAAATATTATGATATAACTCTCAATAAATGCATAAATTTTCTTATCATCTTATTATTTATATTTATTACATATTTTCCTTTCATTTTTATCTCTTTAAGTAGTCAAGTGACCAAAGGATATTTTAAAGGGGAAACTGACTTTATTTCTCTCTTCGATCAAAAATCATTTTTCTTCTATATACATATTTTCTATAAAAAAAATTAATTTTTTTAATAATATAATTTTATATTTTAATATAAATTTTAACCATTCTTTACTTTTTACTAATTCTTTTAAATATTCTTCTTTTTATTTTTCGAATGAGGTACTTTTTCAATTTTTTTTACAAAAGTATAGAAGGAATATTTTCTTTTAACATTTACAACATGAATAAGATTTCATGCTATCATGGCCACTCAATTATTTAAATAATTATTTAAAAGTTTCCACGTTTAGTTTTAAATAAATTTTTTTCTATAAAAGTTTTAAAAATTTTAGATTTAAAAGAAGTGACTTCAAAGTTAAAAGGAGATTTTCCACAAGAAATGTCACGAGTGATATTTTAAAAGAATTTTCTATCTAAGTTGACTTCCTTTGATGCTTCCAAAACTATACTGGGTGTATGATACAATGATACCATCCTTAATCTTTATTTGGATGATTTAGGGTTATAATGGAAAGATTTTTATGAAACCCATACATTTTCCATCGGTTATACGATGATGAAATATTGAAATGTTTATGAAACCCATTTCTTTTTTAAAGGGTTATGTATTGATGAATTATTAATGATTATTTGAATAAAATATGTATGATTTTAATTATGTGATTGCTGTTCATAGAATTATATATACCTACAATGCATTGGGTAAATATGGATATCTATAGAGATAAATAGGACTAGAATGGTGAGTGAACCTAGTTCAGTAAGGGACTCTATCCACTATGATAGTCTTGGGAGTGAACCTTGGATAATATGATAGTTTAGGGAGTTAAAAAATACACTATTATAATCATTTAAGTGATCCTTGACTATTAAGTAAATGATTTTATATGCTTATTTGTATGCTTCAAACCTTTGTCTTATGCTAAAGTTATCTCTCCTAGATCTAATTCTTTGATTCCTTTATGATTAATGTCTTATGAACTGCCTAGAATTATGCCATGATTGAATATTATGATACATGATATGTAGGTTATTTTATTCTAATGATATTACCATATTCTCATACCCTTAGGATCATTTTATATTGACATCTTTCTTATTTACCATTAATTAGAATCTAACCTTACTCTTTATTATGTTTCATTTCCTAAAATTATGAAGAAAGGTAGTAAGTATGAAATGTCTAAGAAAGGTGATAGTTATTAATAAATAAGTTGAATATGATTTATTTCACTTATGAACTAGTTATTTATGTATCCATGTTTCCTAAGATACTAGAACTATACGATTCTAGTATGGATCATTATGTTATATGATGAAAATTCTTCTTGTACGATGTAATATCTATGCATGAAAAGTATGGGTTTCTATATTTAGTGACAATTTATGTTTTAGTTACCTTTGGAAACTAGGATGAGAAAAATTTAGTGAGAACCATGGGGATAAGTCTATGTATATGATAATATCTAAAATTTTTGGTAAAAATCATTTATGGACTAGGTTAACCCTAAGGTTCCATATATTTAAAATAAGGTGTCATGATTTAGGAATAATATAAATTATTTTTCATGATTATTTGGTTTCAAACTATGATTATTATTTATCACACTATGATTTTTAGTTTTAGTCAATGGATGGAACCTGAAAGAATCATGTTATTGCTAAATGTGACAAACAATACAATTATTTTCCTCTTGAGGAACCAAATGTTATGGGAGATATAATGAAAAATATATCTTTCAATTCTTACAAAACAATCTCAAGCTATGAATCATGCTGAGATTTCAAAGGATAAAATGAGAGAATAAAATTATGTTGAGTCCACCTTGAGGAAAAACACAACTTTATTTTAGAGGGTCTACTGATCTACTAGTTACTAAGAAATGAATCAGTACCACTCAAAATATTTTTTCCATTATATAGTGTTCAAAACATGAAAAATGTAATTCTAGTTTTTTCTTGTTTGGAAGGAGAAGAAGACCAATGGTGGAATCTTATCTAGAACAAAAGTAAATAGAAAGAAATTGACTGTATAGAGTGGGATGAGTTTAAGAACTTATTTTTTAATAAGTAATTTCCTTGTATCCTTCATATGAAAATGGATATGGAATTACTTGAGCTAAAGTAGAAAGATGATGAATCTTCTAGTACATATGATTTAATTTTTATAAGACCTACAAGGTGAACTTTTGGTATTATAATCCAACCTAAATGTATGGTTTATCGATTCTTCAGTGGCTTAAAAACAATTATTTAATGGGTTTTATTAATAAGATACTTTAGTAGTTATGAAGAAATCATTTTATTTTCTATCAAGGTTAAAATGGATATTATAGTTACTTATCCATCTCATATTTTTGTTAAGAAAAGAAATATGTAATTAGAAAGAAATTTTTAAAACTATAGAGTGAACAAGATAACCTTACCTTTATAATAAAAGTGTGGAAGGAAATATAGATGAATTTTTCTTAAGGGGACTGTAAATTTTTTAAGTGTGGAAATAAAGGTCATTGGGAAATTTAATGTTAAAGTGATGTGAATAAGTTTATTAATGATAGAGGAAAAGCACAAAAAAATGAACCACCCACACTCCAGTGTTTCAAATGCATGTAATATAGGAGTTATGATAACCATTTATCAAACCTGAAGGTTTATGATTACTATCAACATCATCAACCTCTTAAGTCCAGTGACAAAGGAAAATATCATGTGATCACTATTACTGATATGGGGTTTGATAATAAAGTGGTGAAATGGTCACTTTCTATCCTATCTAGAACTGCTAATTTGTTATTTGATTCTAGATATACCCACTATATTATATCTAATGAATTTTATAAGGGTATCACAGACCACATTAATAATTAGATGTTGAATTAGTAGTGAAAACCCCTAATGGTACGATGTTTACATCTAAAGTCCACGATTCTTCTCCGATTGAAGTTAATTGGAATCTTCTTCCTCTAAATCCCACTATTCTCCCTCTAGATAAATTCCATGTTATTTTGGTCATAGATTTGAATTATTTAAATAAAATACACATAAATTATTGAGGAAGGGATGTCAAATTCGATATTTTAATAAAACTTATTATCTTCTATCGATATGATGATAAAAGTCAATTTATAATGGAAATTGAGCCCATTATATGGGTATTGATTCATTTCCAAAAGGGGTATTTATCTCATATGGTTGTGGAGAAACTCAACATCAATGATATGCCTATCATGAGGGATCTTTTCGATATCTTTTTAGAATAGTTGCATAGTTTTGCATTGAATCATGAAGTTGAGTTCTCAATAAAAATCATTCCTGGTGCTACACCTATTTCAAAGACTCCATATAGAATGGCCCTAACTGAGTTGCAATAATTAAAAAAGAAACTCCATAATAAGTATCCTCTACCTCATATCGGTGATTTTTGGAACAACTAAAATAATCTCAATACTTTTCAAACATTTATCTTTATTTAGGATATCATCAATTGAGGGTCAAGGTGGATATACCCAAGATAGAATTCCATACAGGATATTGAAACTATGAATATATAGTGATTCCATTTGGATTTACTATTGAACCTACTATATTCATGGATTTAATGAATAGAGTTATTATATATTACCCTGATCAGTTTTTGGAAGTATTTATAGATTACATTCTTATATATTAAAAGAGTAAATAAAATAATTAATATCACTTAAGGATTTTATTGAAGACCCTAAGGAATGATAATTTGTATGAAAAATTTACAAAGTGTGAATTTTGGATATAAAAAAGTTTCATTTTTGGGTCATATAATCTCAAGTGTGGTTATATCTATGGATCCTTCAACGATGGAAGTTATTGAACATTGGACAAGACCTATCACTAAGATAGAGATCTATTGTTTTCTTAGTTTGAATGGTTATTATCAATGAATTGTAGAATTTTTTCATGAATATATAATCCTCCCACCAAGTTAACTCATAAGAGATCCAATTTCCTTTAGACAAATTAATGTGAGGAAAATTTTAAGGAAATAAAGAGAAGGTTATTCATTGAAACTGTACTTATATTACCATGTAGTGGAGAAGGGTTTACAATCTATATTGTTTCATCAAATAAGGGACTGGGTTGTGTTCTCATTAATAATGATATGGTTATAGATTATTCCTTATGAAAATTGATGTTTTATGAGAAAATTTACCCAACTCACTGTAATTGTTTCGTTATGGATATTGTGACATTATATTTATGGAAACAAATGTGATATATATATATATATACGGATTATGAAAGTTTATAGTAGATATTCAATTAGAAAGAGTTGAATATGCATCGGAGAATATAGTTGGAGTTGATTAAAAATTATTAATACTCAACACATTACTACCCTGAGAAAGTGAAAAAGGTGGAAGATACTCTAAGTCTAAAGGATAATGATGGATTATATATGAAGAGGAGAAAAAATAAACAATATTTATGGATTTACAAAGGATGAATATGTAAAAATTGAAGGAAGGGGAGAAATTATTGCTTACTCAAATTAATGTTCAATCATGTATCCATATGAGGATTAAAGAGGCACAAAAGGGAGAAGTGGAACTGTAAAAGAAGTTTAGAAATGTTCCTAATTTAAACCTTGATTATGATTTAATGATAAGGTTTGGGAAACATATATATGTTCCATACATGCCATATTTTATGAAGGAGCTATTGGATGAGGGTCTTAGTTTATCAATATCTATTCATCCTGGAAGTTTTAAGATGTATAGAGATCTGAAAGTGTATTTTTGTTGGGACAACCTGAAAAGAGATATTGCAGAGTTTGTATCTCAGTGATTTTCATGATAAAAAGTTAAGGTTGAGCGGCATAAATATAATGATATGTTACAACCATTAACCATAACATAATGGAAATGGGAAAACATCACCATGCATTTTGTTATTGGACTCCCCAAAACATATAAAGTCCATAATTCTATTTAGGTTGTATTTGATCAACTTACAAAGTTAGCACACTTTGTTATTATTAGAGAAGATATTTATCTTGATCATATTTCCAGAATATACATTAAGGATGCGGTAAGGTTTCATGGAGTACCACATTCCAGTATATCTGTTTGGGATATGAGGTTTTCCTCGAAGTTATGGGGAAGTATTCAACAATATTTGGATACAAAGTTAAGTTTCAACATTTTTTGTCATCATCAGATATGCGGTTATTATGAGAGAAGAATTAAAACCCTGTAGTATATATTGAGATCTTTTTTATGGAATTTAAAGGTATTTGGGATCAAAACCATCCTCTAGTTGATTTTTATTACAACAATAGATTTCACTCAAGGCTCCAGATGACTCATAATGAAGACCTATAAAAAAAGAAGTGTATAAATATTGTGTTATGGGGTAAATGTTTTAGAATAAAAGTTATTGGGACCTAATATAGCTGAGGATATGGTAGATAAAATATGATATATTCAACAACACATCATGGTATCTTAGAGTCAATAGAAAAGTTATCCTGATAATCATCGGTGATATCTGGAGTTTGAAGTTGGTGAGAAGATGTTTCTGTGAATTTATTCATGTAAGAAGGATATGATATTAAGAAAGAAAGAAAATATGAGCCTTAGGTATATTGTCCCCTTTGAGATTCTTGATAGAGTATGGATATTATCTTATTGCTTGATGCTTCCACCAAACCTCTCTCAAGTTAATGATGTATTCAATATATCTCTCCTAAGGAATTACATACCTTATTATTCATATATACTGAAATCAAAGGTCATACTGCTAGAGAATTTTATTTATTATAAATAA
Source organism: Viscum album (assembly GCA_963277665.1). Classification (NCBI taxonomy): domain Eukaryota; kingdom Viridiplantae; phylum Streptophyta; class Magnoliopsida; order Santalales; family Viscaceae; genus Viscum; species Viscum album. The sequence goes on along the minus strand of OY728132.1, from coordinate 1,686,078,656 downwards.
AAACTAATATAAATATTGGATTATAGAGATAATGTTCTATAGAACAAGACTAATCACCAAGTTAAAGTTCTATAGAGGAATCAAAAAATCAAAGAAGCTACTTGGGAACTTGAGGGTGTAATGAAATAGAGATATCCTCATTTTTTTGTATCAAAGTGAAAAAAAATTTATAGAAAAATTTCATTTTATTGGGCATAGAATTTAATACCCCAATATTTTATAATATAGTTCACTATATTTTTTTAATAGCTTTCATTACACATAACATAGAGTTTAAATGAATTGTGATATAATGTTAAAATATTATTATTTAATGTGGAAGTTATCACCTAGACATTTGATTGATGGTTATGAATAATACTAAATAAATTATGAAAAATTTATGGTTCATGTATGTATAAAATTAATTCTTTGGTTATAAAATAATTATAAATAAAAATAAAAATCATTCAAAAATAAAGGAGTTGTTTTTTTGAAAAATTGATTGTATGCACACAATGTATTTTTATATTAATACATTAAATTAATCACCATTGGAAAATAATATTAATGAAATGTATATATTATATATTCAATAATATTTTTTGATATTCATCTAATGTTTTTAGGCATGGAATAGAAATAAATCCATTTTATGATTAAAAATGTTTTTTTCCTAAAAAATGGTTTTCGTTGTGCTTTTCACACTTATATTAAATATAATTTATGCCACTTATAGAAATAAAGTTTTGAAAAATGATTACATATTTTTAATTAGTGAAATAAAATTTTATAAATAGGTCACTTTTATTTTTTAGGTATTTTAAATTGTAACTATGGTAAACTTTATCACCTTAGTAAATTTTAAATCAGGTTAACCTTGGTTTAAACAAAATGATAAGGCCACCATTCCCATAATTATTATTATTAAATTAAGAGAATAAAAAAATTAAAAATTTATTCTTGAAATTTAATTGTTTAAAGTGCACTTTTCTATTAAAAATACTTATATAAAATTTAAATCATGAGAAAATAAAAAATATCACTCACATATTTTTTAATATCTCATATATGTTCACATAGGGAAAAAAGAATATTATGAAGGGATATAACTTGTTATTTTTATAATAATGAAATTATTTTCATAATCTTAATTTTTTTTATAATTTTTTGTGATTATATAATTACCTTAAATGATTACTCAACATTAACATCGTATTTCATCAATTAAGATAAAAAGAAAATAAGTGATTTTAAAAATTTTAAAAGTAAAATAATTTGAGTGAGTTATAGTGTCCCAAGAATTTCATAGATGAATAAAAAATATTATTTATGTTTAAAATGATTATATTATAATTATATATTCATCTTGGTGTCTTTAAATTCAAATTAAATAAACAGTTTCAAAACTAACATTAATGACATTTTATAATAAATAATATTTTATTAAATGATTTAAAATTAATGAAAATATTATATTCATCCAAATGAATGGAATATGGTTTTAAATATTAACCATCATCTGTTTTTGATTCATCTTCCCATTTATGGGAAAATTATTAACCCTTTAATATTGAAAGAGTTGTTACCATGGTTAAGGTCAAAAATAGTTAATGAACGAGTTAATCACAAAGATAAATTTTATAATGATTGAAAAACATATCCATATTTCGTTGGATGATTTTATTTAGACCATATATTGTTTTTATTAGAATTTATTTCCATTTTTAATCATTTTCCTTTATAATTACTTTATTATATTTGATTTTTTAAGAAATTCCAAGTGTGTCCTCTCCCTCTCTTATAAATGGACACCCTCCTCTCTCTTATTTACTACAATTTGAGCCTTATATAGAAACAAGACACAAAAATATCCCCTTATAAATATATATATACACATTATATTGGTGTTTATCTCTCCAAAAGGCTAACCATATAGTTCTTAAGATAATATTTGAAAGAGTTATTTCAAAGAAGAGGTAATCGCCTTAACTGATCATTTTTGTTTTACTTATTATTTTACCTCCTATAATTATATGTTATTATAAGAAAATAATAAATTAAATATCCTAAATATAATTATATTTTATTATTATTATGAATAAACCATTATCCTTCTACTTTTACATCAAATGAAAAGTGAAAGTATCGTTCATGCGTACGTACAACTTACATTTTCCACTTAATGATAAAAACCATTTTTCATCACCATATTTTATGGATAGGTATTATGATTGGTTTAATGTATATATATTATAATTATAACATAATTATACTTCTATGATTATACTATAACATCTCCCTTCTTACCATCCAATCTGATGGAAAACAATAACATCGCTCTTGTGTACGTGTGGACTACCACCTCCACGAAGTGATGTGATTTTTTTTAGTTTCTATTTTAATTAGATGGAAATAAGGATTAATTTAATGATAATATATGATATATATGATATAATAATTATTATGGAGAGGTTATTTAATTTATATTTCTATTTTTCTATCCGTTAAAAAGTGAAAACAACGTTTATACGTACATACTATCTAATGTTCTATGAATAGTGCAATTAATTTTTCTATTTACACCTTTAATGGATGACTATAAATATGTAAATAATGAATATATATTATATTTATATCATTTATTTACATTATTTAGATGATTTAACCATGATAAAAGTACACGGACCAAAACCACTGTAACAAAACATACATAAAAAACGAAGAAGTTATCACCAAAAACAGTGATTTTAATAAATAATTGTTAATAATTGGGTGAAAAAAGTTATAATTAAATCAAATATTATGTGATATATATGATTATGGTTCTGTAATATATGTATAATAAATATATAATTGTTATAAAAAAGTTTTGACAATATATGGAGGAAGTAAAAACTAAGGTAAGAGTTTTATATTATAATCTCATTTTTATCGAGATTATTTATGATTAAGTTGTTGATGAGGAAATATTATGATATACCTCTCATTAAACTCATAAATTTTATTATACTCTATATCTTTCTAGATATTACATATTTTCCTTTCATTTTCCTCTCTTTATGTACTCAATAGACCAAAAAAATATTTTTTTTAAAAAATCGATTTTATTTCTATATTCAATTGAAAATCCATTTTATTCTATATACATGTTTTATAAATATTATTTACATAATGTTTTTAATAATATAATTTTATTTTTGAAAGTAATTTTTAACCAGTATTTAATTTTTTAATTTTTTTAAAAGTAATATTCTTGTCATTTTCCAAATGTGGTACTTTTGACTTTTTTTTACAAATGTATAAAATGAATGTTTTATTTTAACTTATACGACATGAATAGAATTTTACTCATTCATGAAATATCAATGATTTAAATATTACCTTAAATTTTTCAAAGTTTATTTTCAAATAATAAGTTTTCTATAAAATTTTGAATTTTTTTAGATTTTAAATTATTTATTTCAATGTGAAATGCATATTTTCCTCAAGAAATGTTCCAAATGATATTTTAAAAGAATTTTAAATATAAGATAAAAATATTTTATGATTCCTACCATTTATTGAGGATATGATCCAATGATACCATCCTTATTATTTATTTTGATGGTTTATAGTTATTAAAAAAGATGATTATGAAACCCATACCTTTACCATGGGTTATGCTATGATGAAATGTTGAGATGTTTATGAAATACATTTCCCTTTTCATGAGTTATGACAAGATAAATGTTTTATGATCTTTTAGAACACATAAATAGCCATATATTGTATTGCGTAAATATGGTTATCTCATGAGATAAATAGGACTATAATGGGGAGTTAACATGGTTTATTAAGGGACTCAGACCACTATGATTGTCATGGGAGCGAACCTTGACTACTATGATGGTTTAGAAAGTAACCCCAATCCACTTTTATAGTCTTGAAAATAATCCATTACAAATATGGGAATGATTTTATATGATTCTTTAAATGATAAAAGCTTATGTTTGATGCCAATGTTATTCTCTCATGGATCATGTTATTTGATTCCTTTATGATTAATTTATTATGAATCCCAAATCTTTATTCCATGATTCAATATTATCATCTATAATATATAGGGTATGGTGTCAAAATGTTATGATCATGTTCTCATACCCTTAATATCATGTTATATTGATATCTACCATGTTTACCCATATTGATTATCTGAGCCCACCCTTTCTTATGTTTCCTTTACCTAGGTTATGAAGAAAGATATTAATATGATATTTCCAAGAAGGGTGATAATTATCAAGAAATTAGTGGATGATGATGTATTTAACTTATGATCCTATTTTTTATGTATCAATGTTTCCAAAGATAATTGACCTATATGATTCTATCAAATATTTTCATGTAATGCAATGAATATTAATCTAATAAGATGTAATATCTATTTATGAAAATATGGGCCACTGTACAACACCTTAATCTTTAACACTTATTTCATAGTAGTCAATATATTTTAGGGATATATTGTTTTCTTATTCCCTTTTTCAAGAAAAACATTATGTGTACAAATGTAATGACTGATTACCTTTAAGTTACCAATAATTGATGTAATATCCTTCATTCCTTTCTTTAGTACTTCAATTAGTCACTATTGTTATTATTTTCTGAGTGATTCACTAAAAATCATTGAAAACACGTTTTTTTCTCTTAAAAATAAATATTGAATGTTTATTAGATATTTTTTAGCTCTAAATTTAGTGGATATATGATTTAGGGAGTCAATTATAAAAAATAATCCCATGAAAGATGCTCTATTGATGGAAATACTTCATATTTTCTAACTTCATAGAATTTTAATCATTTTTTCCGTTTCTTCATCATTCAAATCCATATATCTTCCCCCTCCTTGGAATGTATCACAAATAGACCATATAATTCTTTATAAGAAGTAATTGTACATAAATTAGTAGGTTCATCTCTATATTTCCCTGCCTTCATGAGATAAAAGTGAAAATTCTCCTCTATAACCTAGAAAATTTAATGATCTTAGTTGATATCAATAAGTGATTTCCCCATGGATAGAAAATTATAATAAGAATGGTTATAAATTATCCTTCTTCCTACATCTCTAAAATCATAAATTTAGTTGGGAAAATTTATTTCCCTACTTTCACCAAAAAAATATTAATTAATTCTAATTGGGTAATTTATATATCTTTCCACTAATAAGAGAGAAAATATTTTTGAATTTAGATTGATTAACCTATGTTTTTTTTTAAAAAAATTAGGGAAATAAAGTTAATACTACCCCTAAATCACATAGGTATTTTCCAAAAGTACATATATCAATTATAAAAGGAATGGAAAATCGACTAAGATCTTAAAGCTATAATGGGAGTTTCTATTTTATAATATCTACACACTCCTCCATGATTGAAATCATACCCGAAACATTTAATTTATTCTTGTTTGGGAGGAGTTCCTTATGAAACTTAGATTATATTACCATTTGAGAAATTTTCTCAGTTAATTGGATATTGATTATAAGGTGTTAAAATATCTCTATGAATTTTTTATATCTCTCCTCTATCTTCCATTTAAGTACACTATTTTACAATGGGAAAGTTGTATGGTATATTTTCACTTTAGGTTTCTTCATCATATAACTTCCAGTTATAACTTCTTATATTGATTGTTTTTAGGTTATTTAATAAGATATTTCTCCCTTACATGATGATTATTCTTTGATTATTCTTACACTTTAGTTTCAAACTCATTTTCCTCATTTTTTCAACCATGATTAGATATTTTATAATTATCAATTTTATATCCATGGACTCATCTCATGGAACCCATATGTTACCTGGTAAACACTGAGTGGTCTCTTGATCTGTTTTTTGGAAATTTATCACAATTATTAATCAATGTTCTAGAGAAATACATTGTGATTTTCAAGTTATTATAATGAATTTTAAGGGATTGAAAGTATTTACTAGTAGGTATTTGTGCTTACTTCCATTAGGAATAACCCAAAAGACCCTCAGAACAAGTTTCATTTCCCCCTTCCTTGTCTCTAGCATTGATTTTGAATCACCAGTCTCATTTGTTTCCTGAATTGATTTTAATAATATGATTGTGGATATTTGTAACATACAAAACATATATACCTTATCCATTATCTTATCTACATAACCTTATTAATATTCATGAAATAGATGTGTTCCCCCACACATTTTACATGAAATAAATTATTTTTTATTAGGTGGATATACTTGATTGTGGATGGATAGAAATTCCTCCATGTTCATTAAAATTTCATCCATTTGAGAAGATAGATTGGTCATCTTATCTACATGGTTAAATCCTCACTTGGGTGCTACTATATCTCATTTTCACTAAGAAACATTTTGAACTATATCATTCAGGATCACTAGTGCCTTAATGGGTGTCTTTCTCATGAGTCCTCCTTTAGCTACTAAGTCAACCACCACTTAAGAATTATTTTAAAGCTTAAAATAGAAATTATATAATTAAATATTTATGGAAAATACATGGTGTGGTCATTTTAACAGATTCTCATTCAATCACTCCCACACCTCAGTAGTATATTCAAAATACTATTGAGAATTTATTTGAATATATTTCCCCATATTAGTTACATTTTATTTTCAAAGTATTTCGAAAAAATTATATATGAAATCTCATCACATGTGTTGATTAAAAATAGTGGTTAATACTTAAATTAGTAATTATATTTACCTATAAATTAAAATGTGAAGGGTAGGATCTGGATTAAATCAGCGGTCACTCCATTTTTCTTGAATGAATCATATATCTATGGAAAATTAGAGAGGTGATCATTGGGTTTCTCATTATGAATTCCTATAAAATAACATATATTATGGATCATTTATAACATGCTTAAATTGATAACAATTTTTTCACCAAAATTAGCGGCCTTACTATGTTTAGAGTGGCTTAATTGATAGTTTTAATGAAATAATCCATAAATATTATTTCATGTTTTGATCATTGGTGTCTATTGATGGTGTTTTACAACTCTTATTATAATGTGTAGGGTTATTGGTTTTCCATTGCGACTTTACTACTTCTGAGAAGGTAGTTATTGATCTCAATGTTTAACTAAAATGATTTTTTGTGAACTAATATCCTTAAAAGAGTGTGTGGGGATGATTCATGAACCTATAACCTAAATCGAGAGAAACTAAAACACCCATGCTTGTAAAATATAAAATAAATTTTAAAAATAAAAAAGTTTAATAAAATAATGAATTGATAAATAAATACTTAATCTTTCAAATAGATTTTCACACCTTACCTATAAATAGTTCGAAAAACATGATACAACCCAAGTTTCAACATATCCTAAGCGAATTGATCTAAGTTTACAATTTATCTATATAAAAACAAATAACTAAAATGTCATAAATTTAGTATAGTGAGGGAAAGTAATTTTTTCAAACCACTAATGAAAAAATTTGTATCCTAACATAGTTGACATTTTTTATTTTTGGTTCAAATAATTTGAGTAGAAACAATTTGAAAATAGAGTTAAAATAAATATTAGTGTTAAAAAACAAGGAAAAAACTTATGATGGAATATAAACCTTTTTGAAGAATAGAAATGATAAATCAATTTTTGAGGATGTGGTTTCAAAAGGGGTGAAATATAACCCTCTTATGTAATAACATGGTTGAATAGGTGTGAGACTCTACTTGGGTAAGTAATCTTATGTATTCCATATTAATTCTACTACCTAATATTTTTCAATTCCTTTTTTATAATGGAATATAACTAAAATTAGGTGTATTAAAATCTAGTATCAAAATAAATGGAATTATAAATAAAACTCTCACAATCCCATCCTTCTCTACCACATTTGTTTCCATCCCTTACCTATTACTATCTCGATAGAAAAATAAGGGATACGATAAGAATTTAGGCTCATTGTGATAGAAATTAAATACAAGAAATCAAAAAAAGAATTAAACAGTCTAAATTAAAGCACTATAGTCCTACTCTTGTTCCACTATACCTTAAGAGACTAATCACTAATTATAGAAAGGTCAACAATCAAGAGTAAAGAATATTCCCTAGATATTCTAGGAACATGCACATGAAAGAAATAATCAAATAGAGAATGAAAGAGAAGTAAAAAAACATAAATTTCATTCAAAATCTAATACTTCAAACCACATAGAAATTAAAAACATGAAATTATTCCTAAAAGAGTTAAAAGTCACTTTCAAAAGGGTTCTCTCTAGTTATGATACCAATATTGTCATTATTATTTTTATCTATCTTCACATCTTAAAAAATTAACCCACATGAAATATTAATCATCATGATACAAGGAAGTAATTGTGACATGAATCATTAAAAATATTTTATTTCACACATGGTTTGATAAGTATCATAACTTAGGGTATTTTATCATAGTGTGAGAAATTAGATATTCGTTTAAAATATTGAGTATCCTAGAGATCATGTCATGAAATTAGAAATCATTATTCATGGTTTGATCATATTTAGATCTTTTCCTAAATAGAATGTGATGTAGTAGGTGTATTTTGGTGTGATTAAGGGATGATGGAAATATTGGTCTTCATTCTTTTCATGACACTCTAAATTTGATGAGATATTAATGACATGTTATCCTAAACCAATTTGAAAGTTATTCTTTTTTATGGGTTCTTTAGTTTAATGCTTCACATAATAGTTCAATAACACCATTGTATTCTCCTAAATTTCATCTTATATATCCCAATTTTAGTGTAAACTTATTTTTTATGCCACATCATCCTTCTATTCCATGATCCTTCAAAATTTCTTTAGTGTGGATCAAATTTGTATTCGGAGAGATTATATTTTGATATTGAAACAGGGCATCACTATCCCATATCAAAAATAAACTGGAAATTTTCTCTACTACATAATCACAGATGTATCCCACTCAGTCCATGGTTCTCCCATGATTCTACCACATTCCACAGTCCTTTTACTCTACTCGTTATATTACACCACCATTCCACCCTACATTATGAACATTTTCATTGACTTAAACTCATTTTCATAGTGTCTAGGTAGATTTGGTAATTGTTTGTAGCCTTGGTGTTCATGCTAACATGGTAGAAAAAGATAACAAATTTCTTTTCTCCTCACTTCAACACAATGTTGGGGTTGCAGTGTGATAAGCACTTGGATAAATTTCTTCCACCAATTTATTAATGTAAATATTATTTATTAATCCTATAAATTCCCACAATAGAATAACATTAATAGTTATGGAATAAAGTTATTTCTTATAACACATGATCTATTTCAGTCTGATAAGTTTGGTGTACAATAATTGGTTGTTCAGTTAGTTATGAATGGTTAATTATTTTGATAGCACTACTAAAACAAAATTACACCATGGAGCTGTGTTTTATGGTAGGGAAACCCTAAAACATCTTTAAAATCTCTAAAATTATAAAAAATTATTTAATTTTATTATTTATATTAAAAATAATTAAAAATACCAACATTAGGCAGCGATTAGTCAAATCAAACACTAAAATCATCGTTAAATTTTATATATGTTTTCTTTACATCTTTCTCTTATGGTGTTTTCATGATAAAAAACACTCACTTGTGAATCTAATGTTTTTATTTGAGTGGATATATAATTCATTAAGTTTACTTTGATTCATGTTATTAATGGTCCTTATAGATACCTTAATGTTAATTAAAAGGCATCATGTTTATATTTTTGAAGGTTTATATAAGTCTCTTATCATGTCTTAAGTACATGGAATCAATTTGGAAGATCCATGTATCCCTTAGAAGTAATTTTAGGAGGACCCTCTTGAAGTTGGAGTACTGCATGTTGCACTATCTCATTGGTGTTGGGCACCGACTAGTCGGTGCTATGTATGTTGTTAATCAGAACTATTAGGAGACCACCGACCAACTAGTGGAGGAGTACTGGCTAGTTGGTACCAAAACTATAGGTTTTTTTGTTTAAAGTCCATTAGCTAGATGCTAACCATTAACAGCTAGCTGACAGTGGCATCAAGATGTCTAGTCTAAGACTAAATTTAATTATTGTTAAAATTTCATTATTCTTTTTTTTCTTCAGCTTCAATGATCCCTAATGAACTCCAGATGATTCATATCCTTTTAGAGGTTATAAAAGGATGTCCTAGGCATATTTTAAGATCTACCAATTACCTTCAATAACTATCTGATCCTTTATCCAAAATAGAATCTCTTGAAGATCCTCTAAAGATCCATTGTCTAATTCTCTATCTTTATAAAAGTCTATTATCCATCATCATCTCCCAATATCAATTACCAATTTATAACCACACATTTTATAGATTTAGGGAGAGTATTTGTAATGGGTTTTCGCCAAGAAAATCTTCCAGTTATCATCACCTTCATAAATGGGTTATCACTTAACAAAATTTAGGGATGAGTTCCTTGGAAACTAATAAATATTAGGAGGGTAATCAAAAACCATAATTGTGAGGGACATATTTCTTGATCACTTCCAAGATCAAGTGATTAATATCAATGACCTATCAAGTCAAGGGGTAGAGACATATGATCTCACATAGAGCTATTTCTAACCTCCTTATCAATTTTTTTCTATATATCCCATTTTAGGTATTTAATTATTCAATAAAAATACAGATAATTTCATAAATTAGATATGAAAATTTTACACTATTCATAACTTCTTTATTAATATGTATCAGTTTTATCAATTAACCACTTTATTGATTTTATCATATAATTTATTAATCATTTCAAAAAAAAATATTTTGAATATAATATTTATGTTTTCTTTAAAACATTAAAGTGAAATTCATCCCCACACTTTCTATCTACTTTGAAAAGAAATTGGTATCAAAGGATTCTTTGTGTCTATTAAAAAATAAATTTATTCTAAAAATTGTATTAATTTAATAGTTAAATATTAATTTATTTTAAAGAATGATTTTATGATGGCATCTAATTTTTATTCACATGCTTATAATTTTGATAGCACTGATTATTCCTATTGGAAAAATTTTATGTCAACCATTATAGGTATAATTAGATATGCTATTTTGAAAATGGTTATGCATGAATACATTCAAACTAATTAATCTGAATACAAGTGGAATCCAAATGTTGTTAAAATTATTTAATTTAATAGAAAATATTTAAAAACATTGAATTTTTGTCTTTATAGAAATGAATTTGATCAAGTTTCTACTTGTAAAATGACTTATGAAATATAGAAATTGTTATAATTCACACACGAAGAAGAGAATAAAGTAAAATAAACTAGATGGGATATGTTTAGAAAATATTTTGAATGCTTTTCAATGTATCCAAACACATACATTAATAGTATATTTACAAGGTTTACTAAAATTTTCAATAATATAAATTCTCTCAGTGGTGATTTTTCTATAAAGACTCTAGTGAAAAATATATTTTAGGTGTGAAATTACTATTAAGAAAAAAGTTTAGAAGGAATAAAATGGGTCCAAATAAGTAAAGAAAAAAATTTACATCAAATATAATAACAATAACTCATCAATATATGAAGTTTAAGAATTTACTTAACTCACAAAAACATGAAAAAATTATTTAAGAAGAATAATTTTTTCAATAGATCCAAGAAAGAGGATGAAAAGGTGGAACCATAAGTGACATTATATGAATGTAAGAAAAGAGTCAAATAAATCCAAAATTCTCTATCTATAAAAATAATTTTAAGAAAAAGAAACAAGGTAAGAAGCCTCTCAAATTTGTGACATGGAGCATAATTAATGACTCTATGGACTCAACTCATTTATCCACTTCAAGTGTATCAACTTCTAAGTTCATTATGACACAAGTTGATGAAGACATAAAGGTTAGTACTGCTCTTACTATTTCCCCCTCTTCCACTTCTTCTCCTAATTCTTCCCCTTCTTCGATTTCTTCTTGATCCTAAAGCCTCATTAATTATGAATCCCTAAAACATGCTTATGATCAACTCAAAACTCGTTTTTAAAATCTTTATTCTTTATTTAAATATATTGATAAAAAATATATGAAAGTGGATAACGAAAAAAAACATAAAAAATAAAAGGAACTTCTCTTCAAATAAAAGAAATAATTATCTATCTAAGTCAAGAATCAACCAGAGGTTAATAATCAAAAATACACCACCAATGAACCTAAAAGTTACCTTTAAAAATTCACTCAATGTGAATATACTTTAAGTAAAATTTATCCTCTCAAATAACAAGAAAATAAATTGTTGGTATTGGTCGCAAATCATGAAAGAACTATAAGAATTCCATTTAAAACCACTATTATTAAAGGTTTCTCACAAGATTTTTTTTAATTATTATAAAATAATTTTTCATTTGATATATGAATGTGATTGTAAAAATAAATGATATAGATGACCAAAATAAATCTATATTTCATCCAATATTTCAAACATAAAATCTCATACTAAGAAAATAGGGATTCCTAAATATTTTTTTTCTAACATTAGTAGACCCAAGTTCATTTGGTTACCAAAAGCATCAACCACTTTATTTTATAGAAAAAGTATCTACCAAGAAAAACCCAAGAAGTATTATGGAACCCTGATAGTGGCTTCTCAAGACACATGTTCTATGATATCTCTAAATTCAATCAAATTGATAAACTATAAGGAGGTCACATCACCTTCGATGATAAATCTAAGGGTTACATAATCAGTGTAGGTAGAATCAATTTTTCTAACTCAACTTTAAATTATTTTTTGTTAGTTTAAGTCTTGAAAAACAATTTACTAATAATTATTAAATTGTGTGATAATGATTTTAAAATTTATTTCAAAAATGATTTTTTTTAAAATTTAACTCAAAAGTAAAACTTTTATTCAACACACCTTTTTTTGAAATGTTTATACAATCATTTTAAAATCTCTTGATATAAAACATGTAAAATGTTCAAGTGAATAAGTTAGCGATTCATAGATTTTTAAGAGATTATTTCATCACTATAGCGCACACTCACTTTCCAAAATCAATAGATATAGACTTATATTATATCTATGAAAATTTTATTTCAAAGATGACATGGTCTTTGAATCATTCCAATATGAAAAATAACAAAAATATTATTTTAAATCTAAACAAGTAATTTTATATTCAAAATATCTTGAATTAATTCATCTCTATTTATTTATACCTTATAAAATTTAAATAATGGGAGGTAAATCCAATAATTTTGTTATTGTTTATGACTATAAATATTCACATAGGTTTACTTATTATCTCATAAAAGTAAAGATTTAAAAGCCTTTATCAAGTATTCTAAAAAATTTTAAAAATGAAAAAGTTTTTATAATTATTTAAATTAGAATTGATCATGGTTAATAATTTTAAAACAAAGAATTAGATGATTTATGTTCTTCTCAAGTATATATTTATTCTTTTTTTCCTGAATCCCTAAGAAAAACAGGGTGGTAGACATGAAAAATAAAACTATAAAAGAAACCAATCAAAAATATTTTAAATGATTATAGTTTATCAAAGTATTTTGGTATAAGGCCATTAATACTACATGATATATCATTGATCAATTTATTATAACAAACTTTCTCAAAAATACCCCTTATGAACCTTGGAAAAATGAAAAACCTAAAGTGTATTTTTTTGAAGTTTTTTATTGAAAAATTTATATTCTTAACACTAATGAAAATATTCAAAATTTAATTCAAAATATGATGAAGGTATCTTTATTAAGGAATAAAACTCAATTAAGGTATACCATGTATTTAAAAAAAGGAACAAAACATTGGAGGAATCAATCCATGTTGTTTTTAATGAAAATTTCACAAAATATATTTCTCAAAAAGTTTTTGAAAATGAATTATTAAACAAAACTTTTCAATCTAAAGAAGACGATATTGAAATAGAATATTCTTCAAATTCATTACCCAAATTTTTCAAAAAATAGAAATACCATCCCCTTTAAAATGTCATTGGAAATTTCCAAGTGGAAAATCCTTCTAGAATTTCAGTACTAAATGAGGTTGAACATATTGACTTTATCTCTCACTTTTAACCCCAAAATCTCTTGGATATCCTTAATGATGAAAATTAGGTTCTTTCCAGGAAATAGAAACTAAATAAATTCTCTCAAAATAATGTATATAATCTCATGGAAAGACCTAATTATCATCCTGAAACTAGCTCTAAAAGGGTTTTTAGGAATATGTTATATTATCATATTAATATATCTAGAAATAAAGCCTATTTAGTTATTAAAGGTTATAACCAAGAAGAAAGACTAAATTCTAGTAAAACATTCACACCTGTATTTTAGTTAGAGTCTATTAGAATCTTGTTGTCATTCACCTCTCAAAACAATTTCAAACTCTTTTAAATGGATGTTAAAATCACCTTTTTAAATGGTTTTATTAACAATTTTTTTTGGAATAACCAACTAGTTTTAAAAATACTATTTTTAAAATCATATTTTCAAATTAACAAAACTTATTTATTGTTTAAAATAAGACCCCTTGGTTGGGTATTAACATTTATCAAATTGATTTAAAATGGGAAAATATGATTTAAATATTCTTCTAAAACAAATATTTAATGATTTGTTACCTCTTCAAATTTATAATGATGATGTAATTTTTAGTTAAACTAATGAATATATTTGTTTTGATTTTTATGATCTAATTAAAAAGTAAATTGAGGTGATATTTATGAGTGAATTGAAATTTTTCTTGGTTTTAAAATTTATCAAATAAATGATGATACTTTTCTAAACCAAGGTAAATATACCAATGAACTATTAAAATGATTTATCATAGTTCATTATAAGAAAATTAGTATGCCCATGAGAACAAATTGTATCTTAAGGTTAGAAGATTCCAGTAAGACGGTAAAAAACAATATTTATAGAAGTATTATTGGTAGTATACTTTATCTTGTTATTACCCAACCTGACATCGTATTCAATGTTTTTCTTTTCACCCCTTTTCAATAAAATATAATGTTATCTCATTTTAAACCCGTTAAAATGATTTTTCGTTTTTTAAAAGGAACTATAAATTTTGGTTTTTTATCTAAAAGGAACTTATTTTGATTTAACTAGTTTTATTGAAGCTAATTTTAGAGTATGGAAACCAGATAGAAAAGGTAAAAGTGAGAATTTCCACCTACTTGGAAAATACCTTATCTTATTAATTAGTAAGAATCAGTACTCAATTTCCCTTTCTAATGTCAAAAAATAATACATAGTTACTGAGAGTTGTTGCACCCAAATTTTATAGATGAATCACAGTCTCTTTTATTTCAATATTATATATGAACATATACCTATTAAGTGTGATATCACTAGTGACATTAATATTTCTAAAAATTCTATATATAACTTTCACACAAAACAAACTGACCTTAGGCACCATTTCTTAAGAAATCACTTCCAAAATGGTGATATATTATTGGAATTTGTTATGAAAAAATTTCAACACGCTGAAATGTTCACTAAACTGCTTCTTATTGATAATTTTTTATTAAAGGTTTGTTAAGAATGGTATGATTTTAATGCTATGAATTTGACGTTGGATAACTTGGGTTATCTCTTTAAAATTTATTTTAAATCTACAAAATATAGTTTTATTCTTTTATTCTTTATTTTATATTATCCTTTACAGATGTGATCCCTATATCTCAATTATTCTATAATTTGAGGTGGGATATTTATCAATTTATTTTTAAAAATTTTATTAAGAGGTAGACCATTTTGGATTTATCGAAAAATACTTTTTCTTAATTTTTCAACATTCAATGTAATATTTTGTAATATAAGTACCTTTTATAATATTAATAGAAATTTTTAAGCTAAATATGTTTTTCATAACCTATAACACTAAATATGTATTACCTATTTTTCAATAAATGTTTACTTTTATCTATATTAAGAAAATATTAATGATGAGTAAAAATTCTATATATACTTTTATACAACAATATTTTATGAGTTATCTTTCAAAAAATAAAAATTAAAGGACTCTTTAAAATACATGAATCCATGAAAGGAGGTAAGGCCATTATTTGACGAAATAATAATATTGACAATGGTATGTACTAATTTTATTTTCATATTTTCTTTCTTCCCTTTCTCTATCATTTTTACTTTCTTTCATTATTTATTTTGTTTTTATCTTTTTATTATTTTATTTATTTCTCTTCTCTAAACCTTTTTTTATCTATTATAATATTCCTTTAAAAATTTTCTCTCTATCTATAATATTAAAGGAGAGTTTGAAGATTAAATAAAAATATTCAAAACCTTTTTACTCCTCATTTTCAAAACCTATTTTTCTCTTAAACACTATTTCCAATCCCTATTTTCAATTTTTTCGATATCTTTTAGAATATCACTCGAGTTTTTCTTAAAATATTTTTCTTTAATTCTTATTCTCTATCATTGATTTATTTTTGAAAATAACAAGGGGGGGGGGTGTTATTTATTTTATTAATCCTCAATGGGGAGAATTTTATTTTTCCCTGATCTTCAATTAGGGAGAATTTATTATGTGATATTTCTTAATTATTTCACAAAGGGCGAGTTAATAAAATTTAAATAATTTTGTATACTTTTTATGGAATGTTGGTTTCTTTGTTTCTTGATTTATTGAGGATCACCAAATCCTTGAGTATATTAAATAATTTATATTGATATCTTGAATTCATTTTTATATATTTTTTATGTTAAGTGTTTATAATCATCAAAAAGGTGTATATCATTATACTTCTCTCTCTTATGGTATTTTCATGATCAAAAACACTTTCTTGTGTATATAATTTTTTCATTTGAATAAATTTCATAATCCTTAATTTGAATTTAAGTAATGTCATTAATGGTCCTAATAAAGACCTTAAAGGCAATTTAAAGGAATCATGCTGATCTTGTTGAAGGATTGTAAATGTATCTTATCATGTATTAAGTACCTGGAATCAACTAGGAAGATCCATTAAAGACCTTATAAAGAATTTTAGGGGGATCCTTTTGTAGTTGGAGTAGTGTGGGCTGCATTGGCTAGATAGTACCCAAACCAGAGGCCTTTTTTTCTATTTAAAGGACACCTGTTAGACTTTGACTAGTAAATTCTAGCCAGTGATGGTTTTTCCAAATACACTAGCTTCAGGTGACCCACCAGATAATCAGTGAGGCACATTGGGTAGCCCATGGTATCAAGATCTCAAGTCCATTGATGTATTTAGTAATGGTTAAAATTTCATTATTTTGGTATTTTTCATCTCTAATAACCCCTGAATAATTCTAGAAGTTTCACATCCTTTTGGAGTCTATAAAAGGAGGTCCAAAATAACTTAGAATATATACTATTTACCTTAAAAAAATCTCAGATCCTTGATCCAAAAGTGAAGATCTCATGACTCTTCTCAAGAGACAATCTCCAGATCTCTATCTTTCTAAAAGGATCTTCTCCAATATCATATCTTAATATCTTATCCCAATTTTTAATCATATTTTTGGGATATTTAAGGATATGAATTATAATTGGTTTCCACCAAGAAAATATTCTACTTCTCATCACATTCTTCAACAGGTTCTCACTCAAAAAAAGTGAGTGATAGGTTTATTAGAAACTGTTGATGATTAAGAGAGTTATAAAAAACCATAATTATAAGGTATAGGTTTCTTGATCTCCAAAAATATCAAGGAATAAATATCATTGAACTCTCAAGTTTAGGGGTGGTGGTGTAAGATATCACATAGAAATATTTCTGAACTCCTTATCAAATTGTGTTTTATCTCTCATTTATTTTACACATTTCATGATTCAACACTAACATGCATAATTTTATAAATTCAATATGATCATTTAACAATATGCATACTATATTTATTAAGATGTATCAAATTTATCAATTAACTAATTTATCAAATTTATCTCTTAACTTCTTTCATATTTCATTTTTTTGTTTTGAATTTAAAATTTATATATGATTTAAATTTTAAAGTGTAATTAACCTCACTTTCCATCTACTCTGGCCAACATATTTTTTGGATTTTTATTTTCATAAGAATTTATATATATATATATTCATAAACTCATTCAATATCTTAGTGTTGTTCCAAAGTGTGTTTGGTTGAATTGGTTATCAATATGTTAATATGTGTTTGTAGAGAATGTTATATAAGAAACTTATATATGTTTGAAAGAAGAGTTGTTTCTAGGTTTATATCAACATTATTAAGTCAAATGATGATATTTTTATCTTCAAAGTACCAAATATCATGACTAAATTCATGATTTTAACAAATTTTGTACAAATATTGAACTTTTACAATGTCATGAGATATAATAGACTAAAGTTATCAGACAAATATATATAAATTTTGAGTTGAATAGTTTGAAGATAAGGATAAAAAAGTTGAATGTGAAGTTGTAAAAAGTTCAATATTGAGTATAAATGGGGAGATTGAGATACTGAAAAAAAAGTTCATGATATGAAGAATTATGATGTACACTAGACTGAAGTTAATAGACAGAGTCTATGAAGTTTTCATTATAATGTTAGAGTTGTGAATGTATAATGTTTGATAACTATAGTTATCTTGATTGAATAAATAATTATTTAAGGAAGGAAATATGTTCCAAAGAAATAATTATGTAGTCTACCAGATAGAAAGGTTATTGAGTTATACTAGATATAGAACCTCAATGTCATTATACATAGAATTACAATGAAATTATAAGGAGAATTATAACTGTTGTTAGAAAAATGTTTTAGAGATTATTGGATAGAATAAAGTATAAAGAATATGTAACTGATAGAGTCCATTGGATAGATAAATATATAGGTCTACCATAAAAAGTCTATTGGATAAAGGAAGATGATGGTGTACTAGAAATATTCCATCATATAGAGGAGTTCTTATAAATAAACCCCATAAAAAGTTATCTTACTATTTTTAAAGTGGGTGGATGTTTAAGGAGATTTAAAAATAGTCTATAAAGTTATCAATATGATAATGATGAGAAATTATTTCAAAAAAAAATCTACCCATGATTTTATGAATTTTAAAGAAAAAGTTGATACTAATTTTTAAGGAATCTTTGGTAAAAAAAGTTGACTCGAAATTTCCAAAAGGTTTGAAGGAGGTCAATCTGAATTGAGTTGAACATGAAAATTTTAATTTTAATTTTGGGAGCCCACACTTTATCCTTGAATTTAAGAGGAAAATTTCCTTTATAAATGGGATAAGGAGTAGTATGAAAGAACCCTATTGTTAATTGATAAAGAGAAAGTGCGTTGAATTTTATTTTAAAGAACAGTGTGAGTTACCAAAAAAGATTCTACTTGGTTGAAGAAGAAGGTGAATCAGACCAAGATTCATCAAAAGAAGAAGAAATTTCATCAAACTATGTTTCATTATATAAAGGTTTACTAGATGGTGTGCCTCAAACATTGCAAAAAATACTGTGGATTAACAAACACGGTGCATTCGGCAGAGCACAATAGAACAAGGAGTACTGAATAAGGGTGAGTCATACAGAGAACACTGAACTAAAGAAAAATATATAGGGAAAAAATGGACTTTTTATGAGGAATATTTCTAGAAAAATCTCTATATATATGAGTTTTAGTTTATCCAAGTCTTTCCAATATTTGGAAGAAGTTTTACGATGAACAAAAGTTTAAGAAAGTTATTGAAGATATTGAAGTAGTTGTAAATAGAATATGGTGATCCAGCTTGCTTTTAGAGAAATAACATCTGTATAAGAAGATATATCTACAGTGGATCGGGAAAGAAGAAGTAAGATATTGTAGGCAGGGTTTAGAACCAATTACTAAAAAGTATTATTGCAGGGATATATAACCAGTCATGAAGGAAGTTGATATAAGAAAAATAGTTGGGAGTTATAACCAATTATAGAAGAAGAGTTGATTGCTGGGGTATATAACCAATGTTATTTAGAGAAACATATACTTCAGTGTAGAACTTTTTTTCTCTATAACTTTGTAATCCGGAATGAATTTTTTAGAAGAATCTATATTGGGGAAGATAACCAACATGAAAAGGAGTGGGTCATTGTATAGAACCTTGTAAATATAGAATGTTAATCTATATCTTTATATTTACTGTATATTAGGTGAGTTTGAGAGATTTATTTGAGTGGATAAAAAATATATCATGTTTAAGAGGTTTATTTTAGAGAAGAATTCAAAAAAAATTGACCACCAATTCACCCCTCCCTCTCTCAGTGATCTCAAACAGACATGGGGACTTCAATTGGTATCAAAGGAAAGTTTTCCTTGGAAGGATCCAAATATCTTCTGAGGATGGAGAATATGAATTCAGTTAATATATGTTGTGTTCCTATATTTGATGTAAAGTACTATCATTTTTGTAAGAATAGGATGTTAACATATCTTCTATCTCTTGACCTATATGTAAGAGATGCCACAATGATGGTATTTCCTCCCATTAATTAGGTTACTATGATAGATACTGATAAGAAAAATATATAAGTTTATGAAAAATATCAAAATTCCATTTTTATGAAATTAAATGAGAAATTTTATACAAATATTATGGGGTTTTCAATAGATAAAGAGACATGAGATATGTTGAGAAGAAGCTATGAAGGAAATGTGAAAGTGAATGAGGCTATGTTACAAATATAGAGGAGTATATTTGAAGATATCAAGATTAATGATTGTGGATATATTGATGAGTAATTTACAAGGGTAAATGAAATTTTCCACAATATTAGTGGTTTTCGTGAGAAGTTGGAAGATTTTACTATCGTTAAGAAACATATGAGAAACATTACAGAAAGGTTTGATGCTTTAGTGTTAACTCTAAAAGATCAAGAGGATCTATCTCTAGAAAAAGTTCAAAATATTCTTATAGAATATGAAATTAGAAAAGTAATTATCTTTAAGAAGAAGGATAAGTAATCGAAAACATTTAAATCTTTATTAAAAGGGATGTTAAGAGATATGGAAATATAATAAGAGTAATCACACTATTCAGATATTGAGAAGGAAGAAGAGGAATTCAATAAATTAACTTCTATTCTTTATAAGTGATACAAAAAAGAAAACTAGAAAGGTAAAGGTAATTTATCTCTTAAATGATAAAATATTAATGGAAATGGTCATTTTATTGAAATATGAATTAAGAAGAAGATCAATGATTCTGGGTTAGAAGAAGTAGATATGAAGTCTTAGAAATAGATGTGTAAGAAACATGATAAAAAATTTCCTAGAAAGAATAAGAAAAGTTTGTTAAGAAGAAGAGAGGATGATGATTCATCAACCAAAAATAAATTAGATTATCATATCATATTCATAGATCATTTTTTAAGATAAATTGATTCATTAGGAAATAATCATGATGAAGAAAATAAAACTATACCTGAGTTGATTATAATATAAAATTTGGAAGTGGATAGTGAGAAAAATACACAATTCAAGAAGGAAGGGAAGAAATTTAAGAATGAATTTATGGAGATAAATTTGGATAATGGTGGGAATATAAAGAGGTGGGTGAACTTTTTAATGATATTAGAGAAAAAAAATTAATGTTTTTGATCTTTAATGGAAGTTGAATATAATTAAGAAACATCAACTAGATAGGAATAACTTGACAAGGAAGAAAAAAACTTTTTGAGTAATGTAAGTAAAATAGTTTGAAACTTGAAGAATTGAAGAATATTGTAAATGATATTAAATAAATATTTATTATGAAATTGGATGATTTGTATGAGAAAAAATAAATGTATCTTACATAAAAAATTGAGTTAATAGAGATAAAAAATGACTCCACCAAAGCAGTTGAGTTTAAAGGTGAATCTTCTCAAACTGGCGAAGATAAGGTACGCAGAAGTAGGTTGTTTCTATGTCAAAAAAATATGAAGATATATCATATTTTATTAACAATGTAGGTTTATAAGATAATATTGAAATATCCATGAATATGAATTTAAACGAGAACTCATATTTCACTAAGAAATAATGGAATAATTAAAGAGGTTTCCCCCCCACAAAAGAGAAGTCCACAGTTTTAAATGGGAAAACAAAACAAAACATCTAAGAAGAACTATTGTGACTATGAAAGAATAGGATTTAGACATCACTGATGGTATTGTGGAGTATTCAGGCACAAATCCTACACATTCTGGCATAATATGTGTCTACCATAGAATAGTAATTAATCAAGGGGGAGAAATAATTACCAGATAAGAAAAAATATTTTAATAAAGCATGATGAGGAAGAAAAGAAATTTTTATAAGTTGATAATGTTAAAGATCAATGTTTGGAAAATGAGAAGCTTAAGAAAGTTAATAAAGAAAAGTATCTTAAGAAATTTTATCATGAAAATAAATACATATTAGTATTTTTTCCTGATTAAATGGACTTGTCTAAAAATATGGGGAAAGGAAAAAAGTTTACTAAATAAAAAATTAAGAAACATGATTCAGAAGATGAGAAAAAAGTTGATAACAAGTTGAAAAAATATGATTGTTTGAAGATCTAAAAGAAATTCAATTAGTGTGAGGAAGATTATAATGATACTAAATACCATATTAATATCTTATAAGTCTAAGATAAAATCATGAAAATTATGTTTCTAACTCAAGGAAAAAATATTTTTTGAAAACTGAAGAGAAGATAGTAGATACATCTGAAAACTAAACATATTAGATGAAATATCTTACAAAATTAGTAAAGGATAATCATAATGGATAAAGTAAATACAATTCTATTTCAAATAAAAATAATTCAAGACTGATATAAGACTATATGTTAGATCGTTATTTGTAAGGAACAATGAGGTTACGACTTATTCCCAATATTCCTATTTATTCAAACTAACATGAAGGGAATTGAAGGATAAGAAGTAGTGATAATGTATTAGTTTTATATTAGTTTTTACAATAAAAGGATATATCCATCCTGAGAAATTACTACCACTATGACAAAGGATAGCATGCTACCCTTTAGGGGAATAAATTTGAAGCTATTTTATGGGTATTAAACTTTCCTTGGTTACATAAAACTGATCTTTATGGTGGGTTGATGATTGATAATAAATATAAGATACTGGGGGAGTTATGTTTATACTCTTGAATTATTTTTATGCGTTTGATGAGATGAATCCAAGTTTATCTTAAAAACATATTCAGATTTACACTGATATAAAGATTATTGAATGATCCTGAGGAAATTATTACATAAGATAAGTGTTATGAAAAAAATTGATCTCCTTAATTAAACACTCTTTTTTTTCTACATAGGTTTCACCCATGCATACTTAGAGTTCCTAGTTAAAGTCTCTTTATTAATATATTTTGGTGATACTATTTTTCATCAAGGAAATTTTTCAATATTCTGAGATAAAGTAACATGATTTAGGATAAAACCTATGTCACCCTTTACATTTTATTATCAATAATGGGGAGAAAATAAAATGAAAACATCACATGGAAGAGAAATATTTAAGCATAGATATTGACTTTGAAGATGTTTTAAGTCTTATGGGGATATTGCCAATAAACATAATTGGGGATATTGTAGTTTCAAAGTGTGTTTGGCTATATTTTTTTTAATATGTAAATATTTGTTTGTGTAGAATGTTACATAAGAAACATTGAGAAATTTGATAGAAGAGTTTTTTTTGTAAGTTTAAGAATCATTATTAAGTTATAATATTCTATAATGACCTTCAAATAATGAAGTACGATGAACAATTTCATGAATCTAACCGATTTTTTACAAAGGTTGAAGTTGTAAAATATTATTAGATAAACTGGAATAATGTTATCAGATTGAACTGTATAAATTATGAGTTAAAATATTTAAAAATGAGGATGTATAAAGTTTAATGTGAAGTTTTACAAAGTTAAATATTGAGTCTAAAGGGTAATAATGAGATATATCAAATAAAATTTCATGATATGAATAATTTTTATGTATACTAGACTGTGGTTAACAGATTGAGTGTACAAAGTTAAAGTTACAATATTTTTGTTACAAAGTTGTAGTTTTGGGTGTATGATATCTAATCGCAACAATTATATTAATCAAATGTAGAATGTTCAAAATAAGTAATAATAATAAATATAAAAAATTATGAATTCTACCGAATAGATTGGTTATTGAGTTATATTATACAGAGAGACTTGATTTTATCAGATAGAGTACTGCAATGACATTAGATAGTGAAATATAAAGGTTTTCCAAATTTTTTTTGAGAGATGATAAAAAAGAAAAAAGTTTGAGGAAGGTGTAATAGATAGATTACATTAGATAGGGGAGTCCATATGTTAACTAGATAAAGTCTACTAGATAGAGGAAGCTAAAGGTTTATGAGAAATAATCTATCTACATAGGAGTTTTTATGAAGAAATATTATAAAATGTGGTCTTACTATTTGTAAACCATATAATGTTTTGAGGATATTTACAAAGCGTTTTAAAAGTAATCAATAATATGATGTTGATATATTCTATTAATATAAATAAATATAGCTGATATTTGAGGAAATTTGAAGAAAAAATTGACACTGAGTTTTATGGAATATTTAGTATCAAAAGTTGACTCCAAAGTTCAAGAAGTTTTGAAGGGGGCCTAATGAAATTGAGTTAAGTGGGAAAATTAAATTTTTAATTTTTTGATCCTATTACTTCTCTTTTAACTTCATGGTAATAATGGAAATATAAATGGGTGATAGTATAGCATGAAATAACACCATTGTTACACTAGAATTAGAAGAAGTTCTATGTTTCCAACCGAGTTTCTACATGGTTAAAGAGAACAAAACAATAGAATAGGTTTCCTAAGGTGAATAAGTGGTTCACTAGAATGTGTGTATCAAAAAGAGCACAATGGAATGAGTAGTACCAAACATAGTGCATCAAACTATGAAGAATAGATTGAGTAGTACCAAATAGAGTTGTATCATATAAAGAAAATCCAACTGAAGAGAAATGGATAGATAATATCGAAAAGAGTTCTAATATATGTAATTTAATTGTGGAATATTTCTAAAAAAGTGATAGAAGTTTATCCATGAATTTCTAAGATGGAGAAGAAGTTCAGTGACCAAAATTATTTTAAAATATTTATTGAAGATATTGAAGAAGTTTTACATTGGTGAAGGGGATACAACTTTTTTGTGGTGATAGAACATTTAAATAAGAAGATATCTCTACAGTGTATTATAAAGGAAAAGTAAGAGCATATAATATGGGTATAGAGTCAGTTGCTGAAGAGTTTTGTGGATGAGACGTATTACCATTCATAAAGGAAGTGGATATAAGAAGGATAGTTGGGGGTGGTGGTATAACCAACTATAGTAGAATAGTTTATATTTATGGTGCAGAACTAGTGTTATTTGGAGGAATAAATTCTAGTGTGTCAAACTAGTTTTTGTCTGTTGCTTTTTAATCCAAAAATAATTAGTAAAAGAATCCTTGTTGGGGAAGACAACCAACATAGAAAGGAGCAGGTATTTATATTGAGCCTTATAAATATCATGTGAAATATATCTCTTTGTATTTAATACATAAGAGGGGAGGTTAATAGATATATTTGAGTGGATAAAAAATCTAACAAGTTTCATAGGTTTATTTTAGAGAAGAATTCATAAAAACAATGTGTTCACTGATTCATCCCCCTTTCAGTGATCTCACACTAATCTGGTAACTTTAGTTAGCCTAATTTTTATTATGATTTCTCAATGTATTACTAGACATATATTCTATTTGTTTTGAGAAAAACACTTTATAATTATTTAGAGGGATTATTAAGATTCTATAAAATAGTAAATAATATTATAAAACTCTTATTCACAAAAAATATGTGACCTTAATCACAAGATAAATCAATAAAAATATGAATCAAGTCAAAAATTATAAAAAATATCAATATACAATTTGAAAAAATGTTTTAATAAAACCACATGTGAATGGAAAATATAATAGGATAGTGAAATGATTAAATAAAATAACTAAGACTAGAAGATGTAATCAAAGTACATAAAAACTAAAGATCCTTGGGAATTTTAGATATAACTAATATCGTAGATCCTCTGATATTAATTGAGATACCTAGTTGAGTGATAGAAAACAACTATGGGGAGGGGGGGGGGTGAATCAGTGGTATTTAAAAATTACACACTCTATTCCTATGTTGGTTAGTGAATAAGATCAATGGATTCCAACTAATGATGATAGTGACAATGAATGTTACAACAAACACTAGAACACTAGAGTTTTGTACTATTACCATCATACTAATCATTAGGCAGGTACTCCTTTGTGTGCAACAATTTCAATACCTCTAACCTTATTAAATCTTATTATCAATAGAATAGGTATAGAGAAATAGGATTATCTTTTACTCCACATGTATAAATAAAACTACAAGAATCACTAATTATATCTAGCTTAAGAGGCCTAACATCAAGTTCCTTGAACAAGAACAACCTATGTACCTTTATCCTCCAATTAAATCATGGAAAATAACTTTGATGAAGGTGATTTAGAACAAATGTTCTAATTTTATAGGGTTTTTTTCTTTTTTTCATCAAATTTCAGTTGAGGAAAATAAATTCAATTTTTTAAATTCGATATGAATTGTAGAGTGACACTATTTATTGCAGTGTGATCTTCAGATATAAAAGATATATGATTAAAATACCAAATTTCTCACGTCTCTATGAGAATAAAATTTTGACATGGAACAATGGATTTTTACATGATTGGATATAAAAACAATAGAACTAACAAAGCACCCAAATCTAAATTATCATTATCAAGATTCATGCAGCATGGTATTCACCCTTTCAGTGTGGTATATTGATTTGTAGTGTGAGGTACATCCACTCTTTAGTGTGAACAACTATCTTATAATGTGACATAATTCATTTTAAAATTCAATGAAACTCAAAAATTTCTATAACTTAGCTTCACGATGCAATCCACTCCCCACAATTGTTCTGTAACAATCTTAATAATGAACCCCTTATACATCGACATGAACCTCATAAGTCAGAGTGGATTATTACATTACTTAAAATCCTTCAAAAAAAAAAACATGACCATATGTAGCATGATGCATATTCACAAGAGTGAACTTATTCCTTCATTATCAACATGTTTTGATATGAGAAAAAGCCTTTACATCTTGACTTAAATTTGTTACGAAACCTTCACTTTTTCACTCCA
Source organism: Viscum album (assembly GCA_963277665.1). Lineage (NCBI taxonomy): Eukaryota > Viridiplantae > Streptophyta > Magnoliopsida > Santalales > Viscaceae > Viscum > Viscum album. Next base: position 1,686,051,425 of record OY728132.1, on the reverse strand, counting down.
TCTCAACTTCGATTGGATTCCAGCTCATCCATGAGAATTTTATTAAGAACTAAAAAAAGATTTCACCTTAACAGGGTATCTTCAATCTTGTATACATTTATGTAATTATTTTTCATGATTAAAAATCTATAAATTGTGAACAATTTTTAATATTAATACAAAAGAAGTTTGAGATGTTACTGATAGGTGAATTGAAATATTTTTTTGGGATGTAGGTAACTCAAAAGATATAAGTTGATTTTTTCTCTTATAATAGTTATTCAAAGGAAATTTTAAAAGTAGTTTGGTTGTAATATTATAAACTAGTAATTTAAAATTTTTTTAATGGCATGAAAATAAAAAATGATGAATATGGTAAATTAGTTAACATTATTGAATATATGAATCTAATAATATATAATAGTTTGAATAATAATTTAAGGGACCTATTACATTCATCCTTGGATTTATAAATGAGATATAATAAGGCCCCCAGGGGTTCAGTCAAGTGGTATCCACTGTTTATACCCCTTGCTCTTTGGGGTAACTCACTCGGACTCGAGTCTCACCAAGATCAGACACTATTTATATTATGAATAGGTAAATTCAACAAAATTTTCTTAGATGGGGAATGTATATCTACCTGGGTTGTTGGCCCTACTGTATGGGTAAATAGGGGGACTTAATTGACAACAACATTTTTTCACAAGCTCCTCATCCCGGTTGGTGAGGAATCAAAAATTTCATCCAAGAGACCAAGGATCAAATCAATGAAGAGAAATATATTCTAGGTACTAGAGCAGTTATAACTATTCATCTATTTGGGATTTCGGGCCACCAGTTTGTACTCCAGTCCTTAATATCCATTAGGCCACCTAAGGACTTCGGGCCAGTAAGGATTTCAGCCACCTCAAGGCCTTTGTCCACCTCAAGGACTTAAGGCCACCTCAAGGCCTTCAGGCCACATGAAATTGTGCTTTAATAGACTAGGAAGACTCTACAAGGAGTAGGCTACAAATTAGGATTTAGAGTAGAAACATTCACCAGATCAGAAGCTAATGCATTTAGAAGAATGAGAGGGTATGAAAATTGCCATCGGGACCAGTTTGTGTATGCATGAGAAGCCTAGATAAACTACCATGTGAATGTGGAGACCTGAAATCATGATGTAGACACTGGGGATGAGAAGTTCCAAGTATTTATAGTCTGGATGAATTCCTCTTAGAAATTCAGGTCATATAATGTCATGAAATCATACATGCCATGTAGGGTTCCCCTACAACCCTTAAAAGTGGTATTATTAAAAATGAATAAAAATATAAGGCCTTCTTCAATTTAGATAAATGAGATAGAATAATGATCTCAAGACAGTTGAATAAATTCAATCCACATCATTGGAAGTTTAATTTGTGATTCATTTAAATAAACATTAAAAAAATGATGATGTAGTGGAAGATGATTTATTGAGGAAGAAGATCTATTGAAAAAGGATTAGTGAAGATGTATAGTGTACAATGAGTGTGTGATAAAAACTGGTGGATAATGAAGAATATTAAAGAAATTTACTCTATCTACTAGGTAATTGGATGATTGTTTAAGAAATTTGTGTTTCTTTTTAGCCTTAAATTAACTCTATAGTTATAATAAATGAATTTTTACTCATTTGAGAACAAGATCCATTGAAGAAAAAAATTATGAATATAAAAAGTGTAAATATTTTAAAGAGTTATTGTATGGATTCACCACTCCTTAGAGAAATTCACAACAAGTGAGACCAAATGTGTGATAGGTCTACTCTTCCACATAACCCTTAAGATTTTACCAAGTGGACATGAATTTATGTTCATGAAAAAACTAATGTAACACTTTTCTTACATATTTTACCAGGAGAGTTCCATAATTTAATAGTTTACTTCCATATTTTAATACATCAATCTATATTTTAATAGAAATTTGAAAAATGTACTAAGAAATACAAAAGGAATTTACATCAAAACAATGGATAACACCATGTGAGTATCATACTGAGTTTACCCCATAGCCCCCATGATTAAAATTAGTTTAACACTTTTATTATAGATCTTAAGACTTCATTTTCTATTTTAATGCTTAAATTATATGGTTTAATAGTGAAATTATAAATTTTAAGACTAAAAATTACAGTTTTTAATAGTCATCAAGAAAAATTACAATAAAAAATAGAATTTAATTAAAAAAGAAACAATATATAATATCATGAGGGTAACATGGGGACTTTACCCATAACATCCCAACCCCATCTAATTATTAAAACCTAACCCTATTTTAGATTTGAATGAAACTTAGCCCTTATCCCTATCCCCTAATTCCTAATGGCTCGATATTAATAATAAAACACTTAACACTAAGCATGGGTAATGGTGTATGATACACCCAAACTACTAAACATATACCTATAAAATCTGATACTCACTAGAAAACCATATATGAACATGAATACCACTATAATACATAAAAAATTATAATCAAATAACTTTTTGAGTATAATACATGTATATAAAATCATACCAAACCATCAACAACAACAACCCATACTCCACTAGTGTCCACTATATGACCTCCAATACTTCTTCCAATTTAATAGAGTAATGTTAAAATAACCTACAAATCAGGAAACATTACCTATATTTTTTCCAAGATGTACATATAGGGTGTAATTATAAGACCCAATAGAAAATCCCTAATCCTTCTCATTCACCCCGTGAATATGATGTCCCCAAATAATAAAAATGTGTTTTACAAAACATGACCCAATCTCATAAAAATTTATAAAAACATATATAAGAATTTCACATTTAAACCATAAATAAGACTCTGTTCGATAACACTATATTATTTTTTTATAGACCCGAATAAAATAATTTCACAATATGACAAAAAATACATTTCATAAGAAAAAACCACATCCCATCCACTATTTCCAAACCATTAATCACAAAGCCTTAATATTAACAAAAAACAGAGGGAACTCTTATACCGTGAGTAACACAAAAACTGAAGGGGTTCCTTATACTCATGAGTGGAAAACTACCAAATTTTTTTCGGAAATACCTATCTACCCAGATGAGGCACCCACACATATGTAGGAAATAAACCCTATAAATCTTGACAAGGCACCTACACTCACGAAATATTTTCTATCATCCTTTTTAAAACTAATAAGGATCCCATACTAAAGTGATAATTCCAACTCATGTCTAGTCTCTCACCCAAACCATCCCATCTACATCATCATAATATCAATAACATGTAACTGAAATCATTTAATGAATATATATAATACAACCAACACAACTTAATGCATAAAACAATAACTATACGAAACCCTTTGCAACCCCATTCATAAACCTACAAAATATAAAAAACACAACTACTCAAATAAATAATCTAAAAGAATAAAATAATATTAAACAGAAATTAAAATATGCAATATTTTTTTAAAAACATTCATACACCATCAAATTCATCAATTTCATTTTCACCAAATCAACTCACACTAAATCTATTTTTCTTATAATCAACTCAAAACATAATTAAATTATTTCGATTCTATAAAAAAGTTTAATTAAAAACACACATTAAAGCCTAATGGATTTTGAAAAAAATAAAGTGTAGGAGAAGCCAACCACCTCATATTTCTTCCAAAATTAAATTCCTATGAATTTTTAGAAAAAAAAATTCCATATGATATCATCCTAGTTGAAAGATCAAACTTATATCAAATAATATTTTTGAAAATTACTAAACTTGAACCAAATTGGGGAAACACTTTCCAAGTGGTTTAACGATGTTGATAAATAATTAAATGGAATGAATACTCCTCCTTGTGAAATCATTTAGATACATAAAATAAAATCCCTATCATTAAAGAGGGTTTATTTATGTCTTAGAGAAACCCCCAAATCAAAACCTTAAATCTGATGAGATATAAAAGAGAAAAGAACAAAGATAGACATAACTTTAGTATGACACCCCTAACTTTAAAGAATTAAGATAGAATATATGAAGATGGATAAATAAACCCAAAATCACTGAAAATATCCCATGATTTATATTCCAATGATATTAGGTATAATAAGAAAGAAATGGTGGGTTTTAAGTGCTGAAATCATATTTTTTAATAACTTTTGAATGATTCTCGAACCAACTACATGGTATCAGGGATCGTTCAACAACCATGAAACCCCCTTGTCTAAACTCATTGAAAGAATGGTCCTAACCACATGGCCTAATGGAACCTGAGTAGACAATGATGTCCCATCTAATAGAGCTACCCTAGCTATATGATATTGATTTCAAAGTCCTAAGGATCATACATAAACCATGCATCTCTCCCTGGACACCATAATTCCAACTCTACCCTATCCAAACCCACATAATATTTCCTAAATCACTTCCTCATACTCCCAATCACCTCAAAAAACTTCAAAAACAAATCTACCAATGGTTTATAATTCCTAGATATCAAATAATTTCATTTTTATGAAATTTGGGCCTTACAATTCTACCCTCCTAAAACATTTTTCATCCTTGAAAAACTAGTAATGATTCAATAAATTGATCCACTAGTAAAAATATTGGTATGGTAACTTTCCCCACCATTTCTATTTTAATCCTTGAAAATATGGTAGTCATATCAAGCTACCCAGTCCTTTCTTAGGAATAAATACTATAAATTTTCTCCCCACCATTAGGAATCTAATAAATTACTGATATCTGTTGAATCAAGCATGGATACCATCCTCTTACCAACCATAACTACCAAAACACCCCCACCATTTTTATTTCACGGATTCAATATAACATTTAAACTCAAACCATGATATCCCATAGTTATACGGTCACAATAAGGTGACAACACTAAATAAAACCAAGAAAATACATTCAATCCATACTTTACCTATCATCCAAAAATTACCCACAATCTATCTTTTTAAAATTAATTCAAAAGAAAATCTACATCCTTGGAATCTTATTGAAACAAAAACTTGAAAACCAAATAACCAAGTCATTCGTATTTATTCAACAAAAATGAAACATAAAATGAACACTAGGATTACATCCACTAGATAAGATCACTAAAAGGAGCTTCATGTCACTCATGTATTGAAAACTGATACGGGACTATTTAACTAGAAATATGACCACTAAATTATTCATCCAACCTAAATTTTTTAAAAACTTTATCCCTTAAACCAAAGTTTTTATACAAATTATTTATCACAAGTGTTATTTTCAAAAACTCATATCCATAAGTGTTACTTGAAATTACATTATTAAACATTAACATTTGAAAACTACTTCAAAAACACATTTTCTAACCTCTATATCCATATAAATTCAACCTTTGTGATCTCTCTATAACCATATGATTTCTATCCTTGAATATTAATGAAAGTGTCCAACCATCAATCCAATTATCCATTGATTTTAGACCCTTTAACGAATTGGTTTCTCGCCTATAATAATTTGGAATAATTTGAATTTTTGGGACTACACACTATGTATTAAAGTTACACTCTGTATTGTGACCCCATGTCATGTGTCCATTGGACATGCCCAGGGTATCCATGTGGAAGTACACGACCAAAGTACATGGACATAGGGTGATGAAAATGGGCATGAGCAAGAATCAAATCCAAGTGTTTGGGTCATTTGGACACGCCATGTACCAGGGGGTACATGCCGTGTGTGAGACATGAATGGTTAAGCCATGTGGAGGGAAGATATGGCATGGGGGATGAGGTGAGGAAGGAAACACCATGTATATATCATACACATCATGTACACTAACATTTCTAGACAAACTGTGTAGTAGAGGACACAAACAGGTTCTCGGGCAGTTTCAAACATCATGTGAACCCCATTGCACACAGTGTACTTTCTTGAGATCATCATGATATCTTCCACCTTTCATATCTCCAATTTTTGGGCTTAGATTAAGGATTTTGAGTAGCCTACCTTGATCTGTTTTCATGTAGAATGTGATGGTGGCCCCTATAGTGGCATGTGAGATATGATGTGACATTATTTGACCATGATGTTGTAGTACATGCGCTAGAATTTTTCTGGTGATCAGGCTAGATCCCTAGGTTGACGTCAGGGTAGAAACCCTTTCCTATCATGTTAGGATGTGGCCCCCTAGAATCTTTAGGCAATTATAGTGGTGTTACACTATTGTATTATGGCATGGGTATCCTACCCATTGGAAGTGTTACGACATGAGGTATGATGAGTGTGATGCTCCTTTCAGCAGTGTTTCGCCAATACTGGAGATCAGTGTAGTTCTTAGATAGAGATTATGGGATTGGTACTCCCCATGTGGAATTGGGGTGTGGGTTTCCCTTCTCTATCTACTTTGGTAGATAAAGAACTCCCCAAATCATGGGTTCGGGTTCTCTACCCAAGGGGTAGTTTTTACGGGGTTAGCACTCCCTTGATGGACTAAGGTGAGAGTTCCTCATATCATTCATGTATATGGATAAAATGACCCCCTACTGTTTTAGGGTACATTCCCTAAGTAATCATTTTCCCGATAGAGTAGGTACACTCCTATTAGATCAGGATGCATATCATCTATCTGTGGAGTCAGTAATCCCCTATCGTGTCAATGAGTGAGTCCTCCATATTTGAGGTATAGATATATTGGGTACTCCCATACCATGTAAGGGTGTGGGTCCTCTATAATTGGATCCGGAACTCCCCTATCATTCTAGGTTGCTATTCTTCCATACATGTTATTACAAAAGATCTGGTAATCCCCTATCATATTAGGGAACGAGTCTTTAGCCTAGGGTTGGAACTCCCCTATTGTGTTTGGGTGCAGGTCCCCCATAGTGATCATATCATTAGAGTGGTACTCCCTTGTTTTACTAGGGTACAGGTCCTCTAACCATAGTTTCATACTCCCCTATCATTCTAGTGTGTAGGTATTCTATCAATTCTATTTTACTCCCCTGTCATACCTAGGCGCAGTTCATCATATATGGATTAGTACTTCCCTCCATGTTAGGGTTCAGGTTCCTCTATCTAAAAAGTTTTACTCCCCTCTCTTCGAGTAGTGATAGGAAGTAGGGCCTCCAATGGATTTGGATACCCCATAATTGTGGATCATAGTCATGAGGATAGGGATCCTCCACTTGTTATGTACGATACATGGTTAGTAGTTAGTTCTCCCTCAATAGAGAAAGGTGTTTTCCACTCCATATAGTAGTGATAAAGGTTTTGTGGGTTAGGTAAGAGCTATTACTCCCTCATTTGCAAGGAAGTGGAGAGGTGTGGGTCCCTACATTCCGTATCATTATACAGGATTCACATGGTGCATATTATGGAGAAGTGTTCCCTCAATTTTGTGTAGTGGTGAGGAGTGGGCTTCTCCACTTGGATTTCTCTTAGCTTGCACTAGGTGTAAGGTAGTGATGAAAATAATTCTAGTGATGGAAAATAGTGTTTTACCTAGTGAGTTTTTCTTAATCAAGTGTGTTCTCTCAAAAATACCTTTAGTAATGGTCGATATATTCTCTATGGAGTGTATCTATTGGAAATGTGCTATATGGGATGTCTTTTCTTGTGGAGTGTTTTCTCATGGTTGTGTGTTACCATCAAGCCTCGAGTATAGTCCTATTAATGGTTATGAGTTCAGAACCTCATGAGACTTCGAGTCTGAGAAGAGTATATATGGGTGATTCAAGGAGTCTCTACGGTTTTTTCATGTGTCTTGAATGACACCCCTTGTGGACTGAGCTGACCAGTCATGTTTAACTAAGGTTGGTTTGAGATGGAGTTTTTCTCTCGCTTGGGTTCCCTCTGGATGGGTTGAGAGAACTGATTCCATTTAGTTTCTCCATTTTCTTTTGGGTTTTTGGGGTGCCAAATGAGTATATTTATACTCACCCATGTATGGAATTTTCCCACATGTGTTGTGTATTGTGCAGACCATATAACTTTTGATGGAGTCCCCATAGGACCTGAGGTAGGCGAAGTGTGGTGAGATTCACCGACTGAGGTGTTTACTAGATCTGGACTATGGGGATTTTCAATAGTTTAATTTTATAATGATCCAATTATTCTAAGTAGGTTAGACACTTTTATATTTTTTGGGCATGTGTGTTTCCCTTTATGATTTCATTACTTTTTCTATACTGTGGTTTGGGATAGATGTATTCATGCATTTTTGGTTTATAGCCTTTTGTATCTCTGAAATTTTTTTTGGAGGTGTTTGTGGGTGTGTGTGTACATGTAACTTAGGAAAAGGACTCCCATATATTTGGTATTCCTTCTTGTTCCTAGTCATCATCCCTTGGAAAATTAGAGGTGAGATTGGGGAGTTTCAACTTAGGCCCCATTAGGTTGGGTTATGATAGAGTGGTCTTAGAGAGGGTTTCACTTTGGGACCATAGTGTCATGATCTTAGTTTGGGTTGCATAGAGAAATTGCTAGGGTGTTTAAAGTTTAGATCTCAGGATAGAGGTTCTAGTATTGGTGTGACAACCAACATATCCATTCACTATGATTTTGATAACCTACTTTTTGGATCAGTACATTAGAACACTGGTTGTAGAGAAATAATGGTACATGCATCATATAAGCCTGAGTTATGTTTTTCTTGTCCTTCTCAAGTAATATCTTTAGGTATACTTTTTGACCAAGGTGTGTCTTGATTCTATGTCAGAATAACACCAAAATGACATCTAGATAGGGTTTTATGATATGATTGTAATAACAACCTACCCCATGAAGAGGATTTAGTGTAGGGCACTAGTTCTATGGTGGTACCACAGGGTGGTGCACCAGTTGATCCACTACCTACTGAGTAGTTGTTTGTTTTTGTAGTTCAAGTCAAGGATGTGTACATGTCGAGTGAACTACATGCGTTCTAGAGTAAGTTACCTATGAGAGATTGGGGTGACCCAAACCCCTAGGAAGATGATGACTAGCTTGAGGTAGTCACACATGTTTTTGGCCTTGTGAGGACACCTTATAATCATATGGTGGTTCTAGAAGTGAGCCTTCTATAGGGTTCATCCGGGTGATGGTGGAGTTTGGTGATGCAGACCCATTATGGGGCAAATATCACCTGTGTAGAGTTTGGGAAGATCTTCAGGGACGAGTTTTACCCAGCCATGTTGATATCTATATGTATCTAGGAGTTTCTATAGCTTCATAAGTGTAGCATAACCATGGAAGAGTACTCAGAAAGGATAACAGACCCATCACATTACTACCTGGATATGGTTTGAGTCCTATTCTTCAAAGATACATCCTTTGAACAAGGACTCCAAATATATGTCTAAGTAGGTGAGATATCCTTGTGCCTTCCATCTTATTCGTGGGGTACTGGAGTGAGATCTAGTAGTAGAGGGATTCCTAGAATAGGGATGAGCAGATTTGGTTAGCAATGGTGGTCATAAGGATAATACATCTTCAACAATTGGAATATGGAAGATGGAAGGATCATGACATAGAAGAAATAAATGTTTCCAATCCTAGACATGTGGTCCTGTAGCATAGAAGCTGCATCAGGGATCATGTCAGACGTAGGAGAGGCAATGTTACACTTATGATGGATGTGAACATATTTATAGATATCATTCAACCAATCTTGCTACTAAGTGGGGTCCAGTTGATGGACCACCATATCAGAGGCATCATTTAGATCAAGGAGTTCCTCATGATAGAAGATGTCACAGAGGATTTAAAACCCCAAGAGTTGGTCAAGCCTTAAGTAACCAAAATGTGTGGCCTTTTTTCTCGGTGTCACACCCTCCCCCATTCTTTCTAACTTCACCCCTGTTATATGGTATTTCTCTATTTAGAAGATATCTATTATCTCATATCTATTATATCCACCATCTGTAAGGATAATTATTAAGTAAAAATTAATCCCGATGAGTGAAATAGCCCAGCTGCGTGGACAAGCCATGATCCAACTTCAATTATTTTGAAATCATCTCCCTGATTCTAGGATCTGACCTTTTCTTAAGCTGAGATTTCCTCTTCCCTTTTCCTTATGGTTTCTCTAAGTACATGTAGAGACTTACTCTAGAGATGAATCGTGCACCTGTGATGGAGCCCTTCTCGCTCAGCCTTGGAGTCATCAGAGTTCTTCCTCTACAAGTCACGCATCCCTAGTTCTTGGAACAAGGAGAAAACATCGATCCTTTATCATCCAGGTAGGGGTTTTCCTTCATCTCTCTTTACTATGTATCATGCGGGGTGGGTAAGATAATGTTTCCCTTGAGGGGTTCATGAAACCAAACCTTAACAAAGATAATAAACAAACTTTTATGGAATAAATGGGTGTGAATGATGATGATGTTTTTGTATTATTTTACCATCATTTTTATGTTGTGAATTGTATGAGCTTATTCTACTGAAAATAGTGTAAGTTGGTGGTACTTAATTATGCACTAATGAATATCTATTTTTTGGATAATCTTGTGATCTAATGGATGAAATATGGAAACTATTTAATCACATAAACTCGGTTGATTAAATGGATTCCCAATAAATAAGAATCCTTATGTGATCACCTTGGTTATCCAAACAAAAATAAGAAACTTGATAAATGGTTTGGTTAAATCTGAAAACTCCCTTGCTCTATTCTACTAATATGCATGGTTTTTTTTCTTGATGATTGTGGGAAGATGTGGATGGGCATGGGATTGTTTTTCAGTTGTTGGTTTCTAGATCTGAAGCTGTGAGGGGACATATGTTGGGTCTTGTTTTGGTTCTAGTACTTTGAGAGATCTCACAGATCCCTTTTGTTGTTGTCTCTTCACAAGAGAACCGAGTGTGAATGCTAAAATTTCTTCCTGGATATTTTCCTTCAGTTGTTTTATTGGATTCTGGATATTCCTCTTAGTTTCCCGGTAGTGAAGGAATATTTAAATGGAATCACTTGAACATGATAATGATAATGGGTACAATGGGGGATTGTATTCCAGAAATTGGTTGTGCTCTAGTTGTGGATATTGTGTATTTGTGCATGTAGGGATAATAACGAGAGTGGTTGTGTATGGGATGGTTTCAGAACCCTTAGGTTAGGATGAGTGATTGTTTAACTATATGTATAAATTTTTTCTTTTGTTTCTTATTATCACCCCACCCACGTTGATCACTTCATGTCGACCACCCCATCTCATGGGGGAGGGTGTTTTTTTCAACATTATTATAATTGGATGGTTATTATCTCCTTTATGCTCCCTCTCCCAGGTAGACCAAGACTCTTCGGGCAGGATATGAAGGCCTAAGGTTCATTATGGCCCAAGAATCTTTGCGCAGGGTGAGTTGTGGTGGTTGACCCAGGTGTGTACGGGAAGGTTTGTTTCCCAAGTGTATTTAGGATGAGGCCCAGTTGTCTTCTGGCATGGTAGTGTTTTTTGTTTCCCAGGTGTATGTGGACATGGTGATGTTTTTTTATTCTGGCCCAGGTGTCTGCAGGCGAGATGCATGGTTGTGGTGGCCCATAAGTTTATTGTTCGGGCGGTAGTGGGACTGCAGTGGAACTTATGGGGGAGGTCTCATGCATTGGATTTACTAAATAAACAGTGGAAAAGAGGTGTGGGGTACCCAAATATCAATGTTCTATAACTATTAATTTACCTAAATTGTCTTTTTGGGGAGTGTGCCTTGTGAGGTTGGGTGGATAGTTTAATTTCTAGGTGCTTTGGTTATCTCTATTTCTCACAAAGAACTAGAATGCCTCTCCACTTGTGCACGAGAGATTTTGGTTTTCTATATTATGTATACCAGTACACTCACCCTACGTATATAAAACTACTTTCATGTTTCCAGGAGTACATTGAGGACCGTGCCAGACCTTACTAGCTTGAAATATCTCTTTCTCTGTTCTGCTAATATGCATGGTTGTTCTACTTGATTATTGTGGGGTGACATGGATGGGTATGGTATCTCCTATTGTTCAGTTTTTGGTTTGTTACCAGAGGCCTTGTGGGGCCATATATTGGGGCTTGGTTTGGTTCTAGTACTTTGAGGGATATCACAAATACCTTTTTTTGTTGTGACTTTATAAGAGAACTGAGTGTGAATGCTTAAATTTCTGCTTGGCTATTTTCCTTCAGTTGTTGTCTTGTCTTGTGGCCATGCTTGTTAGTTTACCAATAGTGAAGGAATATTTAAATGAAATCACTTGAACATGATAACGAGAATGGGTACAATGGGGGATTGTTTACCAAAAATGGGTTGTGCTCTGGTTGTGGTTTTGGTGTGTTTTTTCATGTAGGGATAGTAACAAGAGTGGTTGTGTATAAGCTGGTTTTCTATTCATAACCCTTAGGTTGGGATGGGTGTTTGATTAACTCTATGTATAATGCTTAGTTCTTGTGTTTCTTATATGCACCCCACCCATGTTGAGCACTTTGTTCCAAACAGGCCCATTTCATGGGTGAGGGTGTTTTTACTATTATTCCTATCAGTGGATGGTTATTAGCTCCTTTCTGCTCCCTCTCCCAGGTAGCCCAAGACTCTTTGGGCAGGCTATGACGACCTAAGGTTCATTATGGCCCAAGAATCTTCTGGTAGGGTGTGTTGTGGTGGTTGGCCCAGGTGTGTGTGGGCAGGTTTTTTTCCCAAGTGTATTTGGGATGAGGCTCGTCTTCAGGTGTGGAAGTGGTTGTTCAGCCTAGGTGTCTTTAGTCATGGAAGTGGTTGTTGTGTCCTTGGTGTTTGTGAGAGTGGTTATGTGTGGTTGTTGTGGCCCAGGTGTTTGCAGGTGGGATGTGTGGTTGTGGTGGCCCATAAGGTTGTTGTTGGGGCAGAAATGGGACTGTAATGGTACTTATGGGGGAGTTATGACATGTAAGATGTCCTAAATAACTAGTGGAAAAGTGGTGTGGGGTACCCAAACATCGATGTGCTATTACTATTACTTTACCTAACTTGTGTTATTTGGGGAGTGTGCCTTGGTGAGGTTGGGTGGATAATTTTCTTGCTAGGTGCTTTGGTTATCTCTATTTCTCATGGGGCATTAGAATGACTCCCCACTTGTGAATGATATCTTTTAGTTTTCCCTACTGAGTATACTTTTATACTCACCCTACATATATAAAACTGCTTTTAGGTTTCCAGGAGAACCTTGAGGACCGTGCTAGACCATACTAGCTTGGGTGTATAGAGTTGTCATTACTTCTTTTTTTTCTTTTGTTAATTTTCATTAGATTTTTCTTGTACCTTATATCAATTTATGTTTACCATGCATATGGGAATAGATTTTTGGATTTACTTTTACTATCAATTTTGGAGTTTTTTGGGATTTACCGTCTTATCTCCCGACCTTATTCTACAAAGAGGGTAATTCCTTCCATATTATGTGTGATTCTATAACCTTGGTGCTAGTCTCCACTTTGAGGCCTATTGAAGGTGAGACTCAGGGGGTCATTATCTCTCCTTCAACTTGAAGAAGGAAGGGTCTGTCAGTTTTTTGTCCCTTATCTCATCTTGGTGAAGGTGGGTAAATCCTAAAAAACTCCAAAACTGAAAGTAAAAGTAAGTCCAAAAATCCATTTCCAATGCCCAAGCTAGTAAGGTTCGGCATGGTCCTCAAGGTCCTCCTGGAAACCTAAAAGTAGTTTTATATATGTAGGGTGAGTATACATGTATACACAGTAGGGAAAACCAAAAGCTCTCATGCACTAGTGGGGAGGAATTCGAATGTCCTGTGAGAAATAGAGATAACAAAATCAAATAGAAATTAAAATATACAGCTAGCCTCACCAAGGCACACTCCCCAAATAATTCAAGTCAGGTAAAGTAATATTAATATCACATCGATATTTGGGTACCCACACTGCTTTCCCACTAGTTATTTAGGACATCCTATGCTTCATACCTCCCCCATAAGTTCCACTGCAGTCCCACTACCACCTCAACAACATCCTTATGGGCCACCACAACCATGAATCCCACCCGTAGACACCTGGGCCACAATAACCACAAATCACCATGCCTACAGACACCTGGGAAGACACCTGAGCCTCATCCCGATGACACTTGGGAAACAAACCCGCCCGCACACACCTGGGCCAACCACCACAACACACCCTTCTTGATGAGTCTTAGGCCATAATGAACCTTATTCCATCACATATATCCTTAAGAGTCTTGGGCTACAAAGGAGAGGGAACATAAAGGAGCTAATAACCATCCACTCATAAGAATGTTGGGAAAAACACCCTCCCCCTTGAGATGGGTGTTCTAGGCACAAAGTGCTCAATGTGGGTGGGGTGCGAATAAGAAACACAAGAACCAAATTTATACATATTTTTAAACAAGAACTCATCCCAACCTAAGGGTTTTAAAACTAGACCATACACAACCACTCTCATTACTATCCCTATATGCAAAAATACACAACAACTACAACCAGACCACAACCCATTTCTAGAAAATAATCCCCCATTGTACACATTATAATTATCATGTTCAAGTGATTCCATTTAAATATTCCTTCACTAATGGTAAACTAACAGGCATAACCATAAGACAAGACAACAACTGAAGGAAAACATCCAAGTAGAAATTTAAGCATTCACACCCTGTTATCATGTAAAGTCGCAACAATAAAAAGGATTTGTGAGATCCCTCAAAGAACTGAAACCAAAACAATCCCCAAAATACAGTCCCATAAGGCCTCAGATCCACAAACCAACAACTGAACAACATGAGATCCCATCCCCATCGACGTAACCCCACAAGCATCAAGTAGAACAACCATGCGTATTAACAGAACAGAGCAAGGGAGTTTTCATTTTTAACCACACCATTTATCAAGTTACTTATTTTAGTTTGGTTAACCGGGGTGATTACACAAGGATTATTATTAATTGGAAATCCATTTAATCAACCGAGTTTATATGATTAACCAATTTCCATATTTATTCCATTAAATAACAAGATTATGTAGAAACTAGAGTTTCATTAGTGCACAGGAAAGGACCACCAATGACCACTATTTTCAGTGGCATAAGCCCATACAATTCACATCATAAAAAAAATATAAAAGAACATAGAAACATCATCATCATTCGCACCCTTTATTCTTTAAAATTACGTTTATTATCTTTGTTAATGTTTGGTTTCATCTACGTACCAAGGGAAACATTATCATGCCCACCCCGCATGATACACAGTAAGAAGAGGCGAAGGAAAACCATACTTGGATGATCAAGGATCAAAGTTTTCTCCTCATGTCCGGAACTAGGGATGCGCAACTTGAAGAGGAAGAACTCTAAGGACTTCAAGGAAGAGTAGGAAGGGATCTAGAACGGGCGCATGATTCATCTCCTAAGTAAGTCTATAAGAATACATAGAAAAACCAGAAGGAAAAAGGAAGAGGGGATCTCATCTTAAGAAAAGGCTAGATCCTAGAACCATGGAGACTATTTCGAAGTACTTGAAGTCAGATCATGGATTGTCCATGCCGTTGGGAGGTTTCACTCATCATTATTAATTTTTATTTAATAATTATCCTCTTATATGGTGGAGATAACAACTATTAGTTAATAGCTATCTTCAAAATAGAGAAAATCCACTTAACATGGGCAATGTTGGAAAGCACGAGGAAGGGTGTGACACTGAGGGAAAAGGCCACACATTTTGGTAAATGATGGGTCGCTTGACTCTTGGGGGTTTAAAACATATTTTACTAGATTTAAATGGATTTGAAAAGGGTATTAAATAACTTTTACATCAAAAGATACGTTACCGGAGTGGAACTAGAAAAACTCAGGAAACTAGTGAAAAAATTGGAAAAGGGTGGGACACTATTCAGTGAGGCATCGTAATGGGGCCACCATTTTGGTGTGCAATCGTGACGATGTGACTTTGATGGTGCCACCATTTTGGTGGAACAATTTTATGGAACCATGTTTTTGGAAAACTCCCAGGCAAGAAGCCATGTGACCCTTAAGAACACTACAAACACTAGATTTTTACAAAGGGATTGGGAAAACCAGGTTATTACATCAGATAACTCTCAAACTATTCTCATAATAAATAATTCATTAGTAAACCCAAATAAAAGAGAGGGGTCTGAAGAACCACTTCATAAGATACCTCTCAGGGACAAATGACCCTAGATTTGTTCGAAAGACAAAACAAACCTTGATATCTAGGAGCACCAATCCCTCATCTATCTCCTAAACAACTATGGTTACACTATGAATTTTCTTCCCCATGTTACCACATGAACATATAAAGGTCTCACCATCCACACTCACATATTAGGGAGTCTCTTTTCCCATGTCGAGATACTATCCAATTTGGACAGCACTGACTCGCCCGCATGAGTTTAATCATATCCACCCTAATGCATCTTGATTAGGGATCAGATCCTCCCCGCCCCATAGTCTGGACTTTTCACACAAATTCAAATAAATTAAAACATCCGATCATATAGTTAACAATTTCAAACATTACATCATAGTCAAGTAAAAAACAAACACCAAACAAAACTCAAAACAACTCTGGGTACTGGGCATGAATATATGCCTCCTATTCCCAGGTACCGTCCTCAAGGCCAACATGACTCCATAACACACAAACCAAGGGAATGGTTCATCCATGAAGCACCTTCTCCTCATGATCCTCGATCCTCATTGGTTTCTCCACGAATGTTTCATCGTCCTCAATATTTAGCTCTCCCCAGTTGAGGACGTGCGAATCATCGTGTAGATACTGACAGGGCTGAGACACATGGAAGATGTTGTGGACCCTCAGTAGCAGAGGTGGTAGCACTAACTAATATTCCACTTCAACGACTCTCCACAGCACCTCAAAGTGTCCGATGAACTTGGGAGAAAGCTTACTCCCCTTGCCGAACCTACACATCCCATGCCGAGGGGAGACCTTTAAGAAAATGTGGTCCCCAACCTCAAACTCCAAGGGTCTCCTCCTATGATCGACATACAACTTCTAACAGTCTGAAGACCCCTTCATCCTCTCATGAACAAGCTAAACCTTCTATGTCATGCTCTTCCCAAACTTTGGGACAAGAAAACCTGCTTCCCCAACCACGGTCCTGCACAAGGGCGAATGACATGACCTCCCATGCAAGGTTTCAAACTAATCCATGCTAATGGTAGAGTGATAGATATTGTTTTAGGAAAACTATACCAGAGGAAAGTGTCATACCCATGATACCCTGAAGTCCAACACACATTCTTGTAACATATATTACAACTTCTGGATGGTCGTCTCTGTATGCCCATCTATCTACGGATGGAAAGTAGTGCTAAGGCATAGCTGGGTGCCAAAATCACATTGTAATCCCTTCCAGATTTGTGAGGTAAACTGTGCATCCTGATCTGAGATTATGGACCTCAGAAATCCATGAAACTTCACTACCTCATCTACATACCTCTGAGCTAAGGCATCCACCACACTCGACTCCTTGATTACGAGGAAGTGTGCTGATTTCATTAGCCGGTCTACCACTACCCATATAGCATCGCAACCTCCTTAAACCATAGGTAGTCCCTTTATGAAATCAATCGATATGTCATCCCAATCCCACTTTGGGATATCTAATGGCTCGAATAAACCTCCTGATATGCAGTGTTTATCCTTCACCTGCTGACACATGAGGCACTTTTCACAAACTCCTCCACTGCCTGCTTCATCCTGGGCCACCAAAACTGACCCCTCAAGCCCTGGTTCATCTTGGAAACTCATGGTTATACCACTAGAGGGGAGTTATGTAACTCATGGAGAACTACTTCATGAATTATCTCTAGGAAAAATATAATTCCATGAAACAACATTTGATTCTGACCATCTTCCAACCATCCTTCTGGAGCATCACCCTGGCTAACATGATCATGAATCACTTCAGCCTCTAAGTACCCCCATTGAAACTCCTCCACTTGCTTTACCAAGGAAGAATGAACCGTCATCTGGAACAGAAAACCTCTACCATCATCCACTCTCATTCTTAGATGTAAAGCAGACAACTCCTCCATTATATTCCAAGCATTTGATGACTCCCAAACCATATCCTTTTGCAAATTCCTTCTCAAGGAATCATCCACCACATTAACTTTTCTTAAGGTCTAGGAGATCTTGAAGTTGTAGACCTGAAGAAACTCCATCCACCTCTACTTACACAAGTTCAGGTCTCATTGGGAGAAATCTATGAAGACCAAGAAACATTCCACGATTACGTAATACCACCACAAATTTAGCACAAACACAACCACTGAAAGCTCCAGGTCGTGGGATGCATAGTTACATTCATGAGGATGTAACTTCCTAGACCCATAATAGATCACTCCCCACTATTGAATCAGCACACACCCCATTCCTGAACTAGAAGCATCACAGAAAACTTCAAACCTTACCCCTTACTCTTGAAACCTCATCACTAGGGCACTAACCATCTTCCTCTTCAGATAACTGAAATCCATATGGCACTCCTTACTCCAAATGAAAGCCTGGTCTTTCCTGGTCAAGGCTATCAATATCACTAAAACTCGAGAGAAGTTTGGAACAAACCTCCAGTTGTAACTTGATAGACCCATAAAACTACAAACATTTACCACGTTCTTGGGATCTACCCAAGAAGAAATGCTTCGATGTTAAATAGTTCCACTACTATTACCTTATGAGACACCAAATGTACAAGTAAGTGCACCTCTCGTTTCCAAAACATGCACTTGGACAACTTCCTATAGATATGGTGGTGTTATAGGACTTCCAAAACTATCCTTAGATGCTCGGTGTGATCATCCTCTGATCTTGAGTAGATCAGGATGTTGTCAATAAACATGACTATGAACCGGTCTAGATATTCATGGAAAATAGAGTTCATGAATCCGATGAATATGGCTAGTGTGTTCGTAATGCCTAACAACATGACCATGAACTCAAAGTGCCTATATCTACACCTGAAAGAAATTTTCAATATGTCACCCTATTTCACCCTGAACTAGTGATATCCTGACCATAGGTTAATCTTAGAGAACCAACCTGCTCCCTTCAATTGGTCAAAAATGTTTTTGATCCTTAAAAGGGGGTATAGGTTCTTGACCATCACCTGATTTAGTCTTTAGTAGTCTAACCATAGACTGAGACCACCATCTGTATTCTTTGCAAACAAGATTAGAGCACCCTATAATGACATGCTCAGTTGGATAAAACACTTCTTCATCTAGTAATCAACATTAATTCAAAAATCAAAAAACTCAGAAGGTTCCATCCAATAGGGAATTATCGAAATCGTACGGGCACCGAGTTGCAAGTCTAACCCGAACTCAACATCACGTCGAGGGGGTAGAGTCACGACCTCTCCAAGGAATACATCTAGGGACTCACTGATGATTCCTAATACATCCACCATCTATGTGTCTACTGAATCCACTAAGAGCTCAACTAACAAGGAAAAAAGGGTCTCCACTCACCAGCTGCCCTCCTTGAAACACTTCTCACCAACAAAAGTTACACACTAGATGGCCATATCTGAAAACACGACCCTTCTCCGAAATCAGTCAATAACAGTGTGTATGAAAAAAACCCATTCAATTCTTCAGATGACATCGTATGGATGAATTTTAAATAGAAAGATATCCCCACTAGACTGATTCGGCCCTAGCATCAGTCTTCATCCTTTAAAAACATCAAACAGGATAGTCTAACCTCTAACTGGTGTACTCAACACTAGGGGTATAGAGAGTCTCTCTACATCTAGGCCTATGTAATGGTCTAGACCGGGTGTAACAAAGGAGTGTGAAGCTCATGAATCAAACAAGGAACATGCAAGAGTACTAAACGAACTGATCATACCTCGAACGACCTATGGTCATGTTGGAATTGCTACCTCTACGGCGTGCAACAGCCCACACCTAGCTCCCCTACCTCTTGGATATCGACTATTTCCCCAACCATGACTTGGTTGAGGTCCATAAGGAGTGACCTGTGGTCGACCTCCTCCAGCACCATCCGCCCTCGGTGGAGCGAGAGCTCACTGCCCCTGCTGCTGTTACTAAAAGTGTATAGCTGGAAACTACTATTGCTGAGGTGGGCGATGAACCTGCTCAACTCCATTATAGTGCACTTGGTCTGGGAACTGATTCTGAAGATTCCCACGATAGCCACAGATAAATAACCTCGGTCCTAGGCTCATAGATAAAGGGAACAGATTGGGAGATCGAAACTAGAACTGTTGGGGCTTGCTCCCCGCCGGCTGAAACATGGATGGACCTAATGCTGGAGGCCTGCTGCTAACGGCCTTACCCTTCGATAAGCTCAACTGGATCCCCTCTCATTACACACCACCTAGCGTGTACATCCCCTCCACCACTTTATCCTTCTTCTTAACCTCCAATTACATTGGTAGAGTGAAGGGAGTAACATCATACTGAAGAGAAGGTCAGAGCGCCTCCTCTAAGAACCTTTCATGTGACTCCTCATCTGGAAAGAGGTCCGAAGAAAAATGAAGGAGATCCTTGAACTTGATCCCCAACTCTATAACTGACATACTCCCTTGCAGAAGGGAGAGTATCTCCTGCCTCTTCTCAGCCTTCATTGTGGAAGAGAGGAGTTCTTCCTAGAACTCCCCCTCAAAGTCAAACCATGAAACCTCATACTTCTTCTCCATGAGATAGAGCTTCCAACATTGATGCACCACTTCCCGCATCTGAATTATAGCTAAAGGAACCCAATACTTAGCTAGATCATAGATCAAGATGAAAGCTATCACCAACTCCTTGAGCTAGTTATTTGTCTCCATGTATGATACACTGCCCTCGTACTTCCTGAGGGTCGGCCTCCATAAAACCGCACCACCTCATCCACGTACCTCTGTGATAAGGATGTAGCATACTGTTTGAGGTATTTCCACCACCACCCCCAAGTGGTCCATGCCAGAATTAGGGAGTTGGAATATGGGGGTGAGGATAGCTGTAGTCCATAGTGGCCTTTGACCTAGAGGCTCTAAGGATAAATAGAGGTATGATCTATGTCCTTTATACTTTTTACAGTAATAGTTGTTAGACACTATTGTGAGGTACTCTTATCTTTCCACTTATATATCTAGGTTTAATTAGGGTGAAGTAGAGTGATGGTAGAACCCTATGTTGGTGTTGTTGATGTAGATTTGGATTCATGAGGAAGACAAACACTTTCCCCATCGAGACATGTTTTTATGATGCGATCAAAATTGTGTGGGTGAGTCAGTGATTCCCAAATTTGAAAATATTGAGGTGTGGTGGATGAGTTTCATAGAATTTTTTGTTCATGGAGAGTTATGCATTAGAGTATTAGAGCACGTCCTGACATTTCCAGTGGATATTTTCTTCTTTACCTTTATGTTTAGAATCCTAGGTGAAGGGATA
The DNA here is from genome assembly GCA_963277665.1 of Viscum album. NCBI lineage: Eukaryota > Viridiplantae > Streptophyta > Magnoliopsida > Santalales > Viscaceae > Viscum > Viscum album. The sequence continues at coordinate 1,686,030,060 of OY728132.1, read as the reverse complement.
GCCTTCCATAGATCCATTATGTAGTGGTAGAGTTAGAGTTAGAAAATATGATGTTTCTGTAGTGTGGACTAGTTACCTACAATATGTACTCAACTGGGATGCCAATAGTTGGTGTGATGATGTTTCTTTCTCAGAGATATCTGTTATATCTAGAGGTTCGGAATTGAAGGGCCCAATAATACCCAATGTTTACACTTGTAAATCCTTGTGTTGTTCATTGATACCCTCATGTGATCAGTGTAAACTTGGTATAAAATATACTTTAGGAGGTTGTAGGGTAGTTCATCCAAGGGGTGGATGTGAACTATGGTGTTACAATGATTTCTACATTAGGTTTTCAATATGGTGTGTCGTTAGACCTTATGAATATCGATGGACTATGGTTCTTGCTGTTTACCACCTATCATAGCTAAGGAGACATGCACCCATTTTTTTCATGATGTTGAAATGGTTGGACCCGGATGTGGGTGTGGTTTGTCCATAGTGGTTCCATTGAGTGTATTATTATAATCCGAATAGAAACCCTTGGTGATCATTCTAGTGTGAGAGTTCTAGAGGAGGGGACATTTTCTTTCCCTGTTACCTAGGATTTCTCTTTTTAATGATGAAAATCTTTAAGATGGGGTGAATTTAATGACTCATTTTTTCACCTGTAATACTTTGGAATATTTATAAGAATATTTTAAAGCCAGGTGCTAAGTCGATTTGGATTTTGGGGCCCAAAGAGCCTCAAAGTAGTGATATTTAAAATATTAAATGTAGATACCCTAAGCTTGACGTACAAGGAAATTACATTACATTTGTGGAATAATTAATACATAAAAAAACAGACACACAAGGACCGTAATAGTTTAGTGTCTTTGGAAACTTGGAACGTAATCTTCTAATCGTGGTGAAAGAGCTTCAACATCTCCCATAAAGATCTTCCCCCCCTTTTTTTCTTACCTAAAACTTTTCATTATATCCTGGGGAAAAGAAAACATAAAAAGGGTGAGCTCAAATGCTCACTAAGGGTAAGGATGGAGAAAATAAAACATACCATATACATTTGAACTTAAAAACATGAACATAATGTTTAAACATCAAAAGCTTGAGCAATGAAATTAAACATGGAAGTACGTAAGGAATAGATCATAAAGAAACATTAAGAATGATAAAATAGCATGGGAATAAAACATGTAATTGTGGAATCCCTTAAGCACATGTAATGATTTCCATAGTAGCCAAGGCATTGCTGCCAAGACCATCTTAGTGGACAAAGTCCCTTTCTGAATCGAGTTCACTCCTCGTTCCAGTCCGGTAATACTGAACCAGATTAACTTACCGTTCCAGCCATGTATATCTCAATAGATATAAATCTTTACCCAATGCATTGGAGGGAGATATAGGTCCGACCCATCTCATAATGAAATCATTATTACTTGTGCCACAAAATAAACATACATCATTCATAATAAACCAATAAATAAAATGGGTTTCATAAACATCATCCCATCATCACATAATCCATTTAAAAGAAATGGATATCATTTCATAATAAGAAAAGTGAAACCATGTAAATCATAAAGACATTACACTTGAAACATACACATATTAAATAATGTCATCTTAGATGAAAATGGTTTTGATAAAACACTTGAAATGAATTCCTGAGGAAAATATCATTTTTTCTTCAAAATCATTTTCTTTTCACAAAATGTCATGCAATTTTAGAAGAAAAGTTTTTTGTTGAAAATAGTCATGAAATCTTTTGAAGTAAGCTTCATGAAAATAAGGATTTATAAAACCATAAAAATACTTTCATGCCATATACGTTAAAAAAACATTCTTATCATACTTTTTCCGGAAAAGTCAAAAAAGTACCTCGTAACGTAAACAAAAGAAAGATTCTTTAAATACCATGTAGTAAAAGTAAAAAGTGGGTAAAAAGGAATTTAAACATACATGAAACCATTTTTAGGAAACATGGACATGGATGATAACAATAACCCCAGTAAATACTTACAAATAAGCAATCTCGGATTAAAATGAGATTTTGCAAAATTATCCCTTACCTTAGGTCCGATATGCTTCGTACGTATCCAAACATCCTGTATAATGATTTAAATAATGTCATTGACTTATTTCAGAATCATATTAATTGTTATTATATCATATATGGTTCACTTATGACTTTATATTACCCGTTCTTTTGTAAATTCATGTTAAAGTGGCGTTTTGGGTAAAATCGTCTCATTTGTCGTTTGTGTTTTAACTTGAAATTATTCATATGATTAATTAGATCATGATTAATTAAATCAAGAATGTAAAACATGATTTATATATAATATATATTCAGAATATACATATATATAATGTATCGATAAATGGAAAGAAATACACCGTTCATGGAGACGGTAGGCCGTATGTACGCATGAACGCTGTTTTTGTTTCCTTATTGAATTGAATGGAATTAAGTAGATGACATAAATATATATATACATAAATCCAGTAGTATTATTATGTCATATATTTTATGATTATTTATTATATATACTTTATAATCATTCTTGAATGGTTATCATGGAGAGTGAATCTCATCGCGTCGTGGAGACGGTATTCCGTACGTACGCACGAGCGATGATATCATTCCCATGATCGTCTAATTGTATTAAATTGTATGTATAATATTACAGAATCAATATCACTTTACAATAATCATATATTTTCATTACTTTTACCATTATACCCATCCAAGTAAGGTGGTGGTGGAAAATAGATTACACCACGGCGTGGAGACGGTATTCCGTATGTACGCACGCGCGGTGATTTCGTTTTCTGTAGGATTGATTGATGGTGAAATATGGTTTTTTCATACTTATAATAGAATATATGTATATGAGTGATACTTATGTTATTACTTCATAATGAAACAACTAAATAAGAATAAGTGGATGAAGAAATAAAGTTGAAAGAATCGGTAATGGACATTACCTCTTCTTTGAAGCGCCTCTTTGAGACCTCCTCTTAGGGCACTAAAATTGGCCTTTGAAGAAGACCAGGACCTCTAGGATGTTTCTAGGGAAGTGGATAAGAGAATTTTTCAGGGGTTGGCCGAGCTTGAAATCTCAAAGTGGTGTGAGGAGGAGAGGGAGGAGGTGCCCTTTTATAAGGGAGGAGAGGGGCACCTTTGGAATTCTTACAAATATTAATTTATAATAAATCTAACCCTACTTAAAAACCTCAAAAAATGACTCATATTCAAATATTATATGATATATGGTTGTAATATCATCAACCAATAAAATTTATACATGTTTGGATCTTATTTTAAACCTTATCATTTTGATTTATCCTTATTTAATCTATTTAAGTTTATTTGTGGTAATAAAATTCTAAATTTTAAATTATAACAAATAATTACTTATTTGTTTTGAATTTAACATAATTGGTTACTTTATAAAATTATAGACCATATAAATTTAAATTTATAATTTTTAAATATTTTTGTGATATTTAAACAATTTTATAATATGTTATTTTTATAAAATAACAATAGTGTCAATTTTGACACTATTCATTAATTGAATTTAAATAAAATATATACAGATAATATGTTCGAAATAAAAGCATTAATAGATTCATAAAAGGTCATATGTATCTATAAAATTAGTGGAGAACATTAAATAGTTTATATAATATATATTTTATTATTTTTAAAACCATTTATTTGGTTTATCTCTTAATAAAATAATTACTACAACATTTTTGTATAATTATTTAATATACTTATTTGTTGCATAAAAATTAAAAATAAAATCCTATAATTAAGATAAATCTATTACCTTTCACAATAATACTTTTACTAGAATTTATCATCTTAAAATCATAATATTTAAATTGTTATATTTATTAAATTATGAAGGTGACAACTTTGGCATCATTTAAAATAAAATAATATAAGTGTCATAATAACTTTTATAAGACTCCAAACGGTTATTTATAAGGTCATTAGATGCTTATGGTATATATATAAACTACAAATAAGTTTTGGTCGGGTATGTGGGCCTTTTAATGGGTATTATTATTTCAATAATAACTATATTACTGATTTTTCACTTATTAAATAATTTCTCCATCATTAATGTATCACCATTAATGACAATTATTTAATCCCTAAAAATTCTGAATAAATTATCATTATGTAGATAATTTTATTAGAGTTCTGGAGACAATTAATTTTCTAAGTTTTATTATGTTTATCACTGAATTAAAATTATTATACTTATAATATTTAAGAGAGTGACATGTTGTCACTTTCTTTGGTTTTAATAATAATTAAATTATTTTCATAGTCAAAAGTCCATAAAATGAATCTAATCAGAACCTTAGGTAATATGGGTATACTTTTATCCATCAAATAGAATTTTTTCATGTGTTAGGGTAATTTTATAATATTATATTTACCCTTAATTACTCGATTTACCTTTAACTATGGTAAATAAAATTTACCGTAGTTACTATTCATAATTCCCAAAAATAAAAAGTAGCCTATTAACATAATTTAGACCCACTGATTCAAAATATGGAATCCATTTTTTTAAATTAAATACACAAAAGTTTCATAAATTAAATTAAAATTAATCCCGTCATCGAATGAAAATGGGTTTTTGTTTAAAACATTGCAAAAGATTAAATTGATTTATCCTACGAATTCAATGTAAAATCAAGGATAATGACATACATTATATTAAATCGTAAAAATATATTCTATTTATACTTTAAAACCATTAAATATTATAATTTAACCACATAAGTTATTATGATGAAAAAAGATGTTTTTAATTAAAATATAGCATGTTTTTACGATTAATTAAAATATGAAAGTTATCAGAATAATATGAAAAATTTATCCAAGGTAAAGTTTTATATCCTGATTCCAAATAATAATTTTATTTTGTAAAATTTAACTTATAAACATGTCAAAAACTAGATTTAAAGTGGGTGCGCCATCAAAAGGCGACAAAACTGCATTTTTTTTTGAAAAATACTTATTTTACTCGAAAAATTCATTTCGTTCTTATACCATGTTCTAGAAAATGTGTAAGATGAATAATAATGTTATAAAATTCAAAATTTAGTTAATACTATTCATAACGGCTAGTTCATAATAATATTTTAATAGCATATCGTTGTTTAGTGAAACCCGATATTGCGTGCAACACACGCTATCGAGGAAGGTTGTGATTGTGTGTAATGCAAGCCAAGTCAGGGTTGCGTTTTGTGCAAGAATCCTTCCTTGTTTCATATAAAAAAATCCATACATATTTCATTTATACATTGAATATATATATGTAAATACTCAATGTTGCGTAGAATAACTATTTTCAAAATTGTGTGTAACACGATCCAAGAATAGTGTTGCGTATACTACAAGCTAATACGGTGTTGCGTATAGCGAAAGATAATCTTGGTGTATCGTACAACAGAAGATATGAAAGAGTTTAAAAATAATATATCTTATAAAATCTCGGGTTATTACATTAAATATATTTTATCATGCATGCAAAGTTTCTTTTGAAATGTAGAATAAATCCTGATTGGAGTCTCAAATTGGAATTATTAGACCAAAACTAAGTTTATAACGTCATGTGTACCCTAGGCGTGAAATAAATATTTTTGTTTTCAGGTGTCTGATCGAAGGAGAGTTGGTGGCATGGAGTTAAAAAGGGAGTTAGTTGATTAAATTAAATTAAATCAATTATACCCCTCTCGCACCCCTTTAATGCGCACAAGATAAGATAAGAGAACCCCCTCCCTTAACCCTTTTGAGATAAGTTCAACCAAGGCCAAATCAAAGTAATGAGGTACTTTTGATATCCATTTTTGACAATGATCATCATTATATTGAGGAGTATCATGATTCATGTGTCGTTTTGGACCCAAAGATTCTACGTTTCACAATGAGGTAGGAAGATTTGAGTTTTAGTCTAGATACCCTTCATTATGCGTTTTTATGCTTTTAGAGACCTATTACGATTTCTAGAGATCCGTTCTAGGTTGATTTGTAGGTTTTGGGGGAAATAAGGGTGATTCAGGTGGCTTATAAGGAAATTCCCATCAGAATTCACATTTACATGACGTGTAAACTAGTGAGACATGTTGTGTGTTATTCTAGTTTGGGGAAGATGACTTTTGGGGACTATATGATTTGTATTAGGGTTACGCTCCAGGTAGTGACCTCATGTTGTGTGGCCAGAGGACAAGGGCATGGTATCTGTGTGATAGTACATGGTCGTGTGAAAGTACATGACCATAGTACCTGGAAATAGGGTTCCAGACACAGTAATGGGAAAGGAACATGGCCAAATGGCCGTGTTTTTGGGACACACCATGTACTATGGGGTATATGTCATGTGTGAGATAGGGATAACCGATCCATGTGGAGGGAAGACAGAACCTGGGGGTTTGGGTGAGGCCGGACATGCAGTTTACATCCCATACATGCAGTGTCTGTCTACATGGCCATATAAGTCATGCTGTAGAGGACATGGATAGGTTCTTGGGTGGGTTCACACACTGTGTCAACCCCAGTGCACATTGCATACTTTCTTAGGATCTTCTTGATAAATTCCTCCTTATTTATCTCCTTCCCCAGGGCTTGTATTTAGGCATGTGAGTAGCCTATCCTGATCATTTTTTCATGTAGGATGCAATAGTGGCCTCCGTAGTGGTCTGTGAGATGTGATATGGCATGATTTTAGAATGACACTATAGTAGCAGTGTTATGCCTTGTGTAGTGATTAGGGAAAATCATTGGGTTGATGTATCATGTCAATATGTGGGTCCCCTAGGCTCTTTAGGATGGTAGAGGGGTGCTACTATGTTGTATCAGTGCCTGGGTCCTCTACCTGTGGCAGTGTTGTGATGTGAGGTATGGAGAGCGTGATTCCATTTTCAATGGAGTTTTCCCATGACAGATATTGATGTGGTTCTTAGATAGATATGCTAGAACTGGTACTCCCCAGTGGAATTATGGTGCAGGTTTCCCTTAACACTCTTCTTTTGTAGAGATGGAACTCCCCACATCATGTGTGTAGGTTATTTACCCATGGTGTAGTTACTACGGAGTTAGTACTCCCCTGATGGACTAGGGTGTGGGTTCCCTGTATAATTCATGTAGATAGATATAACAATACCCTTTAGTGTTAGGGTGAAGCCCCTCCGTACTCGTTGGCGATATGGAGTAGTTACTCCCATATTGTGCTATGATGCAGGTCATCTATCTATGGAGTTAGTACTCCCCTACCATGTTAGGGAACATGTCCTCTAGATGTGACGTACAAATAGAGTGGGTACTCCCCTACCATGTTAGGGTGTGGGTACTCTATTCTTGGATTCAAAACTCCCCTATCATTACAGGGTGAAAGTCCCCCATACGCATTGTTATTGTAGAGTTGGTACTCCCCAGTCATATCTAAGAGCGTGTCCTCAATCCTGGGGTTAGTACTTCCCTTTCATGTTAGGGTGTAGGTCCCTGGTAGTGTTGTACTCCCCTGTAGTACCTGGCTGTGGGTCCCCAATATATAGAGGGTACTCCCATCTCCTTCCAGGGTGTAGGTACTCTATCTATTATTTGGTACTCCCTCATCATACTCGGGTGTGTCTCCTCATATTTGGAGCAGTACTCCCCAATTTTGTTAGGGTGATGGTCCCTTATCTATGGATTTTTACTCCCTTGTCTTTGAGTTGGGATGAGAAGTGGGTCCTCTACTAGATTTGGAGATCCCTCAGTTGTTGAGAACATTAATGAGGAGAGGGATATTACACTAGTTATGTGTGATACCTAGTTAATATTTAGTGATCCCTTGAGAGAGGGAGGTGTAGGACACTCTATACAAGAGTGAAAGAGGTTTCATGTGTTAGTTAGGAGCTAGTACTCCCATAGCTATAGGGTATTGAGAGGTGTATGGCCCTTCATTTTCTCTCATTAGAGTGGATGCACATGGTGTATATTCTTGATCAATGATCCCACAAATAGGTATAGTGGTGAGGATAAGACCTATCTACTTGGGTTTCTCTAAGATTTTGTTGGGTGAAAGGTAGCGATGAAAAGACAACTGGTTCTAGGCACTAGAGTTTGACCACTTGAGTTATTATCGATGGAGCATGTTCTCTCAGACATACCATTAAGAATGGTATAGAAGTTCCCATTAGTGTTTATCTATTATATGGGTGACATATGGGATGGATTAGATCTTATAGTGTGTTCTCATAGTTTTGTGTTACCTTTGATCCATGTGTAAAATCCTATAGCTAGATACGAGGTCAAAGATTTATGAGACTTAGAGTCTGAGATGAGTATATCTGGGTGATTTTTGGAGTCCTTGTGGTGTTGTATCATTTCTAGGATGACACCCCTTGTGGAATGAGATGAAAAGTCATGTATAGTTGAGGATGGTTCGAGATTGAGTTTCTCCCTTGTTTGGGTTCCCTATGGCAGGTTTGAGAAGACAGATGCCTTTTAGTTTATCACTTTTCTTATGGGGTTCTGGGGGTGTCTATAGAGTATTGATATACTCACCCATAAACAAGATTTTACCACATGTTTTGTGTCTTATATCAACCATAAAACTTTCGATGAATTCCCCAGAGGACCCGAGGAAGTAAGAGCTTATTGATCTTGACCGATTTATATGTTTACTGAAGCTGGGATGATGATATTTTTAACAGTTGCATAGGACATTAACCCCCTCCTTCTGAGTAGGTTGTAAACTTTTATAGTTTTTGGTGGGAATGTGTTTTTCCATTTTACACATTCATTAATTATGTTTTAATCTTCTTTTGGACTGATGTATACATACGTTTTTAGTTTACAACTTTTTATATCTATGCACTATTGCATGGAGGTGTTTGTGGGTGTGTGGACACATGAACCTTAGGTAAAGACCTCCCATCTATGTGATGTGAATACTCAGTGATATTCACTAACCCCTGTCCTATTAGAGGTGGTCTTGGGGAGTTTCAGATTGGGCCTTATTGGGTTGGGTTATAATAGACCCAATCTTAAAAACCATATACCATACTAAAAACAAGAAACCCAAATTCAAATAGTGCATCAGATACAACACCAATATCCAAAGTTGGAAACCTGAACACACACAAGATAATAAAACCCAAAAGATGAATCAAAACCTCATAAAGTTTATTACATAAAAAATCATTATTTATACACATAAAAACTTAAATTTTATAAAATTCACCTAGAGAAAATCTCTACTCATATTGTGTTAAGAGAATCAAAAAAATTCCCCTTCCTAGTTCCACAATCCATGAATTCCCAAATGTTTCCAACACTATGTGAACCAATAACATTATCCCAAAATCAATACCCAACCAACATAATCAATTTAAATATCATAACAATTATTTTTTTAATCCAACCACTTTCAATATAATTCCAACTTTTCACAACTTGATATATACCACATAAATACCATGAAGGATTAAACTTCCAACATCCATCTCACATCACATGGAAAGAAGCATATTTACCAAGTGTAACTTGAATATATATATTTTTAAATAAGATAATAAAAACAAAAACTCTCAATATATGCCTCATTCTCTTTCCATGCTAGGTTATATGAAATAAACCAATGATGAAATGCATTTAATTCATTGAATAATGACTTTATTAGCATAACAAGATACTGTAAAATGATCAAAAATTACAAAAAATATATAACCAACCTATACAAAGAATTATAAAAAACCATACTTCACATTCTATTTAAATAATCATTTTCACTTAAAAAAAATAAATGTTCTATCATTTCCCAAAGGTAACTATGGATAAAAATAAATCCAACTACCAGTAGAGTAAAATCTTTTCTGTAAGAAAAAAACCCAAACCTAGACACCACCCACCAATACATGCAAAAAAACCATCCATATCCAATAGAATATTAAAACTATATGTGCACCAAAATGAGTAAACCAGTTCCACCTTGAGTTAACCTATCTAATATTAATATCCAACTAAAGAGAAAAACCACTCCACCCTAGACAAATTCCCCCACAACCAATCAAAAAATTTCAATACAGGGAATTATTTCCAAACTAGATTACTAACATTAAAACATCAATGAAAATAAATAATTTTATAAACCAAAATGCTTTTAAAACCCAAAAAACCTTTATAAAATAACACTTTGTGAAATATGGTTTTGAACCATTTCCCAAAACATTAACATTTTCAAAAATTTCATCACAAAAACAAAGATAACCATTTCAAATTCAATGAAATCAATTATTTTATGAACCATCCCACTGTGAAAAACATTTAGAGTTTTAAAATATACCACTCTATGGGATTTTAATAAAACTAAAAAATTTATAGAACAAAATACATACCGAAATACACTAATTTCATTAACTTATTTTTATTAAAACCCATTTTTGAAAAATGATTTATCACAAAAGAAACTCACCATATAGATGTTACCCAACCCCATTAACATAAAAAAACAAATTTTTGAAAACCCAGACCCCTATAAACTTTTAGCAAAACAACATAAAACACTTTTATGTTTTAAAAGGTCTATTTATTCCCTAAAAATATAATCAGACCAAATGATTCTTTATAAAAAAACATGGTTCCAAACCCTTTTTGGAAACTAATTCGATACATTAAAAATGATTTATTTTTTATTTTTTTGACTAGGTAAAAATGATAAAAACATGAAAAAAACCTTTTCACTCCCCAAAACACCACGAACGATTGAAATTATTTTAAACCACTATGACCAAACAAATTTTGTAAAATCCACTATTTATGATGTTTGAAAACAAAGTTAGACCACTATTTTTTTAAAGTAAACATTAAAAGTTTCAAAAGGATGGATGATTTTAAATATCATTTAAAAACTCATAATCCATTTATTTTGAAAAAAAAATTCAAAAAAAAAAAATCTTTCAACACCCAATTCTCATTACCACTATAAAATACCATCACAAGACAAAACTATTTTCCTTGAAAACACACCATGCTCAAAAATTCATTTAAAATATCTTAAACCACAAAATAATTAACAAAAGAATAAAAATAAAACTTAACATGTATAGATAAGAAAATTTAAAAAAAAACCAAGAATACCCATTACAAGAAAGTGATTTTCCAATATTGACCCAATAAGGTTATCAACTATAATATCCTCGATTCCATTTTCTGGTATGAATTTTTTAATTTAGTGATTTTTTCTTCATATTTTGAGTTTTGGGATTCTTTTTTGAAAATTTGAGAGATTTTATAGGGTGAATGATTAACTAAACTTGTCGATTTATACTGTAATATTAATCTGGGTTTCTAATAGGCGTTTCATGATTGTCACACATTTTATTTATTTTGTAACATAACCATGAAGGTATGATTTCTCAATTCCATAATTTAAAGAATGGTTGGTGTATGATTTAAAAACCCATGAAACCAACTTAAATTTTAAATATTTTATTTTCTTAAATTAATTTTTAAATAGGTATTCCTTATTTGGATTGTCATCTCAATGTTGGTAAATTCTAGAATCTCCAAGTTCATATATCCCATAGTAACTCTCCTATACTTAAATATAATTCTCCTTCAAATATTTATCTATACTCATAAATATATATTAATTAAATGATTATTCTTCTCTTTATACATATTATTTTTCACCTATCAATGATTCTCTTCTTATCCTATGTTCAAGGTGGCCTAGGGTTTCATGTGGGTCAATTTTAATGAATTTTGTTTATTGACAGGTGTTTTAAACTTGATTTAAAGACCATTCCTCATATATTTAGTAGTGAAAAAACTATTGAAAATTATTTTATCAATCAACTAGTTTTTGAATCTACATGTCTTCCTATATTTTGAAAACCATGATTGCTTTATATTCCTATTTTTTTCAGATGTAAATAGTTGTTTTTAAAGTCTATGAGAATTAGTTAAATTTATATTTGTGTTCTCATTTATTTTACAAATAGATGTGGGAAGAGACTTTATTTGGTAGTATATAATTGGTTTTGGACAAATATGGTGTTTTATAAAATACCTCTATTGAAATTATTTTAAACAGTTAGTGATGTTTAATGGAAATGATAAATCATGGTTATGAATAAATTATTAAGATGTTTTTATAGAAAACCCATTGGTTAAAATAATATTTAGCTAATGTAAAACATTTTTATCAATTAAACCATGTATATAGAATGTATATTTATATAATTTTAGATACTTTATAAAAATGTGATTTTGATATAGTGAGATATATTATGATGAAAATGGTTTCAATTTTTATGTTTTAGCCATGGAAACCGTTGAATTAACTAAAAAACATGGGTATAATTGTGTACTTAGGGTGGAACTGAGACACATACTATTGTAGGTTAAAGATTTAAAATTCATAGTGGTTGTCATCTAGTTTATCTCTACATAGTCCTACACTAGTGTATGGTAGTCCATAGCCAGGGGATATCATTTTAGTTTTTACCTATAGGACTCACACTATGGAATGATGAGACTATGCCTAGAAGATATTGAATTACATTGGATATGTTTTGTATGGTGACCCCAAGATTTACTAACCTTTATCCATTATGGTATCTCCCATGGGGAATTTCTTGATATTTTACTCATATATACTTAAAATTAATCATATATTTTTTTTTCTTAATATAATGTGTTTTATCCCATAATTTTTTTTAAAAGTTAACATATTAATTTCATTTGTTTTATTTAAAATATAATGTATACTTTTATATTATGTAGTTCAAACTAGTAGTCTATGATTTGTTTTATATTAGATAGAAAAAAAGGAATTGGTGGGATCCAACTAGGATTGTTATTCTCACAAACTATAAAAACACCATGGTAATATGTAGTCCCTATTTTTTCTGATCTTGGTAAAGGAAATGATCATCTCCAAGGATGTAGTTTTAGAGTAGTTTTTATTTGGTTTTAGAGGAGGTGACAAGGTGGAAGATAATAACTTGTCAAATAGATATGGGTAGAAGTAGTTATATTTTAGTTTACTTTTAGTTGTAACTTATAGTTGGAACCATTACATTTACATCCCATATTCTATACTATTTTCGATTATTTTATTTCATATATAAATGGTTTAGAGGTGATGTTTAAGTTAGTGATTAATTGGGTTTTATTTTGTTATTACTATGTTTTATGATTTTAGAGTTACCCTTTTTTATTATTATATGTTTAGTAATACAATTATATTCAGATTTTTTATTTGGATACATGACCTAACAATGTATGTAAATTTATTATTGGGTTCATTGGATGAATATTTTGTTATAATTCCATTATTTTTTGGGTGAAACCATTATAGGGTAATCTTGATGCCCTGTTACTAGTTTTTGAATTATGGTGATCTAGAATAATATTTTAACCTTGTATTGGGACGAATTTGTTAATGTAATGGGGTAAACCATGTTGGTTTATTAAAAATGGTATCAAATATTGATTTTTGAGTAATGTTATTTGGTGAGTCAAGCTCGGTAGGAGATAAAATTGTCAAAACATGAGTAGTAGAATGTGAGTAACTATATGTAAAACCATTATCATGATGACTCTTATTTACCCATGGGATGTTTATAAATGATCATTTTTTACTAAAATTTTATTTTTTAATGATTTTTGGGAAATTAATAATTTGGGATAAAAATTAGAAAGCATTTATAAGGTTCATGGTTTATGTTCTCATGTTATAGACCCCGAAAAAACTACACAACCTATTCTAAAAGGGTCTCATAAATACCCACATGATTGGAACATGTTTTGGGAAACTATTAAACCCAACCATGTATATAAATTTTATCCATACAATATGTTGAGAATGGTTATCACACGGTTTGGGAAACCTTTTATCCTAACCATATAACGTGAGAAATGTGTAGTTTTTTTGTGCTTTCCTCTATTGATGGTTCTTAATATATTTTATTGAGATTTATGAATTATTTATAGTTGGTATTATTTATGTTTATATAATTTCAAATATATTTCAACATGTTTGATGAATTTTTTTCTATTATTTGATTTTATATAGTATGATGTCTCCAGAAAGAGCTTTGGTGAACCCTTCAGAGAAAGTTATGGGTAAATTTGCAAAAGACAACCCTATAATTGACCAAAATCTTATTGATATAGTGGTTATTATAGTTTAGGCTATAGACCATAGATATAGGCATTTCTTAGCTCAAGAGAGTGAAGTGGGTCCTAATTAAACTGAAGATAAGGATCAAGCTTAATATTTACTTCGTCACAATCCTCCATCCATTTAAGGAAGTAATAAACTCAAAAGAATGAGAATTTGATGGAGAAGATCAAAATGATCTTTGAATTTTCATATAATCATGTAGTTATTAAGGTGAAATATGCCACATTCATGCTTGTGGGACCTAGAAGGAAGTGATGAGATTATTTTTATAGAACAAACAGTATGAGAACCTAACATGGAAGGACTTTAAAGTCAAATTCACTCAGCATTTCTATCTGATAACTATGTTACTAGAGAAATAAAGAAGTTTATCAATATCTATTAGTGAAATAATATGTTCATGAAGTATGAAAATCATTTTTTTGATCTCCTTCAATTTATTCCATAGATATTATTAAATGATAATTTGAAATCCTTATGATTTGAAATAGACCTATGATCAAGAATTTGATCTAAATGATCTTCATTAAAACTACTAACCTATACTGATGTGGTGGATAGGGCCTTGATCATATAGGTAGACCAGGTTAGGATATTGGGGATAGTTTATTTTACTCATATTATAAAAGTGATGAAAGGAAGTTTCCCTCAACAAAATAGTAATAAATATTAACTTAAGTAGGTAAGTGGTGGTAGTTCGAGCTACATAGCTCAGTTATCTGTATCTATACCATTGAGGAGATACAAGATAAATAGGGGGTGAATTGACCAATTTAACACATTAAACAGAATTTAAAATCACTTTTAAACTTAAAAATATTAAAATTTATGTGCAGGTTTAGTGGAAATAAACTAAAAAAATAACACCTATATTTTTCTAATAGTTTATATCAATGTAATATTTACTTATCTATACTCCTCAATAGAAATGGTATCCATTAAATCTTAAGTTATTTTTGGAATTAATAACTAAATTAAAAACTACATTTTCTAATGGAGGTGTAACCAGAAACCCTATATTTTCCTTCGAGTCACTACCCAAAAAAAACCTTCCTTTTAAGTGGAAATAATAACTACATACACTTTCCTTTCTTATTAAGAGGTAAAAAAAATACACTATTTACAGTGGAGGTATAAATAATAAAACATTTATTTTTTAAGGTGAAAAATAAGCTAGACATATTTAATATAAAAAATATAAATGATACAAATATACAACTCAATAACCAAAGAATATAGATAAAGGATTTCAAATAGTTGATACATATTTGATTACATCAAGAAATGATTTTTAGAATAATATAAATTTCTTAATGACTATAACAAGTAGACAGTCATGTTCAAAAAAATTTAATTATAGTAGTCATAATAATTTAAAAAATTCTCTCTCTCTATCTCTCTTATTCTCTTCCTTTAGTATTATTTTATAGAGCAATCTACAATGGTTTAATCCTCAATTTTTAAAAAATTTCACTCAATGATCATAATATTTTAGGTTTCCAGATTGAGTGTGTTCTTTTGGTACTTCAAAAATAGTTTCTTAATATCATAGTATGAGTTACCTTTAAAACCTACATAGAATAAAACATTCAAAGTCATGAAACACACACACAAATATATATATATATATATATATTAAGAAAAACTACATAATGTGTTGAGTATATTTTTTGAAACAATTAAAGTTATATATTTTGATACTTAGACATTGCACTTTCTAATCTCCTTCATCCGATAATTGCTTCATTGAAATAATAAACTCTATAATAGAGTGTTAAAAATCATAAAACTATTCTGAAAACATAGAAACATTACACTAAATGATTTAATAATTAAATTTAAAACTTTGTACAGATCATAATATAAGTTCATAAGAATATGTTTATATGTTCATAAAGATCATATATGAGTCCATACAAATCATACATGATTATATATAGATCATTTTATAAGTTCATAAGGATATTTTAAAACATTTTAAGGTTTTCTAGAAAGTATGTATGGTTCATTTAATTTTTTCAATTTTTTTAATGTTAAATACATACTTTATAAGGATGAATAAAAAATTCATAATGTTTAATGAAACTTCCTAAGGTTTGTTGATTTTTTAAATTTTTATTTTAATTCAAAATGTCTACTTCCTTGTAAAGAAATTTATTATGTATGGTTTAATGTTGACTTTGTAAGGTATACTTTATACATAGAGAAAATTTGAATAAACATAGTTTATAAGGTTAAATATACACTTCATACGGTTTATTATGTTAGTCTTAGTCGGGTGGTCGCCGGCATTTCTATGGCTTCAGGCTGATGGCGGTGATTGTAGTTTAAGGCTGGATCTGAGTGGTAATGATGGAAATATGTGGTGAAGACGATGCAGACAGGTGTCAGTGATGATGCAGTGATGGACAACGATAGTAATGAAAGTCCTGAGGCAATCGCAGGGAGAGTTGGGTGCTGATTTTTGAATTTTGTGGTTTTTGGAAGGTGAAATTGGCGACACATGGATCAGGGTTTTTTTGATTTTTAATTTTGATTTGGTATGTTGTATGTTTTGTCTAAGCAGGGCAGTGTGGGTGATGTGGAAATTCTGTATGGTTCTCACTTCTCCAAAAAGTGCTTTCTTAAAAATAAAAATAAAAATGGACTGGTTTCATAAGGTTTATTAAAACTTCATAGGGTTGTTTTAATTTTTGAAAAAACACTAAAATCTCAAAAAATGTCGATACATAATACTTAATTCAATTTATCATTATAGAATATGAAATCTATAATTACAATAATTATAATAATTAAAATCAAAATTCATTATATTCAATATTATTCTTAAAAATTAATATTAAGAAAGTATAAAATACAAGTTAGAGAATAAAAAAAATTAAAGTAGAAAAAAAAATTAATAAGTATAAAATATAATTTTTTTAACAATAATACATTTTTGTAAGTTTTTTAATAATAAAATATAGTTTTTTAATTATCAAAATAAAAAAGAATAAGAGTGAAAATACTAAAGAGAAAAGATTAAAGAGTCACTCAAATCAAACTCTAATAATCTCTAAATCTAAAACTCTTACAATCTACCACTTTTTGGTTATTAAAAACTAAAATATTTTAATAATAACTTAAAAAATATCTCCCTTTTTGTAGATAAAAAAATTTAAAATGAATGAATTAAAAAACACCTCTATTAATATAAATTTTATAAATTAATAAACTCTTCCTTTAAGAATGAATAACATAGTAAATACATAATCATTCTTAAAGAAAAATGAGTCATGAGTAATTAATAATATATATTCACATGATATTAATTTTTAATTATAATTTTTTATACATAATCCCTCCTAAATTATTGTATACTTAAAAATAATTTAGACTCTTAAAACACTAAAAACTAATGTAACAAACACATAAAAAAGTGTTTAAAAAGTGAAAAATTTACTAATTTGTCATGTCAAAACCTCATCTATAGTATCCCAATAAACTAGATACTTAATTGAATCTCACACAAAATTTAATAATATTGAAATACAACACATTGAAAGTAAATATTCTTCATCCATAAACTCATTTAAAGATTCCTTATTCATATCATAGGGAAAGGAAATAAAATAAGGGTGAGTTAATATTCTCAATAAAGGTATGTTTATAATGGATTATATGATGATTAAATAAGGAAAAATCAATATGGAAAGGTAAATAACTAAAAACACATTCCACTAAATCAATAACTTGAGAAAGAAATTTATCCATGGATAATATCAATGAATAAATATCATGGATAATGATAACTTAATTTTCAATTGATCAAATGATTAATATTGTATGTCATGATCTCATACATCAGGATATCTATATCGTTAAGGCCATGAGCCAAGACAGTTTAATCGATGGGTAGGTATACATCAAAAAACCATTTTATTTGGCCAAATCATTTGTCTCATAAGACATTTTGATGTATCAAGGGGATATCTATAGCTAGGAACCACCTATAACTACATTTATAATTCATTTCTCATATATTTAATGATCAATTTAATTTATAAACAATATACCTTATCAAAAAATAATTGCATTGAGTAAAGAATACATAATATCAATATTTCCCTCATAAATTAAATAACATTTATGGTAAAACACTATTTATAGAAATGATATATAGTTTATTAAATCTTCATATACATGATACAAAGAATATATATATTTAATATAAATTTAATACACAATGATCACAGGAAATTGAATGTTTCAAGAGAAAGTTAATAACTAAAAAATATAGTATGAAAGTAAATTTTAATACTTTTCCTAGTCAAATTGACTATATATTATTCCAATAAATAATAATTATGGTATCATTACAACATATCCTTATTGGAGTATAAGTAAAATAAATAGTTGTTTGTGTTTATGAATATAAAAACTATAAAAGTCATTAAACTCATTCTTGAGGAAAATACCCTTTTCAATTTGAAAGTAACTTTTAAAAACATAATATTTCAAGAATATTAGAAAAAAAATCTTTGAAAATGACATTTTAAACTTATAAATTAATCTTCAAACCAATTAGTAGTAATGATAGTGGGAAAATTCCATTAATGTTGAGCATGTTAAAACAAATATTCCTTTCACATTTTCGTTAAAAAGTCAAAAAGTTCATAGTTCAGAAAACAAAAAAAAGATTCATTTTTAACCATTTTTTCAAAAAAAAGGTTAAAAATATATTTAATAAATAATTTTAGAATATTAAAAATATTCTTTAAATATTTTTATGAAAAATTTGAATATGGAGGAAAAATATCCCTGACTGAGTAGAAAGACATTTCAGTTTTCCTTAAAAACATATTTCGATATCTTATGTACTTAAAAGAGGGAAATGAAAGGAAACATTATAATTTAAAAAACCTTATAAATATAAAATACACTTATTCTAAGATATAATTATCATACCATTGAAACTTAAAAATAAAAAATCTCGAATATTGATGATATTGTGAAATAAAGCCTTACCACTTTGGTAACTATTGAATAAAAACCCCCATAAAATAAATTAATTTTAATAAAACATTAAATACAATGAATATATATATATTCATGATATAATTTATCCTAGGGGTAGTAGATACACCTACTAAAAAGTAATAGGTGCATAATACCATATATGTCTCAATGGAGTGGAAATTTAGACCAAATATCTTACAAAGATCATACCATTGAATTTGGAATTCATATATGAATTTATTATGTAAATAAAATGTAAATGCACAAAAAAAATTGTAAATAAAATATAAAAAAGAAAAAATTAAAAATTTATTACACACATAATATTATACTATCAAATACAATGAAGAAGGAATATAACCCAATGAAAATAATTTGAGTTATGAAACCCCTTACAACTTTGTAACTTTCTAGTAAAATTGCATTGGATTAAATAACTATAAATGAAACTTAGAATACCATTAATTTTGAAGTATTAATGATATAAAATTTAAATAGTCATTATATAAACCATAAAAAATAAATTAGGTTCATAAAATTAAAATATGACTTAATGAAAGGAAATTGAGAAAAAATCTCTTACAAAGATCATAAAATTGATGTGAGAATCAATAAATGAAGTGATTATGTGTAAAAAATGTAAATAAAAATAAATTTTTTTGAAATAAAACATAAAATAATAATATGTCATTCCACACACAATTTTGGCATGACATAGTTAATAAATAATTAATATAACCCAATGAAAATAAATTGAGTTATGAAATCCCTTATAATGATCATAACATTGATGTGAGAATTAATAAATGAATTATTATGTGTAATAAATAAATCTATTCATAAAAAAGTTTAAATAAATCATATAATAATCAAATGTCATTACACACATAATCTTATAATATCAAAGACCCTGAAGAAGTAATATAACCTGATGAAATGAAATTGAGTTATGAAACCCCTTACCTCATACTTACCTTTAGTTGAACATGATTTAAACTCATGTATAATGGCTTTAAACATGTTATAAATTTATACCAAAAACTATATTCATATTTATAATATCATATATTATCTTATTAAAACACATCATCACTTATTCATCAATAATATTTCATTATTACCATTCTTTCAGGTGTTAATTGCTTCATTTTATCATGCATGTTTTGTTATGGATGCTTTGGTTCTTATGCATAGAATATTGTTCCATTATCTACAAAATTATTTTAATTTTATAAATATCATATTTTTTTCTTTAGATACATTTTTATAATCATTTTTTGAACTTATTCTTGGATAATTAATCCCATTGCTTCATGGAGATGGTAGATCGTACTTACATATGAGTAACATTATAATTTCTTTAATGGGTTAAAGGGTAAGTAACTGGATGATATATTAATTTTCAAGAATAAATATCATGTCATAATTATCATATATATATATTCATTAATTTAATAACTATAACTATCTATTTAAGTCGGTGATGGAAAAGAAATTTCATTGGTTTGTGAGGTAGTAGTATTCCATACACAAGAGTGATGGTTTTGTTTCCCATATGATGGAGAAGAATATAAATGAATATTATTACCTTATAAAAATAAAATATTAGTATATGGTTAATACTTGTGTTATTATATTTTAAATTTTAATACATAATTTTAGGTTGTAAAGAATAATTAAAAAAGAGTTTAGTGAAGACATTTGCTTTATCTTAGAAAAACCTCCATTGGATCTATTATTAAGGGCCTTAGGGTAGGTCTTTTGGGAATAAAAGTAGCTCTATAACATGGATAAGTATTTTGGGGAGATATGTTTTCTATGTTTTGTTGAGATAAATGTCTTAATAGGTGTGAATAAGAGAGGATATAAGGTTCCTGTTTATAATTTAGGTGAGCGGCAGACTTATATTTTTTCATAATTTTACAATAATTTCAATCCACTTTCTTTAAAAAATGGCTCAAAAAAGATCATATTATATGTTTTTAAGGGGTATGTAGAAATAAAACAAAAAAATGGGGCTTTAAGAAGGTTTTTAGTAAATTTTAACCCTTATCTTTATATGTTAATCCCTTAGTAAACCAGTTTTGACCTTAACCGTAGTAATTAATTTTCACTGTTTTTTCTATACATTATAACCAAAAATTAATTTGAACTTGTTAAATAATATTAATCATAATAATTAAAAATATTGAATCAATTTTATAAAATTAATTTCATATAATTGGAATAATTTAATTTAAAATTAGACTCGCAAAGCATGAAAAAATTTATTTCTCTTCTTCAGGAAAATGCATTTTCAAGGAAATAATGAATTTACATTAACTATATGACTAGTAATATTAATTATATGAATTAAAATTCATATATATATATATTATAAAATTTTAATAAAAATATTTCCCCATTATGGCTTATTTTAATTAATTAAAACGGAAAAACATTATGCACTTAAAAAAATCAGAAAAATGTGTTCTTAAACATAAAAATAGATTTATACCAAAATCATGAAAATTGATGATTAAAATGAAATTAATTATATAATTAGAAATATAATTGTCCATATTTCACTTTAATAACAAATCAAAAAAAAATTTGGACTTTAAATCACATGATTTTAAAAAAATAATAGTTTTACAAAAATAGATATTTATCACTATTCACTAAGAATACAATCTTTTTAGAAAAATATGAAAATTTAAACTTATGATATTTTTGATATAAAAATTTTAAAATTAAATAATTTGTATATAATGATTTAAAATTAATTTTTTAATTTTAAAATAGTTTTAACAGAAAGTGAGAACCCATGGCATCAATGCTTAAGCCCAAAAAACAGTCTCCAATAGACCAAAACTCATGTTCAAAAACAATACTCTCTAAAAAAGAGAAGCTACTCCCAATAACTAAAAACCATAAAGTCCAGCTTCCATTGTCTCATTTTAGAAATAATTTTTATAAAATATTGTTATTAAAATTGTTATAAATTAATTATATTATCCATACAAAACACAATAAAATTACTTTTTGAAGAAAAATTATTTTTTAAGCATAAAATGACTTTATTAAAAATTGAGTGATTATTTACTAAGAATTTATAGTTATATTTTTATTGAGTAGGAACATTATATATATATATATATATCATAAATCATTTAATCCTATTTATATATTCCAATTAAATGACTATGTTATAAGGGCCATATTTAAATAATATGCTTCACAAGATATTTAAGCTCAATGTTGTGTGTCATATACACTATCAAACATAATGTTCATATTTTAAAATCTCAAAGTGTAAAATTATTCCCACCTTCAATAAATTTCATTCTTATAATTTGAAGTTATGAAAAAAATTAAGGTATTGACCTTGAAAACTACATTGTGGAAAACCCACATCCTAAAAGGGTTAATAAAACTTTCTCTTAAAAATAGGGAAATAGAAATATTAAGGTTATATATAATAAATCAAAAAATATGTTTCCAAATAGAAAAACATTAATGGGAAGTGAAAATATATACATGGAGGAAAAAAAATATTCATGGGGATTATTATATAGTGATATAGAACATGGTAATGAGAAAGTTAACTATTACAATACCATATATCTGTAATAGGTAAGAATACCATCAACTAATTAGAAATAAAGGTAATAGGACACGATTTTTGTTTCATGAACCTTTTCCTAGTGATTAGGAATTTCTTTTAACATTTAGAATAATAAGGTAAGGATATATAATTATATAGAAAGTATAATTACATATCTTAATTAGTTTCCACCACAATCTCACCCTTTCTAAAAATTATGAGTATTTTGGATAAATTTTCATGCCTGAATCACTAAAATCAACTTATAATGGATCACATAATCCACAAAAGGATAATAATATATTCCTACTATGATTAAATTGTATCCAAAACTAAAATGGTAACCAAAATTTAAGATGATATCAAAAATTTATAATCCTTCATGTGAAGAAATAATACATTTCACTTTAAAATATCCACAAGAATATTTTTTGACATATATTATTCCACAAATAAATAACCCACACCCCAATTATACTAAATAACCTAAAAATAAAATAAGGTTTTATACACAAATGTTTTCTGATAACCTATAGCTTACACCTATAAAAATGTAATAGAATTATTCCCAAATAATATGTTTTGTTAAATATAGAGGTTATATATACCACAACCTAATAAAACATCTCCTGAAATATCATTAATCACCTAAAATTCATAAATTTTTAAAAAAATTTGATCCAATAATATGTTTACAAAAATCAACTTAACATTTATCCATCAACCCATTTGAGTAAATACAATTTCATACTAACCAGGATATCATGAAGTTCAGTGGTAGGTGTTTCATTTCTTGTTTCCCTTCAGTTGTGGGTTCAAGATCCGTGACCTTTCTAGATACGATAGGTTGTCACTCGATATATGATCTTTAATTTTTCTAAAACTAAATTAATATAAATCCTATAAATTTTCCAAAAATATGAAGAACACCATCATAAATAATATTATTCATCAAATCAATTTTTAACCACTAAGATTTCCTATACAACTTATTTTTTCCAGAAAACAATATAACCATAATTAAATATTATTACCTTATCATCAATTATTTTATTACCCATAAAGGTTATCAATAAATTTAATCTAAGTATTATAAAATATTAAAGGATTATTACTCAAATAATATTTTCACAAAAATATATAGTAAACCAAAGGGTGGTATTCTCAAAAATATCTCCCAAAATATCCTAAATCATGTTACACTACCAAAATGTGAAACCTCAAAATGGGTATCGATTTCTTTAAACTTATGATCGATCATAGATTTATTAACCCATGATGGTACCTAAAAATCCCAAATAATCCTCATCTAAATCATATAATTTGTTTATTTTGGGAATATCCTCAAAGCCTATAATAGAGCTATGTTCCCTAATCTATGTTTTTTTTTCAAAATCTAGTTCCCATGTTTTCTATTAAACTTGATCTGATACCAAATGTAAAGAACTCATATCTAGTAAACCAAATCTGGTGTCTACTTTATTATAACTTCATAATATAAAATAGATAATATACCAAAGTACTGAATACATTATTAGCCTTGGTAAACTAGATACATACTTTAATCTCACACTATATTTAAAAAAAATAAAAATATAAAATAATATAAGTAAATATTATTAATCATTGAACTCATTCAAATATTATTTCATCATATCTTGGAGAAAGGAAATAAAAAAATTGTGAGATCAAATTATTAGTATCGGTAAGTGTATAATGAAGGATATCATGAGTAAATAAGTCATAATCAATATGGAAATATAAATAAATAAAAACATATACCACTTAATCAATAACTTCAGCATGAAATGCACCCATGGATAATATCAATGAAAAAATCTCATGGATAATAATAACTAAATATTCAATGAATGAAATACTTAGTATTGTACGTAAACATTTAAAAACTCATTATACCTATTACATCAATACCTTAGACAAAGATAGTTTAATTGATGGGTAGGTATACATCAAAACCCCATTTAATTTAGAAAAATGATTTGTCTCATGAGACCTATGGATGCTTCAATGGGATTTCAATAATGGGGAACCACCCATCAATGCATGTCCAATGGATTACTCATATATTTAATTATCAATGCAATTCAAAAACAAAATTCCTTATATTGAGTAAAGAATACAAAATATCAATATTTCCAAAGTTAATCAAATAAATTTTTATAATTAAACAACTTATGTAGAAATAATATATGGTTTAGTAAATATTAATATACATAAAACAAAGAACATGGATATTTAATATAAATTTAATTTCCAACGATCATAAGAAACTGAATGTTTCATGAAAAAGTTAATGGGTAAGAAATTAATCAAGAATGTAAATGTCAATACTTTACCTAGTCAAACTGATCATAAACTATCCAAATAAATAATAAAAAGCGTATCATTAAAAAATATCCCCATTGGATTATAAGTAATATAAATAGTGATTTTCATTGATGAATATAAATACCATTAAAATAACATTAAAAACATTTTTGTGGAAAATACCCTTTCCACTTTTAAAATTTATTTTAAAAACTTAAAATATACAAAATATTATGATAAGTATTTGATTTAAAAAAACTTGTAAACTTTAAAGTATTATTCAAATAAACGTGTGGTTATTACAGTAGGAAAATTCCATTATTTACTAGTATGTTAAAACAATGATTCCTTTCACATATTTGGTAAAAATTCAAATAATACCTTGTTAAAAAAGTGACCAAAACAATCAATTCAAACCTTTTTTTAAAAATTCATACATTGTGAAACAATATTTAATAAAACATTAGAGGATATTAAAAATGTTTTTTTAATTTTTTATAATAAAAATATGGATATAGACGAAAAAGATCCCTGACTGAGTAGAAAAACAACTTAGTTTTCCATAAAAACATTCTTTAAATCTCTTGAGTACATAAATGAAAAAAATAAAAGTAAAAATTATTATTTTAAAAAAATTAACTTGATAAGAATAAAATATATTATATTTAAGATATAATGATCATATAATAGAGACTTAAACATAAAAATTCATAATTATAAATGAGATTGTAAAATATACCATTACTATTTTCGTAAATTTTTAATCATAATTCCGTTAATGAAATAACTATTAATGAAACATTAAATACCATAAATATAAATAGATTCATGATATAACATATCATATGGGAAGTAGACACACCTTGTAAAAATAAATAGGTGCATTATTCCAAACATATATTAATGGGGTGGAAATTAAGATGATATCTCTTATAGAGACTATATCATTGAATTAATAATTAATCAATGAATTGAATATGATTATAGAAATTTAAAAAAAAAATTGTAAATTAGATATAAAATAATAAGAAGTTGTTACACAGATATTATTATAATGTAAATGATAATGAATAAGTAATATAACCTAATGAAAAGAAATTGAGTTATAAAACCCCTTACAACTTGGTAACTTTCAAGTCAAATACCCTAGGTTGAAATAATTAGAATTAAAACTTAAAATACCATGAATTATGAAGGATTGATGACATAAAGTTAAAAGGGGTAGTATATAAACCATATAAAATAAATTAGGTTCGTAACATTAAAATATTCCTTAATGATAGGATATTGAGATGAAATACCTTACAAATATTGTAACACTGATGTGAGAATTAGTTGATGAAGTTATTATGTGTAACAAATTTAAGTCCAAATAAAAAAATTATAAATAAAATATAAAATAACTAAAGGTCATTATATATGTAATATTGATATGATATAGTCAATAAATAAGTAATATAACCCAATGAAAATAAATTGAGTTTTGAAATCCCTTTCAAAGATCATAACATTGATGTGGGAATTAATCATTGAAGCGATTATGTGAAACTATTGAAAATAAAAATAAAAAATTGGAAATATAACATAAAATAATGAAATGTTATTATACGCATAATATTATAATATTTAATACAATTAATAAGTGATATAACTGAATGAAAATAAATTGAATTATGAAACACCGTACCTCATCCTTCCCTTTAGTTTAAAGTGATTTAACATACTGTATAAGGGGTTTAAACATGTTATTAATTTATTAAAGAACCAAATTTATAATATAATATAACATAATATATGATCTTATTATATCATATTATCACTATTCATTAATAATATTTTATTTTTACCATTATTTTGGGTGTTAATTGATTTGTTTTCCAATCCATATTTTTTCATGGTAGTTCTAGTTATTATTCATAGGATAAAGTTCTATTATCTTTAGAATGATATAAATATTATGAATATCTTATTTTTTTCATTATATACCTATAAAAACCCAATAATTTATGATTTATTTCCTTTTAAATAAATTTAATCTCTTCAATTACTTGCGATGCACGAAACACCGATTTTAAAAGAAACACGATACTCTATTAAAATATTATTTAAACATGACCATTTTTACCAATCTATTAAATTAGAGGGTATAAATAAGTCTAAATTAATTATGATATATATATATAGTTTACACACATTAATATTTTTACCTATTTATTATAAATAAAAATAAGAATCCATTGAAAGTAAAAGAAATATTTTCTGAAAAAATTTATTTTTTTCAAAGAAAACAGTTTCGTCACTTCTTAAGAAATTATGATAAAATTAAATTTTAATTTTTTAGGAAATTTATTTCATATAATTAAATTAATTTTCCAAATCATAATATCAACATTATATTATAGAATTTTTTTTTCATTTTTATGAAAATTTTCATTTTTCAATGAATAATAAAAAATTCTGATTTTTTATTGAAAACTGCATTTTCCTTTAAATTATTTACAAAGATAAATTAAAATTAAAATTTGTTTTAAAGTAAAATTAGACCAATAATATTAAAATTAATCTATTTATTTCCATTGTGATCAATTTTATGTTCAATTTAGTTATAAAAACTTTCCATACCTATGAGAATTTTTTCTTTGGGAACCCTCTTTTTCATTATGTATACAGGTTTGATTTTAAATTGGATTATAAAACATATATGAATTGAATTTGAAAAAATGGATTTAATATTTAGAATAAGAATAATTTATATTATCTAATAATGTAAATTTAATTTTTGACCATTTTGAATAGTAAAATAAATAAAATTTAATTACCAGAGTTAGGGTAAAAACTGATTTATTGGGGGTTTAAAAAGATATATAAGTGTTAAAATGACCTAAAAACTTGTAAAAACCCTTTTTGTCCATAATGAGACTTTATAACCTCTCATTATTGATAAAAATACATTTTGGATTCTTTTGGAAAGATAAAATCATGGGTGTAATTGTTTCTTTTAAAAAATTTCATGTGTGTCCTCTCCCCCACTTATAAAAGGACACCCTCCCCCCCTCTTTTCACCCCATAGCCATTTGGTTCATCAAATAACTAACCAAATAAAGTAAATAATTACCTAAAAACATATTATAAACCTTTTTTTCATAAATCCAACCTAGGAAGGATGTTTATGTAAACCTAATGATGTCATCCGAAGAAGAGGTAACTTTCCTAAACGAGCATTTTTATTTTATTTCTTCTTCCAAATCCTTAAAATATTATTCAATCATGATAGTATAATAAAACCATTATCTCAGATATAATTATATGTTATTATTTATATTTCATGACTTATATCCATATCCTCTTCCATCAAATGAGAAACTCAAGTGTTAATTGTATGTATGGAGAATTACCTTCCCACGAATCGATTTAATTCATTTTCCATAGCCACATTTAAAGGATGGATATAGTGACAGATTTAATACATGTATATTATATCTATGATATTATTATATTTATTTAATTTTAATATCGCATATTACTTTTTTACATTCAATTTCATTTAAAATATGATAATGTCCCTCGAGTGTATGTCGGACCACCGCCTCATGAAGCGATGTGAATATTTTTTCACTTACACATTACATGGAATGAAATAAGGATAAAATTAATGAATATGTTTGATATATATGATATTATATTTATTCTATAAAATTAATATATCACCCACTTACTTAACATTTTACTTATTAAGGGAATCATATCATCACTTGTGCATAAATATGACCCACCGTATCCATAAAGAGATGAGATTCATTTTACATGTCCAAATTTCATAAACGGTTTTAAAATGTATTTAATGTTTAAATATGATATTTATAAAATTAATATAATTATTATTAATATTTATATATATCCCATCTATAAGGACTTTAACTTTCATAACAAAACATGTATAAGAAAAAAAGGCAATTAACACCTGAAACAATTAAAATGACAAATATTATTAACAAATGAGAGGTAAAATATAATAAGAGGATAATATATGAAATTATAATCATAAATAATGTAATGGTATAAATTAATAACATTATTAAAACCATTATACAATATGTTAAAGAATTTTCAAATAAAAGAAAGCATGAGGTAAGAGACTTCATCTAAATTTCCCTTCATTTAGGTATATTTTAATGCTATGAACGTAAATTATTTTTATTACATATATAATTCACCTTTAATTTTTAATATATAGATTCATTAATATTTAATTGTATTTTATGATTCTATTCTAGTTGTTTCATCCCAGAGTGTTTTACTTAAATGTTACCAAGTGGTAAAGAATTTTACAACTCAATTTCCTTTCATTGGGTGATATCACTTCTTCATTGTATTTGATATTATAATATTATACATGTAAAGACTTTTGAATATATTATATTTTTTTTCTACTTGTTTTATTTTTATTTAAATTTGTTACACATAATTTTTTCATTGATTAATTCTCAATTCAATGTTATGATCTTAATAAGAGTTTATTTTACAATCTCATTTAAATTGGGATTGTTTATACTTGAATTTCCATTAAAGGAAATTATTTTATCATTGAATAATAAAACCATTTAATTTTATTATCCTCTATATATTCTTTAATTTTTAATGTAATAATACAATTTTCCACTCTTCGGTACTTAAAATTAATGATATTTTTTAATTATATCTGACTTCATTTATCTATTCGGGTGAAAATCCTTTTCCACTGGAATTAATGTTTTCTAAAAATGTTTTCAAAAATATTTTTAACCTTTTAAAAATGATTTATTAAATAAAATTTTACTCATTTTTAATTTTTAAAATGTTTTTTAATTTTAACCTCAATTTCATTTTCCAAATAAGGATCGATTAGATTTTTACAAAAAATTGAAATGAATTTTTGTTTTAACATGTATGACATGAACATAATTTCTATCCATCATAACAAGTTGAGGTTTTAAAGTTTCAATTATACATTTCAAAGTTTATTTTTGAGGAAAAGTATTTTCAATTTTTTTGCAAAACTTTATTTTTAAAAGGTTATTTTCAAGTTTAAAAATGATATTTTCCTCAAGAATGGTTTTAAAACCATAATTATTATTTATAAGGATGATTTATAATCATTTTGACCAATTAAAGTTTTGATATTTACTTTCTTAATTCAATTTTGTTTTCATTAACTTTCCTTTGAAATATTCACTTTCTTACAATCATTGGAAATTAAATTTGTCATAAATATCCATATTATTTATCAGGGATATGTTTATAGTTTAAATATATCATTTATATATAAGGTTTTCTACATTGAAAGTTATTTATTTATATAGGGAGATATTTATAAATCCATATTCTTTACTCAATAAGGATATTTGATGATAAGGAACATTATTCTTGATTTAGATCGATTATTTGATATATGGGGAATGCTTTGGACATGTAGTAAAGGGTGGGGCCTTGAATTATATATACATTTGATACATTGGTAATATCATGAGTCAAATATGTTGGCCAAATTAAATTGGTTTTCTTCTTATAGTTTTAAACTATATTTTGAAAGGTCTTGACAATAGAGATATTATGATACCTAAGATTACATCATCTAATAATTAAGTATTTCCTTCTTCAATAATTTAGTTATTTTTTTCCATGATATTTTCATGATAATATTATCTTTAGATGTATTTCATTATTTGTTTTTATTTAAATGGAATGTGTTTTCATTTATTTACCTTTCTATATTGATTATGACTTAAACATTCATGATAGTCAAGTTATTTAAATGAAATATGTGTTCATTTATTTAGATATCTATATTGATTATTCCTTACCCAATTATGATAACCAATCTATTGATTAAATTGAATGTGTTCTCTATTATTTACCTTTCCATATTTATTATTATTTATTGATTCATGATATCTTCCACTATACATAACCATTACTGAGCATTTGATCTCACCCTTATTTTGTTTTCTTTCATTAGGATATGAAGAGGAAGTCTTTGAATGTGTTTTCAAGGATTCATTTCATTTACTTTTGTTATTTATTATGTTTTATTTTCTATTCCCAAAATAAAGAGGTATCATGTATGTATATGGTCCTCTAAACTACTAATATAACTGATACTTTGGGATTTTACCCCTTTATATCTATGCCAATGTAATAAAGTAGGCACCAGCTTCGAGTTACTTGATTCGAGGTTGTTATAGTTGGTATAAGAGGAAATTTAGTAGAAAAATTAGGAACTTGATTAAGGAAAAAATATATTAGGGAACATAACTCTATTAAATACTTTGAGGATAATTATGGAAGAATGAACTAATTTTTTTAGCAAGGAACATATTATATAGCTTTCTTGGAAATAAATCTTTTTCTGGATACTACTAGTGGAAATGGTTTTGGAACAGATGTACCTAGGGGTAAAACTATGATAAGGTTGAATTTGGCTTGACCCAATCAATAACTGGGGTATGAAAACATGCCTTACTACGCACCTAGTTTGACACTCCAAGGGGATATGGTTAGGATAATTCAAATTTTCTTTACAAACCCATATAAAGGATTTGAAAATAAAGATATCCCCAAAGAAACCAAGTTTATGGTTATGATATTAACAATTCCTAAAATTTTAATTTTTCTCAAGTGTTATATATTAATTGTAATTATACATTATGATTTAAAATTAGAAATTTTATAATCTAATATAGTATATTCCTTTTTTTTTGAAATGGAGCCTGGAAGGAAGAAAGGTATCAATATATCATGGTAAATGTTGATACTTCCTTGTTGAGGAAGCCAATAAATCTGGTATTGGAATTGGGAAAATTATGGATGTGTTAGGGAATCTTAATCAGGATATGAAAAATGACCTTCCTCAGATCGAGAAACCTATTCCACAAAATGATTCTCCTATTTTGGATTGCTTTATTTGATAGAAGCCCCCCATCATTTAGTGGGACTAAAAATCCAATGATAATCGACCAACAGATTAAATATCTAGAGAAGATATTTATGGAATTGGGATGAGCTGAAAAGGAAAGGTTTACACTTTTAGTTTACTATCTCAAAGGAAAGACAAATCAATGGTAGTTCTTGATCGAGAATACTATATGGGAAGATGAAGTAGTTCTCATGGAATATATAGCCTTTAAAGAGAAATTTTTCAATATATATTTCCCTCATGAGAAAATGAAATAAAATGAATATTATATTTCTTAGTTTAAATAAAATGGAATAAGAAAGTGTTTCTGAGTATGAGGTTGAGTTTACAAGGTCATCTAAGTATGCTATAGATTAAAAACACAACACAGAGTGTGAGATGGACTATTTATTTGAAGAGTTTAAGTGAAGTATTTTAAGGGAACTTCTCTCTCAATTTTTATGTCATATAATGAAATAGTTTTATGTGCCATAAAAAATTAGATAGAATTCTCTAGATATTATATATGTAATAAACATCAAGAGAAGAAGAGGTCATCTAAAAACCATAAAAATGGAATGTTTCAAAGAAGAAGAAGAGAACAAAACCATTTCCTCCTTAGGGAAACTTTGGAAAGAATCACCTTGAGAAATTATTAATGGGATTAAGAGTTTTATATATGTTTGTATAAAAGTTTAGCTAGGATAAAGAACTCAAAGGGAAGAAAGAAAACCCTTCTATTTAGTGTTTAAATTGTAGTAAGATAGTTCACTATGCAAAAACAATCCCCAAAAAGAAAATCCACCACAATAGAGGCCAAGGGGAGAAGGCCAAGCTTATGTGATCACTATAAATGAGGTGGAAGTAACAAATGATATGGTGGTATGTACTTTAATCATATCATATAATTTATCTAATTATTTATTTTATTTTGAATCCATGAAATATCTTATATCTAGCTGGTTTTCCATAAAAATTGTAAATTTTCCTTTTAATTTAATAGGGGAGTTGTTAGTAAAAACTCCTTGTGGAAGTATCACTACAATAAGGATGTGTTAGGAATTCCCCATTATAACACAAAAAATTTCTCTATTTTTAAATTTTTTTATTATACCAATGGTTTAATTTGACATAATCCTTGGTATAGACTAGATTTCAAAATATGATTCAAAAATTTATTACAAGGAGAAGGAAATTATTATACGTGATGATGATGTGGAGTTCCTTATCTTTAGAGAAGAAACTTCATCATCCGAGTGATGTTCATATTCATCCCTAGTAGCTCTTTTGAATGATATTATTAGGGAAGAAGGGAATACACAATCCATGGATGGAGAAACTAATCTTTAAATCGATGATGTACCTATTATATAGGAACACATTAATGTATTTATTTAGGAATTACATTTACATATACCGGATATTGAAATTGAGTTTCAATTTAGTCCTTAATGAATGACCAATATCAAATACCCCCTAAATAATGTCCATTATGGAGTTAGAGGATTTAAAGAAACAACTTGAGGAGTTTTGTGCTAAGGGATTTATATGCCCTAGTGTTTCACCATGGGGATCCCATGTTATCTTTATTAGGAAGTAATATGTATCCATGCGTGTGTGAATTGATTATAGATAAATCAATTCCATCATGATAAAGAAAAGTATCATATTCCTCACATTGATGAATTATTTGATTAACTTAATGGAATTAAATATTTTTAAAAGATTCTCCTTCAATATGGGTATTATAAATTTCCAATAAATATGGAAAAAGTTTCGAATATAACTTTCTGAATGAGGTTTGGATGTTAAGAGTTTACAGTTATTCCATTTTGGATTGCCTAATGTACCCACTTTTTTTATGGATCTAATGAACAAAGTATTCAAGGACTATCTTAATGATTTTTTGTGTTATTCATTAATGATATCATGGTATATTCTAAAATCTATGAGGACTATGAGAATCACTTGTGGATCATTCTTTATAATATCAGATGAAATGAGTTATATAGGAAATTTATAATTATGATTTCTGATTTCAAGAATTTTCTTTTCTTGGACATATTATCACTGAGGATAGAATCTCAGTTTATCCTTCAAAGAAAAAGGAAATAATAGAATGGCCTTTACCAATGAACATAACTGAGGTATATAGTTTTATTGTTTTGTTAGGTTATTATGGGTGATTCGTTTATAATTTTTCTTGATTGGGTAACCCCTTAACCAAGCTTACACATAGAGGGGTTAAGTTTTTCTTGGATAAAGTAATGTGAAGAATGTTTTGATGAATTGAAGAGGATATTGGTTGATGCTCTGATTTTGAATTTACTAGGAAGAAATTTTTGGATTATTATATATAGTGATTCATTGAAGAAATGGATAGGTTTTGTCTTTATGAAAAATGATAAATTCATTTCATATGAATCAAGGGAGTTTAAGGCTCACAAAAAAACTATCCAACCCATGATCTTGAGTTGGAAGCTATAATATTTTCATTGAAGATATGGATACATTATCTCTATGGTGAAATATGTGAGCTATACACTGACCATAAAATCCTAAAACACATCTTTTTATATAAATAGATCAACATTAGGAAAGGGTTATGGATTTAGGTATTGAATGATTATGTTTTCTCTATACACTACCACCTTGGGAAAGAAAATAATGTAGTGGGTGCATTGATTAAGAAATATCATGTATTTATGAACCAAATGAGGATTGAGAGGGATCATATGTTCATGGATATAATAGATATTAATATGGGATTATTAAGGAAGGGGATACATCACTAAATTTTAAAATTATTCAAAAACCACACTTATTGGAAAATATAAAAAATTCACTTTATAATGATAAGAATTTTAAGAAGAAAATTAAAGTTGTTAATGGTGCGAAGTTGAAATAATTTTTTTTGTGTTTATAGAATCCTAAAATTTTAAAAGATAACATGTGTTCCATCAATAACTGAGCTAAAAAGGGAATTACAATATGATTATAATATCTCAAATTTCTTTATACACACTGGTATCACCATGATGTATAACATTAAGTGTGAAATTTCAAACTACATATAATGATTCTTGAATTTTCAATAATTCAAGGATGAGAGACAATATCCAAGATAATTCATGCATCCTATTCACATTTCTATGTGAAAATGGGATGAAATTACTATGGTCTTTGTTACAGGACAACCAAATACTCCTAGAAGGAATGATGCAATATGAGTTATTGTCAATCGCCTGAAAAAATATGCACATTTCCTCACTAAAAGAGAAGTTTTACCTCTTGATATCCTCACAAGGATTTATATCAATGAAGTAGTATGACTTCATAGTTAACCTATTTTTATTGTTTTTTATTTTGATCCCCATTTTATATCAAAATTATAAAAGATTAATCATAAGTATCTTATTACTGAGCTTTATTTGATCACTACCTACCATCATAAATCTGATGGATAGTCTGATATGACTATTAAAACAATGGAATACATTCTGAGGTTGTTCTCACTTGATTTTCAAGGTATGTGGGGTCATTATTTACTATTGGTAGAATTTCCATAAAACAATAGTTTACATTCAAGTATTCAAATGGCATGATATAAAGAATTATTTGGAAAGATATGTCATACTCCAACTTGTTAGGATTAAGTTGGTGAATGAAAAAATGTAGGAAAATAAATTGTTGAAGAGGAAAAATAAAGGTAAATACTTTTTAGGCTCACATTAGAATGGCTTAAAGTAGGAAAAGGGTTATGTCCAAAATGAAAAGAAGGATTTGGAATTTCAAGTGAGAGAACATGTTTTCTTGAATGTTTCTTTGTGGATGGATGTTATAAGGTTAGGTACTAAGGGAAAGTAGAGACCCAAGTAAATTTTAACCTTTTAATTTGGGAATGAATTGGATCTGTGTCTTATCATTTATTAATTCCGCCAGGTTTGTAAAATGTACATGATGTGTTTCATACATCACTACTAAGGAAGTACATGCCAGACCCAATGCATGTGCTCATCAATGATAAAATAGAAATGGAACCAAATATATATTACTATAAATAATCCATCCATATACAGGATACTAAATAATAATAATTGATGAATCAAATAACACAAATAGTAAAGTTACTTTGGATAAATCAAAAAATATAGGAAGAAATATGGAAACTAGAGGATGTTATGAAGAATAACTACCCTCATTTGTTTAGAATGTAATGTAAATGAAATTTTAAGGATGAAAATTTTATATTAGGTATGAATTTAACAACATAAGTCTTTATGATTTATTTTTTAAAGTAAATTCAATCTCTTTGATAGCTTGTGACTCACACAACACTGGGTTTAAATGAAACATGATACTCTATTAAAATATTATTTAAACATGACTATTATAACCTAAACATTAAATATGAGGGTATGAATAAAAATAACTTAATTATGTTATATATATATATATATTTTACACACATTCAATGGTTACCTATTGATTATAAATAAAAATATAAATCATTGGAATGTAAAAGAAATAGTTTATCAAAAACTTTATTTTTTATAAAGAATACAGTTTCGTCACTTCTTACGTACTTATGATAAAATTAATTTTTTGAAAATTTTATAAATTATATTTGATAAAATTATCTAAATTTTTTAAATAATCATAAAAAAATTATATTAGGGTAAATGTTTGGGATTTTTCTAAAAAAACCAGTTTTTGACGAATAGTAAAAATACAGATTTTTTTATTGAAAACTGTCTTTTCATTTAAATTATTTACAAAGTATAATTCAATTTTAAATTGGATTTAAATTAAAATTAGAATAATTATATTACAATTTAACTAAATTAGTTCACTTTGATCAATTTTAATTTCAATTTCAATATAATAACTTTCCATACTTATGAGATTTTTTTCTTTGAAAACCTTCTTTTTCTTTGCATCTATGAGTATAATTTTAAATTGGATTCTATAAATTTTGTTAATTAAATTTAAAAACATGGATTAAATATTTGAAATAATAATAGTTTATATTATCTAATAAGTTTAACTATTTTTTTTCTATTTGGAATTGTAAAAGAAGTAAAATTTAATTACCATGGATAGGGTAAAAACTGATTTACTTGGGATTAAACTAGGAAGCTAGGAGTTAAAATTACCTACAATGTAACACCCCATTAACTTTTTTATCAGGTATTTTTTTTAAAATATTACTTTTTTTGGTTTACTAATGCCGAAAATGATTTCGGAGGGTACCTATAATGGTGAAGTTTGAGATTTATTAGAATTTTCAGCATAAAACCTGAAGTTTTTACTGTTTACTGGAAATTAAATGATTTGTAATATAAGTACAAGACATGTAATTAATTCTAGATTTAACCCTTGAATTAGATACACATAATTATAATTTTACACATCTTGTAAATGTTACATGTCATGTAATGAAAATATCATGTTTAAAAAAAATAAGCGACAGGTCTTTCAACGTATTTGGGATTCAAGGTTTAAAAAACATATAATGGTATTATACACCATTCAATTTTTAAAGGGAGGGATTTTTAGGGTGTCCTATGAGTGTTGAGGCTTTATATGTTTTTACAACTTTCTCCTTTTGGCTAATTATCTATCCCAAGGTCATTTTAGCAACTCCCTCCTGTTCTGATATCTTCGTTCAGTGATTGATCACTATTATGGTGGGGTTGTTTCTCTTTGGGTATATAATCCTTATGGTTATTATTTGTTTGGTTGAAGATATGGTTTTGATATGAATTTGTGATCATATAGTGTTTTCTTTAAATAATTTTTAGTTTTCTTACATGCCATGTTTTTTGAATTCTATTCTCTTAGTTTTTGGTAATCATTATTGAAAAAAGCTAGGGTTTACTATTTTGAGGTACATGTTTCTATACAATGGGTTAATTTTATGAATTCAATGTCTTTTTAGATAAATTTATTTGGTTTGTTCATTGAATTTAAGTGATAAATTGTATCAAACGGTTTCTTGGAAAGAAAAATGTTTTCAAAAGGGTGTTTTCTTCAAAAATGGATTTTATTGATTTGTAAATGGGTTTTAAAACTCTAAAGTGTATTTTCTTGAATTTTAAAACATTATTCAAAATTGTGACCATGGTTTTAAAATGGATTATAAAATTTTACATTGAGAACCTTGGGTACTTCAGAAATAAGACACATATAGACCTAGTGTTTGTTTCACTATAAGAAGGTAAACTATTTAAATATTGGCTATATGGAATAAATATTGGTTGGATCCAAAATTATTCATATTTAGGATTTTCAGTGTCTAGTACAAAGTTTCCCAGAGTCTAGAGCTCATATTTGAGGTTCTTTATCATTTATGGTTATTTATCATGTGATTTTTTTTATTGGAAGCAAGGATAATCTTTTGTAGAAATTTATTTTAGTGTGTATTTATTATAAATTAACAATGGGTTGATCAAGGAGTTTTCAAGAAAATTGATAATATAGATAAGGATTAAAAAATTTCTGAAGGTGGCATCGTTTCCCAGTGTTTTCCAAATTTTTGTGCTCAAAATTTATAAGAATAAGATAATATCATGAAAGGTTGTTTTCTAGAATAAACTCTTCATAAATATGGTAAAGGAATGGGTTTTGAGAAGAATATGCTTTAAAATGGTGAGTTTAGTGAGTTTGCGATTGGTTGATGATGTTCTTCACCACTACGAAAAGTGGAGAATTTCGAATGTGTGATGAGTTGATAGTGATATCCATGACTATGATAAATCTCACTAGAGATTGATGAATGTAGGATCATAGAGAATGTTTTTTAAATTATCTGAAAAATTTGGTAAAGGTGGTGGAGCATCACGAATGGAAAATCCTATAAATATGAGGATTCCCCGACTTTATTTGACACAAAAAAATTAGAGAAAAGTCGAAATCATTTTTATTTCATGATGGATGGGGAGATACATGAATCAAGTTATCTATGCGATCATGTGCATCATGAAAATACTTGTTACGTCTCAACTAATTCTAATGACCCCATGTAATGGGTGCTTCATGATGATTGAGTATCCCATAATGAATTTGTGAGCTTCACAAAGAAAATTGGTTCCATGAAGTATGTTTGCTTTACGAAGGTTGTGAGGTTCATGAAAGAGCTTCGTGAAAGGTAGTTTTAAATATCTGGGTTTTAGTGAATAGTGCTTTCAAAGTGCATTAACTTTGTTCTATGGTGCAATAAGAGTCTCATTCTAGTCAGGGAAAAAGCCTTTAATTCCAATCTACTGAAGTGACCTTCAAGTTGATAAACTAAGTAAGTCGTTACCCAAGGTAGTGAGCTAAGGGGGGTTGATAGAAGTGACCCAAAGGAAACATTATTCTATCCCTAAAATATTATAAAGTAAGTGTTCCTAGCATAGAGTGACAATGTCTGAACTCATGTATTCAATAAATAGTAAAGATTTGTGTATTTTAGTATGACCAAAACACTATTGGAATGTGCTCCTTAGACTAGTCCTTAGTGGTGAACCAAGTAAAAATAATTTGTTGTCTCTTTTCATGTGAATATTTTATTACTATACTATTCCAAAAAACAGGTTTAACAAGCTCTTACCAATATGGGAACAAGATCTATTTCTTTAAAAGAAAAAGTTGACACCCTGATTCACCCCTCTTTTATTATGGAGCTATGGGTTCCTACAAGTTTTTATCATGGTTTTTTTCTCATAGTTTTTTATATTAGGTTTTATCACATAGCTTCTCAGGATAGGTTGTTTTATGGATATGTGTTTACCTATATACCTCTTGATTCATGGACATTGTTTCCTATTTTTATTACTTCTACTTGTCATAACTTTGGTTTTTGTATATGAATGGATTTTTATGAAAACTAAAGGAAGAAAAATGGAAATGATTTATAAATAGTTTGGATTTATAAAAAATTATTTATAAAACTGTTTTTAAGGCTTGAATTGTTGAGTTCATAATATATGACCTTGTATAGAAACCATGGTGGTACCTTGCTGGTATTTGGATCAAACCTTACTTATTCCTTTGGGTGTTTTTATATATTATATTACAAGATTTTTGTAAAAGGAATAACATATTTTAGTATGTTGGTTTCTGTTCTTGTTGCTGCTTTCGATTTGGGTTGGTATGTAGGTGATAGTTGCTCACGTAGGATTTGGAATTACTTTATGGCTTAGCCTTTTTTGTCCTAGGATTGTATATATTTATGGTATCTCATCTATTTTGTATTCTATTCTGTTTTTATGCCTTATTTTTCTTATATTCAAGACAAGATTCTATTTTCCTATTTTACCCATATCATGTGATGGGCTGGTTCAGATGTCTCTTATAGTTGAACCGGTTTGGTTCATTACAATTTGGTATCAAAGGTATGATAAGGATAAAGTGTGTTAAAACTTCATGATTTTGGTTCTATGTCTTGGGTAGAATGATTTAGCATCATCAAAGTTCGGATAGTATGTGCAGAAAAGGGGCCCATTCATCTCACTTTCATGACTGAAACCGAGTTACCATGGGTGGATAGGGACTTTTACCAAGTTTGATACATAGAGTTTTAGGTCATTTCAATGAAATTTATGGGAAGTGTATTTTAGTTTGTGTGTTACTTTTTTTAAATAATGTTTTTCATTGATAGTTATGTGTTTTATTTAAATTTTTAATGTTCTAAATATTATTTATAAATACCAGAATTTGGTCCTATGAGTTAGAAATTTTTTCACGACTGATTGGTTTTTTTGTATTTTTTTAGAATATGCCTCTGAGAAGAGATCTTCCAAATGAAAGAGAGGAAGTTATGAGATATGTTTCATAAGTGAATCCTCTAGTGGACCCTACTCTAGTGGAATATTTTATCCACATGTTTAGGTTCTGGGTCAAGTGGGTGTCAAGAACTCGAGACATGCAGCCGTTCATGGCTTGAAATTAACTAAGAAAAATACACCCATCTTTCAAGGTGACAATGAACCCTAGGAATCTGACCAGTAGCTTGAGTTAATAGATAGGATCATCAAATTATTAATTACTGTAGTTTCTGAAATCAGCCGAAGGCCTTGGGACGACATTTTGGGAAAACCAAATGCATTTTTCAACTGAGAGAACTAGTCTGATACAGGACAAAAGGATGCTCTATAAATCAGAAGAGTGCATGTAAAGCTGCCCCAATGGTGCTCAAATTTATACACCCAGGAGAATTTTTGCACGCCGCACAAAATGTTCTGTGTGGCCAACTGATGGGTCGGGTTTTCTATGTAGGCCGAATTCCGTGCACACCTGTGGCCCCCTGATCTCCTATAAATATAAGGGCACCCCCATCCCTTCCATGGAAGAAGAGTTAAAACCATATCCCTGGTGTGCAAAACACTTTTCCATGCAAAAAATATGACTTTCATGTACCAAATATTTGGTGAGAGGTCTCCGAGGGGTCCTCCTTCATGTGAAATCCCTAGGTCTTGACCCTCGCCCAGTTCCTTCATTGATTGTCTAGTTGCACACAAGTCCCTTTACTTGTGTGAAAACCTCGGCCACTTGCGCACAAAACCTACTCCAATTGTGCACATGCCTCCTTTATCCCCACAATCCGGCTTATTGCGCATAATAGTTCCCATTTAGACGCCCATTGCGCGCAAACCTATTCTTGTGCATGCAATCCTCTCTCCTTGTGTGTTCCATGTGTCTTCATTTCCCTAAGGTACCATGTTCAAGACCCTATTATGTGAAACACATTTGTCTCATGCATACTTATCCCGTACAACCCTCCAGGCTAGTACGAAATGATTTCAAGGTCTCTTGTATGGTTCTTCACGTTGCGTTTTTATCCTTATGCTTCTTCGCATAGGCATGCTAATTGCTATTAATTATTCACATATCCATGATAATGTGGGACCATCAGTGTATCAATCTACAACACCCCATCAATAAGTCATTACTGATGCCTTCCCTTCCCCACGGGTGGGTGGGAATCAATTATGTAAGTCATTAGGGTGCGGAGTGAACCCGCCTCATCCGAGCTGCAGGACGTTAAACTGCCAAGCACCATCATCCTCAACACATGACATTAAACTGTGGCATCACCCTAT
The DNA here is from genome assembly GCA_963277665.1 of Viscum album. Classification (NCBI taxonomy): domain Eukaryota; kingdom Viridiplantae; phylum Streptophyta; class Magnoliopsida; order Santalales; family Viscaceae; genus Viscum; species Viscum album. The sequence continues at coordinate 1,685,987,940 of OY728132.1, read as the reverse complement.
GCAACAACATGGGGTGCCCCATCTGGGAAATTCTCCACGCCCGCTTGTCTCCACGAGAGTGAAGTATTCCTCACATGGAATGAGATCCTCATTGCTGGAGCGGCGTCTGTTTGTGGGAAAGGGAAACCTTCTTGGTGTAAGACCCTTGAATTTCTTACAAGATGTATCATTCCAGCTCCTCCTCTCTTCTTCCATGCCAAAGACCAGAGGAGATATGGGAACAGGGAACTTCGTTACCCCATCCCTCTCCCTCCATGCTTTGTCTCTATCGGTCCTCCATCCTGGAGTAAGTCCCAATATCTATCTCCCTGGGATGCTAGCCACGCGTAAGACCCTGTTTCCTCTTTGGGATGATAACCACACATATGCCCATGCTTCCTCTTTGGGTCAGTAACCACGTGTAAGCCCCACTCCAATTTTCACAAACGCACCTTTCGCGACATGATCGTCAGGTCTCTACCGCATCTTGTTTCTCACACTGAGCATGACTCATGTGGTCTTAGAGTAAAAATTAACTATGGAATCATTCCTAGGGAACCTTATTTTGGAAGACCCAGCCCATCCTAAACTCTGTGGAATTTTATCCTTGTCTCCTTGGAAAGGTACATAGGAAGCCTCCCTGAGGTTCAAGCCCAACACCCCCATTGGTTCCGACCCCTTCACGTTAGTTATTCTTCATCCTGCATGATGTTAAACTGTATCCAACCCATCCAAAACTATGTGGAATTTTATCCTTGTCTCCTAGTCAAGGTATGTAAGAAGCCTCCCTGAGGTTTAAGCCCAACACCGATCAGTCCCGACCACTCCACTTCGATCCACCCTCGTCCTGCATTACGTTAAATTGTATGCATTTTTTCGCCCCGCAAGATGTTAATCTGTACCCATTTGAAATTCATGGGATTTGATTCTTATCTTCCAGACAAGGTATGTGGGAAGCCTCCCTCAGGTCTAACCCCAATAGATGGTAATCCATTGTATCACAATCGAGAGTAATCCATTGTGTTCCCTAACTAGCGGTAAGCCGTTGTGTTCCCCAACCAGCGGTAAGCCCTTGTGTTCCCTAACTAGTGGTAAGTCGTTGTGTTTTCCAATCAAATGTAAGCCTTTGTACCTTATCTAGTGGTATGAATTTTTACCCCATCTAGTGGTAAGCCATTGGGACCCTGACCAACAGTAAGGCATTGTCAGCCCATAGAATGGTAAGTCGTTGTCATTCCCACACAACAGTAAGCCATTGTAAGATAAAATACTTGGGTTTGATCTCTATCTCCTAGACATGGTATGTAGGAATCCTCCCTAAGTTTAAAACCCAGACACTGGTAAACATTGGTGTCCCCCCTATTGGGACCAAAATCTCCGGTCCGTCCTAGTGGAATCAGAACAACCTGGGCTGCTAACCACATGCAAGCCCCAGTGTAGCATTGGTTCGTTGTCCTATGTGTACAACCCAACTATATACCCCTATCTTGAACTATGTAGACTTTGATTCCCTTCCATGGGTATATGTAGGATGCCTCCCTGAGGTTCAATCCCATCACCCATGTCTCATCATGGCCTCTCTATCTCGAGCCTATGTGTTTCAAGAAGGTCATTCCCCAACCCAGTGGTTCCACTTCCTCTGGGTCCGATCATACGCCCATTCTCACAGGTCACCTACTCAGGTTCCTCATCCCACCACCAAACTACATAGAATTTTATTCCTTGCCATGGGGATACATAGGTAGTCTCTTCAAGGCTCATGACCAACATCACCATCTCCCTCATGTCAGTTCAATGTCACTCTCCATCCACTCTCAATAATACATATCCATACTAATTCTTATCCAGGATGCCACATCCTGATGAGATAATGTCACCAAATTACTCACTTATCAAAGTAGTAATCGGGTAACTAACCACACATTAGACCCATTATCAGTTTTCCCTTCTGGGGTTACACCCATATGATCCACTCTTGTTAGTGTTTCGATCAGTTTGATCCATCTTTTCTAGACATTAAACCCGAGGAATACTCTGTCTTAAACATGGAAACCTGAGGAAGAACTCAGAGACATTCTTATAGAATAAAATATTTCACATTAGATGTGGGATTCCTTAGGCTTCTACACCCTCAAGAAGCCCTATCATAAGGGGAAGAAACCCATACAAATCAGTTCTCCAGTGTCCTGACATGCCAACGATGTCCAACATGACTACTCCCCCGATCGAAGGTTGTTGTCCTGACTGGACCCCTTGGAATGTTCTAACAAAAGCAAAGTAATTAACCAACGTCCATGAAGACATGGAACGGGGAAGAGTTTCACAAACAACAAATTAAGTCTATGAGGGAGACTTGGACTAGTCAATTAGTTATGAGGAGGAATCCAAAAAAGGATGAACCAGCATCCCATCATCCTGTTTTGATCAAGGAGTACACATACCTAAATAAGCAACAGATTCCACCCGCCTTTGGAAGGCAAGAATGTGGGGAAATAATCAGTACGTCCTCCAAAATAGACGGGTGTGTGCCCTGAAGAAAGCATCAAAAATAGAAATGGTGAACCCGACGTGAAGTTTGTTTCCTCAATGTGGAGATTAGTAGCATTAAAGACATCAAAAAATTAGCATATCACCAGATCCATTTATCTGGTTCTAGGTCCCACCAAGCAAATAGAGGTCCTTGCGTGAAACTCACCAAAAATTGGGGAGGTTGAATGTTGGACATCCCAGTCTGTGATGTTGTTAGTGTAGATCTTTCCTAAAACCATGGAAGATGGAATGACGCTGGGGAACTGGACGTCACTTTCCATCTTTCAACACTAATGGTTAAATATCCATATTTTTCAAGACCCCAGCTATCATGATAGGAAACAAATCACCACCCACCCACCGATGCTAGGGTAGGGGAAACATCAACGCGTAAATCCTACATGGACTCATCTCCACCATGGAAGCTGCCACATACACAGCTATTGGGCTTCCACACCCCATCTCCCAATCTGAATTCATTCAGAGAAGGGTGATTAATGACCTCATTCAATAATAAATAGAGGAGAGGATTATCCCAACCCAGGATATGGATCGACAAGACCTAGAGGATTCTGTGCCTCATCATCACCGCCACCACCAAGGGCCAAGAAGGGATCCACTTATCCCCACTCCGATGTATAATCATTTTGGGAGCCTCTCCCTAGAACTCTTTGACGACTCCCTCCCCTACGCTAATGATATAAGGGATGTACAGGCTAGCCCAACTGGAATCCCGTTCTAGGGGATCCCACCCGGCCATGTCAGTAGTGCCACACAGACCCATGGACTGATGAGAAGGTGATATATGCGCCTACACCACTATCCCTAGTCTAGTTAACCCAATTCCAGTGTCGAGCGTAGGCTGAGGAGGACACCCACTAAGGGGTGTCAGCTTCAAAGACTACCGTGGCCTATTCCATCACGGGTGCATAACATCAGTCCCCTGTTTAAACTGAGAAAGGGAACTCGTACGCCTGTCCTGGATCGATGCCCCAACCACCCCATGGGTAGGCTGGGTCGACTCTCCTTGTCACCGACATAGGTGGTTCCCAACATGAGTCGACCGACGACATTGACATCCAGTACGGAGGTCCTCCCCGTACCGCCACCAATGGGAACACAGGTCTTCCCCGCTCAGAAGATTTGTGTAGAGGTCCTCCCCATGCAACCTCTAATATGAATTAAGGTCCTTCCCACTACATTGACACCCTGTATGGAAGCCTCTTACACACCCATGACCTCAGGTATGGAGTTGTTCCTCCCGTAACTAGTCGTCGATTTGAAGACGCTACCCGTCCAGTCAACCATCAGCGTGAGGGTCTTCCTCATGTCCTTAAAAAAACTGAATAAGGCCTTCCTCATCCAAGAAATCAAAGAAGTAAAGGTTTTACTTGCTTCATGGGAACCCAAAATGGAGGTCCTACCCATGTTCAGCTCGACCAGAACGAGGACCCTCCTCGCACCGATGCTGCCAAAGGAAATAAGCATGGAGACCCTAACCATGCTCCCACTAGCTCCAGTGGAGGTCCTACCTGCTCCAGCACCTCCCATAAATATTCCCTCCACACCTCAGCCAGTGGAAACATAGGTCCTCCTCATGTTCCCTTTAACATCTGTCCAAGTGATCCTCGCACCCCATCTCACCTAGTCGGAAGTCATCTTCGCCCCGCATCTACTCGACCGAAGTTCCACCTCAGTCCAAAAACCTATCATGTGCCGAAGAACCATACTTTGGTAGGAGGGAAGGTTTCTGATGACATAATAAGAATACATGGAATATTCATACTGCAATTAACCCCGTCTACTTCTTAGATTCCAAGGAAGAATGCGATTCAGAAATGGAACCCTTACATTGATCCTTTGTGTTGTAGGATGGGGTAAGAACGAGGTGCATATGCCTCATACTTCCAAAAAGAAATTTCTACCATATTATCGCCTCCCTCCGTAGATATATACAGGAGGAGGAAGACTTGGCCCCTTCCTAGGTCCTCACCATGCAATCCTCCTTATTGTCAACAAGGTCATTCTCTACCTCAACCAAAGATCATGGAGAGCTATTCTGGGGACCGGTAAAGGATGAAAAATAGCATGTACCACCATTAAAGACCAAATACCCTATGCCGGAAGCTATGTTCACCAGCCCGTCTTACTAAGATATAGTGGCTCGGTCGGTTCATTCATAGCAGGACAACTCAAGATGCAATGGCTTGTCATCCCGTTTGCCGTATTCTCCATTGGCCAGTCTATTGTCTCAATAGTCTACTTCAGTGCCATTATGGGTCCCCCAGCCTCCCCCAATTGATGATTGGTGAAACCAAGGGCCTTATCTTGAGTCTGATCCAAGGAGATTTTGGGAAATCCTTGCAGTGGATCATTTACTATATATGTTCTAGCCATTTGCGACCACAAACTTCATTGCCCCGGAATCGCTTACTCAGGATGAAGTCGTTTGCTTTCTCTAAACCCTCTAGGTGATGCAATTTCATCTCCATTATTAGAGAGTTTCATACCATGAGAGTTAGAAACACTTTGAAGACTTTTTCTAGCAATGTCATATAGTTGACTTGGCTGCGCTCCCTGCGGCCCAATGCCTTGAGTCGCCTAGTCAACACCAGACCCTCCAGAAACGATGTGTTCAGAGCTTTAAAGTGATCCGCAGAATTATAAAGGAGGCTTACACCCATGTTTAGTTCGATGTTTTGGGGCATTATGATTCTCTCCACTTCAGTTATTTCTAGTGCCAACTTGATTTTCCAGGCGATATTGAGGATATGCCTCCAGGTAGAGTCACAATTAACATGGACGATATATCAGAGGGGGAGAACAAGCTAGAGCTCCTTGATGAGAACTTACACCCTGGGGGAGTACCACAACTATTGTATCTATTGGGAAGGGTTAATCATCAGTAGATAAATATATTGGGTATTCTTGTTCCCAACAAGGCATTAGCCCTCAGTCAGAATCCCAATAAGGGTAAAAAGCAACTTGGGGCCGTCAAACTCTCTAAAACTTTTGGATCATTTCTGAAGATGGAAGATTATTCCAAAAAAGCCTTGTTACACCAATGGATCTTGGAGAACAAAAAGATGGTTGATGACCTTTTTGATGAACATGCAATCGAGTGGTGGCTAGACTACGGTGATCCTTGGCTGGGGCAGTGGGGGCAGGTACAACAGTCCCCCAACAAATTGCCTCTGGGTGACCTTGACTATCTTACCCACATAGAAATGATAGAGGAAAAAACTTATGGAAATAGGGCATGGTATGTGTCACCAAATACACTTGAGCGGCATGTTAATCCTCGGGACCTAGCTCAAGTTCCCCCAACCTCTCCACAAGTCATCCCACCAGCTACTCCATGAGCTGCTTGGCCTTGTTATCATGTTGAAGAACCTGCCAACACACTAGTGGTCAGGGATCCTCATCAACACAGAAATAACTACCCATATAACCTTATTAAGGAATTCATTGCTCACCACGAGGTGTTGGAAACTCAACAGGTGGAAATCTTTCCTGATGGCAAGCCGTATTCGGTAGTGACAACGAAGGTGAGTGGTACTAGGTTCCTAACCATGGGTACCATAAGAATCATAACTAGATGGGTTGTAAGGTAGTCTCCCATGCACATGGTATTATCTAGGAATGTCTTAATCTACCTAAGCCATCAGAAGACACCGCATCACCCATAACTAGTACTTTTTCTTCAACAGCTCAGCCTCCCTCTTCTCAGAAGAGAAGGCATCGATGATGCAAGGTAAAAAAAATTACCCCATTGATTCCATTGTCACCCAATACTCTAAGAGATTTCATGCCCCTAGAGATGGAGATTCCCCACCAGAATACATCTATTTGTGGAGAATTCTTCAAGTGATGATCGAGGATACACTTTAGTTAACACCGTGAAGCTGGTAAACCCCTATATGATTCCTGACATTGAGGAGTTCCAGACGGATCCTCCCAACATCCCCAGTCATCACTAGTGTCGATGGAACCGTGAATATATGGGTTGTCAGAGTGCCTTGGTCAGAACTTCTAGCTAGGTTGTGCATTCCACTAATACTAAATAACAGGCCCAGTGTAAAGCTCAGTACGTGAAGGCTTCTCATCTGGTGTCATCAGGTCCTCCTTCACTTTCATTTGTGTTATTGGATCTGGCAGAGCCGTCCCAACCGCGTCATGATCAGACATGTGCTATTACAGACTTACCTTAGTCATCTAGCCCACATATAGTAGTCACTTCATCAGATTCGACTAGTGAGTAGTGGGAAATTCCCAGCACCAGCCTGCCACCGATTTAGCCAGAAGGGCCCGTCATACCCACCTACAGTAGAACGACCTCCTATAAGATTAAGTTCATGCTTGGCATGAAATTATGATATCATTATGAATCTTGACAGCATTCCTGCAAGGCTCTCTATCCATGAGGCTCATTTCCTATCAGCGGATATGCGTGAATCCCTCACCGAATCTTTAAGAAGCCCCCTCTAGTTTGAGATGGAGGTTGCAGCTGTAGAAGCATTCCATGAAGAGGAAGTCGAGCATGCTGAATGTCAGTAAATTATCTATTTCTCTAGAGAACATGAATTATCTCCCATATAGGGGAACATCCGCCCATTGTACATCACCAGCCACTTCAATGGGGTAGAGGTTCATCATTGTATTATCGATACAGGTTCTTGGATCAACCAAATCCCGACCTAGACGCTTTAAAAAATGGGGTTGCCCGTGGATGATCTGAGTCCCTCTGACCTGAAAATCTAAGGTTATGATTGGAAATAATAGAAACTGGTTGGAATGATCCACCTGAGGAACCGGTTTTGTGTTCTTGTAGCCAGCACCGAGTTCGTGTTTGTCTTCAAGGACACCGCCTATAATGCATTGATGGGTAGGCCATGACTCCACCTGCATGTGGTGGTCCCTTCATCGTATCCCAAGTGCCTTAAATACTACCTTAATGGATGAGTGGGCATACTCCAAGGTGACATGTCACCTTTTTCCTCTTTTGAAGACCACTATCTAGATTCTGACTATTACAAGAGCAAGGACAAGTAGATTTAGTTTAATGATGTTGAACATGCTATGATTACGACCTATCAGTGTACAGACCTGGATGATGCCTACATTTTTTTGTTCCACAAATTGGAGGCTACGACCCTAGATCTGGGGAAATGATTCATTTTTTCTTGAATTAGGGAGAAGAACATTCCCAAGTCTAAGTGACACTGGAGGATCATATCATATTCCGACATGAATCAGGATTGGGTGATCCCAGATCCCCATACTCTCATAAAGTATCAGGATGTACACCCCATGGTAACGACAATAAAACACACTTTCTTATTCCACCAGGCTTGGATAAACCGGATCAAGATGACACACCACTATTTATTTGATATCTTCAAGAGTAGACACTTGGGAAAAATACCATATGGTATCAAATCAAGAACTTTCATCACTATAGTTTTGGTAGTGCAAGAGTCCCCGATGTAGTGTTTACTGCCACTCAGGATGGCATCAGCTTTCCATTGGGATCTTTTGACTTAGAGGAAACTCTTCCCACCAAGGATCAATCCTCTATAAGTGAATAAGAGGATTTGGAGGACACACCTCCTACATTCGAAGAGGGTTTATCCACCATGATCGATGAATGGGTATAGGTGAACCTCAGTAGCAAGACAGATCTGAAACCCACATTGATCAGTGCCACAATGCCTATCGAAGAGAAAAAACAATACATGGACTTCCTGAAGCAATATAGTGAGGTATTTTTCTAGAGTTATGATGAGATTCCAGGAATAGATTCTTTTGTCTCCATCCACCTCCATAGTCTTCCAGCAAATCACCACGAGTTCAAACAACTTCCTAGTAAGATGCACCCTTCTCATGATGCCATGGTCGAGGATGAAGTTGATAAGCTCATTAGAGACAATTTCATCAAGGAGGTCTAGTACCCCAGATGGATAGCCAATATTGTGCTCATCAGGAAGAAAAACAGATAAATTAGGGTATTCATCAACTTTAGGGATCTCAACCATCACTATTCGAAGGATGATTTCTCCTTCCTATGACAGAACTATTGATTGATGCCACAATAGGGTTCTAGGACCTATCCTTCATGGATGGGTATTCTGGGTATAACCAAATCCAAATGGCCCCTGAGGATGAAGATTCTATAGCCTTTAGGGCACCACAAGGTACTTTCTTCTACTAGGTAATTCCCTCCGGTCTAAAGAATATAGGTTCCACCTACCATCATGCCATACATCACATATTTAATCTGTTCATCAGTATATTGGTGGAATTATACATGGATAACTTGGTGGTAAAATCTTTCCAGTGTCAGGACCATCTTAAAGATCATGGGAAAGTGTTTTAATTCCTCCATTCTGACCACAGAAAGATGAACCCATTGAAGTGTGCCTTCAATTTCACCTCTGAAAAGATTCTCAGTTTCATTTTCAGATATAGATGCATTGATATTGATCCGGAGAATATTAAGGCCATCAATCAGATGTCTTGTTCGAGAAACAATCAGGAGTTGCGAGGCTTTAAAGGCCACTTGGCCTACATATGTCGATTCATCAAAAATTTGGATAGAAAGTGTAATCCCATTTCTTAGCTCATGAAGAAAGGAAATGTCAATCAGTGGGGAAAGGAATTCTAGAATTCTTTTGAGGAAATGAATCAGTACCTATTACAACCTCTGGTCCCGATGCCACCCATTTTCAGAAAGCTTCTGGTCCTTTATGTGACCATACTATAATGATATCTCGGCTCCCTTATCACCCAAAAGAAAAATGAGGGAATAGAGAACAACCTCTATTATCTCAGCTATATGCTCCTCGATATAGATACTAAATACTCGTATATCGAGAAAAGATGCATTGTGCTGGTATTCATAATGCAGAAATTGTGACATTACTGGAAGAACCATGAGATAGAGTTAGTGTCCCAAGTATATCTATTGAAGTACATCCTGAACCTCCCTATGTTGATAGGCTGTCTAGCTCAGTGGGTATAAATCCTCTAGCAGTTCAACATCAGGTTCATCCCCTAGAAGTTAATTAAGGGGAAAACATTGGATGACTTCCTTGCCACCCATCCAGCTCACACGGATCAGTCCTGTGACCTTGATTTTCTAGATGAAGCAATATTCTCGGTAGACCTAGACATTATGTGTTGAAAAATTCACTTTGATGATGATTCCCAATGTCCTACCAGTAGAAGACTCAACGACCCCAAACTCAACAGAGTAGTCATGGGTATCATCTTCATTAGTCAAGCACAAGTCGTTCTTCCATATTCATTCACGTTGTTAGAAGGTTGTACCAACAATGATGCAGAGTATCGAGCTCTCATTACTGGACTCGAGTTGGCCCTCGAGATTGATGTCCCCCAATTTCATGAGAAAGGGGACTCCGAACTTGTCATTACAAAAATTAACAGTTACTACGTCGTCAGAAATCCAGAGCTTGTACCACAACTAAAATGTACTCGCCAATTGATGGACCAGTTCCAGTCTTGGCTAGAAGTTACCTTTGTCCCTCGATCCTAGAATGGTTGAGACAATTCCTTGGCTAGCCTAGCATTATCTCTTATGGAGCCCAATCATGATTATTTTATTATTCATGTGTCACATCAGAGGGTTATCACCCCCATAACTCTGGACGACGATGATAGCCCATAGGTAGTCCACCTTACCATCGGTGCCTCCAAGTTAGGACCTCCAGGACCCCCTGATCTAGTGCTGGAAGAGACTCCTGGCTGAATGGCCCCCTTTATCGAGTATATTTGGCACAACAACATCCCAAAAAATCGAGACGAGCGCGAACAAATCTGACACCGTGTGTTGCAGTTTACCCTCTAGAGTGGACTCGGTCTTGAATAGTTCCTCTATAAGCGCGGGTTTGATGGGGTGATCTTTTGTTGCATTCAAGGAGGTGAGATTTATTAGGTCATGTAGGAGGTTCATGCTGGTTCCTACAGGGTTCATCAAACTGGGCTGATACTATCTCACCAGATCTGGAGGTAGGGGTATTTTTCACCCTCCATGATTCGTAACTGTATTGAGTTTTCCAAGAGGTTTCGCACATTCCAAATTAATGATAACTTTGTGCATTAGCCATCAGAACCTCTCCACACTACCAAGTACTCTTGGACCTTTTCGGTCTAGGAACTTAATTTCATGGGACCATATTCACTAGCAACAGATCACAAGTGAAGGTTCATCATGATTGCTACGAATTTCTTTTCCATGTAGGTAGAGAAAATTCCACTCAAGGAGGTCAAGGCCAGTTCTATTATTGAATTTTTGAGATCCAAAATCATCTAACGATTCAGAGTTCCTCACGCCATCCTCACTGATAACAGAACCAACTTCCAGGTTGATGAGTTGAAGAAATGGTACGCCAAGTATAACATTCGTTCTAACCATACCTCCCGCTATCACGTGGAAAAAATGGGAAGATTGAGGATGTCAACAAAACCCACTCTAACATCCTACAGAATATGGTTGGTCAGAATAAGAAAATTTGGCCAGACAAACTACCAAACGCCCTTTGGGCCTATCGAAAAATGACTCGGAATTCCACACAGGTGACCCCATATTCCCTGGTGTACGAAATAGAGGCTTTCCTGCCCGTCAAGATTCAATTACATTCATTACGCATAGCTGTCTATGTTAAATAAGCACTGGATAAGGTAGATGAAATCTATATGGATGAATTGGAAGCGCTAAATGAGAACATGCTTCATGCCCTCCACAATATGGAAAGGCATCAGAACAAGATATCCAGCGCTTTCAACAAGAAATTTCTCCTCTATTCTTTTTTTCAAGTGACCTGGTGTTGGCTCTGAGAACAGCAAAGATACCCGGTAGGAAACCACCCAATATGGAGCCCAAATGGGAATGACCTTACAACATTCACAAGGTTTACCCCAACGGCATGTACTCCCTAGTTACCATTGATGGTGAGCATATAACTCATCCCACCAATTCCAAATTCCTCAAGCAGTACTTTTACTTAGTAAGCGAGGCTACTACATGACCTTAAAATGTTATGTCCTACATGAAATTAAACTGCTTTTCCAACCCACATGACAATAAACTGTAAAATAGTTTGTGATCTATGACCATAAACTAAGATCTATATGGTCCCACATGACGTTAAACTGCGAGAGGCAGATATACCATTATGGTCTGAGCTATAGGTCCTTAAACTAAGATCTCCCTGTATCTATTTGTCTCACAAGACATTAAACTGCACCTTCAAGAACTATTTATGGCTTGATTTCCATCCTTATGGGATACATAGGAATGCTCGGTCGCCTCATCTTAGAGTCCAAACCCTAAATTCTTATCTTTGACTATCCCCCCTAGGTGTAGTTCTCTTAGAAGATCCCATCCGGTGTAGCGTAGACTTCTTTGGCACCATCATGTCATGGATATGATGATCACACCATGTGCCTCTCCTTGTTCTTCTATCCTCCCACATCCTGACCGCACAATTTTAAACTACATGGATTTTTCAGAACTACATATGGAATGATTCCCATCATTATGGGATATGTAGGAATTCCCAGACATTTTGTCTATAGGCCTAGCACCCAACTTCAAGATCTCCCCTTGGGTCGAAACAGATGGTGTGGTGCGGGATTTTTCCCTCATTCACGTCAAGATCATCGTAACCGCCCCATGTATCCCTCTCCTGGAGATCTACACCTCTTTTGTCATCCTACATGACATTAAGCTGTATAGGCATATTCATGCTTCACACATCCCTTTTATTTGGGTCTTCATCAAATTTCACATCCAAAAGGACCCCCAAATGGAATGGATGCTAGGACCTAGTGCTCTCCTTCTATTTTGGGCGAATGTCCTCGAGGATCTCAAATAAAAAATTGATAGAAGTCCCAAATTGTGAACATGGTTAGGGGTTGACGCTCATTTTTTGTTCTCATTTCAGGTCATATGATGTAAATTCTGTGTTTCAAATGTGGTCAATAGCCATCCTCCATCATTAGAACCACCCATGTATGTCCCAAATATTGGGTGCAGTTATTAATTTTGTCTTTCTATTCCTTCAAACATCAGTATGCCTCGAGAAGGAGTTTTAGTCTGGTCGAGGACGACCCTGCTTGATCTCCTTCCCTCATTGTCATAACCTTATATGTTGGGGAGATCCTGATCATATTTCTTGTTTCCCACATCGAGCATTTCTCATGTGGGCTTAGGATCTTTGGTAAGGAAATACACGCATAAAGGGTCATGTATCTATGGTCCAATCCCTATGACCTTAAACTAAGATCACTATCGTTCTCACCATAAGATGTTAAACTAAAAACTATCTTAGACATCCCATCTTATATCCCTCAAACTTTTCATCCCCCTGGCCCAAGTTATAATTTTGGATTGTATGGTGTGGTATGGTCTTATGTCCTCATTCACATCAGGTTACTCACTGAGCTGTACACATCCCTCATTGAGATACCTTTCCCCTATTTGTGTCCTTTCCAAATGATGTAAAATTGCACAACATCCCCCTGAACTATGTGTGTCTTGATACCCATCCTTATGGGATATGTAGGACAACTCGAACATCTTTTCTTTGGGTCCTACACCATTTCTTAGAAACCTCCTTATCATCCTGGCCCCCTGGCATGAGTTATTCCAGGAGAGGGGCATGCAGTGTGGTATGTGCTTATTTACTCATTCATCTGAGGTTTGTAACAACCATGCCATGTACCTATTTCTTCTGAGATCTCTTCATCCCACTATTCTATACTCATCTTTTTCTAGTCATCTTCTCGTTAAATGAGTCCCTCATCCCTTTTGGTAGTTCACCAATGTGCCTAGGAGCACTCTAGTTCATCACCTAGGGTGTTGGATTCTACATTGACATGTTATCGCCCATCCTCAGGCTTCATACTTCCCTTCATTTGGGTTTTCATCATCTTTCACGCCCAAAAGGACCCCTGAATGGCATTGATGCTAGGCCCTAGGGCTCTCTAACCATTTCAGGACAAAGTCCTCGAGGATCTCGAACGACAAATTGATACAAGTCCCACGTTGCGAATATGGTCAGTGGTCGATGGTCATTTTCCATTCCCATTTCAGGTCACACGATATGGATACTGTGTTTCAAACACGATCAATAATTATCCTCCATCATCACACAAACCCCATAAATCCCTAAATGTTCGTTGTGTGATTCACATCCTTTTCCACCCCATCATGTCCAAGTGTAATTTCAACACTCTTGCTACTATCCCTCAGTGTGCATTTTCACTTCGAGAGGACAAAGCCACGGTGAGACATCATTCAGGGCTCCACACTGATTTCCCCTTTGCATGTATTTCATGTGTTGAAAAGAGCTTATCCACCCTTATTTCCCACATTGATCGTATCTCATGTGGTATTATAGATTTTCTTGAGGTTTGCACCCATTTGGATGAGTCTCACTTCTCTGCGATCCTATCTCTAAGTCCTTAAACTAAGATATTTCTGTGTCTTTTCTACAATGCGTAATAACCACATACCCTAGAACTATGTATGGCTTGATTCCCATACTCATGGGATACATAGGAACACCCATGCATCTTGTCTTCGGGTCCAACTAAGGTTCTACTAATTATCTCTTCTATTTGGCATTTTGGCCCTGAACTTCATAGGATTACATGGTGTGGCATGTATTGGCTTATGTCCTCACTCACATTGGGTTTTGAATAGCCACACCACATACTCCCCTTCTAGGAGATATTCTCCCCTACCACACATCTGATATGACATTAAACTGCACTCTCAAAACTACATATTGATTGATTCCCATCCTCAAGGGATATATATGAACACGTAGAAATTTCATCCATGGGTCCATCCCCATATTTTCTGACATTTTTAGCCCCTTGTCCCGAGGTTTTTTCCCTGTAATTGTGTGTGGTGTGGTGTGGACCTCGTCCCCATTCACACCGAGTATGATTTATCACACCATGCACATTCCCCCCTAAAACCTCATTTATCCTGTATGTGTCTAAGCCATATGAATTTAAACTATGGTACCTAGTCTCACATGAATTTAAACTATTATGTATTTACTGAAAGACGTTAAAATTCAGGGGTTGGTCTTATCATACAACCCTAAACTATGACATTATTGTCCTGACCGCACGATAAAAAATGACACTACATTATAATGTACTCACTCAAGGGGATATAATGTCTGGTAGTTGTTATCCACCAGACCATTTGTTAATTCCTGTATATGGCTGGATTCCTGTAGAGACGCCAGGATTCTCTATCCTGGGTTTATCACTTCAGAAAAAAAAACACACACATCCATTGTAAAAAAACAAGATCTATTAAATGTCGCTTCTTTTGGTCCTTAGAACTGGTATCCTACCATGACACTTCTAGAACTACCTATGTCTTGATCCCCATCATCATGGGATACGTAGGAATGCCCACACACTTTGCCTCTGGCCCAGCCCAATTTTCATTTTTAGTCCCATGACCTAAAACCTCCCCAGGGAGCACATGGTGTGATATGGACTTCTACCATCCTCATTCACGTCGGGTTTTTCAACATAGTACCATGTTTCTCCCTCCTTCCTTTTTATCTATGTTCCGATCTTTAAGACCTTTAAACTAAGATTTGGCTATCCTTATCACAAGACACCAAACTGCATGACATTTTATATAACTACCTGTGGCTTGATTCCCATATTCATGGGATACATAGGAATTCCTAGACATTCTATTTATAGGTCCATCAATAGGAATCTTAAATCATGCCCCTTTTGTCCATCCCCTTGGCCCAAACTCCTTTGGAATTATGTGGTGTGGAGAGAACCTCTTGAGTTCTCATTCGCATCTAGTTTTGTGACAACGAAACCATGTTTTTTCCTTGTCTCTTCTTTGCTTGGTCTGAGTTCTATGACCCTAAACTAAGATCCCACTATTTGAACTACGCATCAGGTTCAAATAATTATCCACCCTACGATTATTTCATTAAATTATGTCCCCTCTTAATGGTCTACTCTAATACCTTAATCTAGGAGCATGCGACTCTAGGACCCTTGTTCTTAAAAAGGGATTAGACTCCATCTATCTGATACGTCTTATTGTCATACTAAAATGTGTCATGAAAAAAAACCCAAAGTGTATAATTTTTGCATAGAAATTCTCTCGTTTTATGTCATGGATTCAAGAGCCCTTTATTTGGATATCCATCTTATTACATGTCTGAAGGGACCCCCTTTATGGACTGGTCTCATGCCACATTGGCTAACCTACCGTCTTGGCCCAACACCCCTGAAGACCTTAGACAACATTTGTGATAGGTCCTGTGTTTGGAACATGGTCAACGGTCAACCCTCATTTGTCTGTCCCCATTCCAGGCTAATGCAAAACATATACTCTATTTCAAACATGGTCAGCATCTATCCTCTGTCTTCACATTTCTATCATCATGATCCTGATCTCAGGCATTATGATTCACATATTTCCACTCCCACATGTTTAAGTGGAATCCCAACACACTCAGTTCTACCCCCAAGAGTGTATGTGAATTAAGAAGTCAGGCCAGTAATAGTGGAATGTCACTCACCTAGTGTCCCATCACTCCAAATGTGTGCCTCCCTGCACCAGGGGAATCCCATTTCTACTTCTTATTTCCCACATTGAGCATGACTCACGTGGTCTTAATAGTTTTGGTAGGGCGTGTATTGGTGCAGCTATGTTACACATGATTTTTATGCCACATAACATTAAAATATGATTCCATAACTATGCGATGCTTGATTCACATCCTAATAGGGTATGTAGGAACACCCGATGACTTTTCCCTAGGCCCATCCTAACTTTCACTTTTTGTCTCTTGACCTAAAAATACTTCCTCTGGGGATACATAGTGTGGTGTGGAATCCTTACGTACTCATTCAGGTTGGGTTTATAGCTACCGCATCACGTACTCCCCTTTTGAGATCTCTTCCTTTACTCTCTGTCCTACCATATGATGTTAAACTTCATGAGTCCACATGTCCTCGATGCATGACATTAAACTGTGGTTCTACCCTGAACTAGTTCGGGATGCCCCATAATAATTATGGGATGCTGCAACTTCCTCACCAGAGAGAATCCCCCCCACTAGTGTTTTTATCTGACCACATTGTGTTCGGGAACTATATTTGGCTTGATTCCCATCCATATGAGATACATAGAAACACCCAGGCAATTCACCTTGGGCCCAACCCCGGGTCTATCATCTGCCTTGACACGACATAAAACCACAAGGTGTCTTAGGCCCTCACTAAAGAGGTCTTATTTGGAAGAACGTTTGATCCCTGATCTAGATGATGTGCCCACATGATGTGTTTTCTACATGGTGGCGTAATTTCAAGAGTGTTGGACTCCTTTCGAACAACCCATCACTCCACCTTCTATGCTTTGTGTGTCCTTTATTCGGACCCTCATCTTATTTCACATCTAAAGGAACTGCCATAATGGTATGGATGCTCGGACTATGGCTCGCCTACTATTCTGGTCCAATATTCTGGAAGACTAATGAATAACAACTTGAGTTAGGCCCTATCTTTCGAACATGGTCGTCAGTCGGCCCCCATTTGTCATCCCCATTTCAGGCTAACGCAATAGGGATACTATGTTTCAAACACGGTGAGCCATTATCCTTCATTATCACATAACCCTTATATTGTTCCAAATTTTGGGTATCATGATTCATAATTTTCATTCCCATGTGTTCAGATTGTTTCTAATTCCCCTAGAGTTACTCCGCTCATGCACTAGAGCACATTGAAAAAAATAGAAACTCGACTATTCCGAGAACTTCATTCTCTATTCAGGCCTCCCCCTTTCTTTCTAGAATACTATATTGATCATTTACAACTGAGATGCCCAAATATTTGTTGGCAGTCTCATATTCAAACGAAGTAATGATGCATCCATCCCTTGTTTCTCACATTGGACACGACCCATGCAAGCTTAGGGGTTGATTTATGGTTACTCTATAGTTATTATTGAGATGCGATAATCAAAATAAACAAGTAAGCAGATGATAAGTCTATTCACATAGTTCGGGATAAGAAAACAAAGGGAGAAATGTTTATAGGTTTAGCCGAAAAATGTCCCTTATGGATTATCCCCTTTGATGGATTCCTCCAGTGCTACCACCCTCTGGATTGTAGCCTCCTAAACTTCTTCCCACTCCTTGAGCTCTATCTATTCATTAGCATCTACGTAGAGAAGCTCATTAGCTCAGATATATATTCACTCTCACTCAGCTTGAAACCTAGCCATTTGACGGTTTTCTTGTACTTCCTGCTCCTGGGCATCAGCCAACTGGGCCTTCAACCGCTCAGTACTCTTGGATTGGTCTGCAACAAATTTGGGTCACTCATTTACCTGTTCTTCAAGGCACTAAACTTCTCGCTCAGCCTTAAGGATCTTTGGTATGATCATAGATCTATTCTAAAACTAGTCAATAGTGAGACATTGGCTGTTTTTCCGAACATTCTCAACCATGTAATCCCAGATCATTGCATGAAGGTGATGATAATCCACCCCTCCGGTGTATAGAAGGCCCAACTAGGTGCATAATGATCTTATTCGAGGAACCCATTCAGCTACTGGATGTTTCAGGAAGCACCCAATACACATCCACCCCTTGTGCAAAGTAATACGGCTTTCCTCGGCTACTTCCGGATCAAAATCATCCATCTCCTCAGGGTCTTAAGGCCAATATTCAGGGAAAGAAGCCAAAAGATCAGTGGCAGGGTCTCCCTCTGGAATTCCTCCCATGGGATTAGGCTCTTCAATATGTGGGTGACCTTCCTTGCTCATCTCCATTTAAAAAATTTCTCCTATACCAACTCCAGACCCCACACTGGCAGTGATATCGTCGGTGCCCACAACCCTTTTCTCAGCAGGTGTTGGGACCGACACAGTTTGAGAAGTGGGTTCTTATTGGTTTGGTCTGGTCGCCATTGGATTCTCTACAGATGATCTAGATTCAGCAGCCTTACGAGTCTCCAATATCATTATTACTGCACAAACAATGAATTCCAGGATTAGCTGAGCTCTCTGATGATAGATACGAGTTTCTGAGTAATGAAGCTTACAAGAGCTCAACACATCAACTTCCAGTGTTTCAGTCACTACAGGAGCTGTCACTATAGGAGATCCTTCAGCGTTGCTCAGCTAAATAATGGGTGTCGTCTCCCCACCTTGTTCTATCGGTGCATCCTCACACCCCTTAGATAGAGATTCATGACCAGCACCAATATGTGTCTGAAATGGATAAAAAATCTGATTGATGATTATGAACGACTAAAAGAGGAAGGTCTAGGATAAGAATTGAGGCATACCTCGATGTGCTCAGCTATTTCCATGTCAGATCCAGCAGTCTCACTACTCTCTAGAGGACTCCCTTGGAAGGATGTACCATGATACCCTCCACCTCCAAGCCTCTCTTCAGCTTTCCCTATTTCATCTTCCTCTTCTTATTTTTCTTCTTATTCTTCTTCTTCTTCTTCTAATTCACTGCCCTTTGTCTCCTCAACACCTTTTTCATCTTCAGATGGAATTATTTATAAATCATGCTCCTGGTTGAGAATTATCTTCACCAGGAGAGGTGGTTCTTCACGTCGACTCCACTAGCAAGCATATATATCCATGGCCATCAAATATACATTCCAATGATGAAATTTAACCATTTAATCATTTTGAATGAGTCCAATTTCTAGAAGTTGGATCCTATCTCGTACCATCTTTTTCCAAAGGGCTTCAGCGCCCATTGATTATCGTAGAGTCAGCCAGACTGACCACAACGTGCGGAATATTGCGTCCTCATAAGATTGAAGAAGATACCTTATGTTCTTCCAAAGAAGCTCCCTGGATTATCTTAGAGTTCGTTCACGATCCCCTCTCCCTCCAGATGATGGGGGAATGACCACAACATGTTACATTCCCATAACTGAAGTTCCATCCTGTGCTGACCCAGCTACCCAACTTGTTCTTGGTCTTTGCTCCCTGGCGGCGCATGACATGCTCTCTCACCGCCCAGGATCCAAACTGGCTAGCTTGAGTTTCCAGACTCTCTTCCACAGGATCCCCTCAGAATATTCCACCACCCAATGTTCGACATATTTTGATGAGAGGCCAACATCAACTCCCGTGGGGGGGGGGGGGGTAATTACATCACCAGATCTGTAATTTGTAAACATCATCCATATCTGATGAAGAACACAAGGATGTTTCTCCCCTGGACATATTTATACACCTTCTTCGGCATCCGACAGAGGCATCCAAAATTTCTGGAAAACCTTAACAGCACATAGGGCTCGCAAAGAATCTGGCCATCATTCCGAGCCACAAGAACTCTACATTTAATGCTCTACATGTATTCTCTTTTCTCTAGTGATAATTTCCAATCATATATCATCTGGCCATCCATGGTGGGTAATTGAACAAAAGTAAAATTAGAGTGATTTATGATCTTGATACTTATCCCCTCTTCATTGAGCATTACTGGAATAACCCCTAAAATGTTTAGTGAGGAAGGTTGCAGGACATTACGTAGATGACGAATAGAATTTGAAAAGTTGTACCAACCATAGTGATCCATGATCCAACTATGAATGATTTGGAAAGGGTTACAAATCCCCCTTGGTGAGCCCCCTCTCGAAATACACCCTAGATTGGCTTACAGTCGAGACAGCACAAGGAACCTTGGGTTAAACCTTAGATTGGATTCCATGATACCGGCCATCACCAATGTTGCTGGGCGGAATACCATCCTTGTGTCCCTTATTGGAAGTAGCCACCCACTAAATAATGTTGCAAGAAATCCGGAATATCGGACATTTGGGTCTCAACTTTCATCCATACTGAAGCCACATGATCAATATTACCCCACCACCAAGATCCTCCAATATGACCCTTTCTTTCTTCTCTGCGTTACAGTAAAGCATCGCTTCCCTCACGCCAACATCTTTATATTGGGCTCTTTCTACAGAAATAGGATGAACCACTTTGAATAGGAAATGTATTTTAAAAAGTCCTTGACCCCCAGCCAATATTTGGACAACTCTAACAAATTCCATGTCTGGATAGGAGTCCGTGACCTATCCCCCAAATATTATTGGTGGGAAGGAACTCGTCATACTGATGCTCATCCAAAGGGATACCCTCGATGCAGTGAACATCCCAAAGACTAACCCCAACCTCCCCATGATGAAGATGGAAGGTTTTGGTATCAAGGGACCATTGGCTAAATAGCTTCGGCCTGAGTTCTTGCAGGCAGTATAAATGGGACTACATGTCCACACCCCCTCAAACAGCCCGATGTGTCGCAATTTTTCTCCAAACTGATTTCATGATTGGCGTACCCAATATGCCTAGGACCACTCACTTGTGAAATTTCCTCTAGACCTCTGGTCCTAGCCCTATATCCATCCCTTGGTCTCTTCAGTGATGCTCTTTCATAAGGTACTTGCGTAATGGGCCATAGAATCCTTGCTAAGTGGATCACTCCCCGAGATGGTTCTGATTCTTGGATTCAGGACATAGATGTCCATGTGCCTATTTTCTCTACCAGGATGGCCATTGTTTGTGATGTTGCATCTTGAAAGTTCATCCTTGTGTGTAACCCATGACTACGGTGTATCGACCTCAAATCTCAGCACCGGTACCTCCTCTAAAATACCAAAATCCTATATCATTAGGTTGTTAGATAACATATAATCCTTCTGGGATTGGGTCAGCATGTTGAAGAGAGTTTGGTTGTTGGATATAACTTTTTTGGTACCGTAAACCTCAGGGTTTACAATAAGTTCAGCTCTCTAAGCGTCATACATAACTTCTCTCCTAGCGTCACCCTGATCAGCAACCATCTTTTTCAGTAATGTCTGAAGAAAACAAGGTAGCTACGTGAAAAACCAAAGAGCTGCGTGAAAAAACCAAAGCAGTGTGAAAATCCAAGAAATAGGTGTAGAAAACGAGTCTTGCATGAAAAATTTCAACCAAAGTCAAGGAATTCTACAAAACATAGATCAAATTTTGTGCAAAGGTAGGTGATACTTACGCTTATGAGAGCTTCAGATCTTATCGTGCGAGAAATTCTCTATGAACCATGGGACCCCCAAGAATTCTTATAGGCATGAATTGGGTTTTCCACATGCGTGAAAACATATTGCGGACCACATGCACTATTTTCCACACATCTCCCTCATTGGGGCTAGGCGTCTCGGCGTTTTCCTTAGAATCCGACCTCCTTGACCCCTCACAGATCTAATTCTAAGGTGGGGCATTTTTAGCTGCTTAAATCCACCGAATGCCTCGAGCCTAAATTTTGGAAAAACTAAAGGCATATTTTTATTGAGAGTACTAGTTTGGGATAGGATGAAAGGATACATGGAAAAGAACGGGAGTGCGCATAAAGCCTCCCCAATGGTGCACAAATTTACATGCTCGGGAGAATTTTTGCACGCCGTGTGGAATGTTTTTCACGAACGACTGATGGGATGGGTTTTCCACACAGGTATAATTCTACGTACACCCATGGCCCCTGATTTCTTATAAATTAAAGTTCACCCCGTCCCTTCTGGGGATGAATAATTCGAACCGTGTCCCCAGCGCACAAAACACTTTTCCACGTGCATAAGATGACTTTCAGGTACTGAATTTTCCATGATAGGTCTCCCAGGGGTCCAAATTTGTGCGAAACCCCTGGGGATTGACCCTTGCTTGGTTACTTTATTGTTTCAATAGTTGTATACAAGTACCTTTACTTGCATGAAAACCTCAGCCACTTGTGTGAAAAACCTCCTCCAATTGCGTGTATGCCTCCTTTATCCGTGAAATCCATCTTATTACGCGCAATAGTTCCCATTTCCATGCCTATTTTACACAAACCCCATATTTTTCATGCAATACTCTCTCCCTGTACACTCCATGTGTCTTCCTTAACCTAAGGCACCATGTTCGAGCCCCTATTATTCGAAACACCCTTGTCTCATGCATACTTATCCCGTACAACCCTCCAAGCTCATACGAAGTGACTTCAAGGTCCCTTGGGCGGTGCTTCACGTTGTGTTGCTTAGCCTTCTGCTTCTTCACATAGGCACTCTAATGGATATTGCTTCTTCACATAGTCATGCTAACATGGGCCCTTCAGTGTATCACTCCACAACACCCCCTCACTACGATATTGCTGATGCCTTTCCTTCCCCAAGGGTGGGTGGGTATCGGTTATGTGAGTCCTAAGGGTGTGGAGTGAACCTTCCTCCTCTGAGCTATAGGACATTAAAATTCAAAGCACTATCATCCTCATCACGTAAAATTAAACTATAGCCTCAACCTGTGCAACATACATGGGGTTCCCCATCTCAAACATTCTCCATGCCCACTCGTCTCCACAGGAGTGAGATCTTCCTCACATGGAATGTGATCCTTTTTGCTGGAGTGGAATCTGTCTGCAGGAAAGGGAAACCATCTTGGTGTAAGTCCCTAGCCTTTCTTTGGGTATTTAGTATCCCTACTCCTTCTACCTTCTTCCATACCAAAGACCAGAGGTGAGATGGGCACATGGACCTTCGTTACCCCATCCCTATCCCTCTGGGAATTGTCTCCATCTAGCCTCTATCCTAGAGTAAGTCCCAATCTCCATCTCCATGGGCTGATAACCATACGTAAGACCCTATTTTCCATTTGGGATTTTAACCATGCATAAACCTCTATTTCCTCTTTGGGCTACTAACCACGTGTAAGCCACACTCCACTTCCCGCAGAAGCACCTTTTGTGAAGTGATGGTTAGGTCTCTATTGCCTCATGTTTCTCACACCGAGAATGACTCATGTGGGCTTAGAGTAGGCATTGACCATGGAATCCTTCTTGGGCCACCATAGTGTTTGAGCCCCAACCCAACCCAAACTACATGGACTTTTATCCTTACCTCCTAGTAAATGTGCTTAGGAAGCCTCCCTGAGGTTCAATCCCATCACCCCCATCGGTTCTGACCCCTTCACGTTGGTTCATCTTCATCCCGCGTGACGTTAAACTATATCCAAACCATCCCGAACTAAGTGGAAATTGATCCTAGTATCCTAGGAAAGGTACATTGGAAGACTACATGAGGTTCAAGACCAACACCCATCGGTCCTGACCACTCCACATCGGTCCACCCTCATCTTTCATGACGCTAAACTGTACACCCCTTTTAGTCCTGAAAGATGTTAAATTCTAACCATTAAAACTATGTGGTCTTTAATCCTTGTTTCCTAGACATGGTACGTAGGAAGACTCCCTGTGGTCCAATTCCAATAGATGGTAAGTCATTATATCCCAATCGACTGTAAGCCGTTGGGTTCCCTAACCAGTGGTAAGCCATTGTGTTCCCCAACCAGCGGTAATCCCTTATGTTCCCCAACCAGTGGTAATCCATTGTTTTCCCAAACCAGTGATAAGCCTTTATACCCCATCTAGTAGTAAGCTGTTGTACCCCTTACAGTGGTACGCTGTTGGGACCCCGACCAGTGGTAAGCCGTTTTCAGCCCCACGCGACGGTAAGCTGTTGTTAGTCCTACATGACGACAAGCCTTTGTGAGATGAACTACATTGGTTTGATCCCTACCTCATAGACATGGTACATAAGAAGCATCCCTGAGGTTCAACCCCAAACAATCATAAACTTTGGTGTCCCTCTTGTTGGGACCCAAAACTCTGGTACGTCCTAGTGGCATCAGACCAACCCAGGCTGCTAACCACCTGCAAGCCGCAATGTATCGTCGGTTTGTTGTCCTATGTGTACACCCCGATTATATAATCCCATCCTGAACTATGTGGAATTTGATTCCCTTCCACAAGGATACATAATCATCCTCCCCGAGGTTCAATCCCATCACCCTTGTCTCATTAGGGCCTCTCTCCATCTAGCCTATGTGTTTCGGGAAGGTCATTCCTCAACCTAGAGGATCCAGTTAATCTAGGTCCCATCCATACGTCCATTCTCATGGGTCTCCACCTTAGGTGCCCCATCCCCCACCGAACTACATGGACTTTTATTCCCTTCCATGAGGATACATAGGAAGTCTCTTCAAGGCTCAATCCCAACATCACTATCGCCCTCATGTGGGCTCCATCTCACTCTCCATCCACTATCAACAATCCATACCCATCCTAATTATTATCTGATCCGCCACATCCCGATGAGATCATGTCACCCACTTCCTCACTACTCCAATAAGTAATTAGGTAACTAACCACGTGTTATCCCTAGTATCAGTGTTCCCTCCTAGGGTTACACCCATCTGATCCACTCTTGTATGTGTTCCTATCAGTCTGATCTTTCTCCACTAGATGTTAAACTTGAAGCATACCTTGTTTTAAACATGATAAGATGAATATGACCTTAGATACATGACTATGACATAAACATCCCCGCATTTGATGTGGGATGCCTCAATATTCATCGCCCTTGAGAAGCCTTGTCATAAGGAGAAGAAACCCAAACGAATCAGTGTTCTAGCATCCAAACACGCTAGCGATGTCCAACAGGACTACTCCCCTGACTGAAGGTTGCTGACCTAACTAGAACCCTTGGAATGTCCTGAAAAAAGTAGTACAATTAACAGGTGTCCATTAAGACATGGAACTAGGAAGAATTTCGCGAACAATGTCTAAAGTGTATAAGGGTGACTAAGACTAGGAAACGAGTTCCAAGGAGGAATCCACAGAAGGAGGAACCGACATCACATCATCCTGTTTCAATCATGGAGAAAAAATCCCTAAATAAGCGACAGATTCTGCCCACCTTTGGAAATCAGGAATACAAGGAAACAATCAGCGTTTCCTCCAAAATAGATGTGTGCATGCCCCAATGAAAGAATTAGAAATAATGACTCCAAAATAATTTATGGTGGGTTTTTTAACAAATGTGCTCGAGGGACCTAGAAGGTGATGGTGGGACTCTATTGTGAAAGTTATGTTGCATGAGGATATTACCTATTCTTCCTTCAAGAAAATATTTCAAATTCAGGTTTATCCTAAGAAATTGTGTGTGGAGAATACCCAAGAGTTTATGAACATAGAGTAGGGAGATCATACCATTCTGAAGTATTTTACCTATTTTTTCTGAGTTAGTGCATCTGGCACTAGAGCTTGTCACTAATGGGTACTTGAGGGCTCATAGGTTTGAGTTAGGGATGAGGCTTGATATTCAGTTGATGTCGATACTCATGTGAATTATGAACTTTGTGTAGGTTGTTGAAAAAACATATTTATCTAAGGTCGAAATATGTGGGAATACAGTTTTGGGTGGAACTTTTGTTAGTTCAGTGGTTATCAAGGGTATACTTTCTAGCTAGAAAAAGAAGTGCAAGAGTGGTCAATTTTCCTAAGAACCAGTCTTATGGGTAACAATAGGGTAGTAGTATGTTGTCTACCACTAGTTTAGAAGTTGAGTTCATACCATGACTAAATGTGTGGAGGATCCTAATAATTGTAATCTTTGTGAAAAATCCAGCCATCTATAGTGCTTTTGTGAAAGGATATCACAGAGAAGTAGGGTAGGATCCACTCTCACTCAAGGTTTATAGGTTCATGCAGATGCTTCTAAGGGTGGTGGGTCAAATCCTAAGGCCAAGGGATATGTTCACGTGTCTTTTATTGGATGAATTTATGTAATGGAGTATGTTCCATAGGAATTTGAACCAGGACCATCTACTGTTATAGTTACGATGTTTATATCATCTTCTATGGTGCTAACTTTGTTTGATATAGGTGATACTCATTATTTTATATCTTCAAAGTTATTTGATGTCTTGGGATTGTATTTATAACTTATTCCATTCTTTTTTGATATTTCAATTCTTTTAAGAAAGCGGTCTGAACAAAGATTTAGATGTCCCACGTATCGGGTGATGATAACAGACTTTGTGGTGGAGTGGGACTTCTTAGCGCATGATCTTGAAATATTAAACTTGATTATCAGAATAGATTTGATGACCAGTTTTAAGTCCTAGATATATAGTTATCATTTTCGAGTTCAGTTTTTTTATCTTTTGATGGAGTCACTCAAGTTTTCCAGGGTGAGTGGGGCTCTAGATTGGGAAGGGAAGGGATTGTTATTCCTTATGTCGGGGTAATTTCATGTCTGTTGTCAAATATATTTCTTGATGAGTTTGACCCTTTTTTGGGTGGTTGACTTCCTAAAGTTGTGTCTGAGTTCCCTAATGTATTTTTGGAATATTTTTTGGTTTTATACAATAGAGAGAGGTCCAGTTTACTATTGACTTATTATATAGTATGATTCCTATTTCTATGCCTTCATACCATATGAAACCTAATGATTTACTGAAACATAATGTTCATATTGGGGACCTAGATGATAAATGATTTATTCATCTTAGTGGGTCACTATGGGATTCACCTATCCTCTTTTCTAAAAAGGAATATGAGGTCCTTAGACTTTGTATTAATTAATAAAAGTTGTATCAGATGAGCGTTAAGAACAAATATCCATTGTTGAGGATTGATGATATTTTTATTAGTTTGGAAAGGATTGTTGGTTTTATAATATTAAACTATGGTCAAGGTATTCTAAGTTAATATTTAATGAAGAGGATATACTTGACACAACATTATGGAGTCAATATGGAAATTTTGAGTTTCTGGTTATGCCATTCATTCTCACTAACACTTCTACATTGCTTATAAATTTGACGAGCTAGAAATTTCATTGGTTCATAGAATAATTTTTTGTTGTGTTCATGGATGATATTTTAGCACACTATATGTCCAAGAAGGAGCATATAGACCATTTGGATATCATTCTTAGAACCATGTGAAGACATTTTCTGTATGGTAAGCTTTCCACGTGTGAGTTTTTGATCTGAGAGGTGAAGTTTTTGGGGCATATGATATATGGGAGCGGTGTATCAATAGATCCTGGAAAGGTACAACTATTTTGTTCTATTAGAATCCCAGAAATGTGTTTGAGATTCATATCTTCTTGGGTTTTGATGGATACTATAGATAGTTTGTTTAGTACTTCTCCAAGATCACTTCTTAGATGAATAAATTAACTCATAAGGGTTTAAGGTTTGAATGGAATGAAAAGTGTCATTGATTTTTTGAGGAGTTGAAGGTGAGGTTGACTTCAACAACATTTTTTATTCTTTTGAAACTGTGGTTGGGTTATGATTTTTTCTGTGATGCTTCTGGTATGGGTTTTGTATGTGTCTTGATTTTGGGAAAATTGGCTGTGGCCTATGGTTATTTCCCATTATTCATTCATGAGAAGAATTACCCTACCCATGATATTTAATTGGTAGATGTTATTCATGAAATCAAAACATGGTATCACTATCTCTTTGGGGAATTATTTATGGTATATCCTGATCATAAGATACTGAAATATATTTTTACTTATAGGGATATGAATATATGATAGAGATGCTAGGTGGATTATCATTAGACTTTTGATTTTGATATTTCAAATATCACAGAGAAATAAAATGAAATTTATAATATAGTGAGTATAAAATTATCGACCCAAGCCACAATGGAATCAGTTGAGGAGTGGTCTCTGGTGAGTTTTTTTAATGATATGATCTTTGAAGGGAAAGAGGATGGGGGAAAGGTGTTCTTGGATTTGATAAAAGCCGAATGATATTTTGATGAGAAAATTTGGCATGAATAGGTGGAAGACACCAACTTCCAACACTTTAGTGAAAGATTATTTGGTGGGGAGACCTTGAGTGAGTGGTCATAGTCTCCCATTAGATCCTTGTGCTTCTCATGAAAGATGGTTGTTCTGTTTTCCCTTATGTGGGAGTTTTTGGGTAGTATACAATGTTCTTGTTGGTCTGTGAACCCTAGGGCTACCAAGATGTATCATGATTTGAGGCATCGGTATTAGTAGAAGGGGATAATATTATCAATTAAATATTTTGTTTCCCAGTGCCTTACATTTCAATGAAATAAGGTGGGCCACTAGAAATCCACTAGGTTGTTACAGCCCTTACCCATTCTAGTATGAATGTGGGATGATATTTCCATTGATTTAATCATTATTTTGAAATATAATCCTAGTGGGAAGGATGAAATTTGGGTGATAATTGGTCAAATAAATAAATAAATTCATTTCTTACCTATCATGGTGATTAAAACATGAAACAACTTGGGGACTTGTATGTTTGAGAGATTATGAGACTTTACAGGGTTCCCTCTGCAGTTGTTTCTAACAGGGATATGATGTTCACATACAAGTTTTGGAAATTTATTCTAGAGAAAATGGGTCCCCAGATTATGTCAAGAGGATTTCATTATCTGCAGATAGATGGACAGACTGAGAGGGATATCCAGGTTCTATAGGATGTTCCCCGATCTTGTGTTCTTAATTTTAGAGGATCTTGGGAATTTCATTTTCCTTTTGTTGAGTTTTCCTATAAATATAGTTATCAGGATTAAATAACTATGAACCCCATAGAGGATTTTTATGGGAATCCATGTAGATCATTATTATGCTAGGCATAGTTGGGAGTGGAGTCCTTGATTTGGCTGAGTATTCTTTATGAGATGACAGATATAGTTCTTTTGATCTGGAGGCATTTTATCACAACACAAATTCATTAAAAATCATATGTGGGCCATCAACATCAGTCGTAAAATTTTTAGGTTGGTGATCCAATATTTCCCATAGTTTCATCACACTTGGGAAATCATTGGTTGGGTAAGAAGGGTCAGTTGACACTGTGGTTTGTGGGCCCCTTTGAATTTATTGGATGACTAGGAAGAGACACCAATTAGTTTTACATACCATATGTTTTGACACATATCCAAAATGTGTTTTATTTTTGTAAGATCCTTATCTTTAGTGAAGATAAATACTTGTCAAATTTTTGGTTAAACTTTATTTTATGGTTAAAGATGATTTTATTTAGTGCTTGGGGGGTTTTGGAAGTGTTTTGAGGGCGTGTTACACAAAAAAGGATAAAATTTCCCAAAAGTGCATTGTGTGTGGTTGGCGCATGGTTAGTGTAAAATGTATGGCTCGGTAAACATTTTGGATAGAGGGATAGCACATGGTTACTGCATGGTTTGGTAAACAATGTAGGTATCTCTAGGTAACCATGTGAGCCAACTTCCCTTATATAGTGTATTGTGCACAATTTGTGCATGGTTTGGAAAATAGTGAAGGTAAATAGTGTGACCCATTAAAAGGTGAAAATTTTATATTTTTCCATATTGGGATTTTTAGATTCCCAACCAATTTTTCCTCCCATTAGACTCCTCTACCCTGGGTAATGAACTAGTAGACCCCTCTCCCTCCATCGATGATTCTCCTTCGATTCTTGAGTTTTTGGAGGGTGTTTGGGTGAAAATCAAATATCTGGGTGAGTCTAACTCCCCTCTTTACTCTATTTTTTAGATTATGTCTTATAGAATCTCTCATTATCTTATAAATCCCTAAGCCCCTCACATTTCCTATGGATTATAGTTTGGGGATTTAAAGGTGGGGTTCTTTCGAATCAAAGGCTAACGCCGAGCATGAAGTTGGCTCGAGGCATGAGTTAGGTTGTCTTTAAACCTTTTCCCAATGTGTTAATGTTTTATATGGGTATGTGGTAATGACAATGTGTTTCCTTTTTTCATTAATTTGTCTCTAATTATGGAAAGTGTTTGGGGATTTATATTTAAGTGTGAAACCCATCACAGACCCTATTTGGTTCATTGGTGATGTGAGACCAAACCTAGGACTAACAATGGGGTGTTCTAAATCCTTGAAATATTGAAAGGAATAAGGCATTGATGAAATAAATGGAATCGTGAGAGAGATGGGTTGTAAATTGAAATAGGGTATGTGTGTTTGGTTAAATGGTAAATTGATTTTATTATACATTTTAATTATAAAGTGCCTAAGGGAACTTGAAAAGGTTTTAAAGACGTGTTTTGGGGTTTTGACCTGGCCATGGTTTTCAATGATGAAATTGATGTTTGGATGTGAAGAATGGTTTTAAAGGATTTATTGAACTAGAATTATTTTAAAAATGGATTTTATTAATTATTTCAAATGATTATTTTAAATGTGGGTGTAACCCTTCCTTGTAAAAATTATTAATAGTGGGTTTGAATGGTTAAAAAAGGAAATGAAAGCCTTGGGGCATGTTTTGTTTTTAAAATTAGAAGAACCAAATTTTAAAGGGTGGATTCAAGATGATTTTATGTGAATATATATAATTTTTATTTATACCATGATGTGTTGTAAGGGTCTTTTGGAACCATAGTCATTGAATTGATATATGGGTTAGTCAGGTATATCCTATAATGTTCGTGTTGGAATGTTTATGAAGTGAACTAAAATATGAATGTTCTTAGTTTATGATCACATAAGGGGGTGTTTATCATAAGTTAAAAAAAGGGACAAAAGAAATAAATTGAATTGATGAATATATTAAATGGGATAAGGTGTGATAAAGAAAAATGGGTAAATGGGATATGCTAAGTAAATAGCAAGGGTGTTAGTGGGTTAAGGAATAAGGATGATTTATGTGTTAAATGAAACGTGCAATGTGAATGATATATGTATTGATTGTATATTGATCATGAAATTGTATATGTGGAAAAATATAAATATATAATTTATGGTTGGGATGTCGGACTGAGGCTCTATACTTACCTACATATGGTTATGGTGTGGGTTGGGATGCCAGACTGAGGCTCTATGATTCCCAAGCACATGGACATGGATTCATTATTGGACCGAGGCTTTGAAAATGCTAATAAATTTTGATTAAAATAAGAATTTACACATGGATTGGTAGAGTATGCTATTGACTTAGGTTCTATGACCATGAGTTGAGTTAGACTGAGGCTCAAAACTCCACCCCTTAATGCACGAGTTAGGAAAGGGGTAAGAGCTCTATTCCCCTAATGGTGTCCTTCCACCTAGACTGAGGCTTCAAGGTGAGGATAATGTATATGTTGTGATTTGTTTATCCCTAGTGAGATAGGGACTTCATTTTTTCCATTATGTATGGTATTTGATTGTCTTAGTCCATATTGTAAATGATGTGATGCCTAACCCATGGAACATGATATGTAGATGAATTTAGTATTGAAGATGACATAAGTGATGAAATAGAAATAATTTTAAAAATGATTTAAATGTATATTAACTCTAAATGGTAGGTGATAATTGGGATTAGTTAAATCTCTTATGGTTAAATTGGTGTGTTAACCTTTTCCATGGTTTAAACTCCCAGTCTGACTTGATTTAGTTGTTGTGTGGTTAACTATAGAGAAAAAAATGGGTAAAATTAATAATTTATTACTATTAAAATGTTATCCTCTGTTTCCATGTATATTTATTACACTTTTTACCTATATACACGTTTTAAATGTTGGATATTGCTTTATAAAATATTGGTGGTGGCCTACTGAGTTGAACTCAGACCCTTCTCGGGCCACCATAGCACTTGGGTACCCGAGAAGATGCTACTTTTTTTCATGTACAAGTTCAGGAAAGAGACCTGGAGTTTGGTTGTGCGTGGGATAACTAGTTAGTTCCTGGAGGTCAGGACTAGGTTTGGACTTGGGTTTGGGTTCAGTCTTGGTTCACATTGTATGCCTCCCTAACATGTAGAGTATTCATAGAATTTTATTATAGCATGAGTTCTTGGTTACTTATTATATTTTGTTTCATGCTGTCCTTTTGTTACTCCTATTGTCTATTTTATCTATTGATATTACTTCTATTGTGTATTCACTCTGATAGGCAAGTATAGTCTCCCCAAGATCCTCTTTAGACCAGCGCTGCTATTCGGCATCCTATGACATATGGGGAGGTGTGCCTGAGGTCATGTGATGACCTAGCTCGGGGAACCGATTTTAGTAGATTCTAGGTTTAGGATGATAAAAAAGTTATATTAGATGATTTCTACCTTGTCTTACTATTTTGGCATGGTAGATAGGATATTAGGACCTTGTTAGGATTTGGTAATGATCTTTTTTCCTGGGTTTCTATAGCCCCATATACAAGGGAAAAGCTATGTTGATAAGGGTGGGAAATGATGTTATGTTTTGTACTTTTATAGTTGATTGATATTTCTACTTTGGGTGGTGTAAATGGATGTGATGTTATTGATTTATGTGGTTTCATCTCATAGAATGAAGCGATAAGTGAGGGTGAGTGGGTTCATGCATCATGTTAAGCACATAGGATAGATAGGTCCTCTATATGTTTCCTATGATTGACTTGTGAATGACATGATGATGAACCAAATGGGCATAAAAAGTAAAATTAAATGAAAAAATGGGTGTTGAAAAGTGGGTTAAAAGGGTTTTGAGAAAAATTAAATCTATGAGTTTGGAAAAGGGAAATTTTTTTGAAATGTGATTTTAAATAAAATTGATATTTTTGAAAATAGGGGGTTGTAAAAAGGTTTTTGAAAATGTAAATTCATTGGTTTTTAAAATTAAATGTTTAGAGAAGTGAAATAGTTGGTTATAATGGTAAGGTTGATTAATTGGAAAAAATGGGGATATAATGGAACACAATGACACCTATGGTGGTTTTCACTTATGTTGGTTGTTTAAACCTTGTATGGGTGGTTTGGGAAGTGAGAGTGACATGGTTTTGAGACCACATGTTACAGGATGTGAGAACTTGTTGAGTTGGGTGTGCCAGTTAGTGAGGTGTTACTTACTATGTCTTTGATTAGGTTATGAACTTGGTGTTGTGAAGTGATGTCTCTTAAAGTGAATGTGGAGATCCTTGTGGATTGAGACCTTATGTGTTGCGTTTTAGACCCTAGAGTAGGTGTTTGGTTCATGATGCCTGTGTATGTGTGTGAGTGTCTCAGGTGCGTGACAAAAATTAAATAGTTGTCAGTTCATTAGACATAGTGTGTTTTGGATGGGGGTATGATGACCATCGTGAACAACAAATTTTTTGAGTTGGTGTGTGTATATTTGAGAGAGTGGGAGACACTTGGTTAGTGTGGCTCTAGTTTAGGGAGTTGGTATCGTTAAAAATTATAGGATGACTGGTAATAGAGTTCAGTTAGGGTTTCAGTGCTAATGGGTGTGTGTGGCATAAGTAGACACTTTAAAGATGAAATAGATACGTGGTGGGTGCCCTCCAGTTTCGGTAAAAGTGAATGGTTATGACATGGACACACCATGGGAAAGCACTTGGGTGCTTGATTTTGGTTGTAAGGGTGTTCATGAAGAGATGATCATTTGGAGACCTGAACCTATGGTTTTGATGGAGTTAGATGTGGAAATAAATTCTGTATTGGGAAGATAAGGAATGAGTGATCAAAGTATGGATGGGTGCTCTTGTTTTGGAGGACACCCAAAGTGAGGGTAGTCACACGGTTGGGATATTTGTCAGAGTAGTTGTTTTTGGGTGAGATGTTGGGAAATATTTGGGTCTAATGAATCCAACAGATCAGGTGGGTTGAACATTTGTGTGAGAGGACATTTGGTCCTAGCCTAGGTGATGTAAGACTCATGTGAGCAAGAGATTGGTTTTGTGTTTGGTCACAGGAGAGTGGGAGACCATGATGATTCCGATGAGTACCGGGTGGTGGGAACATGTTATAGATACACGATTTTATTGGGATATTTTCCCATGTGGGTTGGATGTAAGATCACATGTTTTCCATGAAATCAATTAGAGGGTCCTAGTAGTGCAAGAGACAAACTGGTTTTGAATTGGTGGAACGAATCTTTGCATATATATTGTGATTAGTAGGACTATAGAAGAAGAAATCAAGTAGGGTGATGATAATGGTGCTAAAAGTAATACTGGGTCACAACCTCCTGGTATAGGGTTATGAGGTAGCGGTGAGTTTGGGTGGAACATCCAGTCAAGTTGTGGTGTTTTAGTGTGGATGATACATCAGTAGGAAGGGAAGCCTAAGGCCTCTAGTAAATAGAGGTGTTCTCATGGCAAGATATGATAATGGAAATGGATAGATGTGGTGGTTTTCATTGATAACTTCTTGGCATACTTTTAACCAGTGATGATCATGTTAAATATCTTAAAATTTTCCAAGAGTGATAAGAAGGCTATGGCTTTATTCCTAGCATCTTGAGTGTATTTGGTCAGATGTGGAAACCTTATAGGATATTCTTGGGGAGTGGTATGTGTGTGGGAGCCATATGGTGGGTGAATACACCACCAAATAGTTATAGGGAGGTCCTTGAAGTGGATCGGGTGCTGATGAATTCCATGGGTGTCATTCTTAGCGGCCGAAAATGAGCAGTGAGTGATGCTTTTATGTCATTACAATGGAATATAAATGATAACTTCCATGTTATGGGGTTGAGCTTGCGATAGGGAATGAATCCATAGAGGTTGATATTTTTTAGGAAAGTGGTGACAATGATACTCCTAAGGTGGGAAGTGTTATGTTATTCATGATTGTGTGGATAAAGCTGTGAAGTGGATGTAGTGGCATCACGATGCGAGTGAGAAACCTATGAGGTGCATGTTCAGGTTCTTCGAGGGAAAACAGGGTTGGACAAGGATGTGATGGTCGATCGATCTATGTGATGGATTTGGGTTTGAGGAATTTCTAAAGGTATTTGGAGTGGTCATGTCTAAGATGTGTTGAGAGGTGCTATAGAGCACGAAAATGGTTTAGAGAGTCATGAATATCATAATGGTGGAGTTTTAATAGACATTGGGGATGAATTCTATGGGTGCATGCAGACGATGGTGGTATGAATTGAGTGAAAAGGGAATTTTGGCTAGGTAAAGTGGTGACATACCAACAATGGATGTTTGGAAATCAACAGAGTGAGTTGACCAATGATGACATGACTCAGCTGGGAAAAATGAATGGATGGGGTGGGATTTAAGACACCTCCAGTTAACACTAGAAGAATAAGTTCATTTTATTAATGGAAATGGGATTAGAGGAAGAAGAAAGTTACCCTTGAATGAGTATAGACAATGGAGGTTTTCAATCTATATGGTTTCAATAGAATGGATGAATTCCAGTGATGGATGATGTTTTCTTGGATGTTTGAATGTTTGGATAAGTTGTTAAAGTTGAGTTGATTTGGGGATCTATTTAAGTTTTATCAGTTAATGTCATGATTGGCGGTTCAAGTTTAATGGACTTAGGTAAGATTCATCTTGGTGAAGTGGTGTTGGTGGGAGGTGTTGGCTTGAATGTTGAATGGTTTAATATGTCAAGATGAAGAGTATGTTTGGTTTTATGCTTTTCAAAAGTTTCAAAATGAACTGAGATTTTTGGGCCCCAAGTTGCAGATCATGATAGTTCATGAGGTGTGGTAAAATCAAGATGTTTCCTATGGTGAATTCAGGATTGTATCGCCATTAAATCTTTTAAAGGATTAGGGTGAGATATCACCATGAGATTTGGGCAATGAATTGTGAAGTGGGTCAGATTGAGAGTGTTCATATTGGTTTTTCTATGGTAATATAGTTCCTAGTTAGTATCCTCCTGGGTGGTGGTTCAATGGAGTTAATCAAACCCTTCTCTTATTCTTGGTGTTGGTAATTATGATTATTTTTGGATTTGTCCTCATGGAGAATCGAATTGTGATTGTGGAACTTGGTGAGGGAAACATTCTCGGGGTAGGACTATTTCTATGGTTTGAGTATTGTTATGGAATGGATGAGTTTAGGGAGACACTTGGAAGGTGACAGTTGATTGTTGTTCCATGGTCTAACTTTTTTAATCTTGAGGTATTGGGAATTCTTAGAAGTGAATCTTGAGGATGAACCATTATAAGGTGGGAAGGTTGTAATATCTTGATCTTTAGTGAAGGCACGTCCTCGTTAAATGATTTGGTTAAATATATATTACAGTTAAAGAAGTATTTCTTGAGTGATTGGAGTGTTTTGAAAGTGTTTCAGGGTTATGAGAAACAAAAAAAGTATAAAAGTGGCCAAAAAGTGCATAGGGCATGGTTGGCTCACATATAGTGTAAACCATGTGCCAGGCCTAGGAAACCATGCAGCTTAGTGGCCATTTTAAGATAAAGGGAAAGCGCACTGTTACTATATGGTTTGGTAATCTGTATTGGAATCTATAAGTAACTATGCCACCTAACTTCACTTACATAGTGTCTTGTGCATGATTTATGCACCTTTTGACAAATCGTGTGGGTAAACCATGAACCCTATTAAAAGTTGAAAAATTTACAGTTTTTACATCTCATTATTTTGATATGCCCAACCAATTTTTTTCCTCCCATTCGACCCCCTCTACCCTAGGTGAAAAACCAACAACCCCCGCTCCCTCCATGGATCATTATCATGCAATTCTTGGGTGTTTGGTGTGAGTTTGGGTGAGAATAAAAGATCTGAGTGAGTCAAACTCACCTATTTACTCTATTTTCTGGATTAGAGCTAGTAAAATCACTCCTCTTCTTTTGAAGCCCTAAAACCCTCACTTTTTGAGTAGATTCTAGGTTGGGCCTTTAAAAGTGGTTTTATTCTTAATCAAAGGCTAAGGTCGAGAATGTGGTTGACACTGGGCATGAGATGGGTCATCTTTACATTTTTTTTGTAAATTTTAGATGTTTTATATGTGTATGTGGTAGTACCAATGTGTTTCCTTATTGTATTAATTTTTCTTTGATTATGAAATTTCTTTTGGGATTTAGATTGAGGTGTGAAACCCTATAGAGATCTCATTGGGTTCATTGGTTAAGTGAGACCAAACCTAGGACTAACCATGGGGTGCGTCGAATACTTGAAATGGTGAAAGGAATTAGGGAATGATGAAATAAGGGAATAATGAGAGAAACATGTTGTAAATTGAAATTTTTTATGTGGGATTGGTGAAAAGAAAATTAGTTTGATTATAAATTTTAATTTTAAAGTTTATAAGGGTTTTTGAAAAGGTTTTAAAGATTTGTTTTGGGGTTTTGACCCTTCCACGGTTTTCAATAATGAAATTTATGTTTAGAAGTGATGAATGTTTTGAAAGGAGGTGTTGAACTCAAATGATTTTTAAAAAGGTTTTTTATTAATTGATTTAAAATGATGATTTTAAATGGGTGTGTGATCCCTTCCATGTGAAAATGATTAATGTTGGTTTTGAATGGTTGAAAGAGGAAATGAAATCCTTGGGGAATGTTTTATTCTAATAGGAGGACTTGTATTTTAAAGGGTGGATTCTAGATGATTTCAATTGAATATATCAAATTTTTATTTATAACGTGATGTGTTTTAAGGGTCTGTTGGGACTATAGTCATTGAATTTACATATGGGTTTGTAAGGTTGATCCTATAATGTTCATGTTTGCATGCATATAAATTGAACTAAAATATTAATGTTCTTAGTTGATGATCGTATAAGGGGATGTCTAAAATAAAGTTAAAAAGGCCCAAATGAAATAAATTGAATGGATGGATATGATAAATGGGATATGGTTTGATAAAGGGAAATGGGTTAAATGGGCTATGCTAAGTAAATGGAAAGGGTTTCAACAGGTTAAGGCATAAAGATAATTTTTGCGTTAAATAAAATTTTCAATGTGAATGATATAAGTATTGATTGTATATGGATCATGAAATGGTGTATGTGGAAATTGTATAAATATGTAATGTATTGTTGGGATGTCAAAATGAAGCTCCATTCTTCCCAATGTATGGTCATGTTATGGGTTGGGTTGTCAGAATGAGGCTCTATGCTTCCCATCACATGGACATGGCTTGATTACCAGACTGAGTCTCCAAGGATGATAATAATTTATGATTAAAATAAGAATGTGCACATGGATTGGTAGTGTGGGGTATTGATTGAGGTTCTATGACCATGGGTCAAGTTAGAACGATGATCTAAACTCCACCTAATAATGAATAAGTTAGGGAAGGGGATTAAGCTATATTCCCCAAATGGATGCATTCCACCCTGACATAGGCTTTGAGGTGAGGATATTGTATTTGTTGTGATGTGTTTTTCCCTAGTGAGATAGGGAATTGATTTATTCCCTTATTAATATTAATTGATTGGCTTAGGTCATAGTGTAAATTATGTGATTCCTAACCCATGGAACATTATATGAAGATGAATTTATTAATGAAGATGGAATAAGATATGAAATGGAAATAATGTTGAAAACTAATTAATAAATATTTCAGCTAAAGGCTAGGTGATAGTTGTGATTAGTTAATTACCTTATGGTTAAATGAGTGTTCCACTGGTGTTCCTTGTCTTAGACTCCCAGTGTGACCTGTATTAGTTGTTGTTTGGTTAACATTATAGAACCAAATGGGTGAAATTAATAATAGACAACTTTTTAAATTTTCCCTCTGTTTCCTTGTATATTTATTACACTTGTTACCTACATAAAATTAGTATAGATTGAATATTTATTTAGACACCATTGGTGATGGCCTACTCAGTTGTACTCATAGCCTGCTTGAGCCTCCATGGAACTTGGGTACCTAAGAAGATGCTACTTGTTTTCAGGTACAAGTTCATGAATGGGACCTAGAATTTGGTTGTGCATGGGATGAAGGGTTAGAGCATGGAGATCAGGATTAGGTTTGGACTCAGGTTCAGGTTCAGATTATTTTGAGGGTTTGTTCACATTGTATGCATACCTGACATGTATTATATTCACTATATTTTGTTATAGCATGAGTACTTGGTTACTCATCAGATTTTGTTTCATGCTACCCTTTTTTAATTACTTTTTTTTATTTTATCTGTTTATATTACTTTTATTGTGGATTCACTTTGATAAGGGGGTATAGTCTCCCCATGTTCCTCTTTAGAATCACACTGCTAGTTTTCAGACTCTAGCATTCGGGGTGGCGCACCTGAGGTTATGTGATGACCCGACATAGGGCATCAGTGTTTGTGGCTTCTAGGTCAGGGATGTTAGAATTTTTCCTAGTTGAGAAGGTATTTAATAGATCATTCCCATGTGTTTAAATGGGAGGATATTGATCTTGAGCCCACTAACACTTTAATTTTGAATCTAGTTTAGATTATGGGTTGTCGGGATAAGTTAATACATAGTAAAACAATCCCCCTGGTCCAGGTATTTTAGAAGTGAAGATAGGATATCCATGAAAAGTGGGAGCAATATTCGTTGATGAGGTAGTAGTGGCCATCTCTTTTTGTGGATCCTTTATCTTGAGATATTTTTGGGGAAAATGGTTTTTATGGTGGGGAGATTTTAAGGCCCCATTACCTTTTCTATCATATGGATTTTATCCTTTTTTTGTTTTTCCTTTTTTTGATTAATTATGAAAGTATTTGTAAGGATACCTATAATGGTAAATTTAGGGATTTGTTGGAATTTCCAACATAAAACCTGTATTTTTTCTATTCATTGGGAAATTAAAAGATATGTAATTTGAGAATATGAATTCTAATGTATTCTAGATAAAAACATTTAATTGGATACATAATGAAAAAATTTTACATGCCTTTTAAAGGTTACATGTATTATAATGAAAAATATCATATTTTTTTTAAAAAAAATGTTGGGTTTCAGTGTATTTCTGCTTCAAGGATTACATGATGTGTAATGGGATTACACACCATGTAATTTTATAAGGGTATTTTTTATGACATTGTATGGGTGTTAAGGATTCATTTTTTTGTCCTTTTCTTCTCAGACAGAGCTATCTACCTAGGCAATCTTGGGTGACTCCCTCCCACTTGTATCACTTCTTTACACGATTGATCACCACTATGGCCGGATTGCTTCTCCTTTGGTTTGTAATCCTTTTTATTCTTCTTTGGTTTTAGTTATAGCTATGGTTAGAATGTATATTTGTGATCATATAGTGTTTTATATCGATCCTTTTCAGCTTATTGGTTTTCCTTGCCTTTCTAATTTTATTCTCTTAGTTTTTAACAAATCTCTCTACCTAGGCGATCTTGGGTGACTCCCTCTCACTTGTATCACTTATTTCAATGATTGATCACCACTATGGTTGGATTGTTTATCCTTTATTTTTTAATCATTTTTATTCTTCTATTTTTTTAGTTCTACTTATGGTTGGAATGTATATTTGTGATCATATAGTGTTTTCAGTCAATCCTTTTTAGTTTCTTGGTGTGCCTTGCCTTTCTAATTCCATTATCATGGTTTCTGGTCACCGTTGTTGAAATTAGCTAGGTTTATACCTTATTGGGATAGGTTTTTCTATATAATGGGTTAATTTTATGAATTTCATGTCATTTTTGATGAATTATTTTGGTTTGTTCATTGATTTTAAGTGATAAAAAGTTTCAAAAAGATTCTTGGAAAGAAAAATGTTTTCAAAAAGAGGTTTTTTATTAAAAATAGATTTTCTTGATTTGGATAAGGGTTTTCAAACTCTGAAGTGGATTTTATTTGATTTTAAAATTTTATATAAAATTATGAGCATGGTTTTGAAATGGATTTTGTTAATTTCACATTGGTAACCTTGGGTACATCAGAAAAGAG
This sequence comes from Viscum album, assembly GCA_963277665.1. Classification (NCBI taxonomy): domain Eukaryota; kingdom Viridiplantae; phylum Streptophyta; class Magnoliopsida; order Santalales; family Viscaceae; genus Viscum; species Viscum album. The sequence goes on along the minus strand of OY728132.1, from coordinate 1,685,946,976 downwards.
ACACAACTATCCTTAGTATGTGTTGTACCACTAGGAGGTCGGATTTAACAATATTGACTTGTAGGACTCGATATTTGTTGGATCCAATGTTATGCCTATTTAGTATTTTTATTATCTAGTAAGAAATGTCCCAGAGGCTAGACATCATATATGAGGTGATTTTTCATTTATGGTTATTTATCTCATGATTTTTTTATCATGTATTGTAGCTCACATGTTTTTATAGGAGGTTGTATCACATAGCATCGCATGACTGGTTGTTTCATGGTTATGTGTTTACCTATATACCTCTTGATGCATGGATATGATTTACTATTTTTAATAGTTATAATTTTCATAATTATGGTTTGAGAATATTAAAGTATTTTTATGAAAACCAAAGGAAGAAAAAAGGAAATGATTTATAAATCATTTAGATTAATGAAAAATGTTTTGCAAAAATGTTTTGTTTTAAAATATTGAATTACTGCATTCTTAATATTATAACCTGTATAAAAATAGTGGTGGTATCATATTAGGAATTTGATCACACCCTACTTGTGACTTTGGGAATTTTTAGATATTTTATTATAAGATTCGGGTAAAAGGAAGAGCAACATGTAGTATGTTGTATTTCTTAATTGTTGTTGCTTTCGATTCAGGTTAGTTTGGAGGTGACTATTGGTTATGTGGGATATTGATTTACTTTCTTGTTTAGCCTATTTTTGATTTTTATTTTATGTGTTTTTGGAATATCTTCTTTTTCCACTTTATACTATGGTTATATGTCTTTTTTTTCTTTTATCCAGGACTGGTTTCTGTTTTCATATTTTACCCATATCATGTGAAGGGATGGTTTGATTGTCTTATTTAGTTGAAACAGGTTGGTTTGTTACATACCAACTTGTAAAACACAAATTTTATGGACATATTTAGACCATATCACCACTTAGGTCAATAATGACCAATTTTTTAGGATTTTGGGATGATAAAAGAGTGGGTGTAATTTTTTATTTTCAAAACTTTCATGTGTGACCTCTCACCCACTTATAAAAGGCCATTGCCTATCCTCCTCTACTAACACTCCCAAATCTATTTTTTTTAGCCAAGACCTGCCAAAATCACTTATCAACTTACCCTCCTAATACTATAAGCATTTTTTTACTATAAAGACATCCTAAGAATTCTTTTTGTGTAAATATAAAGAGGTCATCCAAAGAATAGGTAACGTTCATAAATGAGCATTTTTTATTACTTCTTGCACCTCCTTAAAATATTATTCAATAATTATAGTATAATAAAAACAATAGTTACCATATAATGAGATGTTATTATTTTAATTACATGACCTATATCCAGATTCTCTTCCATAAAATGGGAAATGAAATAGTCGATCGTGTGTACGGTAGACTACTGCCTCACAAACCAATCTTATTTAATTTCCATAACCACCTTTAAGGCCTTGATATAATAATGAATTTAATATATGTATATGATATTTATGATATTCTTATAACTATTGAATTTTAATTTCACATATACCCTTTTTTGTTCCCTTCCATTTAAAATATGATAATGCTACTCGTGTGTATGGTGAACTACCATCTCGCGAAGCGATGTGATTCATTTATCAATTACATTTTACATGGAATTTAATAATGAAAAAATTAATGAATATATGTGATATATATTATATTATATTGATTATGTTAAATTAATCTATAAACCTCTTTTTTACCCTTTCACTCAAAAAGGGAATGATATCCTTGCTCGTGCATACATACGACCTACCATCTCCATCAAGCAATGCAATTAATTTTCAATGTCTAAATTTAAAAAAATTGTTATAAAAATGATTCTATTAAGAAAATATGATTTTTATAAAATAAATATCAATCTGAAGAATTTTATATAGATCTTATGCACAAGAACCATGATTTTCATGATAAACGTGCATGATAAAAAAAGGAAAATAACACCCATAACAATGAAAATATTGAAATATAATTAACAAATGGGTGGTAAAATTTAATAATAAGATAATATATGATATTATAAGTATCAATATGGTTTTGTTATAAATTAATAAAATTCTTAAAACAATTATACAAGAGGTTGAAGTGAATTCAAATAAAGGAAAGCATGAGGTAAGGGACTTCATCTCAATTTCCCTTTCATTAAGGAATATTTTGATGTTATTCACCTAAAGTTATTTTTATAGTGTATAAAATAACCCTTTGACATGTAATATTATAATTCATTAATAAATCATGGTATTTTATGTTTCAATTTTAATTATTTCTTCAAAGGAGTTTTGAATTAAATGTTACAAAATGGTAAAGACTTTCACAACTCAATTTCTTTTTATTGGGTTATATTACTTCTTCATTTTATTTTACATTTTAATATTATGTGTGTAAATTGTAACACCCTAGGATTTTAATGCTTGATAGCATATACAACAGACAACACTGAGTTTAAATGAACCCAAAATATTTTTATTTAAATATAACCATTATAATCTGACCATTAAATTAGTGGGTATAGATAATATTAATCAAATTATGAAATATATATATAAATTACGTATTCAATAAAAAATCATTTATTAATTATATAAGAACTCATTTTTTAGTAATGTTATTTTAAAATTGAGCAATACATTTTTAAAAAATATATATTTTCTTTTTGTGGGAAAATATTATAATAAATTTATAGAACTTATATAAATTGTATTTTATAAAAATAATGTCATTTTAAATCATAATATAAAAATTATCTTAGGTTGGAATTTTTATATTTTTTTAAAAATATTTATTTTCCATTGAATAGTGAAAACAATGTTTTTTTTAAATATATTTTTATTTCAAAATTTTTAAAAGTACCATTTTTTTAAAATAGTTTAAATGCAGAAATTAGAATTATTATATTATTAAAAACCCAATTAAGATCATTGGAATAAATTTTATGGTTTAATTTGAAATAAAAATATTTTTATACTTTAAAAGACTCTGTTTAATTTTAAATAAAATTCCTCCACTTATGTGTTTTTTAATTAAAAAAATGGATTCTATATTTGTATTCATGGGTTACAAATTTAGTAAAAAAATTTCTTATATTTTTGGTCAATATGAATAGAAACCTTAGTAATTTATATTAGAATGGTAAAAGACTAAATCAGGTAATTAATGTTAAAAATAAAATTATAAGGACTAGAAAATGACCCTAACACTTTACTTAATATTAAATTAAGATTAAATATCTTCCATGATTATCCAATATTTGGTTATATTTCATTTTATGGAAGTTTTAATGAGATTATGATCTTTATGGTATTTTATCATCATCATGATAATTTATTTTAAATTTTAGTGAATAAATATGTTTCTTAAATGATTACACGACACTAATTCAATAATTATTCAATTAATGGAAAAATAAAATAAATGATATTTAAAATATTTAAAGTAATATAATTTGAGATAAAAAATGTATTACATAAATTTTATACATTAACATGAAATTATAGTAATATAATAAAATATATATTTTTCCAAATTATAAGGGTTTTCTTGATATTATTAAAGTCAAAATAATGAATAGTTTTAAAAATTGACATTATTAATATTTTATAGTAAATAATATTTAATTAAATGATATAAATTACAAAAAAGGATTAGATTTAGAAAAATGAATGGGATTTGATTAATTAAATTTTAATGGTCCATTTATGGGTCTTTTTCATTTTATAGTAACATTATTTACCATTAGATGTTAGACAATTTTAATAGTACAGTAATTGTCAAATCGGTTAATGAGAGGTTAAAAATTAAAGATAAGGATGAAAATATATCCAAACCTTTTCCAAATTTTATTGGATGAAATTATTTCATCCTAAATTCATCTTATATTCTAATTATATCAATTTTAATACATTTTCACTTGATAAATAATTTATATTAATTTAATATTTAATGAAATTCCAAAAATACCCCTCCCCTTAATTATAAATGGGAACTCCTTCTATTACTTATTTATACCACTTTAAGCCAAATATATAGACCAAAACCTACCCATTAATCTTATATATATTATTTTTTAATTTATGGTTGTTTTTTACCTTTCAAAATAATAATCCTAGTTTCCATAATAAGAGATATAAGGGAGTCTGCTGAAGAAGATGTAATCGTATTGCCCAACTCTTTTAAGTTTATTTTTTATTATACCTCCTCTTCATGTTTTATAACCATCCTAAAATATTAAATCCAGTATCATTAATATAATTTTATGTTATTAAGTGTATGGTAAAACCAGATTGCATCTCTTTTTTATTCTAAGAAAAGTGAAAACATCACTCGTGCATACGCACAACTTACCGTCTCCATGTAGTGATGTAATTTGTTTTTCATACCCCTTTTAGAAGGATGGTTATAAATATGAAAACAATGAGTATATATGATATATATGATATATATTAAAATAATATTATTTTTTAACAATAATATCATATATACCTTCTTACCTTCCAATCCTTTGGAAAACGATAATGTCGATCATGTGTACGTGTGGACTACCACCTCCATGAAGGGATGTGATCTATTTTTAATTTATTTGTTACATGGATTATAATAATGATATATTTAAATAATATATATATTATATATTATGTAATAATGGTTATTAAAAAATTAATTATTATTCACCTTTCTTTCATTGCATCCGTTAAAAAGTGAAAACAACTTTCATGCACACGTACGATCTGCCATCTCTATGAACAACATAATTCTTTTTTCTATCTCAATATTTTATTGATGAATATGATTATTTATATATTAAATATATATTTTATTTAACCATGAATAATATTATGGATATTATGGTACCTGGATCAAATTACAAGGATTGAAACTATCAAACCAAATTATAAATGAAAAATGAGGTAATTACAACCCAAAATAATGATTTTGACAATGAATTTATAATAAAAAAGTGATATAACATGATAATTAAATAAAATATGGTATTATATATATGATTATGGTTTTTTAAATTTATGTATAATAAATCTATATTTATTATATGGGATGTTCGAATCCATACGAAGGAAGTCGAACCTGAGGTAAGAGAATTTCGTCTCACTTTTATTTTTGTGGGACATATGCCATATTCACCACTAATTTATTTTATGTTGTGTATATACTGAATATTTTATATATAATATCATGAATATATTTGTGTTTCTGGTATTTAGTTTTTCATTTGAATTTATTTATTTCATGGGGCTTACGATTCAAAAGATACCAAAATTTTAAGGGTTTATTTCGGAATCTCATCAATTTTCGAGATTGTTTATATTTAAGTCTCTAATGAAAAATAGTTCTATTAAATATCCATGTTTTCTAAAAATATATTCAATTTTTTTATGTTATAATATTATTTTTTATATTCATTTTTACCCATGTTTTACTTTTTACAAAATAGTTTGAAAGGAATATTGTTTCCATTTTCTCAATGAGACACTTTTCAAACTTTTCAAAAAAATATAAAAGGAATATTTTTTAAAAATAAATGTAAAAAATATTCTCCATTCACCATGAATACTCTATTATTTTAATAACAACTTACAAATTTATATGTTTCTCTTCAAAGAAAATGTTTTATTATATATGTACAGTTTTTTAAAAGGTGATTTCAAAGTGAAAGGGTATTTTCTTCATAAATTTTGCAATGATATTTCTAAATTATTTTCACCAATGTAAAAATAATTTGTTAAATTTTATGATTGAATGAGGTTATTATATTATGGTACCATCTACTATATTTTATTTGATGGTTTATGATTAGTTTGATTAGAAATGTGCTATTTTAGTACCATTTTCCATATTACTTTGGATGGGTTATGATTATGTTCTTTGAGTGAGAACATTAATAAAATTCAAGTTAGTTTCAATAAAAAAAATTTATGTTTATTATGTTACACCCCTTTCATATTAGTCATTCATTGGAATTATTAAGAGATGGGTGGGGCCTACCATATCCCCTCGATGAATCAGTAGGTCTCATGAGACAAACTAGCTTGGATATTGGTTGAAACCTTATTTTGTTTTGAAATATGTATTGGAATGAGTCCTCAAGTATATTTTTATGATGTACAAAGATATTTATTTACAACATTATGATCTTATTTATTGATTTTCATGTGATTATTCAATTAGTTAAAATATTCATGGATAAATTTCAAGCCTATGTGATTATTTATATGGAAGTATTTGATTGTTATTTATTACTTCTATATTATGCTCATGTTAATGATTAAATAGCCTATGATTTTCTTATTTACCTAACCATATCAGTTATTCTTTATCATTTATTCTACTTCACACATACCCTTACTTATAATTATAGATCACCGCTTTTTTATGTTTCTTTTCTCTAAGATGATAAAAAGTGTATTATGATTGATATGAAGGTATATTCTAAAGGGAATAATTGTGTACTCAATGAAAATAATATGTTGAATTTTATGTTTTCAATTGTATTTTGAAATTCATGTAATTATCTAGTTTTTATAGAATACTAAACTATTTGGGACTCCAGGATACGATTCTTAGTGTCTAGTGAAAATGTATAAAGAATCCACCGACACTGGGATACTGGGTTCAGGGTCATTATATTAATAATTTTGACAATATTATGTTATATTTAAACATTTTATATAGATTTAAATTTGATATGCATAATTTATTAATTGATTAATTCTCACTTCATTATTATTATCTTTTTAAGGGTTTATTTCAAAATCTCATTTTCATCGTGATTATTTATACATGAATTTACATTGAAGGAGAATATTTGATCATTGTATAATAAAACCCTTTGGTTTTATTCTCCTATGTGTTTTCATGAATTATTCAAGTAATATCACCATTTCCTACTATTTTTTACTTAAAATTAATGAGATTTTTTTAGTAAAATCCAACTTTATTTCTCAGTTCGGTTGAAAATTTATTTTCGTCAAAATCCTTATTTTCTAAAAAAAAATTCATAAATGTTTTTAAAATTTTTAAAATGATTTATTAAGGAAATTTTTAAACATTTTTAATTTTTTAAAAATGTTTTGAAAAGAATCTACATTTCATTTTCAAAACAAGGCTTGTTTCGATTTTATTGAAAAAGTGAAAGGAATATTTGTTTTAACGTGTATGGCATGAATGGGATTTCTAACCATCATGAAAAATAAATGTTTTAAATATTATTTTATAATATTAAAAATTAATTTTAAAAGAAAATAATTTTCAATTTTTTTTGTGAACCTTTAGTTTTAAAAGGTGATTTTCAATATGAAAATGATTTTTCCCTCAATAATGTTTTAAAAAGATTTTTATGGTATTTATATTCATAAATAACAAAAACCATTCATTTTAATTGTATTACACTGAGAATATGTTCTATTAATACCATCCTTATCCTTTCTAAGGATGTTTTATGATCATTTTTACTAAAGAAAGTATTTAAATTTTCTTTATTGATTTAATTTTGTAGTTAGTAAATTTTCATTGAAATTAACACTTTCATGTGATCATTGGAAATTAAATTTTACTTATAAATCAATATTATTTAACATTGGTATATTTATTAATTTCACCATATACCATTTCTATATTTGGTGTTCTATATTTAAAGTAAATTTTTTATCTAGGAAAATATTGATAAATATGTATTATTTTCTCAATATGGATATTTGATGATAATGCACATTGTTTATGAATTAAATTGATTATTAAATATATGAGGAATGATTAGGAATTTTAGTGATGGTTGGGGATGGAAATTATATATCCCATCAATACATGAGTAGTCTTATTAGAAAAATCTATTCACCTAGTTAAACATGTTTCTACCTGTAATTTTGAACCATCTTTTGAAATGTCTTGATGGCAGAGGTATCATGATGAACGAGTTCATAACATCTAATAATTTATAATTTCATTCATTTAGTATTAATTTATTATTATTATCTATTATATTCTCGCAGTGATTTTATCTATAGATTCATTTCACTGTGATCTATTTATTAAATGAAATGTGCTTTTACTTATTTACCATGACATATTTATTTTGCCTTATACATTCATGATAGTATATTTATTTAAATGGAATTCGTGTTTTTTTATTTACCATTCCATATTAATTATAATTTACTTAATTATTATATCCATGTTATTGATTAAATGACATGTTTTTTTAGTTATTTAATTTTTCATATTGATTATTCTTTATTGATTCATGATAAATTCCACTATACATAACCCCTATTAAGAGTTTTATATCACCCTAACATTTTTACTTCTCCCATGATATGAAGAATAAATATTTGAATGAGTTTTAAAGTATGTAATTCATTTTCTTTTGTTATGTATTATATTTAATTTTCCATTCACAGGGTAAAGTGGGAATCATGTATGTACTTGGTTATCTAAAACCAGTAAACTAACCAGTCCTTTGTGGTTTGACCCCTTATATCTATTCCAATGTAATAAAATAGTCACAATAACTAGGTTACAAGAGTAAGGGTTATTAAAATACATTATTAAAGTCATTATTAAAATTTGGGCTTGGAAAATTAATCACATCACTTCATAGAGATGGTAAGTAGTATATACGCACGAATGACATTATAATTTCTTTAATGGTTTAAAGGGTAAGGAAGTGGATGATATATTAACTTTCTAGAATCAATATCATGTCATAAGTATAATATATATCCATTATTTATATCATTATAACTATCCATGTGTTTCATTGATGGAAAAAAAACTACATTGGTTTGGGAGGTGGTTGTCCACCAAACAAAAAAGCGATGGTTTTGTTTCCCATTTTATGGAGAAGGGGATGGAAAAATATTGGTGTTAATATATTGTAATTTTTAACACATAATTCAAAGTGTTAAAGTAATAAGTAAAAAAGATTGAGTTTTGTGAAGATAATTTACTCCACTTAGAGAAACCTCATTTTTATAACTTATTAAAGACCCTAGGGTGTGTATTTTAGGAAGAAAAACATATCTAAAAAATAGATAAGTATTATAGGGAGATAATTTTTTAGTTATTGTTTGAGATAAATATATTAAGATGTCTGAATAAGATACGAGAGGGGGCACCCTTTTATAATTGAGATGAGTGGTACACTTTTAATTTTTCGATATTTTATAATAATATCACGTCACTTTCTTAAAAAAACGGCACTAAAATAGATCATATCAGAAGTTGATAAGTATAAGGTATAAATTAAACAAAAAATATGGGGTTTAAAAAAGTTTCCATGTCATTGTAACCATAAAATTTATAGATTAACTCCCCAATAAACCCATTTTGACCTTAATCTTAGTAATTAATTTTTACTATTTTTACTATTCATTATGGAAAAAATAAGTTGAAATTATTAACTAATTATTATAATTATTATTCAAAATACGGATTCCATTTTATCAAATTCAATTCCTAGATGTGTAAGAATATGATCTAAAATTGGACTCATAAATTGGGATAAAAGGTGGGTTTTCAAGAAAATGCATTTTTCAAAGAAAAGATGATTCTTCATTAACTCTATGAATTGTAAAATTCATTCTATGAATATAAATTCATATATATAGATAAATAATATATATATTTAATTTAATTATTCCTCTGTAGGGTTTATTTTAATTAATTTAAATGGAAAAACATTAGGCACACTAAAATATAGTTTAAAAAATTTGTTTTTAAGCATACAAATATATTTTTACCAAAGTCATGAAAATTGATGATTCAAATTAAATTAATTATATTATTATAAATTAAATGGATAATATTTAACATTAATACCAAATCAAAAATATAATTATACTTTAAATTACTTTATTTCATGAATAGAAATGACAGTTTTAAAAAAATTGATATTTTCACTATTCACTGAGAAGCCAACCTTTTAGAAAAATATGAAAATTTCTCCCTAATATAATTTTGATATAAAGATTTTAAAAATTATACAATTTTTATAAAATACAATTTCTAAAAGTGGTGGAAATTAATTATATTATCTTCATAAAAAAATTAATAAAAATTATTTTTGAAGAAAACATATTTCTAAAGTATATAACGACTTTACTAAAAATTGTATGATTATTTAATAATAATTTATCAATATATTTATATTGAGTATGAAAAATTTATAAAATTTATAAATTATTTAATCCTATTTATACCTTCCAATTCAATGGCAAGGTTATAACTATCATATTTAAATAATATAATTTGAGGGTCGTTTAGGATCGTTGTTTCATGTTGTATAAGCTATCAAATATATTTTTATTCTTTTAAAATATCAAGGTGTTACATATCAACTTGAATAGATATACAAATACATTTATAATTTTTCAAATAGCTCCTATAAAATAAAACCGATTCTATAAAAGAGCCCTTGAAACTATTATAAAAATGGCAATTTAAATACATAATATTAATTCAATACATCTTAGGCATCCATCATACCAAGTTAACACTTCAAACCCATGTTTCATAAATACATATTGTAATTGATTATATTAATAAGAAGATTCACTACCACAAAACTAGGTTTCCGCAGTACCACCCTTTAACAATGCTATAAAAAAGCACGGATAAAGGGGACCCCTTTATCAGTGTTTTTTTAGTAGCGCTGATAGGGGGAGCTTTATTAGTGGTTTTTTCTTAGCATTGAGAAAGTTTATATTTCCAAAAAAAATTAATGAAAAATAATATATTTTTATATAAGTATATTTATATTTATATAAATATAATATATATTTTTTAAATATGTTTTAGATAATTATAAATAGACTATTACATTTAATATATATGAAATTTTGTGAAAATGGCTTTAAAATATTATAAAAAATATTATTAATTAACAATTTTCTAATTACCATCGAGTAATAATCATTTAATTACAATTTGAAGATGCAAAAAATCAAAGAAATCAAGAAAAGATCTAAAATAAGTTGAAAATGTAACTCAAACTTCAAAAGACAATTAATTTTGATCCGAATGTCCGTTTGAGCTCTATAGTATATCAAATCAAATCTTGTGACGAGATTTGTACACAAGAAATTAAATGAATCCTTCTGTCACATTTTTCGAGGTCCAAAAAGGCCCATAAGGCCTTCAAAACTGAGTTTTACTCAGGATACCCCGATTATTTAACATTCAAACTAGTTTAACTTCGGATCTGGATGTTTTCTAGTCATGTATGACATATAATATTGAAAATTGTTTCATTTTATTTGATTTGACTGGTTATGGAGTTGAAATGGACTTCTGGATTAGAATTTATGGTCATTTTAATATTCTATGGCTTTTCGAATACACCTATATATGTATTTATTCGTATATGTGTGTGTGTGTGTGTGTTGTATATATGTATGTATGTATGTATTTATTTATTTATAACACGCATAAAAAACATATTTTATAAATTTATTTAAAACTAATCTTATAAATATATATTAATATACAAATAAATATATGGATAAAAATTTATAACTAAAAATATAAATATAAATAAATATAAATATAAATTAATATATGAATAAATATATATATACTAATATATGAATAAATATATATGTATTAATATAACTAAATATATTTATATTAATATGAATCTATATTAATATACGAATAAATATAACTATATATACATATATAAATAAATATAAATAAATGTAGATGTATTAATATAAATAAATATATATGTATTAATATAACTAAATATATTTTTATTAATATAAATCTATATTATAATATGAATAAATATAACTATATATATAAATAAATATAAATATATATTAATATACTGATATATATATATATATTAATATATGGATAAATATATATATATTAATATAACTAAATATATTTATATTAACATGAATCTATATTAATATATGAATAAATATAACTATATATTTATATAAAGAAATAAATATATCATTAAATAGAGAAAAACGAAGTGGCTTAGTGGTAAAGGTGTAGGCATGCAAGGGGGGGAGGTTCTGGGTTCAAGTTCGGGTGGAAGCAAGGAGTGGCGCGCGGGCATGTGGGGGATGCGCAGGTAAGGGCAGCACATGGGAGAGTGCGAGGGGGTTTTCCTAGCTCTGATAAAGGGGTGTCAAGTGTGTTAAAAGATCCTCCCTCTGCATAATATATTCTTTTTAACTTTTTTTTTAATTTTTTTTTGACTTTTTTCAGTGCTTAAAATAAGCGCTGATAAAAGGTGTCTTTTATCAGTGCTAAAAAAGCGTTGATGAAATACCTTTTTATCATATCTTTTTTAGCGCTGATAAAAGGGACCCCCTTATCTTTGCCTTGATTAACAGTGCTTTGTTTAGCACTGTTAATCGACTTTTATAGCACTAATACTAGCCATATTTGTAGTAGTGATTTCAAATTAATATATTATTTTTTATACATGTTCTTGAATGAAAATATATTTTATTTCTATATGCTTAATCATAGAATATTTTAAGGCATTTTTAGAAATATAATTTGGATATTAATTATAAAAAATAGTAATTTTATCCAAAAAACATTAAATTTAGATGTTTTTTAGTCCATAATGATTGAAAACAATATATTGGAATAGAAATATAACATTCTTCCACAATATAAAAGCAAATGACAACTATTTCTTAGAAATAAAATAAATAAAACTCTTACTTAAAAGGTTACACATACTATAAGTACTTTTTTTATCAAGTATACATCCACCAGAATCAATATTAGAATATTAATTAAATCAAAATAGGGGTTTTCCAAATAAAATAAATATTGATTAACAATTCCTTTTACATATCTAATAATCTTTTTAACAACTTTTAGGTGAATATCCTTATGTTCATCTTGAAATATAGCACATATGTATAAACTAAACATAAAATCAGGTATACTAGGGGTTAAATAAAGAAAATTTCCCATCATTCCTTTGAAAATTTTAATATATACTAATTTACCTATTATATTAGAATCCAATTTATATGTATTACTAATGGGATTTTTTAAACTCTTAATAAAATCAAGTCTAAATATTTTAACCATTTTTGAGAATATTTATAATGATTAAATAATATTCCCTAATTTCTTTGAAAAATTTGAGGTCTTTAAAATAACTTCAATTCTCCTATAAGAATCAAATCAAATCCACTCATCATTAAATAATAAATTTATTTACATAAAAATTCATTAAAAGATCTAAATTTGATGTCAACATGAATTTGAATAATCTAAATGTATTTAGAAATATTCTTAAAAAATAAAGTAGGATATAAATTTCATTTTATAAAATAATTTTTTATCAAATACAAATATAATATTTCATACCATGCTTTAGGGGATTTCTTAAGTCTATATAAATATTTAGAATGTTTTAAGATATGATTAGGATATTTTTAATGTTCAAAACTAAGGGTTGTTTAACATAAAATTGTTAATAAATCAAACCCTTTAAAAATTCACCTTTACACCCATTTTAAAAAGTTTAAAACCTTTAAAATCTAAATAAACTAATAAAATAATAGTATATTATAACCTAATTATAGGTGCAAAAGTCTTATAATAATTAATTCCTTATTCTTGAAAAAATATTTATGCAACTAGTCTAGCTTTTTTTCTTATTATCTATCTAGAATCATCTAATTTATTTCCATAAATCTACTTAGCTCCAATAATATATAAATTTTTATGTTGTTTAACTAAATTCTAAGAATTATTTTAAATAACTGATTAAATTATTCTTCTCTATATTATATCTAATTAAAATATTGTGATTATTATAAGTAAACATTGGAGAAAAAATTAGAAATAAAATAAATGTGAGAAAAAAATCCATATAGACTTTATAGAATGAACTTTAGAATTAACATTTAAAATAATTATATAAATAGGAAAATCTTTTATAATTTTTTAATTTAATTTATTAGGGTGATCTTACTCAATATTAGCATATTAATTTTGATTTACATTTTCCCCAAAATTAAATTCTCTAAAATATTGTTTTAATATGTTATATGTTTGAATTATTTTTCTTTACATCAAGTTAATAAAATTTAACATGAATAAATTATTTAACAAACATAATAATTTTATTATAAAATATATAAATTTTACTAACATTCGAATATCCAAAAAATATTCCTTCATCTAAATCAGAATCAAACTTATCTGAAGATTTTTTTAGTATTTTCAATAAATAATTTACAACTAAAAATTCTAAAAAATATAACTTTAGGTTTATTTTCTTTCCATAATTAATAAGTAGAATTATTAAGTTTATGTATAATAATAATCATATTAGATACCTTAAAAATAGTACTCACTACTTTAGCCTAGAAATATATAGGTAGATTTTTTTCATTAAACATAGATCAATCCATTTCTTGAATAATTATATTCATTGTTTATACTACTCCAATTTTACAAAGGTGATCTAGGTGTAGAGAAATTATGAAAACATCCATTCCATTCAAAAAAAATTATTTAAAAATTATTCACCTCAATCAGTTCTAATAGAGATAATTATATAGTTATTTTTTAATTAATTTGTAGATAATATAGAATTTTGATAATGTTTCACTTTTATGAGATAAAAAATAAATCAATTTATATATATTAAACTAATAAACAATAAAAAATTCATATTTTACACAAATAAAAAAGGGAATTTTAATAGGTCCAAATAAATCTTTTTAAAGAAGTTATAGGGGACTTAATATTTTTAAATCATTAAGAGATCTGAAACTTTATTTACACTACTTTCCTTTCATGCATGAACTACAAAAGTGATATTTTTCCACTTTGAGTATAGGAATTAGTAGTAAGAATAACATGATGTTTTGAAAACTTGTGCAATAATATGAAATTTTAATTCCCAATACCCCTATGCCAAAAAAATCATTTGTCTATATATCATTAAGACAAAAAAATTTTATTAGTTATGTCAATGAAATCCATAGAATCAAT
Organism: Viscum album; assembly: GCA_963277665.1. Lineage (NCBI taxonomy): Eukaryota > Viridiplantae > Streptophyta > Magnoliopsida > Santalales > Viscaceae > Viscum > Viscum album. Next base: position 1,685,931,965 of record OY728132.1, on the reverse strand, counting down.
ATTATCATTTATATTCGCATAAAACAATATAGAATCATTTTAGAGAATATGGAATTTATCATTTTCAAATTTTACAGACATTTCATTATCAGATAATTGTGAATTGCTAATTAGATTATGTTTCATTCTTACATGACATAATAGTTTAGAAATAAAAACATAGTTAGAAATACCAACATCACAAAATACTTTAAATTTTCCATTTGAATTGTATTTAAATGTATCATTCATCCATCACATTGATTATAGGATAAGAAGTGTGATCAATCACTAGTTATGTGTCAATATAATCCACTATCCATTTACCAAATGTCCTTATTTTGACTTATAAGTCATCTTTCCTAAAAAAGTAAGTTAGAAAATAGTTTTGGTACCTATGAAACTTTGGGTATAATAGGATTATAAAGAGTATTTTTCAGTACCCAAATATATTTTAAAAAATTTATTCTTTGGTAATATTTAAGTTAATTTCTTAGAAATAAATACTTTTATATGTATTAAATTTTTGGGAAATATTAATGAAAATTCAATTTTGTAATGATATTTTATTCAATATATAAAATATGTGACAATTTATATACTTAATTAAGAACTTTTTACAAAAAAATATTATGCATCTTAGGTAATATTTTATTTTAACCAATGCCAATTTTACATTTATTTACTTTATTCATATCCATAATTTTATCATAGCTTTATTTCCATTTGAACAGAATATCTAATTAATACATTAATCTTTAAATTTTAATTTTAAACTTTTAATTTTCCTTGTAGGTAACTTCCAGATCATCCTAAACATTTTAAATTGAAGTTGATGATTTATTTTTAATATTTTATTTTTCTATTATAAAAATATTTTTCCCAAAACAAGTTTCTTATAACTTCATTTTTATTATCTATAAAACTAAAATATTCTTAAAATATTTCTTTATAGTTTTCCATTCTATTTATTCAGTTCAATAATACCTGATTTTTTAAAGTCAATATCATGGTTAGAATAAAAACTAGAATCATAACTAACCTCATTTTTAGTATCCAATAAGCATAGATTAAAGTAATCATTTTAGTTCCAAATTAATCACTTAAATATAAGACCTTAATAAAACTTCATCATGTTGTTAAGGCTATTTTATTCTTTTTATTTTAATTTATATCTTTTCTATCATGATTTAATTTTGGTTAGTGAGACTTAATATATAATTTCATTCAACATTCATTACAAGTTAATTCTAAAAAATAACTATAAGGACATGAGTAACCTTTATTATATCTTTTTGATAATCACTTCTAAATGGACTTTTTAACCATTATTCCTTTTCATATTTGTATAGAAACATTTCAAAAAATTATATGCTTCATCTTTTTCACTCCCCTATATATCAAAATCCAAAGAGTCATATGAAACATTTATATTAGATTAAAATGAAACATATTTTGTTTTGTATTATTTTCATAAATAATGTTCTTCATATCTTTTTCATACTGTAGGAGTAAAATAATTATTTCATTAATAATTTACTCTTTTATATTCTTACTTTTATCTATGATAACCATATTTCTATTCCATTTCTTGTGTAGGGATCTTAGTACTCTTTCAACCAGCACAATTTTATCCAAGGATTCACTAAGAACACTCATTACATTAAAAATAATTATAAATCATGAAACATATTATTGATAGAGTCTTGCTTTTATATATTGTAATTTTAATATTAAACTTGAATCATTTCATGTTTTCTCTCTTTAGCTTATCTTTTCCATAGTTTTTATCTTGTAGAATCCTTTATATATCTTGTGCAATTTTTCCTAACGAAACATTACTAAACACACTTATAGTAATAAAAAATAAAATAAAATTATATCTTTTTAATTTAAAACATACTTTGATGTGTTATTACTAATTAAATAATTAGGTCCATAATAACATAAACTATATGTTTTTACCATGATAGTCCATCGATCAATACTAATTTTCCTGAGATATACTTCTATTCTAGATTTCTAGTATCCAGAACCATCTCTATCAAAGTAGAGTGGTCTTTGAGAAATTCATATATCATTTTAATTTTAACCTTATATCTCAAAAAATGTATTTTACAATAATTTTTATAGTCTAGATAAAATATTAGTTAAATATAAATATAATAAAGAAAAAAATCTGATTAATAAAGGTAATGATTTGATACCAATTATTTTCCCAGGTTTTTATGTCGACAAGGATAAGAGGGGGCAGTGAATTGACTAGTTTAAAACTTAAAAAAATAGAGATAATTTTAAAAAAATTCCTATTTAAGTTTATGTTTAGTAGAAATAAACTAAAACAAAGAACACTAGAATTTTAATAATAGTTTTAATCAAAGTGATCCCAGATCTATTCTAAATTTATATTTTCTTCTACAGAGAAATAATATTCCCTAAATAATGATTTTTTATAATATTCACAACTCAATTAAAAACTAACTTTCCCAGTGAATTTATACCCAAACACCTTAAATATTCTTTATTGTCACAACCCAATGAAAACCTACCTTTTAAGTGAAAAAATAAAGTATACAGACCTAACTTTTACATTTTGAGTAATAATAAAAAATACATAATCTTTATAACCGAGGTATAATTGATAAAACCTTTATTTTTACAAGGGAATTAACAATACATACATGGTTAATATATAAAATATAAATAGAAAATAAGTGCATCTCAATAACCAAATAACTAGAACATATGAATAATTTCAAACTGTTGATGCAACTCTGATCACATTGAGAAATTCATTGTATAAAAATGTATCTTTCTCTACAATTGAAAAAAGTATATATTCATGATCCCAAAATTTTGATCATAGTAGTCATAGGTTTTAAAAAAAATTGTGTGTCTCTATTTTATCTAGTTTCTTTGGCCATTTATTATATAGAAACATCCAATGTTTTAATCCTTGATGTTTTAAAAATATCATTCAATAATATGATCATTTAACATTTCAAAAATTATTTCCTAATTTTACAGAATGAGACACCTTTTAAACATATAATGAATAAATTAGAAAAATTCATGAAAAAAACACAGGTGCACACATATAAAATAAAACAAAACAAAACACTCTATGGTGTAAAGAGTATATTTTCCAAAAACACTTCCAGTTATATATTTCGATACTTTGACATTTCATCTTATGGTATACATCATCTAATAATCACATTATTAAAATAAAAAACTATATAATAAAGTAATATAAATTATAAAGTAAGATAAAATCATAGAAACATTAAAACAATTGATTCCATAAAACAGTTTATAAATTCATAAGGATTATATTAAAATTTATTAAGGATCATTTTAATAGTTTGTGAGGATCATATATGAGTTTATAAGGATATTTTTATAAGTTATTTAGGATGTTTTGAAACATTTTAAGGTTCAGTGGAAACTACATAAGGTTAATTTCATTTATGAAATGTAAACTTCATAAGTTTAAATCCATACACCATAAGGATAAATTGAAACTTTATAAATTTTTTGAAAACATCATAAGGTTCATTTAAATTTCATAGGATTTATTTCCTTGGCTAAAAAGTCACTCATTGATGATCAATATTGACTTTATATGGTTCATTCAATACTTAAAATATTTTTGAATAAACCTACTCCATAATCTTAAAAATACACTTTATAAGGTTCAATAAAACTTCTTAAGGTTGTTTTTATATTTTAAAAACATTGAAGTCTCAAAAACTATATACACATTATAATTAATGCAAATTATTAATATAGAATATGAAAACTGAAATTACAAAACTGATAATAATTAAAATGAAAATTCATCAGATTCAAAATAATTATTAAAAATCAGTATAAAGTAATTATAAAACACATGTTAGAGTAAAATAACAAATTAAAGTAAAAAAATTATATTTATAAAAGATAAAATTTGTAATAATCATATATTTTTCTACATTTTTAATAATAAAATAGATTTTTTCAATTACAAAAATTGAAATAATAATTGATCAAAGACTAAAGAGTAAATATTCTTTCTCATCAAACAATATCTAATAATCTCTAAATCATAACCACCATCATGGGTCTCTTATATTCCATCAATGTGGAAATGCAAGTCCCAAAAAACCTTCTTGTCCCACCCTGATGTCAATTTCTATTATGAAATATTATATTTATTTATTTTTACTCCTATTTATTATTTTCAGTTTAGGTTTTCATAGAATATGAAAAAAAGATTGTAATGCGGTTTTTATAGTTAGCACATATCTATTACATAGTTAGTTATAACAATGTAGCTTAATTTTATATAGGGTGGCCCCATTATAATGGATAGAACACAATTATAAAAAAATTAAAACTATTAATGTTTTTTAATATTATGTATCTTAGTGTAATTTTGTGGTCCTGGAGATCTATTTAAAAACCATTATCTCAGTTGGCACTCAATTTACCAAACTTTGTGGCCAAATAATATAGATTAAATAGAAGTAATATTTTAAAAAATATCCTTATTTATCATACCTGATTTAACCCATATTGGCAATTTTAACTTCATTTTTAACTTTTTTAGGCCCATAACAAGTTGACCATTGCTTCTCCCTCTCATTGGATTGGGTTCATGTGTAATTATTCATCAAATAACTAATGAATCCCCAAGTAAGTTGTTATTATCCATATTTTCCATTATATTATACCCTCTTATTTTAGTTTCTTCCTCCCCTATGGTGATGGTGGTCTAATGTTCATTCTTATTGAATTATTATGTTTGGATTTTATTTTGATAGGGGTTAATAATTTCTCTTGGGATCCATTACTTCCTTATTTGGTGAGAAATAACATAGGAAAACATATTTAAAACAAAAATCAGTAGGTGACTACTAATGTCATCCCATAGTTTTGAACTAAGAATTTATTGATATTTCTTTAGTTGTTTTTAAGTATTTTAATTAGTTTTTTAATGAATAAGAGGACTAATTGTATTTAAAATTATGTTCTGGTTTGGGTTTTCTAAAAAGTATTGTTGGAAGGATTGCCGACAAAGTATATGTATACCATAGTTTTATAAGTGTCACACCAAGTGTTTGATGAAATTATCCAGTGAGGTTTCCATAGAATAATTATATATTATTTATGGAAATTTCAAGCCATTAATTATAAAATATTATTAAGAAAATTATTAATCCCTATTTTTAAGAGGTGTTTGGAATGTATTAATAAGGCCACACACTCAAAAAAAATTACATTAAAATAAATGAGTTTTATGATTTTAATATAAATTCTTTGAGAACCATGGAATAGATTGGGACTCTTGTAAAGCATTGGGTACCTGGGTGGGAGGGTATTGGGACTCATAAGATGGTATACCTAGGTAATTTGACCTTCTAATTGGATATCATTAGTCATAATTGATACAGGCGCACACTAGTTCATGACAAACCCTGGTTAGGGTATATCTCTATCCTTATAATCCGTCCCAACATGACCAAACACTATGTTATGTTAAAACATTTCATAGTCAATTCCATGAACTTATGGATATATCTTTATATTGTATCTAGGTTTCTTTACCCTATTGTTCCCTATGGATTATTTCCATGATTTGTTAGTGATACTTTGTATATAAGTACATACTCTTATTATTCATTTTTATTACCAACTTGTAAACCATTTTTAATAAAATTATTATTTTTAATTTTTTTAATTTTAAATTTAAATCTTACTTTTATACAACTTTGTTCAAACTAGAAATTCGTGGTTTATTTCAAATTGGTTTCTCATAGAGTACTTGGTGGGATTCTACTAGGATAGTTATGGTCGCACCCTAAAAAACACTCATTTGGTTGTATGTTAACCTTATTTTGACTGAAACATGTAAAGATAATGATCATCTTGGAGGTAATGGATATTAATGTTATCTACATTTTGGTTTGGAGGATGTGAAATGGTAGGAGTTAGACCTTGTGTCACACGGTGATGGGTAACAACTAATTTGGTTTATTTTTAGATTTATATTTATAATAGACTCATCTTTTAAGTATCAACTTATCATCTCCCAAACAATTTTATTTTTTAATTTCATTTTTTTTACTTATCATGTTTTGTTTTATGACTATATCCAAAGGTTGGGGACATTGGTTTAGTTTTATCTCATTGTTATAGTTGTTATGATTTGTATTTTATATTACATCATTATTGGTTCATGATTAAGTTTTCACACTGTTTATTTTGGGGAATGACTTGGAAATATATAGAGAGTTCATGTTCACTTGTTGGGACAAACCATATTAATTTTTATATAATTATCTATTGGCCAAACCATTCTTAAAGTCATACACTCAATGCCCATGAACTAGTTTATTACCTGTGGGAATCAGGATTGGAACAAACCTAACTCGAATAACCCATAACCATTGTTTAGTATATCGTATTAGTATCAGATACAAGAGATCATATCACATTGGATTAAACTATTTGGTAATATCAGGATACTATATACATATATTATTTCTATATTATATAGGAAACCTAAAATACAGTTTATAAGATTCTTGTGAACTTTCTTATCCATTTTAGTACATCCTTGAATTAAATCAATGAAACTTTCTTAGTACCATAGGGAAACGAAAATGAAATAAAGGGTGAGATCATAGCCTCATAAGGACCTGTGTAGAATAAAATATATGATTAATACATAAGGGATACATAATATAAAATAGTAAATAATCAATAAGTGTTCCATATAATTAATATATCAAGCATGAAATATATAAATATATATATATATATATATAGATAATAACAATATAGTAATCACATGGAAAATAATAGTTGACTTCTCAATGATGGAATGCATAATAACATACATATTAATCTTAACATTGAGGCTTCTATAAGGATATTTTCAATAATCAGACTAACATACACCAAATACCAAAATAATAAGTAAGTCAATCTTTATAGTTTTTATCAAGAGACATACCCGATGCATAAAATATCTATATAATTCTAGGCCCAATATTCACTAAACAAAACCAATTCATTCCTCGTATATTGAGTAAACAATACAATACAAAATATATATTCCTTAGCAATCAATAAATATTCGTATTGAATTTGTTATACAAAATTCCAATATTCCCCAATCAATAAAATAACATTCATTATAAGATTACTTAAAATAAAACCATATATATCAATGGGGATATGGTTAAGACAATATAACATTGAATATATCAATGGTACTATAGAACATGGACATGATGATGAAAAATAAATTTAAAAGAAATATGGAGAGTAATGGATAACATAACTTCAAGGAAGTGAATGATATGAGAAAAAACCTTATGCACAAAATAATTTTTAAACCATAAATTAGTAAGGTATAAAAAGAGTTCCTAAATTTATCAAAAACCAATATTTTTTAGTGAATTATTTTTATAAATATAGTGGAAAATGGATATTCAAATATTTTTTCCTTAAATATTTTTAGCATTATTTCAATTAAAAAGTTAAAAGTCACATTAAAAACTATTTTAGTGAGATGTCATAATGAATTTTAAAACATTATTTGTATAATAATTTACAATCATGCGATCTAGAAAAGAAACTTTGATTATGTAAGAAAATGTGTAGTTGAATATAAAATTATATTTCCGTGGAATAAAATCCTTTTTTCAAACTTTTATGGAAAAAATACAATTTCCTTTTGATATAAAAATGGAAAAATTAAAAAATAATGCGAATAGACATTATTATGTAAAGCCCATAAAAATATGGAATATAAGTTAAATAATTAAGAATGGGTTTGATGTTGGAAATATAAATTCATTCGGAAAGCATTAAAAAGATATTATTTTCATACATCTATAAAGAAATTTAAAAATGAACTATACATAAAATTTTAAAAATATTACTTTTAATATTTTGAATAGAAAGTAAAATTTAAAAGAATTTGACCTTAATAAATTAGTAATGTATAGAAAACAATAGTCTTTACGTAAAATAAATATCATGAAAATGGATGGAAAGGATTCCCCGCAAAAAAAGGAGAAATAAGGTCAAAATTTATTATAAATATTCTTTCAATTGATTTGAGTACCGAAGAGAAGAAAAATGGAACGAATCATTTAAAAAATGAAAATTTGTTAGAGGAGAAGAAAATTAATGGGGTTTAGATGAAATAACCCCAGTATTTTATATATAAATATGACATCCTTATATATGAGTATTAAATACATCTAATAACATTACATATCCCATAGCCATAAATTTTTAGTTTACTTGGAGACATGGATACATAAAAAACTAGTTCATAAAAGATATATATCATCTCCCACTAGGTTCTTAAAAAATAGACCCCTTATTAGATGTATCATACTTAAAACCTTTCTTTATAACACAAGGAAGGGAATGATAGGAAAGGGTGAGAATAGACGCCAACTATGGGTAAACAATAGAGATATAAATAAATGATTATTTAAAATAATAATATTGGAATAAGGGTATTATTTCATTATCATAACATTAAAATTCCATGCCAAATATTTCATAGATCATAAAAAAGATTTATGGCTGAAAACATTAGCTTGCCATAAGAATAGGGAATTATCAAAAACCAATCACGATCCATGATTTAAAAACATATGTGTAACAAAATTTTATAAAAATGTGGCACTATCCTAGGTATAGAAACTATATCATATATCAAGGTTAACTACCAAGATCATCATATCTTATTAGATCAGGAATCAACACCTATTACCCATATCATAGTGGATCAGACATCACCGCATGTTTCCTATATCATAGTGGATAAGACATCACCACCTATTTTACATATCATTGTTGACCAGGTATCCATACTTGTTTCCCATAGTGGATTAATAAAATAAACTCATTTCAAATAATTATTTCATGATACAAAATTATTTACCCATCGAATTTTAGGGATATAAAATTTTGGACCCACCTGTCACCTAAAAAAACATACATATTTGCGCCATGAGATTATAAATTATTAATCAATTAAATATATCATAATCCATAGAAAGGATAATGGTTTCATAAAAATTCCATCATTTCATCATATATTTAAATGTGTAAAATAAATGGTTGTCATAAATATTCTATCATTTCATTAAATCATAACTCGTGGAAAGGAAATAGATTTCATAATGGTTTAATCGTAAATTAATTAGACCATGATTAAGAAATGAGTTTCATAGAATAAATCATAAATAATCATCATTATAAGACATAAAAAAGAAATAATGTGGATATTATCAAAATAACATGACCCCAATTAAGCATAAAAATACTTAAAGGATGATAACATAGATGAAAAATACCGTTAAAAGTTCATTCAAACATTTATTTGAGAACATGAGAAAATATTTCATTCATTTGATAAAATTTTAACTAAAAATCCCTCAAATATTAGTATAATTATTTCAATTGAAAATAAATGTGGAAAATTTTAATGGAAGATTAAAATAAAATATCATTCATGATGATGTAAAAATCTGTTCATGCTGTATACATTAAGAGAAAATATTCTCTTTCACACATTTGTAGAAATTCAAAAATGACTTGTTTGGAAAATTGTTTCTTTAAAAATATTGTCTTTTAATCCTTTGTAAATAAACTTTAAGGCAGTGAAAATTTATTTTTTAAAACATTTCATGTAATGTAAAAAATTTCATGAAATAATTTTGAAGAGTATGGATGTGGAAGAAAATGTTCATCAACGAAGGAGGAGATAAGGTTGAATTTTATTTAGAAACAATTTCTTGATCATTTTTAGTACTAAATAGAAAAAATTGTACTAATATATAAAAATCACACAATTAAACATATTATAATAAAATATATGGGGTTTAAAGAGTATGATCTATAAGATTTTCATCAATGGAAATTTAGTATAGAAAATCTTGAAAGGAAATGAGATTTTAATATAAACCTTTACCGCTTTGGTAGCTTTTGATTTTTGACCCCTTGAAATAAATAAATTCATATTAAACGATAAATATCATGAATATAAAGATATTAATGATATAATATATCAAAGGGGTAGCACATACACCTCATAAAATAAGATAGTTGTATAAAATAACATATGTTATAAAGTAGAAAAATAGAGATGATAACTTGTAAACGGCTTGGTAATATATGAATAAAAACCCATAAAAGATATAGACTTATATAGATTTTAAAATACCCAATATTTTAATGATAAAAATAATAAAATACATTCATGTGTAGTATGTACACCACACAAAAGAAAAAAGTGGTGAATTTTTTATAGGTATCACATAAATAAAAGTGAGATGAGAAACTCTTACCTCTAGTATTATCTTTCTTATCTCATGCTTGAAAGTATTTTATAATAAATTTAGATTTATTATAAATATTTTCTAAAATAATAATCATATATATCATAACATATATGTTTTAATTATAACATCTTATCACACTTTTATTAATTTTTTTTATTAAAATCAAGATTTCATGTGATAAATACTTCGTTTTTCATGCATGTTTCAGTTCAGCAGTCTCAGTTCTTGTAATTTGATCATGGTAATATAATATAAAGAATTTTAATAATTTTATTATTATCATATGTAATCATTATATTCACTTTTAAAACTATTTATATAAAGTGGCGACGAAAAATAAATTACATCACTTCATGGAAACTGTAGTTCGTAGGTACTCAAGAGTGATGTTTCCACTTTTCGATGAATAGTAATAAAGAAAAGTAAATAATAATTCACCATAAAAAACTATAATAATATCAAAAGTATCTTATATATTTATTAAATCCATCATTATAAAATTCAATTTAAAGAGGTGAATAGACACGAAATGCATCGCATTGTGTAGGTGGTGGTCTGCACGTATGGACGAGAGAATAAATTATTTATATATGATTATTTTGATATTATTATAATTTTTAATGGTGAATTATTATTTACCCATATGATGTAAAGTAGGTAGATAATTGTTAATATATTATAATAATAAAAATTATTTATATTGAATATAACAAATTAAATATTTTATAATGCATACCATATATTTTAAATGAGGTTGAAGAAGAAATAAAATTGAAAGTACTCAGTTAAGAGTTATACCTCTTCATTGAGAAACCTTCTATGACTTACTCTTTAAGCCCTAAAAGGATGGTATTTCAGAAATACCAAAAGCTACAGGACATGGGTATGTAATCTAGTATAATATAATTGAAGGGTTTGGATGAGATAGATTACTCAAACTTTATCAATAATAGAGGGGATCAGGTGCCCTTTTATAAGTGTAGGGTGGGGAACCAATGAAATTAATTAAAGTATTAGATTAATAAAAATTAATTTTTAGGTTTAAGTGAATATAAATTTATATATTTAGAATATAGGATGATGATAAGTATAAATTCTCCGATAAAATAATATTTGGACAAGTTTAGGTCATGTTTTAACCCATATCTCTTTGTTTAACCCCCGCTAAACCTTTTGACTATTACTGTGATATCAATGTTTTTTACTATTTAAGGGTTAACAATGTTACTATAAAAGAAAAATTGACCAATAAGAGTATAATGGTTTATATTATCAAACATATCCCATTAAACTGGTTGAATATAAAAATTTAATGAATTTTAATTCTTTTAATTGAATATTATTAAACATATGATATTGTTAAAGAATTTTTGGGACTATTCACATAGTTTGAATTTAAAGAAAAAATTATTGAAATGGAATTCGAGTCCAACATTTTAAAAAATCATAAAAATGTTATATTTGTCTTATAAATTCATGGAACATAATAATTTATCAAAATCTTATTACTTTTAATGTTTTTTAATTCATCTATTTTGTTTTTCTATTACTTGAACAAATACAACATTAGAGTTGTGTAAGCATTTAATGTAATTATTAAATAAATAAAAATTAAAAATAAATTACCATATCAAAAAATTAATTCATATTTAATATAAACATTTAAAATATAACATAACCACTATTTATTATTTTGAAAAAATATTCAAGATACTAAAACCAAGATAGTGATATTTTGTTTTTATCATTTTCTTAAAATAAAATAAAGGTAATAATAATATTAAAATGTAACCAAGTTTTCATATTATTAAAAATTTGATGATAATGGATGAAATAAACTCATATAATAGGATAAATTAATGTTTTACAAAAAATTTAAAGTATTATCCTAAAGTTTTAACCAAGTTTTTCCAGTTTTACTCTTATCGAGGTGATAAATATTTTCGAACATTACTATTCATAATGACAAAAAATAAAAGCAAACTATTTAAAAAAATTATTATATTGATTAAAAATATGGAATTAAATTTTGAATATTAATTTTTATAATTTTTAGAAATACATTTTAAAATAAGCATGAAAAACGCAATGAAAACCATTTCTAGAAAAAAATACGTTGTAAGCCTAAAAATAAAATTAAATAAAAATCAGGTATATTGAGGATTTATATGAAATTAATTAGATTATATATAATTAAAGTATACTTATGTTACTTTAATATCAAATTAAAAACATAATGGTACTTTTAAATCATTTGATTTATTGAAAATAAAAGATAATTTTACAAAAATCTGTATTTCTTAACTATTCACTGAAAAAATAATCTTTTCAAAAAAATCCAAAATAATAAACTTAAAAAAATTATTATATGTTGTTTTAAAAAATAAAATCATTTTTATATACCCTAAATTATAAAATTTACATAAATCTATTTTAAAATTTTCTCATAAAAAGTAATAAAACTCACTTTTTGAGGCATAAAATGACTTCACTAAAAATGAATTATTATTTGTTAAAAATTAATTATATATTTGTAATAAGTAAAAAATTTCCATATATATATTCTATACTTTGAAAAATACTATTAATACTCTTCAATTTAATGAATAATATATTATATGTTATGGTTCGTTGTAGGCTCGGTGTTGCGTGTCAAGCAAGCTACCAAACACTAAAAGTTATTTAAGGAGAAATGTATTCTAACATCTTAGGTTGTTACATTCTAACCATTTTAAATTAATTTAAGCCTCACAATTTTATCACTTACATAAAAGGTTCAATAATTTAAAAACTACCTTTCTTTAAATCCCATATCACATAAAGGGACAATAAAAATTCCTTGAGAAAGGAAAGTAGAAAACGTAATCGTTACCTGATATAACACATAATCAATTTCCCATGTAAGGATAAAATTTGAAGGAAGTGAAAATATATAGATGGAGGAGAAAAATAATGACTTAGGAATAAAAAATAGTGATATATAACTTAAAAATGGTAAAGTTAATGACCAAATAAATCATAAATCAGTATGGGGTAAAAAACCATCAATTAATTAGATATAAAGGTAAATAAATAAATTTTTTATTTGAAGATACTTTTCCTAAAATTGATGAATTGTTTTACTATAAATATATATATAACATAATTAAATATACTTACTTGATTTATTTACATTTCATAAGTACAAGTTTATCCTTTGGTTCTGGTTATATCAATTCCTACTTAATCCCGTACTCTAAGAAATGAATATTCTAGATGATTTGTATTCCTAAAGCACAAAAATTAACATTTATTATATTATAATATCCAAAAAATAATTAAAAGTCACTCCTCCTATCTCTAGATATTTTCCAAGACTAAAATGGTTACCACGAGTTATCCAATATGAATAAATATTCATATAATAATCTCCAAAATCTTTATAATAACACCCAAAATTCAACTAACCATAAAAATCATCAAAAATATGCTAAACCAAAATTAAAATATAAAGATTAGAATGATTTGATCTCATATTATTCCATGATAAACATAACAATTATCTCTAAATAATATATATCTCTTGTAAGGTAATATACCAAAAATGAATATACACTAATTATAAACTCTCCAAAATATACTAATTATTTATATAAATAACCCAAATCACCATAAACCCACATTAAGGGTTATCCATCCCTAAATCACGTGTCTTCAAAAAATATCACCTTATTAATAAATCAATTTTCTAGGTTATTAGTACCATTCAACATATAATTTTAAATACTTAATGTAAAATTAGTATAGAAATATCCTTTGATGTTTGTTGATTCTTATAACTATAATATCATTGAAAAAACACTTTTACAACATAATTCAAAAATCCAAACACATAAACACTTCAATCAATTCATTTTAATGATTGATATAATGCAGGACCTTCCTTGGTCTAGAAGTTAGCCCTTGGATTAGGGAATTGACTTAGATAATGCCCAAATTAACCACATATAAGACATTTAACTATAAATCTTACCTTAGTATTTACCTTATTTCCTTATATTAAACTTTTCTTATTCACTTGGAAATTACTTGTCTTATGTCTTTCTCTTTAACACCCAAAACATATTCTCGTTCCTTTAATATATTTCCCTAAGTGATTATTCCCACACAATGGAAATATAGGAAGTTGAATCGTCTTCCCTCCACGGTATTATTCAGATAAACTCCCATGAAACTCCATTTTCCCAGGTTAGTTATGTTAAAAAACTCCCCCAATTTGAGGTTTTTAATCATATAATGGGATAACTGATTCGATATAATCAAAAATATTTCACATTCCAAATCCCATTTCACACTGGTTTCTCATGAAGATAATCATTTTTTTTTCTATAACATTCAGTCTTAACACAATTCCTACATATTCCATCCATTTACTGAAACAAAAAGCATAGTGTAAGAACCCAAAGTTTTTAGGTGATATTTGTCTCATGAATAAACATGTGTTATAATATATTATATAGTATCATATATAACACATATATAACCCAAAAAAATTATTTAATTATTAAATATTTTTAAATTATTAATTAAATAACCCAAATAAAATTACAAACATTATAATTGTAAACAATATAAAATAAAAAAAGTGGAATGTGAAATTTTGGATCCTTCTAATCTGTTAGAATCATCGCCCCCAAGAGAAACACTATTGAAAAGAAGAAAAATATTTTTAAGCCAATTGACATTTTAGAAAAATAAAATGTAAAAAATTGAGAGTAATTGAGGTTAATGTTGAATGAAAGAATAAATTGGTATTTATAGAAGTTAATATGACAATTAGAATAGTAACCTTACTATTAAGAACATCAACCTCATCATTGGGAATTATAACATGACTATTGGAATAGTAATTTCACTTAAATAGAACAAAATGTAATTTAAATAATAATTATCATGAGTAATTTATGAAAAAAATAAATATTATAATTCCATAAAATAAATATCAAGATTAAAAACTTAAATAAAATACAAGAACATTTTTAATAAACTATATTTTAATATATATTTTGTAAAAAATATAATTTGTATAATAAAAATTAAAAGTACAATTATTAAAAAATTATTTTGGTAAAATAAATTTCATTTTCAGAGTCATAATGTAAAAATTTACCAAGGGTATTTTTTTATTAATTTTTTGAAATACTTCAACTTTTACATGAATAGTAATAAAATACTTTTTTTTTGAAATACCTCAAGTTTTATGACATAATATTTAATAAATAATGACTTAATAAATCATAAATTGGTTATTTTATCCCAAAATAATTTTAGTAATATAAATAGGTCATTTAAAAATAATAAAATTAATTTTATAAACTAGATTTTATGTTCCAAAGTCGAAAGTCTAAAGTATTCCATTAAAATATTATTTTTTCATTTTCCACATTTACATTTGGTTAAACTAATAAATTTGGATTATAAATTATTTAAAAGTATTAAGATAATGTTATTTAATTCAAATATGATTCATAATATAAAAAATATAACTTTTACAAGGATTACCTTAGATTTAGTATTTTATTCAATATTATAACAATTAAATAACCCTCTCCTCAAGTATAAATAACCCATCACCCCTACCTTGGAAAACCACTCCTCCCTTACTTAAATAAGAAAAATACTTCTGGAATATTCTCTCTTAGAATCCTTATCATACATAATGAAATTACGAAGTAAAACAACTCCAATTTTCAAGGGAATTTTGTCCCATAGAAAATAAAATTCACTAAGAAAAGAGTAAGTTTCCATCAACACTTCTCTCATTTTCCTCTTCTGTTTAGATTTTTTCTAAATAATTTTGAACCCAAATCTTATAATATAATTTAATAAGTATGTTAAAATTATATTAATTATTTTAACCTTCTATAGTGATAAGATTTATGAAGTATTTATTTTTCATAATTCTTTCCCTTAATTTTTGACAGTGTCCCATAAATGGCAGTTTAACTACCAACAAAAAGGTTGCCAATTATTTTATTACCACTAACATTATATTTCATTATAATAAATCATATATAATATTTTAATATATTATTAAATATATTAATATATTAATATATTATTAAATATATTCTAATATGATGTAATTAGTTTTACTTATATATAAATGACCAGGAAAAAAATTATGAAATCGAAACAAAACAGGATATTTTAAAGAAAAATATGATATAAAAATGTTTCACCTTTAAGAGGGAATATTATAAAATAAAATCCAATAACTATAATTTATAAATAGTGACATATGTGAACATAATTACCTTTTGTTTACATGTTTTAGTAAACCTATGTTTACTATTCAATAGATAGGAATGTGATGAAATAAAGAGGGATTTAAGATAAGGGGATTCTCATGCCCAAAATCCTTCTTCTAGTTCATATCCTCTTTCACTTTTTTTTGGTATGTATTCTCTTCTATTTTTCTTAAAAATAAACTGCACTATATTTTTAATTTCACTTCAATTGTATACATGTTTTTACCATTTCAATATTTCTTCTAAGATATTTAGATAGATTTTTCAAAAGACTTTAATTTAAAAATAATCAAATTGACTTCTCTTGAATTTGGCATTGAATCAACTATAACCTATTTCATGAAAAAAATACCTTGATACAGACTTGGTTTGACACTCTCTAAGGATATGATTTGGATAATCATAGGCTCTATACAAAAAATTATGAAGGATATATAAATAAATTAATTATTCCTATTAAATTTGGAAATGTATTAAATTACATGATCATAGAATCATCATTTTTGGAAAAGGATAAATATATATATCCCATAAGATATGAATTTATAATTAACTTATGCATAAGAATAAATTATTTAATCACAATTTCTGGACTTATTATTGTTCAAACCTTTTATACTTTAGAAAATTAAGGGAACCAAGAAAAACCAAACCAACAAAACATGTGGGGGGATAATGCAACTATTTTCTAAATTGAAATCCCTATGTAATTGGAGTTGGAGCTCAAAACATTTTGGAGATGTTTACCTAGTATTATTAGGATGTGAACAATAACCTGAAACATTTGGAACATTCAATTGTTTCTAGGAAGGAGGAATTAGCCATAAAATACTTTATACCACAACACCCACTAACATTAAGTGGATCTTCCAATCTAATTGATTTGGAATAGTGGGTGAACTCAATAGAGATTATCTTTTTTGTGATCCACTTTTTTGATATGGATATGGTTACCTTAGAAGTATATAACTTAGATGGAGAGGTAGATTAGTGGTGGGAATTGATAAGGAATACCAAGATAATGGATAAAATGGATGAAATAGAAAAAGAGGACTTTAATTAGTTATTTATTAACAAGTATTTCCACTAAAATCTCCAGAAAATACAGAGAGATAATTCCAAGAGCTTAAGAAGTAGGAGGGTGAATCTCCCCTGGAATATGAGGAAACTTTAATAAGGATTACAAGATAAGCCTCATATTTTTTATCAACAATTATGGTTAAATAGATATATTCTTTCATGGTGCAAAACCAAACCTTTGAAATTACCCATATTTCCAAGACTTCAAAAGCTATGAAAAAGTAGTTCGATGTGATCTCAAAATAGAGAAGGTGTTTAAAGAATTGTCTCATGGTTATGGAGATAATAAAAAAAATGGATTTTTATTCTATAGGATTAAATGATAGAGTAGGAGAGAAGATCCAACCACCCACATGTCAAAAATGTGGGAATAATAATCATGGGAAATAACTAAAATGGATAAGGAAATGCTTTTAAGTGTATGAGAGAAGTCTGCAAGCTCATTAATACCAAAGATACTTGAATACAACAACCATTGTGATGGAGGAATGGAAGGAACCTACTAATGCACCACCTATGGTTTAATGCTTTAACTATATGGTGGAAGATTACTATGAAAGAAAGTGTGCTAAACCATATTCCTTTGAGGGTAATCATATTCAACAACCACTAAAGCCTAAGGAGAAAGAGAAGGCTTATTTCATCACTTCCACTAAGGTGGAATGATAAAATAAAGTCATACAAGTTATACTTACTATTCAATTAAGAATATAAAATGTTTTATTTGATTATGGTTCTTTACATTCCTTTATAACCTATAAGTTTTTTATAACCATTGAATAAAAACCTTAATACGTTGAATTACAGATACCCGATAAAAAACCTAGTGGTGTGATTAATACAACCCATGTGTTGGAATCTTATCCTAATATAATTTTGGGGAGGATTCTTCCAGTGAATCTCATAATCCTTCCCTTATATAAATTTCATGCTATAGTGGGAATGGATCAGCTCTTATTATATGGATCTCATATCAACTACCCAAATAAAGAGATATCTTTTTATATTTTGAATTATCCCATGCTCATGTTCAGATGAAAGAAATATCATGAATGTCCTTTGAAAAATTTAACAATGGTGTGTGTTTTGATACCTAGAGAAGTAACATACCTTTCCCAAATGGTTGAGTTGAAGGAAATAATCAACCTTGAGAAAATTCCCATTGTGATGGAATACACTAATGCGTTTCTCGAAGAGTTACCCAAACTTCCCCCACATCATGATGCAATGTTTTCAATAGAGCTTACACTCGTAGCCATTCCTATAACCAAATTTCCCTATATGATAGCCTCAATCTAACTAGAGGATCTAAAGAATTAGATGCAAGAGATTTTGGAAAAGGATTTATACACCCTAGTGTATTTCCTTGGGGTGAGTTGGTGCTCCATTCTAAGAAAATGGATAGATCAATGTGGTTTTGTATAAATTTATGGAAAATCAACAAGATCACCATAAAGAAAAGTATCCCATTCCAAGGATTGAGGAGTTTTTCAATCAAATATGAGGATCTTAGTATATCTAAAACATAGATCTTTATTCTAAATATCATTATTTTAAGGTGAATAAAGAAGATATTCAGAAGACATCCTTTGATACAAAGTATGGATACTATGAGTTCATAGTGATTCCCTTCAGAATTATTTATTCCTCAACTATCTTCATTGATTTTATGAATATATTCTTTAGATACTACCTTAAAAAAAATTGTATTCTTTATAAATGGTATTATAATTTAATCCAATAATAAGGAGGAACATGAAGACCATATAACAATTGTGTTAGAAACATTAATAAAGGTTAAAATATATGTCAAGTTCAGTAAGTGTGACTTTTGGATGCTAAAATTTCCATTCTCAGGACATGAGATCACAAAATAGATAATTATTGTTGACCATTCAAAAAGAAAGGTAATTGAGTAATGACCTAGACCCTCAAGTGTAATAGAAATCTATAGTTTTCTTGGCTTACATGGACACTACTAATGTTTTGTGATAAATTTATCAATATTTTTGAGTCATCTAATTGAGTTAACATATAAAGGGGTAAAGTATGTATGGAAGAAAAAAATGTGAGGAAGGATTTGAGGATCTTAAAAAGAGGAAAATACATTTGCATGTATTTGTACTAAACTCATTTTGAGAAGGTTTTTTTCTATATAGTGATGCTTCAAATAATTTTTTTGGGTTGTGTAATCATGAAAAATAACAAAGTGAAAACCTATAACTCATGGAAGTTGAAGATACATGAGTATAATTACCTAATTAATGATCTAGAATTAAAAGTTACAATATTTACCTTGAAGATATAGCTACAGTACCTCCTTAGTGATAGGTGTGACATATATACATATAATAAGAGTCTAATGTATATATTCACAAAAAATGATCTCAACATGCATCGACAAATATTGTTAGAGTTGATTAAGGAGTATGATTTCTCTATTTAATACCATATTGTAAAGGAAAACAAGGTAGATGGTGATATTGATAAAAAAATATCCTACTACATTATATATGATATAGATTGATAAAGGCCCTATCTTCATGGATAAGAAAAGGATGGATCTTGAAATCATAATAACATGGAATATATCCTGACTTTCTAAATTTATTTTCTAAAAATCTATTTAAGAAAAGATCAAGGTGGAACAAAGGGATGATTTGGAGCTTCAAAATAAGATGGGTGCAGAAAAATACGGTAAGATTCATGAATTATAGATCTATGAATATGGTTTAATTTGTTTTGGAACTAGAAATTGTGCACCTATATCACCTGAGATAAAGAAAGATCTATTGGAAAATGTAAATAGCCCATAATTCTCCTCCTATCATGGATGTTTGAAGATGTTCTATGATATTTGAGATAACTTATGGTAGGAAAACCTAAATAATGAGAACACTGAGTAAATCTAAATGTTATTAGTATGTCAGTAAGTTAATGCAGAGCAATAAAAGTCCAAGGGAATGATGGAACTATTACCTACACCCACATGGAAAATGGAAAACATTATGATGGAATTTGTTACTACTTTCCCAAAGAAATACAATGGAGGAAATGTGATATAAGTTGTGAGGGATCGAGTCACCATGACTTCCCACTTAATTTTTATTTTAGAATTTTTCTCACTCGAACAACTTGCTAAGATATATGTAAAGGAAGCAGTAATTATATATGGGGAACCCCTTCCGATCATATCTGATCATGATCCAAGGTTGACTTATAAATTATAAAGAAGTATTAAACATAATCTAAACACTAAATTGAATTTCAGTACGACTTATCACCCCCAAACTGGTGTCCAATCTAGAACAACCATTTAAAACCTCGAAAATATACTGAGAGCTTGTTTAATGGAATTTAAATAAGTATGGGATAGAATTATCCCATTAGTTGTGTTTTTATACAAGAAAAAAGTTCACTTGAGTATTAAAATGACACTATATGAAATAATATATATATAACACCTTATAACTCATACTTGTTGTGATGAAGTTGGTGAAATAAATCTGTTTGGACTCGATCTTGTGTAAGAGGTGATAGAAAGATTCTAATCCATCCAACACCATATAAAAGATGATCAGAATTGGGAGAATAGATATAATGAAAAATTTCAAAGGTGTTTAGAGTTTGAATTTGGATTATTTTTTTCCTTACAACACCCCAATTAAATAGAGTCATGTGATTTGGAAAGAAATGGAAGCTTATCCAGAGGTACATTTCCCCCTTTGATATCCTTGATCTCATAGAAGTAGCATCCAATCAGCTGAAACTTACACCAAATATGGATCAAGTTCATGTTGTGTATCATGTATATATCTTAATGAGGTACTTATGTAATCCCTCACATGTACCGAATCTAGAGTAGGTACAACTGGAGAATGACCTATCTTATGAGGAGTAACTAGTGAATATATTAGACCATAGAGAGAAATTTCAATGCAACAGGATGACTCACCTTATTAAATTATTATGGTAGAAACATAAATATGAATAGGTGATTTGGGAACTTAAGAAATAATAATATATAAGTACCCTCATATATTATCATTAGATAATATGTGTTGAAATTTCAGTGTTGAAATTTATAAAAGGGGGAAGAATATAACGACTTCGATTTTATAAGTGATATTTGTTTCCTAAATAAATATGTTTTATATTATATATTATAGTATTATATATCTAAAAAGCATAGATCAATAAAAAATAATTTATTTTTTTTATTAAATATCATTACATTAGCTATCAAAATTGAAAAAATTATTATTGTGAAAAATAAAAAAAATAAAAAAAGAATAAGAAAATTTTGTTCCTTTCTAATCTTCGAGAATCACTACCCCAAAAATAAAAATATAGAAAAGAAAAATAATATTTTTAAACCAATCAAAATTCTAGAAAAGAAAGTATAATGATGGGATAAATTGAGGTGAAAGTTGAATAAAATAATGAACTGGTATTTATATGAGGTAATATGACTATTGGAATATTAACCTAACCATTGGGAATAATAACATTGATGTTGGAATAGTAATTTCACTTAAAATAATAAAATTAAATGTACATAATAATTATAATGAGTATTTTAAGAAAAATATAAATATTCAAATTCCATAAAATAAATATCAATATTATAATCTCAAAGAAATTATAAGCATGTTTATAATAAACTGCATTTTAATATATTTTATAAAAATCAAAATGTTTTATGATATAAATTAAAATTACCAATGTTAGAATATTATTCTGATAAAATTAATGTAATTTCTATAATCAATACATCTATATTTTCCAAGTGTTATTTTTTTGGTAATTTTTAGAAATACTTCACTCATTACGTGAATTTTAAAAAATATTTTTTTCAAATATCGTATGTCTTATAAAATAATGATGATAAAATAATGACTTAATAAGTTATAAATTAGTTATTTAAACAAATAATCAATTTAATAGGATAAATGGGAAATTTAAAATCATTAAAAATTATTTTCAAACCTAAAAAGTATATTACAAAGTCTAAAGTATTCCATTAAAATAATATTTTTTCATTTTTCCACCTTTACTTTTGATTAAAATAATAATTTTGGATTATAAATTATTTTATATTCTTAAAATAATGTTATTTAATTAAAATTTGATTCATAATGTCAAAAATATTACTATTATAAAGTTTACATTTGATATATAATTTTATTCAATAAGATAACTCAAAATACTCGTCTCCTCAAGTATAAATAACCCATCACCCCTCCCTTGGAAAACCACTCTTCGTTAACTTAACAAAGAAAAAAATATACCAAAATAGTCTCTATTATTAACCTTGGTATATTATACACATTCTAGTGTAAACCAACTCTAATCATTAATGAAGTTTAGTGCCTTACAAAAGAAGAAACATCAATAAAAGTGCAAGGGTTCATAAACTATCCTCTCATTTTTCTCCCCTTCCTATTTTTCCAAATTCCTTCCAAAAAATATTATAAGATAAAATTAATCAGTATGTTATAAATATTTTAATTATGTTAGCCTACTAAAATTTTCTTATTTATTATGTATTTATATTTCATAATTCACTTCTTCCTCTTTTGACAATGTCCCTTTAGTGGCTGGTTAACTACCAATGAGGACATTTCAAATTATTTTTCTATCACTACCCTTATTAATGATTAATATAAAAAATGTATAATATATAAATATGTAATTATATATATTATGATCTCCAATAATTAGTTATGATTATTTATAAATGACCTTGAACAAAAATAGTGAAATCGAGACAAAGTAAAATATTTTTAAGCAAACTATAACATAAAAATGTATCATCTTTAAAAAATAATATTATAAAATAGATTAAAATAATTATAATGTATCAATAGTGAAGTAAATTAACATAATTTACTTCTGTTTATATGTTTTAAGAAACCTATTTTTATTATTTAAGAGGTAGAAAAGTGACATAATAAAGTGGGATTTAAGGTAAGGGGATTCTGAAACCCAAACTATTTCTTTTTGGTCATCTTCTATTTCACTTTTTTTCTATATAGATATTATTATATTTTAATTTAAATTCACTTAAACAACCCTTTACATTTATTTTATAGGATAATATTGTTTATACCCCTTAAAAATGTTTTCTATTCAATTTATAAATCTTTTTCAAGCCTTTAATTTCCAAAACATCACATTGACTCCTCTTGAGTTGTTTCATATAAAATAAAGAATAATAATGTTTTATGTAAAACCATTATTTACCTAATTAATTTGGGAACCCTAAAGGTTATTTATAAAGTTATTATTTATGAGACCTTTATGAAACCCATTCCTTTCCATCGGTTTAATTCATGATAATGATTATTTTACTATCTATGTGGCATGTACGATTTTATGAATTTTATGATGTGATGGGTGGGAAAGAATTATATATCATTTCAAAGAATTGGGTAATGTGATAAATCTATTTATATTATGTGTATTATGTTTGAAAATAATCATAAAACTATTCAAAATGATAATATTATGCTTTATACACATCCACAATCTAGTATCTAGACATTTATGTACTTTCTAGGAAAACCAAACTCCTTTATTTAACAAAAAATAGGTTGTTGTCATATAAATAAGATTATCCAAAGTTTTATCATTAAAGTTTTATAATCCTAATATCTAAAATTTACTAAAACCTACTCTGATACAAACTCGAGTGACCCAAGCATTTCATACAAAAAAATTACATTATTTTAGATGAATATTCAATACATATAATATAAATAAACACCCTAAAGGTTTAGTGTACTCAAAGACTTGGATACATAAAAAACTAGTTCATAAAATATCTACATCATCTCCTACTATGTTATTTATAACTATCAGCCTTCTTAGATATATCATACCTAAAACCTTCTTTTATAACCTGGGGAAAGGAATCATAAGAAAATGTTAGCTTAGATGCTCAGTAAGAGTAAACATGGGAGATATCAATTGATGATCATATGAAAGAATAAGATAAGTATAAGGCCATGAGATCATGATAATAACATACAAATTTCATACCCAATATTTCATAGATCATAAACTTGAGTCTCAGCTTTTCGTAAGATTGGGAAATCTTTAAAAATCAATCATGAACCATGAGTTCAAACCATAATAATAAAAACATTTTACACGAGTGTGGAATAATAATAGACATAGAAACTATATCATATATCAATGTTAACTACTTAGTTCATCAATCATAGTGGGTCAAACATCAACACCTATTTCCCTTATCGTAACAGATTAGGCATCACCACCCGTTTCCAATATCAAACTAGATCGACAAACACCACCAGTTTCCAATATCATAACAGATCATGAATCCATACCCATTTCCTATAGTGGATTGAGAACATAAACTCATTTCCCATAATTATCTCATTAGATTTAAGGCTTTAACCTAACCATATAAGGGATATATAATTTTAGGCCAACCGATCATATAATAAAAAACATACATATATGTTCCATGAGATTATAAATGTTCATCAATTCATCATATCATAACCTCTGAAAAGGAAAAAGTATTCATAAAAATTACATAATTTCATCACATCATAATCCATGTAAAATAAATGAGTTTCATAATTATTCCATCATTTTATCATATCATAACCCATGAAAAATAAATGGGTCTCATAAAGGTTTCATCATAAAATAAATAATCCATGGTAAAAAAATGAGTTTCATAGATAAAACTTAAATCATCATCATAATAAGATAATATGAGAAATAAAAAGGATGGTATCATAATATCATAAACCATGTGAATCATTACAATACCTAAAATATTATGATATAGATGAAATATTCATTTAAAAAATTATTCACCCATTTCGTTGTAAAAATTATAAAATATCATTTTCCTTTTATGACATTTTAGCTAAACATTCCATAAATATTGAGAAAATTATTTTATTTCAAAATAACTATGGGAACGTTTAAATAAATATTCAAAAAAAATAATTTTCATTATGATGGGAAAAAACATTAATACTATATACATTAAAAGAATATTTCTTTCTCACCATTGAAAAGAATTCAAAAATGGCTTGATTGGAAATAAGTTTATTTAAAAATATTAGGTTTTAAACCTTGGTAAATAAAGTAAAAGTTAGTGAAAAAGATATTTTCAAAACATTTAAATTATAGGTAAAAAATTTCATAAAATAATTTTGAATAATATACACATGGAAGAAAAATTTCATTGACCAAAGATGAGATAAGGTTAGATTTTTGATAAAAAAATCTCGATCATTTTAGGTACCAAAGAGTAGAAAATTGTTACTAATATTATGTAACATCCTGAATTTTCTCATAGGTATGAACAATTTTATTTATTTTAAATTCTTCAGTTTTTTCCCTAATAATTATTCCTAGATAATTCAAGGAGGTATCAGGGGCGTCTGGGGATCTTTTGGAGCCCGAAGCCTTAAAAATTGAAGAGGCATATTGGGCCGCATGGTTAGAAAAAATCATGAAGATCAACCCACATAGTTTCTCTAACTGTGAAGCATGATGTAGTGGGGTTTTGGGTTCTACACAATTTTTCTACAACCATGTGATCCTAGGAACATGTCCGTTTGGTGTTTTAGGCCCCTTGAATAGAGGCCATTCACATGATTAGCGCCATGTTTGGCCAACCGTATTACCAAACCATGAACCCTTGCTTGTGTGGTTGAAATTCCATTTTCCCCTTAATTATTGTTTTTCTTAACCCTCTTTTCTTAATCAATTTCTCTCTAGTGTATACCACCTCCTCCCTCATGCACAGTCTCTCCTCCCCTCTCCATATTTTTTTTATATCTCCTTCATCTGTCATCCAAATATCTCACCATCGAAAGAATTGGAAATATATTTATAAGATATGCGGTCCTCTATTTTCCATTTTCCCTTTATTACATGGTTTATGATATTTTTGTGTGTTATCTTTTTCATTATTTTTAGGGAATTAGATGCTTACTTTCATTTCACTCATTATAGCATGATTCAATCCTCGACAATGGATAAGTAGAGTGAAACTACATCAAGGTAGGTGGTCTAGGTATTTCCTGCTTGTTTCGTCACTTTTCAATGGGTGTGACATTTTTACACATGCCAAAACCTTCCAAATATGTCTCAAATATGATAAATAAATTAATCTAATTGGATTCTCATGTCTTTTGTAACATTAGTCTGTGAAAAAATCCACCCTTGGGTTTTTTTTCCTTATCGAAATCCATCCAGTTTGGTGTTCCCACTTTAATAGCCTAATTACCCATTCCTTGAGTTGATAACCACCATGTGAGGGTGATTTTAACTTTTAATAAATTCCTTAAATCTATAAATTGAATTGGGATAAATTAGTAGGCCTTGAGTTTCCCTTATTATATTGAATCTTATGTTCACACACTGTTGATCATACTTATTTTATTATACATGTTATTTAAATTCCAATTCCTTGTGGCTTGTAAATATACTTATGTTTATGTTAGGTTTATTAGCTCATTATGAATTATTACTTATGCATCATGCTTGTGCCTTGTTCCATGTACCTTGTTCCTTGTTTATACTTGATGACTTATGCTTATTACCATATGTCTTATGCCATAGTTGATCATCTTGGATTATATAAATTTTTGAGCTTTCATAAATCATTATTTATGATATTCTATGTTATGATATATGACTTGGTTTCCATGCCTTACATGATTGTGGTCTAGGAGATAACACAGGTCCCGACTTAAGGAACCGTGGATGGACACTTTGTGCTTAGCTTGGTTCCACTTGAAATTATAGGAAAAATCTTTTGGCTTTCCTTGTATGGGATCTCTAGGAGGATTACTTATTCTCATAGTTGACACTGGTTCCCTAGGGGAGACACTATGTATGGTATTGTTGGAAAGATTTATATTCCATGCATTAGGTGATACTGAGTCCCCAATCTGTGATACCCGATATAGAGTCAGAGTTCACCATGCCATGAGTGATACAAGGGACACCCTAATGGGTTTTCCTAGATGGAATTAATGGTATTTGTTATATATGAGTCTCCTACAACAAACTTAGGGATTTAATATGGATTTACTAGGATGGTATCAGGATGTCACATTGGGTTTGAAAGAAATCCTTTCTTGTGTGTATATATAAATATGTGATGCCTCTTATTTAAATTATGAGAATGCTTGAATGATATTTTAGTAATGCAACCACCAAATCCAAATCACATGATTGTGGTCGGTCTGTACTTGTTATGTAATTTAGAATGGGACAAATACATACAATATTACTCATATAGGCTTCCTTATTTTAGACTCCAGGAGTAGGTCAAAGTAGGTAGAATCGGCCAGGTATCCATTTTGGAACCTGAGATGAAGTGTTAATTATTTTTTATCTATCACGCTTCATTACTATTTATTATGGCATATATTTCATTTATTTATTGCACAAAATGGATTTATCTAGACATTATTAGTGGTGGCCTACTGATATTGTATCTCACACCCTACTTGGGATGCATTTGGTACCCTATAATATTTAATGATTTCAGGTTTAGATAAAGGGGAGAAGCCCACTTACGGTGCTTAATTTATAGTTCAAGAATGGAGTACAGGGTAGAGGATTGATCATGTACTTGAGATGCTTTTATTTGTAGCTTGTGGTATATGCATGTATCCCCTGTTCCATATATACTCTTATTTTTTATAGTTACATGACATACCACCATCATAATCATTGGTATCTAATATTTATTTAGCTTATGCTAGTTATTATTTATCTTACTAGATTTATTCTTATTGTTCCATGACTTCTTATTTTTTATTCTTCTATTTATTACCTATTTTTTTATTACTATGATCACTCTGATTTGTGATATAATAGTATCCCCATAGACACACCCTAGAACCTTGATTCTAGTCAGAAGCCTCTAGCATTCAGGGAGGTGCACTTGAGGTCTTATGGCCACCACCTCAGGGCAGTAATGAGTGGTATCTGAGGTGGGATTCTAAAAAGTGTTATCGTATCCTTTTTCAATTTTGTATTACTATTTCGGTTAGATAGAAGACTCTGAATATTGAAATTTGGTAATGAGCTTGTGTCTGGGATAAGCTATGCCACATTCAGAGGAAACCTAAATTACCCGGGATGATTTGATGCTGTTGTTGCATGAATTTTTTACAGTTTTATAGATTTCACCATTGAGTGACACTCTTTTTTTTATTTCCACTGATTTTATCATTATGGGATTTCTTATACCATATTCCAATGATATGAGGGTGTATCAAAGCATTCAAAATACTTCTCACCGTAGGATTAAAATTCCATGCATTATGCTCTCTACTTTCTGCGTGAATTGGATGTGATGCATTTGCTTATTTTAGTTCCTTGATTATATATATATGGAATCATGTTGACACTACTTGAAGAACTAAGAAAAAAATAACTGAATCTTAAAGTTCCTACCTTAACCTAATAGTTTTTTTCCTGTATACATTAAATAATACACCTTAAGTAGTTGGTTATGGAATGTTAATCCATAGATCATTGGTCACATATACTGGAGCATGTTGAGGTTATGATTAAGTGTATGATAGATTTCAATTTATAATGTGAATGGGCCTTTATAAATTTTAAATTTAGATCCATCTAATTCAACCATTTAAAGGGATTTAAGTGCCTAAATGAATTAAAATTAATATAACATTTAAAATGATAATGGTCATCTTGTAGGTGTGATCTGAGACCTTGACCCAAACCCAACCTAGTATTAGGTAGTAGGCTATATATTTTATGATTCCTTATCATCTAGAACTTGATACAAGAGCAGGATGAAGGTTATTTCATGTTATAGATAGGAATTATAACTTCCCTTTCTTTATCATTTTCCTCATATTCATTCCATATCTTTTATAAATCATGTTTGAGGAGTATTCTTAGAAATTATCGAGCTCTACCACCACAAAATCTTCATTTTTTAGTCCAAGATAGTGGTTATGAGTACACTCCATATGTGGTGGGCCCGGAGACACCCATGGTACCTACTAAAATTCCACTATAGGCACATCTTGTAGATACTCCACTAGACGTCGATGCTCAGTTCCATGATTGTTTTCTTCAGTAGATGTAGTCTATTTAGGGTGATCCCCATCCTACCCAAAATATGGTAGAGCTGACTCGGTAGTGATATTCACCCACTTTCTTAGGGGATGAAAGACCTTGGGTTATTGATTCATGTTTAGAATCCATGGTATCAATGTTTGAATGTATTGATATACATCTAAAGTGGAGGGTCATTCTCTCTACCTACATATAACGTGATTCAACCAAGCATTGTTGGGAGATCATATCTCAGGCTGAGCATTATCAAGGTATAGCCTGAGAAGACTTTTATACAGTCTTCTATGAACATTTATTCCCACATAATTTGAGATCAGAACATGCCATGGATTTTATACATCTTCAGTAGGGAACTATAACTATAGTCAAGTATTCTTCCAGCTTCACTGAGCTTTAGTGTTTCACTCTATCTCTAACTGGTGATGAGTTGGCTACTGTGATGCATTTTTAAGAAGAGAATGTGAATTTTTTCCACTTGTAGGAGAACATATTATGATTTACTACCATTATATAGATAGTAAATGAGACCCTTATTTTATAATGTAATCTTAGAGAAGCTGGAAATGTGAACCAGGGTGGTTCAGTTCTGAGGCAGAGTGATGGTTCATCTAGAAATAGGAAGTACCACTTTGAGGGTGAGCATTGAGGCAATACCATCCAAGTGACATGAACTGATAGTCATGTGGTGTGTCACTAGTGTGGAGGACTAGGTCATAATATCTTATAGTGCATGAGGAACTCAATCAAGTGCTGAGCTTGCCACAGGATGGTCACCTTCAACACTTATACATATTTTTTCCTCTAGAATATAGTGAATGGGGATCTTTACCAACACCTATATATGGTGTAGGATCCTTAACTCTACATCAATCTTGGAGTTGGTCTTCTATCGGCAGATCCAACTGATGTGGTAGTGGCGAAGACAAAGATAGTCTGTCTTCAAAGCTTGAGTTTTAACAGAGTGGACCTTCCCAGGGTATATAGAAAGAATATTAGGGCCATGGATCATGCCATATTTATGAATTATAGCATGTTATTAATGAGAAAAGTATAGGGCCATCTACAATCAGAGGTATTATTCTAGTATCATCTACTTTAGTTTTTTCCTTCTTGATATAGGTGCATCACACTCTTTTATATCTGTTGTGGTTGTGTAAAGTCTTGTCCTTAAAATTGAGTACTTCTTTGGCATCATGTATCATGACAAAACACTAGGGTTCAAAACTAACGGAATAATATAGTTCTAGGAGTTCCCCCTTGATATAGTTGGGCACCATTTCTTCTCGAGTTTCTTCATCCTCAATATGGCTCACTTTGACATCATTCTCAGTATAGTCTAGATTGTTCCTCACAAATCCTAAGTATATTGAAATTTTCATAGGGTGTACTTAACATAACTCAATGTAATCATGTATATCATAAGGGTGATTGGGATATCAAGACAAGTCAATATAGACCCAACCGTACTGGGCTTGGTGGAGTGACAACTCAGATGACCAGTCTCTTTATGAGTGAGTAGGGGATGTAGTTCATGGAATTCCCTCTTGTGGTTGAACATTTTAGGGACATCTTACCTAATGAATTATCAATCTTAACTCATGATAGAAAGGTTGAGTTAACTATCTATATAGTGATAGGTGTAGCACCAGTGTCCATTCCTCCATATAGGATGACCCCCATAGAGCTATAGGAACTCAATAAATAGCTTGAAGATCTTGAGGATATGGAGTTTATCCAAACCAGCACATTTCCACGGGGTTCACTTGTCCTTTTCTCAAAGAAGTTTAATGATATCCTTATATTGTTTTTGAATTACCACCGATTGAACTTACTAATGGTGAAAAACCGATATCCATTTCCTTATATAGATGACCTCTTTGACCAGCTCTGAGGAGCAATTATTTTCTCCAAGACCTATTTGAGGTTGGGCTACCATCAGGTTCATGTGAGACCCTTATAAATACCACACATAATGTTCTAGAGTAGGTACATCTTGTACAAATATTTGGTTTTTCTATTCGGTGAGACGAACACACTGAAAATCTTTTTGGATATGATAAGACGAGTTTTCCACTAGTATATTGATTCCTTTTTCATAGTCTTCATAGAAAACATATTAGTGTACTTGTGAACTAGAAACGACCATGACAACCATCATGAGATTGTGTTGAATACTCTAAGATATCATTAACTATATGAAAATCTCAGTAAAAACTAATTTTAGGGAACTCTCCCCCATTGTGTGTTTCCTCCTCTCTTTATTCCCTAGACGATGATGGCTATCGAGTAGGCCCCTCCCCCGTCAGTGGGGGAGGGACCTTCATTATCCATTAAAGGAAATTAAACCCCCTATTATCCTTTTAATATAAAAATTGTATTTCTTCCTTCCCTTAGATCTCCCTTATCCCTAAAGTTCCAGAGTTGTTTAATGCCCTCCCGCAACAGTCAATTTCATCCCTAGAATTTACTGAAGCTTCGTCCCAATTGCATCTGATGCTGATAGCATGGTTCAGAACAAAATTCCATTAGTAGAATCTTTCAAATAACTCATCTTAGGATCTTGGGGTTTACAGGATAATTCCACTATGGGTCTCCTTGATTCCAAGCACATAATGATATGGTTTTCTTCAAAAGGGGACTTGGTCTTAGCGTGGTTGAGCACTCATTGAATCTGCAGTGGATCCAAATTTTCTCTAATTAGGTGGATATATGAATTTCAAATGAAGCATGATTCATCTTCCATGATTATATGGGTTAGATTTACAAAAATCCCACTCTCTATTCAGAATCCTTTGATAATCCATATGTTAGGAAATCTAGTAGGGTGTTTTCTCTATTTTGATAGTAGGACTTGATCAGTATGTCAACCAATTTCATAG
This sequence comes from Viscum album, assembly GCA_963277665.1. NCBI lineage: Eukaryota > Viridiplantae > Streptophyta > Magnoliopsida > Santalales > Viscaceae > Viscum > Viscum album. The sequence continues at coordinate 1,685,899,259 of OY728132.1, read as the reverse complement.
AGTTTCTATGTTGAAGTGGATGTTTTGTGATTACTTATTGTGTCTTTTTTAGGTTCCTATTGGTTAAGAGTTTTGGTACAATCAGTCAGTTGTTTTGAGTCATGGAATGATTTCTTCTCTCTGTGCAAGAAAATGGGGCATCTTTTAGCAGTGTGAATGCATGGGAAGTCGAACCAGAAGAAGTTTGAGGGTTTTAAAAATATTATTGAAGAATTTTCATCTGGTTCTAGTGAAAACTTGACAAATCAGGATTCATTTAGAGTGACATTTGATCAATGAAATTTATGAAATGAGGTACATAATGGAATACCTAAGGGTCGGAAGTTGGTAGGGATTGGTCTTATTCATGTTGTCGATCTTGTGGTCTCATGAGGATCATTAAAGGATACTCAAAAAAGGCAATGACTATACTTCCTAACCTAAAAGTAGATTATATCTATGATAGTTTGAAACATGAGTTAGAGGGGGTGTGTGATCTAGGGGTAGTGACGAGTGAAATTAATTAATTGGTAACAGGTGTTGGAGATGAGGGATTAGTAAATTCCGAAACTAATTAAGCTCCTTATGTTTGCAATGAGGAGGTAGGGGAAGCCCATGTTAGTTCAATGGAAATTAGGTTTTTTCAAGAAGAAGGTAAGGAAGTGGAAAATGTTAGTGTCTCAAGTGGAGGTAGTGGGGAGCATGTGAAGGCTACATGTAGGATGAGGTAAAGAGGGAGAAGTTTGAATATAAAAGTTAGAAATCACTTTGGGAACCAGAAGGTCGAAGGTATGGAATAGTTTAAAGGGTATGAACTTCCAATAACCATTCAAACCACAATTTTACTGAATAACCTCTTGGAGGATCATAGTTATTATTGAACTAGATCAAAGGATGTGATTTCAAGAAAAGTATCAGTGGAACTTGTTGATGATGGAAATGGAGGAGGCCTCCAATGTTATTAGAGGAGGAAAGGGAGGAAAGAAAAAAGAGATGAAAGAGTTTTCATTGTTTTAAAAGGAAAGAAGACTAAAGGACATAAGGACTATTCTCATTTACTAAAGCTGATAGAAACCCAGTCTACTAAAAAGAATAAGGTGGTAGACAGTGTCCCCAAGGATTATGTGCTGGTTGAATAGGAGTTCTCATTTAATCATAATGATAAAAAAATGATTGAGTGTGATGAATTCAATGAACCAAATAATAGTGATGAGAAGACATATAATCTGATCCAGGATTAGGTGGGAGATAAGGTTATAGTTAGTGTAAAGGATGATGTGGTTCGAGAGGAAACAGAAGCATGGGAGATCATCATTCATTCCAAAAAAAAGATATTTTAGATGAGGTATTAGAGTTAAAAACCACCCATGAGGATTACAAAATAAAGGTGGAGAAAATGATTAAAGTAAACCTTAAAAAAGATTTTTTTTATTTGATTGAAAATAAAAAATGCATTGTGGCACATAGTTTCAATGAGAGCAATATATGCATGGAAGGATTTATTCAAGCGTGAGATAAGATGACCTATAATTTTGAAGGCCATATCATGGATGACTCAGATACAGTGGCTCCTGCCCTATAATGGTAGCTTTATAGAGGTAAGGGTTCTAGTCGAATTAATCTTGATTTTAATAATTTGGTTATTACTTTTTGGGTTAATTGATTTTATGTTATGAACTATAAGGGTTTACCAATTTCCTTTTGAAAGATCATTGAATAATAAAACATTAATTTTCAGTCTGTAAATGCCGATTTTGGATCAATAAGGTTCAATTTTGAGGTCATATTATATTTGAGGAATGCATATTTGTTGACCTAGAGAAGGTGAGTTCTATAATTTTCGAGGAACAAACCCAGAATGTGTTTTACATAAGAAGTTTCTTGGGGATATCTAGCTATTACATGTGATTCGTCTAGGATTTATCATTCCTAGAAGAGCATCTTACTGGCTTGACCAATAAGGGTGTGAAATTCAACTGGATTGAAGCTTGTAAGATAACTTTTTTGGAGTTAATGTGGATACTGAATTCAACACCAATCTTGATTATCCTAATATAGGAAGAGGATATACTATATATTATGATACTTTAGGAATCAGGATAGGAGAAATTATGATGCCAGGTAATCGGGTTGTATCATATTAGTCCCACTAGTTGAGGTCTCATGAGCCGAATTACCATATGTATGAACTTGATCTAGGTACCATGGTTCATTCCATACGTTATTAGAGGCTATATTTGTTGGGTGAGAAATTTTTTGTTTAAAAGTATCTTAAAAGTCTCAAATACATATCCCCACAATGATACATGATTTTGAGACAATGTAGGTGGGTTGAATACCAGTAGTCCTTCGAATATGAGCTCTATTAAACACTAAGTGAACTGGCATACCTATGCCTTGAGTTGGAAGACATAGATGACATGAATTAAAGGGGTCTAACAATGAGTTACAATTTATGGATCTATTATCTAAGATGCATCTTGAGGTTGTGAAATAGCATGAGCAACCAGTCTTAGTAGCTCTGGTAGTGACATCCTCTCTTTTGGATCAAATTTTTATGAAGCAATTATGATATTATGAAGGACTATTCTTGAGGGAGAGTGTCACAGGAGAGTGTTGGAACCAAGGCCATTCTTTGCTGGAAATGTAGTATGGTTTTTGTTCATTTTCAATCATTCACATGAAAGATTATGGAGTATATGAAATATCAAGGAGTTTGAAAGAAATTGGATATTACAATCCTAGAAAACAACCATATAGAATATGGAATTTTTTTCTGGTGTTTTCCAATTTTTTGGGGTAAAAAATCATGAGGAAAGGATAACCTCACAAAGAAGTGTTGTCTATAATAAATACTTCATAAAAATTTTAAATTCATGAGTTTCACGATGGCTGGGTTGAGGATCATGAATATTTGGAGTATCATGAATGGAGACAGTGATCTTCACTAATTTGAGAACAAAAACATTGTGACTACATTATGTGTTGACAATGAGCTCTATAATTACGTCAATTTTTAGTGGATCATCATGAAGGGAGGAGGTCCATGAAGATATTTTTAGTAGATCTGGAATTCATGCTGAAGGTAGGGGAGCATCCCGAACTTTGATCCTATAAATATAAGGCTACCCATTTTTTTCAGACAAAATATTTTCAAGGAATATCTGGAATCTCTTTGATTTCACGAAGCTAAGGGCACTCTGTAAAACTATGTTTTTAAGCGAGCTTGAGCATTCTGAAAACACTTTTTTATTATTGATATATGCCAGTGATTTCGAGTATAGTCAGCTTCACAATGATAGGGTATACCATGTTGACTTAGTGAGCTTTGCGAAGGCATTTTGTTCCACGAAGGTAAGGGTGATTCATGAAAGAGTGAACTTTGTGAAGGAGCTTCGTGAAAGGCAGTTTCGAATGTCAGTTTTTTAGTGAATAGGGAATTTATTGTGTGTCCACTCAGGTCTACGATGAAAGCAAGGTCTCGTGCTAGACAAGAAAAAATACTAATGAAAAACAATTGAAACAACCTTCAATTCAATAAACTATGTTAGAATTATCTAAAATAAGTGATCTAGGGGGGAGTCAATGAAATTGTTCTAAGGGGTGTAGTGCACTATCCCTAAAACCTTCTAAAGTTTGTGTACTTGGAATAGAGTGACTATGTAATAACTTTTGATTTCTACATCTAGTGAAGATTTGTGGATTTAGGTATGACTGAAACACTTTCAACATATGATCCTTGGACTAGCCCTTAATTGTGAACCAAGTAAATTATTTATGTTTTCTTACTACTTTTGAATGTTTTAATTTCTGCACATTACTATCATATAGGTTTAAAAGGTTCCTACTAATGTGGGAACATGATCTATCACTTGAGAATAAAAATTTGTCACCCTGATTCACCCCTCCCCTATCAAGGTGTTCTAGGATCCTTTAGAGAGAACCCACCTCCTATTTGGGTAATTGATGAGAGTGAGATCCTACTCTTCCATGGGCATATATGGGTGACTTCTGATATAAGGTAAGAGTTGATGAGATAAAATCAGGCCTCTATTTGAGAAGTTCATCCTGGGATTTCCAAGATGTAAAGAGATATACATCACCAGTATTGGTGGCTAGATATGAAGAGGAATATAGAAGGTTTTATCACTTGGTGGTCCACCTATTAGCAGGTGAGGGTAGAGAAATAGAGACATGATGGAGTTGTACAAAAAATATCCATTCTTGAGTGGAAATATAATGAAGTTACCATGGATTTTGTGATAGGATTATTAAGATCCCCCCAAGGAAGTGATGTAGCATGGGTGGTAATCGATAGGTTAACCAAGGTTTCACACTTTATTCCAATCCAAGAAACCTTCTTTGTTGATGATTTAGGAAGGCTATATAGCTGAGAGATAGTGTACCTTAATGGTGTTGTAACAGCCCAAGATTTTATAAAAAAATATATATTCTTTTTAATTTTATTAATGTCTTGTGTTGTACGCTACACCAAAATGAGCTTGCACAACACACATCCTTGACTTGCCTTGCATTACACGCAATCGCGGCCTTCCTCGATAGCGTGTGTAATACGCAATACTGAGTTTCATTAAACAACGATATGCTATTAAAATATTATTAAAACTAGCCGTTATGAATAGTAATAACCACTTTTTAAAATTCTATAAATCTTATTTTTCAAAATGAACTTCATTTTTGGATTCGGAGTATCGAATTTAGCCTAAGGTGAAATTTTGGTACTTTTCGGATAACTTTCATATTCTGATGAATAGTGAAAATTACTAAATTATAATTAAAAACAACTTTTTTAATCGAAATAATTAATAGTGATAAATCATTAATTTGAGTGGTTTTAAAGTGTATTTAGAATATATTTTTACAATTTAATACAATGTTGGTCATTGGATGTAATTGCACATTTAAACCAGACATAAACAAGTGTCAATCTTTTGATAGATATTGTTTCTTAAAAACACGCTATTTGTTTTAACAGCGGGATTTAATTATAAAATTAATTAATGCAACTTTTATGTTATGAATTTGGTAAAATAGACTTCATTTTTGAATTCGGAATATGAAATATAGCTTGGGATGAAATTTTGGCATTATTCTGAAAAACATCAATTTTTGATGAATAGTGAAACTACTAAGTGGTAGGTTAAAAACTGAATTTTGCATAAAACTTAATTTCACCGCTTCTGTGAATGGAATTTCAAAAATCTGAGAGACACGGTTAATATCAAGGACTAAAATGTGGTTCAATGAGATGAAAATAATTTTTTGGTGAATAGTAACTTTTTACTTTTTTTTACCGCGGTTAATAGTAAATAGGGTAACTAAGGGTAAATATGATATTACTATTACCCTAACACATGTCCTAATTCTATTGGACAAGTGTAATTCGACCAAAAACAAACTTAGGAATAAAATATAACCATTTAGGCCCACTTGGATTAGATTAGGACATTTATTATTAATTTATTTAAAGAAGGGTTAGAATAGCAAAAATCAAAGTTTAATAAGTAAATCATTTTTAATATGGGGTTATGCATAAGATAAATTCGATTGTAAATATTAATTAGAAAGCTAAAACGATTTCCTACATGATGGTATTTTATTTGTAATTTTTAGACATCAAATAATTTAATTTATTTATGACACAACGATGATGCAGTAATTATCTTATTAATGAAATATTGACATAATTGATGTTATAAACACCAAAATAAATATAATTTGAAATTTTTTATGAATTCCACTAATTTTCTAGGTTACTATGATATATTAATGTTGATTTAATCAACTTGGTTCGAACATTTAATTCTGTTATGACTTTCACAAAAATCATATATCAAATAGTGTCAAAATTGACACAAAATAGTTTTTAAATCAAATATTATATTATTAATTGTTATTTTATTCCTAAAAATATAAGGTTCGGCCAAATGACTTAGATAAGGATATATATATTAATAATAAACAATTTGGGGTTCGTTTGTCATGTTATAGTAAGTGTATTAACCATATAGTGAAAGAAAACAAAAAGACACGGTAAAAGTTAAATTAATTAACTTAGAGTTAAATCTAATTGATAAGGTTAAAATAATACCCTAAACTTGTCTAAATCCTATTGTTTGATAGGATTTCGACCCATCCCCACATTAGCTTCGAAATAAGACCCTTTGGAACCATTATAAACCGATTTTGACTTTAATATAAAATAATATTTTGAGATATTCCTAAGGTGCCCCTCTCCTCCCCTATAAAAGGACACCTCCTCCCCCTCCTCCTCACACCAATTTGAGCACTCAAGCTCGGCCAACCCCTGCCAATTTCTCCTCTCCAATTCCCTAGCAACATCCTAGAGGTTCTGGTCTTCCTCAAAGACCAATTTTAGTGCCCTAAGAGGAGGTCTCAAAGAGGCACTTCAAAGAAGAGGTAATTACCGTTACCAATTCTTTCATCTTTATTTCTTCTTCCACTTCTTCTTCTTAGGTTGTTTCATTATGAAGTAATAACATCAGTATCACTAATATACTGATATGTTATTATAAGTATGAAACAACCCTATTTCACCATCTATCCATCTTACGGAAAAAGAAATCACCGCGCGTGCGTACGTACGGAATACCGTCTCCACGCCGTGGTGTAATCTATTTTCCACCACCACCTTACATGGATGGGTATAATGGTGTAAAGAATAACTATACATAGTTATTACAACATCATATTGATTCTGATATATTGTATAATCCACTCCAATTCAATTCAATATTTATAGAAATGATATCATCGCTCGTGCGTACGTACGGAATACCGTCTCCACGACGCGATGAGATTCATTCTCCATGTTAACCATTTAAGAATGATTATAAAGTATATATAAGAAATAATAATGAAATATATGACATTATAAAGCTACTGGATTTATGTATATATATATGTATTTCATCTACTTACTTCCATTTCAAGACAATAAGGAAAGTAAAACAGCGTTCATGCGTACGTACGGACTACCGTCTCCATGAACGGTGTTTTTCATTTTATTTATCTATCTATTATATATATATATATACTGAATATATATGATATATAAATCATATTTTATATTCTGGAAGTAAGTAAATCATGATATAAGTAATAGTGATGTCAAGAACAACAAGTCAAAACACCTAAGATAAATGAAACGATTTTACCCAAAACGCTTCTTTAACATGGAATTTACAAAAGAACGGGAAATATAATGTCATAAGTGAACCATATATGATATCATAAAAATGAATATGATTCTGGAATAAGTCAATAACATGATTTAAATCATTATACAGGAGGTTTGGACACTTACAAAGCAAGTCGGACATAAGGTAAGGGAAATATCACAATCTCATTTTTATCCGAGATTGTTTATTCGTAAGTATTTACTGGGGTGTATTTTATCATCCACATCCATGTTTACTCAATATGTAATATTATTTCCATCCACCTAAAATTGTTTAAATCCATTTTTACCCTTCGGTGAGTTTTTAGTAATACGTATGAAAGGAATCTTTTGTCGTTTTTCGTACGAGGTACTTTTTGACTTTTTCGACAAAAGTACGAAGAATGTTTTTTTTAACTTATATGGCACGAACGGATTTCTACTGTTTTATAAAGCCTTATTTTCATGAAGCTTCCTCTAAAAGATTTCATGACTATTTTCAATAAAATCTCTTTCTTTTAAAATTTCATGATGTTTTGTGAAAAGAAATTGATTTTGAAGAAGAAAGGATATTTTCCTCAAGAATTCAATTCAAGTGTTTTATCAAAATTATTTTCCATCTAAGATAATAAAGGGTTCTGTTTCTATACATATTTTTACATTGATTTGACTATGTTGAGATTGAATTATGTTTATGAATTCCTTTATCTTATATGAATTGATTTATGATGTCATGATGTTTCAAGAATCCCATTTTTATTACATGGGTTATGCGATGATGTATGATTTATGATTTTGTGGCACACATAAGAAAGGATTCATTAAGAGATGGGTGGGACCTATATATCCCTCCAATGCATTGGGTAAAGATTTCATATCTCATGAGATAGACATGGCTGGAATGGTAGGTTATACCGGTTCAGTGAAACAGGACTGAAACGAGGATTACTCGATTCAGAAAGGGACTTTGTCCACTAAGATAGTCTTGGCAATGAGTCTTGACTAACAAGAAATGATTCTATATGATTATGTGTGTATTCCACAATGAGTAATGTTTTAAGTTATGGTTTCATTTTCACTACTATGATTTATCCCATGTTATGAAATTATGCTCTCTTTTGCAGGTTAAGATTTCCAAAAATATTATGTTCTTATGAAAATTATGTGATTGATATTTCTTTTGTTTACCCTTACTGAGCATTTGAGCTCACCCTTTTATGTTTTCTGTTCCCCAGGATATAAAGAAAGGTTTTAGGTAAAAAAAAGGAAGATCTTTATGGGAGATTTTGAAGATCTTTCACCAGGATTAGAAGATTACGTTCCGAGTTTCCAAAGACACTAAACTATTACGGTCCTTGTGTGTGTGTTTTTGTAATGTACTAAGTATTCCGCAAAAGTAATGTAAAGTCCATGTACGTCAAGATACGGGTCTCTACAGTTGGTATCAGAGGAAAGGTTTAGTCAACCTTTGGAAACTAGGATGCGAAAACGTTAGTGAGATCCCTAGAGTTATTTCTAAGGTATGTCTAGGGATGTCTCTAAGGATAAGTATACGTATAGGATATATTCCTAGAACTATGGTAACGATATTAGATTAAACCTAAGAAGTTAGGTATTGAGGATACTTTCCCTTTACTATGTTGTTTTCTCTAGCATGATTTTTGATTCTCACAAAATTATTTTTGTGTTTTAGTTAATGGAGGGAACCAAAAGGAATTCAGTTAACATTGAATCCAATGGACAAATTGGTGACTATGAGCAACAAAATTGTGTAATGCCTAGAGAGAAAGATGTTGTGATTATGCCGAATCAATTATCGCGATATATGATTAACAAGGTGAAATTTTGTGGTATGCCTAATTCATCAAAGAAGAGGAAGATAGACTATTATGCATGTTCGCATGTTGAGGAGCATAAAGAAAGGAAGATTGAGATTTCTAAAGAAGGGAAGAAGAACCTTGAGGAATACCTCAAATGGAGAGACCGATGTTATCTGTGTGGAGAAAAGGGTCATAGAGTGACAGACTGTTATGGAGTTCAATGTCTTATATGTGGAGAACATGGGCATTACCCAACTCAATGCCCTGACCTAAAAAGTTACTTCTAAATCAAGGAAGGACATATTCCAGGACAATCATTGAAGTGGATGGACTGAAGTGTTTATGTATTGGTATTCAAGAATAATGTTATTGAGGTACTTTTATGGTGTATTGAAATATTTATGTATTGGTCTATTGTGGTTTTCAATAATTTTAAGGTACCGGTAACCATGAAAAGTGATTCAAATATTTTGGAAAGTAGATGATATGCGCATAATGAAGGGATAAGGAGAAAATGAAATGTTTGACAGTATTCATGAGCTCATGATTGATATAAGGACTAAGTGATATCATGGTTTGAGTATATAGAATTTTGAGGATTTTGGTATGTGGAAAGATTTAACTTTTAACTGCACTCATGTTTTCACTAAGGTATTCAAGAGAATACACGATTAAGGACTTTGAATGTTTGGAATGTGACCAACAAGACATATCTTATGATATGTGGGGATCAACGACAGTATTAAATCTCTGGTAATTGATGTCACTATATTATGAGAGTGGAATGCAGTATTATGTATAAGCCTAAAGATTAGACTGGATTATGTTGGACATAAGTTAGTATTGTTTAAGGATAGAAGATTTTCGATATTATTGATGGGATGTTATAGTAACGTAGTTTTAGAAAAAGGACAACCTGCAGGACGGGCGACAGCCCATCGCGTCGGACAAGGATGTGGGAATCGAACCCACAACCGAAGTGCAACTGGCCTTTATCGCCCACCACTGGCCTACAAGAAGTCCCGGTTTAGTAGAAACTAGTGTTATTATATTAAGCAGTATGATATATGATGTATAAGCCCATTTTAGGAACCATATATGATTAATCTCACTATAGAATGACTTATGTATATTTAATAACTTTCGCTATCCTTTTGTTTGAGACAGATGGAATGAACAGTCATTCTATCACATGATCTGCTAACACTTCACGAATAACAAATTCAACTTCATTTATTTAAGAGATGAAGTGGAAATTGTTAAAGGCACGAACAACAGTGAGATTGTACCAAAATAAAGTAAGTATTTATTCTAATTCGAATTCTTTAACTTTAGGGAAATGATCTTGAAAACCAAAAATGTTGTCCTAGTGATATTATACCTGATGAATCAGATGGTACCTTAGATCGTCACATATTTATGGATTTGTGATTACTGGATTTTCCATAGCCATGTTCTCTACCACTCTCCATCAGAACATGATGGTTAGATTTCTCTTCCATATCCATATTTTCACCTATGTGGAAACCCAGTGATTAGTTTATTTGGGTAACCGTTACGTTTCATACATTTGTTTTTAAAGATAAGTTTTGGTATTCCTTTTTACGATGTGGGTTTATATTAAAGAAACTTTCAAATAGTAAACCATTTATAACCCCGACGAATTTCGAGGGCGAAATTCATTTTAAGGGGGGTAGAATGTAACAGCCCAAGATTTTATAAAAAAATATATATTCTTTTTAATTTTATTAATGTCTTGTGTTGTACGCTACACCAAAAGGAGCTTGCACAACACACATCCTTGACTTGCCTTGCATTACACGCAATCGCGACCTTCCTCGATAGCGTGTGTAATACGCAATACTGAGTTTCATTAAACAACGATATGCTATTAAAATATTATTAAAACTAGCCGTTATGAATAGTAATAACCACTTTTTAAAATTCTATAAATCTTATTTTTCAAAATGAACTTCATTTTTGGATTCGGAGTATCGAATTTAGCCTAAGGTGAAATTTTGGTACTTTTCGGATAACTTTCATATTCTGATGAATAGTGAAAATTACTAAATTATAATTAAAAACAACTTTTTTAATCGAAATAATTAATAGTGATAAATCATTAATTTTAGTGGTTTTAAAGTGTATTTAGAATATATTTTTACAATTTAATACAATGTTGGTCATTGGATGTAATTGCACATTTAAACCAGACATAAACAAGTGTCAATCTTTTGATAGATATTGTTTCTTAAAAACACGCTATTTGTTTTAACAGCGGTATTTAATTATAAAATTAATTAATGCAACTTTTATGTTATGAATTTGGTAAAATAGACTTAATTTTTGAATTCGGAATATGAAATATAGCTTGGGATGAAATTTTGGCATTATTCTGAAAAACATCAATTTTTGATGAATAGTGAAACTACTAAGTGGTAGGTTAAAAACTGAATTTTGCATAAAACTTAATTTTACCGCTTCTGTGAATGTAATTTCAAAAATCCGAGAGACACGGTTAATATCATGGACTAAAATGTGGTTCAATGAGATGAAAATAATTTTTTTGGTGAATAGTAACGTTTTACTTTTTTTACCGCGGTTAATAGTAAATAGGGTAACTAAGGGTAAATATGATATTACTATTACCCTAACACATGTCCTAATTCTATTGGACAAGTGTAATTCGACCAAAAACAAACTTAGGAATAAAATATAACCATTTAGGCCCACTTGGATTAGATTAGGACATTTATTATTAATTTATTTAAAGAAGGGTTAAAATAGCAAAAATCAAAGTTTAATAAGTAAATCATTTTTAATATGGGGTTATGCATAAGATAAATTCGATTGTAAATATTCATTAGAAAGCTAAAAAGATTTCCTACATGATGGTATTTTATTTGTAATTTTTAGACATCAAATAATTTAATTTATTTATGACACAACGATGATGCAGTAATTATCTTATTAATGAAATATTGATATAATTGATGTTATAAACACCAAAATAAATATAATTTGAAAATTTTTATGAATTCCAATAATTTTTTAGGTTACTATGATATATTAATGTTGATTTAATCAACTTTGTTTGAACATTTAATTCTGTTATGACTTTCACAAAAATCATATATCAAATAGTGTCAAAATTGACACAAAATAGTTTTTAAATCAAATATTATATTATTAATTGTTATTTTATTCCTAAAAATCTAAGGTTCGGCCAAATGACTTAGATAAGGATATATATATTAATAATAAACAATTTGGGGTTCGTTTGGCATGTTATAGTAAGTGTATTAACCATATAGTGAAAGAAAACAAAAAGACACGGTAAAAGTTAAATTAATTAACTTAGAGTTAAATCTAATTGATAAGGTTAAAATAATACCCTAAACTTGTATAAATCCTATTGGTTGATAGGATTTCGACCCATCCCCACTTTAGCTTCGAAATAAGACCCTTTGGAACCATTATAAACCGATTTTGACTTTAATATAAAATAATATTTTGAGATATTCCTAAGGTGCCCCTCTCCTCCCCTATAAAAGGACACCTCCTCCCCCTCCTCCTCACACCAATTTGAGCACTCAAGCTCGGAAAACCCCTGCCAATTTCTCCTCTCCACTTCCCTAGCAACATCCTAGAGGTTCTGGTCTTCCTCAAAGACCAATTTTAGTGCCCTAAGAGGAGGTCTCAAAGAGGCACTTCAAAGAAGAGGTAATTACCGTTACCAATTCTTTCATCTTTATTTCTTCTTCCACTTCTTCTTCTTAGGTTGTTTCATTATGAAGTAATAACATCAGTATCACTCATATACTGATATGTTATTATAAGTATGAAACAACCCTATTTCACCATCTATCCATCTTACGGAAAAAGAAATCACCGCGCGTGCGTACGTACGGAATACCGTCTCCACGCCGTGGTGTAATCTATTTTCCACCACCACCTTACATGGATGGGTATAATGGTGTAAAGAATAACTATACATAGTTATTACAACATCATATTGATTCTGATATATTGTATAATCCACTCCAATTCAATTCAATATTTATAGAAATGATATCATCGCTCGTGCGTACGTACGGAATACCGTCTCCACGACGCGATGAGATTCATTCTCCATGTTAACCATTTAAGAATGATTATAAAGTATATATAAGAAATAATAATGAAATATATGACATTATAAATCTACTGGATTTATGTATATATATATGTATTTCATCTACTTACTTCCATTTCAAGACAATAAGGAAAGTAAAACAGCGTTCATGCGTACGTACGGACTACCGTCTCCATGAACGGTGTTTTTCATTTTATTTATCTATCTATTATATATATATATATACTGAATATATATGATATAGAAATCATATTTTATATTCTGGAAGTAAGTAAATCATGATATAAGTAATAGTGATGTCAAGAACAACAAGTCAAAACACCTAAGATAAATGAAACGATTTTACCCAAAACGCTTCTTTAACATGGAATTTACAAAAGAACAGGTAATATAATGTCATAAGTGAACCATATATGATATCATAAAAATGAATATGATTCTGGAATAAGTCAATAACATGATTTAAATCATTATACAGGAGGTTTGGACACTTACAAAGCAAGTCGGACATAAGGTAAGGGAAATATCACAATCTCATTTTTATCCGAGATTGTTTATTCGTAAGTATTTACTAGGGTGTATTTTATCATCCACATCCATGTTTACTCAATATGTAATATTATTTCCATCCACCTAAAATTGTTTAAATCCATTTTTACCCTTCGGTGAGTTTTTAGTAATACGTATGAAAGGAATCTTTTGTCGTTTTTCGTACGAGGTACTTTTTGACTTTTTCGACAAAAGTACGAAGAATGTTTTTTTTAACTTATATGGCACGAACGGATTTCTACTGTTTTATAAAGCCTTATTTTCATGAAGCTTCCTCTAAAAGATTTCATGACTATTTTCAATAAAATCTCTTTCTTTTAAAATTTCATGATGTTTTGTGAAAAGAAATTGATTTTGAAGAAGAAAGGATATTTTCCTCAAGAATTCAATTCAAGTGTTTTATCAAAATTATTTTCCATCTAAGATAATAAAGGGTTCGGTTTCTATCCATATTTTTACATTTATTTGACTATGTTGAGATGGAATTATGTTTATGAATTCCTTTATCTTATATGAATTGATTTATGATGTCATGATGTTTCAAGAATCCCATTTTTATTACATGGGTTATGCGATGATGTATGATTTATGATTTTGTGGCACACATAAGAAAGGATTCATTAAGAGATGGGTGGGACCTATATCTCCCTCCAATGAATTGGGTAAAGATTTCATATCTCATGAGATAGACATGGCTGGAATGGTATGTTATACCGGTTCAGTGAAACAGGACTGAAACGAGGATTACTCGATTCAGAAAGGGACTTTGTCCACTAAGATAGTCTTGGCAATGAGTCTTGACTAACAAGAAATGATTCTCTATGATTATGTGTGTATGCCACAATGAGTAATGTTTTAAGTTATGGTTTCATTTTTACTACTATGATTTATCCCATGTTATGAAATTATGCTCTCTTTTGCAGGTTAAGATTTCCAAAAATATTATGTTCTTATGAAAATTATGTGATTGATATTTCTTTTGTTTACCCTTACTGAGCATTTGAGCTCACCCTTTTATGTTTTATTTTCCCCAGGATATAAAGAAAGGTTTTAGGTAAAAAAAAGGAAGATCTTTATGGGAGATTTTGAAGATCTTTCACCAGGATTAGAAGATTACGTTCCGAGTTTCCAAAGACACTAAACTATTACGGTCCTTGTGTGTGTGTTTTTGTAATGTACTAAGTATTCCGCAAAAGTAATGTAAAGTCCATGTACGTCAAGATACGGGTCTCTACAGGTGTACTCAATTTTATAATTTCTAATTAGGATGCCAATTTTAATTCATGATAATGGAAAGGTCTAGAGACCTCACTGGGTCCATAGGTTATCTTGAGTACAACATATTACCCTCAGACCAACATGCAGTCCAAGTGGAAGATACAGGTGTTGGAGGATATTCTTAGGGCATGTATCCTTAACTTTGTAGGTTCATGGGAAAATCATATACATCTTATTGAGTTTTCCTATAATAAAATATTTCAGGAAAGAATTAATATGGATCCATATGAGGCCCTTTATTTTAGGCCATTCTGTTTTCCTCTATACTAGTTAGAGGAATGTGAGGCAGCGCTACTAGGTCCCCATATCATTGAGAAGATTTAAGAAAAAGTTTAGCTGATTCAGAAGTGTATGAATATAGATCATTCTACGAATATTCCTTATACCCATCACTGTGATCAACCTTTAGAATTTGAGGATGGACCTTGAGTCTTTCTGTGTGTATCACCAAGATTGGGTCATAGACAAATTAAGATATATAAAAAGTTACCACCTTATTTTGTCGGACCATTAGAGATAGTTTAGAGGGTAGGGCCGATAGCCTATCAGTTTCTATTACCTCGTAGGTAGCATTACATGCACAATTTATTCAACATATTATAGTTCTGATGGTATCATGATGACCCATATCATTGTTTTGACCCTAAGGATATTCTACTGAAGTCTGATTCATCATTTGAGGGGCATCATATATGTATCATTGATCGAATCATGAAGGATCTCCAAGGTAGGGAAGAATTTATGGTCCGAGTGCTATATTAGCACATACACATATGGGATGAGAAGTAGTAGTGGGAAGATGATTTACATGTGAAGTGGTTAAAACATTTCATAGATTATATCTTATCACCCTCATAAGGGAAACTTGGGGTCGAGTTGTCTTAAGGATGGGAGTTTGTAGCATCCTTAATTTTCTCATAGGTACACACCATTTCGTTTTTGGTTTAAATTTCTTAGTTTGTCCCTAATAATTATTCCCAATTGTGTCAATGAGGCCTCGAGGATGTCTGAGGATCATCTGAAACCTGAAGCCTCAAAAATTTAAGAGGCATACTAGGCCGCATGATAAGTAGAAACCATATAGCTCATCCCACATTGTTTCCCTAAATGTATAACATGAGGCAGTGGGGTTCTAGGGGACGCATGACTTGTCTAAAACCGTGTGAACCTAGTTTCATCACCATGAAATGCATCATGCCCCTTGGATAGAGGGAATTCACTTAGTTACCAAACATCTTGGCTAACCAGGTGGCCAAAACATGCGCCCATTCCTTTTCAAGTGACATTACCTTCTTTCCATTAATGAGTGTTTTTTTACCTCTCTTCTTCCCCATTTCTCTCTTACGCATCCCTCCTACTCCCTCACACATGAGTTCTCCTCCCCTATCCATAGGGTTTTTTATATCTCCTCTATCTGGTGACCAAATCCCTCACCGTCATAAGCATTGGAAAAATATTGGTAAAATCTACAATCCTCTATTTTCTATTTCTCCTTACTTCCATCTTTTTTTTGATATTTATGTGTGACGATATTTTTTGGAGTTGGATTATTTCTTCAATTTCACTCATTCAAGATTGATTAATGCCTCAAAAAGAGATTATTGGAGTGATACTACCTCATGGTAGGTGGTCTGGGTCTTTCCCATTTATTTCATCACTTTTCAATGGGTGATTTCTGCATGTCATACCCTTCTAGAGACACCTCAAATATAATAAATAAATTAATCTAATTGGTTTTTCATGTTGTTTGTGAAATTAGTATTTGAATAAACACACCCTTGGGGTATTACACTTGTTAGAATCCACCACTTTGGGTGTTCCCACTTTAATGGCCTAATTTCCCTTACCTTGAGTTGATAACCACCATGTGAGGGTGAGTTTCACTTTTGAAAAATGCCTTAAATTTATAAATTGAATTGAGACAAACTAATAGACCTTGACTTTTCCCTCTTAGATTGATGCTTATTTTCACACAATGTTGTTAATTCTTTTTTTCTTACACAGGTTATTTAAATTCCAAATCCTTGTTCCCTATGAATATATATAAGTTTATGTCACATTTCTTGTCTACTTATTCCATATTTTTTATACCTCATTCTTATAACTTATGCCTTGTTCCCTATACCTTGTGAATTTATTGCAATTGATACCTTGTTCTTATTTAAATTTATTTTATACCATAGTTGATCATCTTGGACTGTATAAATTGGATAGCTTGCTTAAATAATTTTATATGTTATGCCATGTTTTGATATGTGAATTGGTTAATGTGCCTTAAATGCTTGTGGTCCAAGAGAGAACACAAGTCTCAACTTAAGGAAACCATGTGTGGAATTTCCATGCTTGGATTGCTTACACTTGACCCACCAGGAGCAATCCTTTGGATTTCCTTGGATGGGATCTCTAGGTAGATTACTTATATGCCTGGGTGATATCAGTTACCTAGGGGAGAAAAAATGGATGGACTCATTGGAAAGATGGCTATTCCATTCCATGGGTGATACCTGGTCCCCTATGTGTGAAACCAAGTATGGAATCATAGTTCACCATGCCATGAGTGATACAAGGGACACCATAGTGGGTTTCCTTGGATGGGCTTAGTTGTATTGGTTATGTCGGAGTCTCCTACAATGACCCTAAAGATTCCATATGGATCCCCTTCAATAGGCTCATTATGTCATATTGGATTTGATGGACTAATTTTATTATATATATATATATATATGATGCCTCTTATTTAAATTATGATCATGCTTGAATGATATTCCAGGAATGTTAACACCAAGGAAAATAAAATTCATGGGGTTAGTCTATAATTGTTATGTATTTTAGGATGGACCATATACATATAATATTACTTATACTAGTTAACTTGGTTTATAATAATAGTGTAGGTTGAAGTAGGTAGAATCGGTTGGGTATCCATTTAGGAATCTGAGAAAAAGTGTTAATTATTTTTTTATCTATTGCATTGCTTTACTATTTATTATGACACACTGTTAAATTATTTATTACATTAATTGGATTGATATAGGAACCATTGATGGTGGCCTACTAAGATTTTATATCACACCTTGGGTGGGCCACCTTTGGAACCCAAGCAGATTTCATGATTGTAGGGTTAGATAATGAGATGTAGCACATGTTTGATGCTTGATTAATAGTTCCAGGATGGAGTACGGGGCTGAGGACTAAGCCTATACTTGATATTCTTGTAGAATCATTTTTTCCCTTTTTATATATTTCTTAGCGTGTGGTATATGAATGCATCCCATATTCCTTGTGTACACTTAGTTTTGTATATTTACATTACATACCACAAGAATCATCACTTTTATCTTCTGTTTATTTAGATTTTTCTAGTTATTATTTATCTTGATTGATTTACTCTTATTGTTCTACTACTTCTTAGTTTTGCTTTTTATATTTCTTATCAATTGTTTCTTACTATGATCACTTTGATCTATGGGGGAATAGTCACCCCACATAGACACACTACTATTAAATTACCCTACACCAATGGTTTGGAACTGTGGATATAGCCTATAAAACCATAGGAGCTTAATCTTTCTGAATAGCTCTGAGCTATAGCCATGGTTTGAAAATGCTATACCCATGGTTATGAACCATGGAAATAGGTGTATGGTCACCATGATAATTA
Organism: Viscum album; assembly: GCA_963277665.1. Classification (NCBI taxonomy): domain Eukaryota; kingdom Viridiplantae; phylum Streptophyta; class Magnoliopsida; order Santalales; family Viscaceae; genus Viscum; species Viscum album. Next base: position 1,685,880,636 of record OY728132.1, on the reverse strand, counting down.
CACTATAGCCATGGTTCTGAAATTGTAGGTATAGGATTTAAAAAATGGATTCCATCAGATTCGAACCCTTGACTGCCTCTATAAATCGACGTGCCTAACCAGTACACCAATTAAAATTATTAGTATATCAATTTATATTTATTATTTATATTTTTCTAAACTATTTCTATTGGTGGAAAACAATGTAAATAGGTTTTCTCGTGGAAATTGTTTAGTTCCCTATGAAATTTTTCCCCTTCTCTTGCGAGGGAAAGCTACAAACATAGTTTACCTAAACAATGGGTATATGTCATTCTTAAACCCATGGTTCTGGGAGAACCATGGGTATAGATTTGACCTATACCAATGGTTTTATGGTGAAGTGTGGGTATAGGCCTTGAAACGAACCCTATACCCATAGTTTGTCATAATCATGGGTATAGGGCTGACCTATACCGATGGTTTTGTCAAAAAACTATGGGTATAGGTCTTGAACCAATCCTTATACCCATGGTCTTTTCAAAACAATGGATTTAGGTATGAACTAAACCCTATACCCACAATTTTTGGAAAACTGTGGGTATAGACCTATTTTCTAGTAGTGATACCCTAGGTCTTCACTTCTAGTCGGCAACCTCTAACGTTAGGGGAGGCACACATGTAGTCTTATGGCCACTGCGTTGTGGAATTGTTGAGAGAGACTCTACATATATAAAAATTCATGGAATAATCCTAGGAGAATAAAATATAGGGGGTCTAAATAATAATATTAATAAAATTTACCCAAATGCAAATTTATTATATAAAATCTTGAAATGAAGTGTTATTGTGTCACAACCCGTCCCGAAGGGGAACATGTTGTGACTACCCCCAAACCCACCACCAATAGGCCACGGGGTGTTGATTAGCACCGAGTAGACATATCCCGTGAATGATAGGCATTATCCTAAGTACCTATATGCATGCACACATCTCTAAGACACAAAAATGTTGAAATGTAAAAACCACTAACTAAACAATTCCTCCATACCACTAAGATATCACAACAAATTACGATAGGAAGTAAATTAAAGTAATCAGGGAAGGAATATATGATCACCACAAAGAGACTATAAAAAAATTCTAACATGGAAGTAATGGTATTGGGACTAATATCTGAAAGCCCCAGGAACACACCTCTATCTATCTGGTCTCACTAAGCACCATCTGGTCCGGGTCCACCTAGGACTCCATCAAAAGGTCAATCATATGTATAAGACATGACACAAGCAGGAAAATCCCATCCAGGTGTGAGTATAACAGTACTTAGTAGGACACCAAAAAACTAAAAAGAAATACCAAAATGTAATACCATAAAGGAATACCACATAGAAATACCTCAATAGAATACTAAAAAGTAATACTACAAAGGAATATCAAAAAGGGATACCACAAATGAATACCAAAACATAATAAAACAAAGAAATACCACAATGTAAAGTACCATTATCTCTATACATTTATATGTCTATAGAAAATATAACAAGAACTATCCAGATATACCCAGGAGAGACACCACACCATCAGGTGGTCACAACCAACTTCCATCCACAAGATTCTACTCAAATAATTCTCAAAGCACACTCATTCTGAGAAAAATCACTCCCCAAGACATGATATCATTAGAAACAATCACAAATAGGTCTAACTCAATTGGGATTTACCCAAATAGGATTTATTATTCAATGAATACTATGATACACAGAGAGGGGGTCACACCTAGAACTGACCAAGGGATACCATGGATCATTCCCAAACTCACTGGGGGATACCAAATACCCAATATAGATTAACCCTCTATGTAGGGGATCACACCCAGACACATTGGGGGATACCACTGAACATACTAATGTAGCCCTATAGATGGAGGATCAGTGTCCTAATCAAGGAGGTTACACAATTCCATATACTCTACTATGGGTGATAGAGGATTGCAATCCAGTCTTAGGGATGGATACCAAACTCTATATAAGACTCAACCTTTAGAGGGGATTACAATCCAGTGATGTGGATGTAATACCGTACTAAAACCTTGTGGGAAGGACAAATGGAATGCTCACAACCCATATTGGTAAAAACTAAAAACTCAATACTTATCCCAAAATTACCATCTCAATGTCAGAGTCTCAATGATGTAGATAGCTCCTTGATTGGACAATATGTTTAGGGGATATGCTTGATTGAGAGAAACCACTCATAAGACTACTAGGTCTTGCGGACCTACAACTGTGATAGGTCTAACCTACCACTGCGATCAACTGCCATGGTTGGTCGACTGACCACACAGCCCACTGTGTGGTCACTATACCCATGGTTTCCTTTCAGTTGAACATTATAGTCAGTGTGATCACAGAAGCTCAGGCTACCGTAGCCCCATGGTCGACCGTTGAGTTCGACCATCATGGTCGATTGCAACCTTTCTCTAACCCAACTGCCTCAGATCCAAACTGGCCCACCGGTGTGACCCGACCCACTTAGCCCTACCCAGCCCACTTGGCATGACCCAACCCACTTGGGCCAACCCGTCCCACTTGGCCAGACCCGACCCACTTGGCCCGACCCAACCCACATATCGTGACCCGAACCACTTGGACTGAACCATTGGCCTTGCCTTTCTCTATATCCACATCTACCTCCGCCATTTGATGCTTCATCCACCTCTACTATCCCCCATTTCTCCACCGTTGTCCCTCGCGAAACTGCTGCCACATGCTGGAACTGCCGGTCACTGGTGCTGCGCTAGTTTCACCTTTCATGGACCACCGTGACTCCACTAATGCCCAAAAAATTGAATGGTCACATATCCAAGCTCCATGGGTCTCGATCTACATAGATACAACCACAATTGTCGATTAACCTCAAATATGGGGGTCCAATCGTGGTAAGAACCACCTGACAACGTCAAGATGTGAACCACAAGGTTCCAAAGATGAAGAATATGAATAACAGAGGGAGAAATACACACGAGAAAAGGTTTAGTATATTTTCCCAAGTTTTCTTGTCCAAAGATCAAGAAAAATGGATTTAGTGTTAGAAAAATAGACTTAATAAACCCCAATAACCCGTAAACAAATCCACCTTGTAAATATGACCAAATTGGAGACCAATCTATTCATTGATTGGTCCACGTTTATTGTTGAATTCAATAATGGGGAAAAAATCAAGATAACACGCCCTAACTTGAATAATATTTCTCATTGATGAAGAACAGTTTCCACGTCGTTGTTGTAGCCAAGATCTTTTGAATTTTAGGTGCGTTGATTGTTGATTCATGATCCATCGTCGTCACTTGGGAGAGAATCCTCAAATATCTCTCCAATGGTTCTCTAACATTTCTAGGGTAATGCAGCTAACACTAGAAATTCTCCATAATAATCTGTTAATTTTTTTTAGCCTCTACATCAACATAAGGAGATATAATAATTATATTGTATTATTTTATTTACTGTTATGTCCTCATTGACTTTTTCAATAGAAAACTTGTGCCTACTAAAGATAAGTTGTTTTTAGGGTAAAGCCACTATTCTGATCTCAATGGTGTCCTTAGATTTTTTATCTGGGCACCTTTTTAGGAGTTATTAAACATTTTCATTAAAACCACATGAAGATGTTATTAAATATTTTAGTATTTTTCAAAACTTTATTTCGGGAACATTGGTCCATGGAATCACATGCTCTCTTAGTGCATGGTCTCAAAATTAATCCTTATAATATCAAAAAATAATGAAAATATTATCTAAGATGTTACATTGTCCCCACCCTAGGGCTTTACATCCCTAAAAATCCAAAACAAAGGCTAATCAAACAGTTGAGGATACTAAGCCCGAATTTGAGCCTCCTGCTCCCATGTGCTCTCTAGGAGATTCTCGTGCTACCACCAGACATGAATTTAAGGAATAAAATTCCCACAAAGGATCCTCTCCTACCAATCCTTGATCTCCACCTAGTACCCATCAAAGGTCACTCCATCCTTGATGTCCTGCTCACCCCAGTTGACGACGTGCGATGGGTCATGCATGTATCCACTCAATTGTGACACATGTAAGATGTCATGTAACCAATCTAACTATAGTGGTAGATCCAAGTGGTTACCCACCTTTACAACTCTATCTAGTGTCTAGAAAGGGATGATGAACCTCAGATATAGCTTTCAACCTGACCAAATCTTTATAATCCCCATCAAGGTGAAACCCAAAGAAATACATGGTATCCTCCATAGAACTATAAAGGCCCCCATTGAATGTCATCATAAGACTTCTGATAGATCTGAACAGTATTAATCTAATCCTAGATGATCTTTACCTCTTCTATAGTAGCTCACACTATCTCCAAGCCCACAAGTGTGGACTCTCTCGGGTCAGTCCAGTAAAACGGTGACCTGTAGGTTCTCCCATATAAGTTTTCAAATGCTTCCATACCAATGGTATAATGATAGCTGTTGTTGTATAAAAACACCACCAATGGTAGGTGATCCTCCCAAATAAGGCCCAAGTCAAACATGCACACCTATAGCATGTCATCCAACACTTGAATGGTCCTCTTAGTTTGGTCATCCATCTGTGGGAGAAATGTTGTGCTCAAGTGTAACTGAGTCCCAAACGCCTCATGTAATCCCTTCTACAATCGAGAAGTAAAGAGAGTATCATAATATGGAACTATCATTGAAGGAACAACATGGAGTCGAACTATCTCATGTATAAATAGGTATCCTATTCTCTCTACTAAATTATGTTACTGGATTTCTAGGATGTGGGAAGACATGGTGAGTCAGTCAACGATCACCTAGATAGAATCGTGTCCCCTAGACATACGAAGTAAACCCATTAAAAAGTCCATCGATATCCCATCCCACTTTTTTATGGAACCTCATGGGGTTGAGCAAAACCCAATGGAACCTAGATCTCATCCTTCAATTGATGACAAGTGAGGCATCAAGAAAAAAACTAATGAACTCACTTCTTCATCTGTGGCCACCAAAAATGACATCAGAGGTCCTCTCACATCTTCACAACACTTGGATGTACTGTTAAAGGGGATGTATGTAACTACCTCAAAGACTCGTCCCATAATTCGACTAGTACTATTGTACACCATTTGAAAACAACAACGTGCTCTCCTCCTTTTTAATATCCATTTCGGGTGGGCCTTGTGGACATCTGAGCACGTAAGGTCTAACAGTCGGTATCCCCAAGCCATGTCTCCCTAATTTTTGTAAGAGTGGAGGGATGACAACCATCGAATAGAGGTAATATGGTCTATCTCTATCCATAAAGGATATCTTCAATGATTCCAACTACTTTGTGGCATCATTTATCAATTGAGAACTGGATCTACAACTAAGAGCATCTTCCCCCACGTTACCCTTCCTAGGAGTATAGACAATCTCAAAGTCATAGTCCTGGAGGAACTCTAGCCATCACCTCTATCTCAAGTTCATATCCTTATGAGAGAATATATAGTTTAGAATCTTGTGATTATATTAGATGATAAACCACTCTCCCATAAGGTAGTTTCTCCACATATTTAATGTAAAGACTACCACTGCTAACTCAAGATCATGGGTCATGTTTTTCTGATCGTGTAGTCTCAACTAGAATGAATCATAGAAAATCATCACTTTTCTCTATACCAGGACATAACCAAGATCAATCCCTGATGCACCAAAAAACACCTTGTACTCGATATCTTCCTTTGGTAACTTCAAGATGGGAGTGCTCGTCAACCTCTACCTTAGCTCCTGAAAGCACTGCGGGCATCTTTCTATCTACATGAAAGGTTTCCACTTTTGTTTCAAAGATGTTAAGGGTGGCACCACTCTATATAAGTTGGGTAACAACCTCTGATAGTACCCTACAAATATAAGTAGACTCAACACCCAGGTAACACTCTTGGGTAGATCCTAAGCAAGCACTACCTCAACCTTCACCATCTCCACTACAACTCTAGCCTCTGAGATGACGTGTCCTAGAAAATGGACCTATCGAATCCAAAAATGAATTTACCATAAAGTTTATTCTCTTGGATTGTGTCCATGAATATCCTCTCGTGTCTCGTGTGATCCTCCTTAGATGCTGAATACACTAGGATGTCATCAATGAAGACCACCACAAACTGATCTATGTAAGGCTGAAAGATATGGTTCATGAGTCCCATGAACACTACTAGTGTGTTTATCATGCCAAATATCATAACCAAGTACTCATATTGACCGTAACGACATATGAAGTCCGTCTTAAGAATATCCTCACCCCGTACTCACAACTGGTGATAGCCTGGTCTGAGGTCGATCTTAGAGAACCATCAACCCCCTTTCAACTGACCAAAGAGGTCGTTGATCCTCATTAGTGGATACTTGTTCTTAAATAATACCTATTTTAAGAATTAATAATCCAAAAATAACCACAGGATCACATATTCCTTCTTGGGAAACAAAACTGGTGCTGCCCAGGGTGAAACAATGGGTCTTATGAAGCCCTTACTCTGCAAGTCCTCCAACTGCACCCTCAATGCATGAAGTTATATGGGATACATCTAATATATAGGTGCAGATATCAATGTCGTACCAAGGTTCAGATAAATGAAAAATTCCATCTCCCTTTAGGGAAGTAAACTTGGAACATCTTAAGAAAAGACAACAATATACTCCACCACCACTATAGAAAATTGGGGACTCATATCATCCACTACACTGAGGGTGAGTCTATCCAACTGATGAGTAATCAACTGAAACTTTCTATTTGTGGTTCCATACTATGTTTCATGTGTTTAATTTTCACTGAGAAAAGAATTCTTGGTTATATCACTACAGAAACACAACAATCTATTCCTAAAACACTCAATCTAAGCACGAACTATGGATAACCAGTCCATCCCAAGAATGAAATCATAAGGCCTCAACACCTCTACCAGGAGATCCCAACCTAAACTCTTGCCTCCTTGAGTTAGGTCACACTTTCAGAGCCAGTGTGTTATCATCAAATATCCTACAGTAGGAGTCTCCATGTGTAAGGGTCAAGTTAACAGTTCAACCACAATCTTCGAGTATCGAACAAGGCTTGTGGAAAGAAAGGAATGAATAAAACCCCTGTCTATAAAAACTATATCTAAGGTGAAAAAGACATATATCGTACCATGTATCATCCCTGGACCCATGAGGTCATAATCCTCCATCACCTTAGCTTGCCTCGTCTCTATCCACCAGCTCCCTGATCCTGGCGTGGACTACGTAGGGGTGGTGGTGGTAATAGGTCAAACCTCTAACAAACTCTTGCTGCCATACCTACCCCTCTGTCACATACTCCACCCTACGGACCACCCTTGTCTTGTATATTCCTCTATCTCAGTGGTCCCTAAACCCTATCCCATCTAGTTTTATGATAGTTCAGGAAATATTGTGCTTTATTTCCTCAACCACTACATGAGTAACACCACCGGTCACTAGGATGACTCGATCCACCCTAGGATCCCTACACCACTAAACACGTGTCCTAATATAGTCCCCTCAAGCACCTGACCCACTTTGATCCCTGTGACTGTTGTCGGCTACCTACTTCCAATATCTTAGTTACTCAATTCCCACTACTATCTCCAACTACCAGCATCTAATCTGTTAGAAGAAACTCCACTAGTAGGGCTAACTCAAATACCCCAACATAAGTAGTAATGCTAAGGGATACTAATGATGCCCTGATGTCTCAGCGTAATCCCTTATCTAATGTCTAATCCCTGAAGAACTGGTGTCGTACCATGTTTAAATTGTATTTTGAAAGGTCTGTAAACTTTACTGAATACTCCACCATGGTCATACTGCCCTGCTACAGATGTAGAAGCTTCTATATGTGTACGAATATAAATGTTTCTATATAGAAATTCTCCCTAAATAGGTGCCTCAAGTCTGTATAAGAGATAGATTTCTTATCGTGTGATTGAGTCACCAAGCTCCACCATCACCCTGCACAACCCAGAAGAAGACTTGTGGAAAGGACTGCCATCTGCTTGGTAGGCATACTCACAAGCCGAAAAACATGGGTGACAACCTATAGCCAATCCTTGGCCATCTGGGGGTCTGGGTCACCCCATAACCTATGGGGTCATTGCCTCTAAAACTTATGCAACACACTTAGATAGTGTGCATCCTCATATGTTTGTGCGAGTAATAGATGTTTCTCGATGGGTTGTAGTATTGTTGTTAAAACACTATGAGGATATATATAATATCCCTACTCTTTATTAAACATTTAAACATGTTTTTCTACATAAAATTGAACATAATATAACTTAGAATATTGAGAGGTCTAGTGTATTGGGAAATTAGAAACATTGCATAATAAATTAAAAAATGAAATACAACATATTTCTTGAAAACTTATTTTACATGACCATAACATTCCTTCTTACTTAAAATTTCATGAGACAACATGAGGACATACATAAGAAAATGGTGAGCTATAAATCCCAGCAAGGGAATAAACTGTAAAAAACATAAGGAATACAATACATAAACAATAGGAATATCAATGGAGCATAAAACGAACACGAACATAAATAAATGATAAGCATTATAATCATAACATGGAAATTTAGAATCAACATACAACATGATATTATAATGGGTACGGTATTCTCTACATGATGATTTTGGCATGGAAAATCCTAGTGCAATTACGGTAGCATAACGACGTCAAATACAAAATCATAAAATAGGTTGATGTTGATGAGATAGAAATGGGTCTATAATTATTTATGAATTAAATTTAAAGTAATTGGATCATGCAAAATTATTCCCAAACACATGAAATGGATTTTAGGACTCATAATATAAAATAATTTCTTGAATGGGAATGAAGAGAGAGAAACCTCTTACGAAATCTCAGCATGGTAACATGTTTGTATAAAGAATCATGGATGGATTAATGAAAGTGAAAGGATTATCTCATTATTTAAAAATAAAACGGATTATAATGGGAGTATTTATGAACATATCGCAACATTTTGAAATTGATATTATAAGGCATATCATAAAATGAGTGCTTGATAAAAGAGGAGAGTGGAAGATCCCTTACTTAGATGTCTGACTCCAAAGAATTAGGATAGGATTATTAAGAGATTTTGGGTGCCTTGGGAGGACTCTATGGAGAATGGGGAATAGGTTGGTCAAGATTCAAAGTGTTTTAGTGAATATAAATGGGATTTTGGCTATATTTTTATTGAAAAGTAGGAGGATTTCTTTATTATTTTGGTTTTGGACACAACATAATAAAATATTCAAAACCAAAAACCATCCCATGGGGTTTTCCCATGGTTTATGGAATAGTGGAGTGATATACATTATTTTATAAGGATAAGTTCCGAATATATTAAAATATTTACCTTGATTATGTGGAGGTGAGTCATACTTCCAAGGAAATGATTTTAAAATCTTAAAATATATTATATATTTTGGAGGATTCACTAAAGCATTATTTTATAAATAAAACAAACTTAAAATTAAATTATTTTAAAGGAAAACATGTATTTTTTTGAAGTACCTTTCATATTATTTATTACATCATTATTGGGCCATTATGATGTCATAAAACACCCCATATATTTATATGATAATTAATTTATACCCAAAATTTGGCTGTCTCAGAAATTTATGAAAAATTCACCATAGGATAATTTCAACATCCTGATTACAGAAATAATATTAATTTTATCTAAATAATTTTCTAAATATGTGAATTTTCACTTTTAATAAAATGTACATTTATTGAAAACTGACGGGTTTTGATAAAAACCGTTTTTAAACCCTAATAAAAATTACTTTTTACTTAATAAAAATTATATGATCACTAATATTTAATAAAATTAATTTAAAAATAATATTGTATTATAATATTATTTATTTCAAAAATCAATTAATTCATTAAAAATATATTTCTTAATTGAATTCGAATATTAAACAAAAATACTATATGTTCTCTAAAAATCATTACCAATGTAACAATAATAGAATGAAAGTATATTAATTATTCTATACAAAAATAATGTACATAATCATAATTCTAGGTTCTTGATACATATCACTTTATCACACTAGCATACATCCTAAGATTAAGGTGTGTGATGGTAGGGATATCATGGGGTCGTTCAGTGAACATGTTTTGGTTCGTGATATCGATGAGCTTTAACTTATCCTATAAGTGGTTCCTCTCAAGATTAAGTTGTTGGATCTCATCTTGGGATTGCTCTAGGGAAAATCCTTGAAATACTATCTCTCTTAGAAACTCTGATAAATGACATTAATAGGGTATGATCCTACTAGTTGAGGCCATCACTTACTTTGTTCGAGTCAAAAGGATTCATTAAAACCCTATATTTATACTAGTCAGGTGGTCACTATTCAATGGGTATATTATCAATGATAATGATACATAACGGTCATTTAAATCCCATTGGATATAATGAAACAAAATTAGTGCTTGTGTTTTTTATATCTATAAGAAATTTAATTAAAAGAAAGGTAATTTTATTCATAAATTTTTGGGACTTTACAACCTTCCCCACTTAAGAAATTTCATAATTGAAATTTTCTTTTACCACACTAAAATAGGTGAGGGTAACACTACTTCATTACCTCCTATGGTTCCCATGTTTCTTCTTTAGACTTGCGGTTTCGCCACAACACCTTGACAAGGGGCATCATCTTATTTTGTAGAAATTTTTATCTACGATCTAATTTCTACATTGGCTACTCCTCATAGGAAGGGTAATTCTCCCATGGTACCACCTATGGATTGACTACATGTGATGGGTCTATAATGTACTTTATTAAGAGTGATACATGGAATACATCATGTACATGATACAAGTTCAGTGGGAGTGCTGTAGATATGCCACTACTCCGATGCGATCAAGGATCTCAAAAGAGCCGATGTACCTTGGACTAAGCTTTCCCTTCTTCCAAAATCTCAAGAATCTATTCCATGGAGATATGTGGATGAATACCATGTCTCCAACATCAAACTCTCGGTCACGTCGATGGTTGTCAGCATAAATATTTTTGTAAATCTGAGCATCTTTGATGTGCTGCTTGAAGGTATTAACATTATCCACCATTTCTTTAACCATTTTTGGGCCTAGAAGTTCTCATTCAACAACTTCATCCCAACATGCTATTGTTTTGTACCTATTCCCACAAAGGGATTCATAGGGACCCATTTCTATTCTTGAATGGAACTTGTTTTTGTAAGAGAAATCCACTAAAGTAATATGATTGTTTCATCTACTTTTGAAGTCAATTGATAAAGCTATCAAAATTTACTCAAGTGTTTGGATTGCCCGCTTAGATTGGATATCAGTTTGAGGGTGATAAGTTGTAATAATGTTAAGCTCAATATCTAGAGTATGCTAGAGAATTTTCCAAAACATAGAGGTGAATCTTGGATCTTGATTGGACATAATAGAAAGTGGTACTCCACTCATCCTTACCACTTATATGATGTATATTTGTGCTAGTTGATCCAGTAAGAAATCCTCAAGAATCTAAATGAAGTGTGTAGTATTTGTAAGATGATTCACAAAAAACCAGATAGAATTGTTTCCTTTGGGTGCCTTCATAAGCTTGTTGAAAATTTTCATGGTGATGTTTTCCCATTTACATATTGGTGTGGGAAATGGTTGCATCATACCCTTATACTTCTTCCTTTCATACTTTACTTTCTGACATACCAGACAGTTTAATGTATATTCTATGATCTCTTTCTTCATGTTATCCCACCAATAGTGCTTCTAGAGATCTTGATACATCTTTGTGTTTCTTGGGTGAATGGAGAAATTTAAACTATGTGAATAATCAAAAAGTTCATTATTTAACTCAGGATTTGATCGAACACATAGTCTTAAACCAAATATCTCAATTCCTTATTCATCAACACTAAACTCTAAGGAGTTTCATTTATTAATAATTTCCACTTTCTTCTGAATTCCCTAATTATATTTTTTACTATCGTTTAACCATTCCAAAAGAGCTGGTGGAACAATCATTCATGAAAGGTTTGATGATATTTCCTTCTTTATAATTCCCATTTCCATCTTTGTCAAATATAAAAATATTGGATCCTTTTCTATTATCATAAATGATAGAATTTCAAGGTCCTTTATACTTAGAGAATTCACCACATTTTTCATTTTACCAGGATGGTAGTGGATTGAGCAGTCTTAATCCTTGATGATATCTAACCATCTTCATTGGTCCATATTTAGCTCTTTCTATGTGGATATATATTTGAGGCTTTTATGATCCTTATATATTTCACACTTTTCCCCAAAGAGATAATGCCACCAGATTTTCAATGAAAATATCACTGCTTCCAACTCCAGATCATGTGTGGGATAGTTTTTCTCATGAATTTTCAACTTCCTTGGAGCATGGGAAATGGATTTTTCATTTTTCATAAAAACATATCCCAATCCCTTATTCAAATCATCACTAAAAATTATGAAAATATCCCCACTTGTGGGTAGTGTGAGAACATGGGAAGTGATAAGTATATTTTTCAAATCTATGAAGATTTTTTCACATTCATCATTCCAAGAAAACTTGAATTCCTTCTGAGTTATTTGTGTAAGAGGGTTTGACAATCGTGAGAAAGTTTTTAGAAATCAGTGATAATATCTAGCTATCCTAAGGAAGCTTTGAATATCCATCACAGATATTGGCCTCAACTACCCCAAAACTACCTTTGTCTTGGAAGGATCCAAATATATCCCATTGATTATGATGATATTCCCCAATAATAATACTTCCTTAAAAAAGAAATCACAATTTCTGTACTTTTCATAGATATTCTCATTTCTCAATGTCTTTAGAATAGTGCATAGATGCTCCTCATACTCCTCCTTGATTTTGAATTATATTAGAATATCTTCTATAAATACTACCACATATTTTTCAAGGTAATATCTAAATACTCTATTCAACAAGTCCATGAATATTGATGTAGAATTAGTGAGTCCGAATGACAACAATATAAACTCATAATGCCCATATCTTTTAGGAAAATAAGTCCTAGGGATATCCTCTTTCTTCACCCTTACTTGGTAATATCCCAACCCCAGATCCACCTTTCACAAGTGTTGTGCTCCACATAGATTATTGAACTAGTCATCAATTCATGGAAAAGGATACTTTTTCTTTATCGTGATTTTTTAGATCTCATGATAATTAATGAAAAGGCACATTGACCCATACTTCTTCTTGATGAAGAGGACTAGTTCACCCCATGGTGAAGCACTTGGGAGTATAAAACCTTTATCCAAATTCTCTTATAGTTGTTTCTACAGCTTCTCAAGTTCCACAATAGCCATTCTATATGGAGTCTTGGATATTTTAAACACCTCAGGTATAAGATTAATTGATAATTTTACATATCTTCTGGGAGGAAGACCAAGAAATTTCTTAGGAAAAAATTAGCAAATTCTCTCACAATAGGCATGTCTTTGAGGGTGGTTAATTCCTTAGATTAAATCATATGATCAAGATATGTATGCTCATAGGATAGTAATATCTAATCTTGGGATGATGGTTTTGAGGAAAATTCATCCTCCTCCTTGCACTTTTATAGGATTTGGGGTCGATTCCCCATATGGAGAGTGATTTTCCTCTTATGTTAATTTATGATAGCTCTATATATGGAAATCCAATACATGCATATAATTGCATAAAATTCAACAAAGGGAAGTATGAAAAGGTTCAATGGGAAGTTAAATCCCCAAATTATAACATGGGAAGAGTTATATTAATGGGATAGAATAATTTCCCCATTTTCCGTTTTCACAAACATCTCTACTTACCTTTTTTATGGTGGGGTTTGGATTGTTCTACCAAACTTCTGGGATATAAAAGAACGTGTAAATCAAGAATAAAAAATAATGTTCACTATTCTTGAATTAATAACTAGCTTACCTATCATGAATTTGTTTCCAGGATTCACTTTAATAGTAGTGATAGAAAATTCTCTCCCTTTCTGCCTCGGAGTTTGTTGGTTGCCTCAAAAAACCCTAGGATTTGGGAACTAGTTTGAAAAGTGCAGTGGTTCCTTGTAGTTTTAGATATGAAAAACGTGTTTAGGATCAACCTGATTGTTCCTTTCCTCTATCACATTGAGATGTTTATCCTTTCGATAACTATTAGCTAGATACCCTTCTCTTCCACACCAAAATCATTTCTTTGTTCCTTTTAAGCAATTTATTAAGTTCTTTTTTCCCAACCTTTGAAAAGTGGGGTGATGGAATTTATTAGCATTGTTGGATTTATCCATTGAAATTCTATAATTAAAGTCTACTTTTTGATTTTTATCCTATGTTACCCCTAATATTGAACAATCCCTATAGCGACTTTGAGGGAACATTGGAAAATTTCTTCATATATAGGAAAGTCATGGATTTCCAGGGCATTTTGTAGGATAGGATTTATCCCACTAAAGAAGTGGTCAACCATTCATTTGGGGGTAATGAAAAAACCAGAGGTGTATCATGAAAGTCTAGTGAAGTTTTCCTCATAGGCCCCAACATATTAAACATCCATTTTCTTGAGTGCTATGAAATCTCTTTCCATATTAAGATGGAGGGTGCAAGGGTAAATATTTTTCAAAAAACATTTTACAGAATTCCTTCCAATCCATTGCTTCGATCTCTTCCTCAGGCTTCGTATTCTTGATCAATGTCCACTACTGATCTGTTTCACCCTCCATATGATAAATAGCTAGAAGAACCATATATTATTCAGAACATTGAAGGATCAGGAATATATTTTCATTGGAATTGATGCATTGTCCTATGATTAAGGGATCAAATGATCCATTTAATATAGGAAGTCATTGTCTCATGAAGCTCTCAACTACAGGTTGATATTTCTTTGGGGGGGGGGGGGTTCAGCCGATCTTATTGATCCATGTTTCAATTCAGAACTAGAGTTAACTAAGATAGTGTCTTAAAAACATTAGAAATTACTGATCCCATCTGATTAGGAATCTCATTAGGACATTAATTACATTGATCATTGCATTGGTTGTAAGCCTGATTCCTCCTATTAACGGCCATTGGCATGAATAAAAGAAAAATTAGGGGCAATTATTTTAAACAATTAAACATGTAAAAGGGAATCCAATGAAATTAAAGGGATAACTTCTAAATTAGAGTTATTTACTTAACATATGAATTTATAGTCTTTAATCTAAGTTATCCATGTTCTCTTTCCTAACGTATATTCTTATTGGATTTTTTTGTCCCTTAATAATGGTTCTTACTAAGAATAAGAATTTACAAAAGAATATCCCCCGAGAGTGTCAAACCAGGAGGGCAGCAAGGCCTGTTGTCATTCACTATTTTTTTTTCAAGTCTTGCTCAATGTGGTGTTTTTGGGCTTTACCCTTAGATACATATGTACCAGATTCACATCCACATGTTCATATCCAGACAGGGATGTATTTTCTTGATAATCCACTTACTCTATACTCACAAAAATTGTGGGATGCTTTTCATACACTTAGTAATATCCCTATGGGGTTTCACTAATGTTTTCTAATAATAATCCAAAAAATAACTAAACCTGTACTATGATAAAAACTATAACAACCCTACTCTTTATTAAACATTTAAACATGATTTATTACATAAAATTGAACTTAATAGGACTTATAAGAGTGATAGGTCTAGTGTATTGAGAAATTAAGAAGATTAAATAATAACATAAAACATAAAATAAAAATATTTTTTGAAAAATCTGTTTACATGACCACAACATTCTTTCATACTTAACACTGTATGGGATAACCTAAGGATATACATAAGAAAGGGGTGATCTATAAATCCTAGTAAGGTAATAAAAATTGCATAACATGAGGATAATAATAAATATAAAACAATAGGCATATCAGTCGGGAATGAAAGGAATATGAACATAAAGGAATGATATGTATGATAATAATTACCTGGAAATGTGGAAATAACCTACAACATGATATTAGTATGAGTTAGGGCTCATTGCACATGGATTAGCATGAGTAGAACCTAATTGAACATGAATTACCATGAGTAAACCATCATTCCCCATGAATTAGCATGAGTAAACCCTCATTGCACATAAATTATTAGAAGTAAACCCTTAGTGCACATGAAATATCATGATACTAAACATTACCCAATGCATTGAAGCACTATCAAGGTGCACCCTTCACAATTATTTCATTTCATGCATAAGTGTTCCACATAGATCATAAAACATGGAATCATACAACATAATAAGTTATTCTGTGATTAAGGAATGTGGAATAAATACATGTAAGTCCCATATCAAGAATTATATGAGCAAAAAGTTGAATACACTTGATAGAAAAATGGGTATGGTATTCACTACATGATGATTTTGGCATATAAATCGTATCGAAATTTCTACAGTATAACGACGTCAAATAGAAATTCGTAAAATAGATTGATTTTGATGAGAGAGGAAGGGATATCTCATCATTTATAATTAAATGGATATTAATGGGATCATGGAACATTATACCCCCGCACAAGAAATGGAATTTAAGATGCATAATATAAAAGAAGTTCTTGAATGAGAATGAGGAGAGGGAAATCCCTTAAATAATTTTGTCATGGTAATAGGTGTATATAAAGGATCATGGATGGGTTAATAAGGGTGGAAATAATCTCTCATTATTTATAAATAAAATTTGTAGTAAGGGGAGTATGTGTGAACATATCCTAACATATGAAAATGGAAATTAAAAGGCATATCACAAAAGAGTGTTTGATAAAAGAGAAGAGTGTAAGATCCCTTACTTTGATGTGTGACTTCAATGGATTGGGAGAGGCTTAATAAAAGCTTTTAGGAACTTTGGGAGGACTCTAGGGAGTAAGGGTAGAGGTTATTCAAGCTTCAAAGAGTTTGAGGGAAGAGAAATGGGAGCATGGGTGTGTTTATATAGAAAGGAGGGGGAGTTCTTTATTATTTTGGTTTGGACACTACATAATAAAATATTCCAAACCAGAAATGATCCCATAGTTTTTCTTATGGTTTATGGAAAATGGGAGCAGTATAAGTAATTATATAAGGATAAGCGCCGAATATATTAAAATATTTCCTTTTCTTATGTGGAGGTGATTCAAACATTCAAGGAAATGGTTTTAAAATCTTAAAATATATTATATGTTTTGGGGGATTCACTAAGGCATTATAAAATATATAAAATAAAATTAAAATTAAATTATTTTAATGGGAAAACTTATATTTGGCCGAAGATAACTTTTATGGTATTTATTACATCATTATTTTTCCATTTTGATGTCATAAAACACCTCATATATTTATACAATATTTATTTTTTACCCAAAATTTGATTGTCTCAGAAAATTATAAAAAATTCACCATTGGATAATTTCGATTTCCTGATTCGAAAAATAATATTATTTTTATATAAATAATTTTCTAAATATTTTAATTTTCAATTTTAAAATAAAAATTGATATTTATTGAAAATCGATGGGTTTGGACAAAAACATTTTTTAAACCTTAATAAAAATTACTTTTGACTTCATAAAAATTATATGATCATTTATATTTAATAAAATTAATTTAATATTAATATTTTATTATAATATTATTTATTTCAAAAATTCAAAAAAACTATAGAAATTTATTTCTTAATTGAATTTGAATATTAACCAAAAAAACTATATGTACTTTAAAAATTATTTACAAAGTAACAATAATAGAATGAAATTATATTAATTATTATATAAAAAAATAATGTATGTAATCATAATTATAGGGTCTTGATACATATACCTTTATTACACTAGCATACAACCGAAGAGTAAGGTGTGAGATGATGGGGTTTTCATGGGGTTGTTCTATGAACATGGTTTTGGCCATGATCTCAATGATCTTAAACTTATCCTATATGTTGTTATGCTCATGATGAAGTTATTGGATATCAATTTGGGCTTGGTCTAAGGCAATTTCCAAAAATGATATCTCCATCGGATGCTCTGATAAATTGGATTCATAGGGTATGATCCTTTTAGTTGAGTCCATCACATCCTTTTTCCGAGTCTAAAGGATTTGTTAAAACACTATATTTATATTAGTCATGTGGGAACTGTTCAATGACTATATTATCAACAGTAATGATACTTAACAATCACTCAAATCTAATTTGATATAATAAAACAGAAGGAGTGCATGTGTTTTCCATATCCACAAGACATTTAATTAAAATGAAGTTAATTTTATTCATAAATGATTGGGTCCATAAATGCTATCTTTGGTATAGGACCCCTTACCGATGACTGATCACTAGGCAGATCATTCTCACGATAATGCAGTGGAATCTAGGCTTGTTGTCTACATAGAGCATCTTGGAATAAAACAAGATGTGCCACAGTCAATAGAGTAAATCTGGAAAGTTGACTCAATAAGGACAAGGAAAACACAACCATTCCTATATGATGTATGTACCATTATTTTTCCCTCCAACTAGTGTTTTCATGTACAAGTCGAAAAGAAGGTAATCAGAGTCTTAGTGTTGGGATACATAGGCTACCGCACCAACACTGGAGTCCCTGGACTGAAAGATGAACTTGAAACACTTAACACCATTTCCCCAATCCAACCTCATAGACTCCAAGTACAAAAGTAAAACTAACCTCCTCTGATACCACACTGTCATGACTCATCCAAGAGGGGATCATGCCATTAAAACCAAAAAAGTACCTTAAATTGGAAAATGGATAGTGACTATCACTAAGTAAGAATTTCCCAAGAATGATAGGTGTAACGCCCCAACCCTAGTTAACCAGAGCCGGTGAATTATTAAATAACATTAGAATGATACATGGAATCATGTCCTGAAAGGCCGACCAGTTTAGTAGCCTTGGAAGTAGTAGATACATTCATAAGTTTTACATAACATTATGAAATAAAAACATCAAAAACATTTTTTACCTTTTGACCACACTTATATCCTTATCCTATCCCTACAGTTCAACCAGAAAATACTTCTTCACATCCTGGGAAAAATAAAGCATAGAAAGGGGTGATCTCATATGATTAGTAAGGATAACAATATAGCAAAAACTTTCATAATAAGCATAAACATTTAAGGAAATGTATAATACAAAAAAAGACTTTTAAAATTAAACTTCAGCATAATATGGAAAAGATAAAGTCAAATAATTATATTTACTTATTCACATGGATATTCTACTAGTAGAATAATCACATACAATATAAATAGCCACTTTCATAATGATGGAATGCATAATGCCAGACTTCATAACCACATAGTCAAGGCCCTGTGCCAAGACTACAAATAATATTTTGTCAAGACCTTGTGAGAAGACACTAGTTTGTCTGATTAGACCTATCGATACATCGAGGAGCTATAGTGGGCTCTACCCATCACTTAATAAGTCCAATGCATTCCTCATATGAAAAGGTTTAAACATAACATAAACATTCGTATTAAAAATAGCATACGAAATGTAAATACTTTATCCATAAACAATGTACGGTGTAAAAATAAAACATCCACAATAAAACATATCACAAAAACTTCAATACAATATGGAATATTTTTATAATAATAGATCTACTTTAAATAATTTTAAAATCCATCAAAGGATGTTGACATAGATGAAATGAAAAATATTTGAAATAATTAGCTCTTTATATTTTGAAATCATTTAAAGGTCACTTAACTATAAAAGAAATCATTTATTTTGAAAATATTATTATAAGATTTTTTGGGAAGCTTTGACTATGATATAATAGTCGAAAAATAGCCACACCCTCCGTATAAGTTAAAAAAAGACATTCTGACCTTAATTTTGTCGAAAAGGTCATAAAGTACATTATTTGGAAAATGACAGAATGATTCCTTTATAAATATCTTATAAAAATTCAAACAAGGGTATAAATTATTTTAACCCATATTAAAAATGTTTTGAAATACATTTTAAGAAACATTGATGTGGATGATAAAGAGGTCCCAAACGATAATTACATATAAACAACCTTTGATAATGAAGAGATTGTAGAATTAACCCTTACCTTGTACTTTTCCTTGGATGAGGGTACATTAAAATCCTATATAATAGTCAAATAATTGTTATTAAATTATAAAATAACTATATACATAAATATGATATCATATTTTATCCTCTAATATTGATTTGTTAATAATATTTTAGTAGTATCATCTTTTTGGGTGTTAACTGATCTGTTTTCTTTTATATACTCAGTTACGTAAGCCATGTTTGTTATGGATAGGATGTATTTTTATTCATATCAAGATTGATATTAAGTTCTTAAACATTATTTTCAATCATAAAATAAAAATTATTCTTTAATGATTACGATGGGGAATGAATCTCATCGCGTTCATGGAGACGGTAATCTGTACGTATGCACGAGCGACAATATCATTATATTGATGGTAAAATTGTATGTAATTGGATGATATATCATATATAATGAATCATTAACATGTTAAATTTATTATTTACTTCAGTTATACTCATTACTATACCCATCCATATAATGAAGTGTTTGAATAACAAACTACACCACGACATGGAGATGGTAAGCCGTACGTACACACATATGGTGACTTTTTCATTCATATGATGGATAGAATAATAAATATGGTTGTACCATTTTTATAATAATATCATAGCATATAGAATATACTGGAGTTATTATTTTATAATGTAAATAACAAAGAAATAGGAAGTGGAAAAAGAAAAGAACTTGAAAGAGGTGATGAAATATTTACCTCTTCTACGGGTTCTTCCTTTTCATTTGATCATAAGGGATTTTTAGGATGGATTTATTGCCAAAGTAAGGCCTCTAGAATGAAGGTAGTAAAGTTTTTAGGATATTTGGGTAGGTTTTGGCCAAGTAAAATGGCTTTGGAGGTGTGAAATAAAGATTAAGTGGAAGTACCCTTTTGTAAGAGAGGTGAGGGTCACTTTAGGAAAAGCTTGAAATACTATTTTATAATTAAATAATTTTCAGTTTATAATGGAACAAAAATGATTTATTTATAGGATAAGGAATTTATGGGTAGAAAACCTCTCATACAATAGGTTTTATACAGGTTTAGGTCACCATATTAACCTTATCTTTTAAATTTAACTCTTAATTAAATAGTTTGACATTTCCCATGTCTCTTTGTATTTTTATTTTATATGATTAATAAACATAGAACAACAAGACAAAAGAACCCCAAGTGGTTCATTATTAATATATGTAACCTTATCTAAGTCCTTTTTCTGAACCTTATATTTTTAAGAAAATTATATCAATTAATAATATAGTATTTGTTTTAAAAACTCAATTATGTCAATTTTGACACTATTTAGTAGTTGGTTTTTCTGAAAATCATAAAAACATGATTACTTCGAAAAAAATTATTTACTAAAGTCTAAAATGTAATATTAACCTAAAAAATTAGTGTAATTCCTAAAAAGTCTCAAAATAGATTTATTTGGATATTTATAATATCAATTATTTTATTCTTTCACTAATAAGGTAATTACTGCATAATCATTGTGTCATAAATAAATTAAATTATTTAATGTCTAAAAATTAAAAATAAAAATGATTATCTGAGAAATATATTTATATTTCTAATGAATATTTATAGTTGAATTTATATTGTGTGCAACCCTATATTAATTTTTTTTACTTATTAAACATTGAATTTAACTCTTTTAACTCGACTTTAAATAAAATAATAATAAATGTCCTAGTCTTTTCCAAGTGGACCAAAGGGGGTCATATTTTATTTATAAGGTTGTTTTTTTTCAAATTACACTTATCCAATAGAATTAGGAAATGTGTTGGGGTAATTATAATATCATTTTTACCCTTAATAACCCTATTTACTTTTAACCGTGGTAAATAAAAGTAAAAGGTTACTATTCACAAAAAATTATTTTCATCTTATTGAACCAAATTTCACATACTGATGTCAACCGTGCCTCTCGGATTTTTGGAATTCAACTCATAGAAGAGGTAAAATTATGTTTTATGCAAATTTATAAATGCTCCTAGAAGGTGGGTAAAAGACGGTAAAAAGTTCAATAACATTTTATATATCTAAACTTATTGTAAAATGAATCCAATGAATTATATTGACCATATATATGTATTACATATCTATTTTGACCTAAAATAAATTAAAATAAAATAACTAAATATTTAAATAAAAAGTTGGTTTTAAACAATAACACAGTGTTTTCACTTTTCATCAAAAATTTAATGTTTTCAGAAAAATACCAACAATTTACCCTAAGATAATTTTGATATTCCAAATCAAAAAATGAAGTCCATTTTGAAAAATAAAATTTATAAAATTTCAAAAAGTGGGTATTACTATTAATAATGGCTAGTTTGATTGGTCGTGGTGTGTTAAAACTCTAATTCACGTACAATGCAAGATACTGCATTATTCAAAGGGAAACATACCGTGGAAGCTTGGGGTGTCACAATAGGATTTATCCTATGTAACCATAATAAGACACAAAAATTGTGAAATTTAAAAACTAATAAGTAATAAATACATGCATACCATTAAGATCTCACAATAGAGTATGAATGGTAGTAAATTAAAGTGAATTGGTATAGAATACAATTCCACTACAAAGAGTTTGTAACACAAGTCCAACCTAGAAGTAAAGGTTCTGGGACTGCAATCCAAAATCCACAGGAACATACCATGGTATGTTCGGTCTCACTAAGCCCCGTCTGGTCCGGGTCCGTCTAAGACTTAATCAAAAAGTCGATCGCCAGCACAAGACACTACACATGTGGGAAAAGCCTGTGCATGAGTGAGTATAACTATACTCATAAGGACAAACCAAAACCACGATGAAATACCACAGAGGAATATAAAAAGGAATACCACAAAGGAATGACACAAAGGAATACAATGAAGGAATACCAAAAAAGAAATTACAGTCTTCTCTACATAGGTATATGTGTACATAACATATAATAATAATTATCCAGATATACTCAAGAGAGACACCATGCTATCGGGCAGTCATAACTAGCTGTCAGCCACAAGATTATGGTCGAAGCATGCTCGTTCTGAGAGAACTCACTCCTCAAGCCTTGATATATTTGGAAACACTCACAAAGAGGTCTAACTCATTTGAGACCTTCCCAAATAAGGTGTATTTTTCAATGAATAATATGATACACAGAGAGGGGGTCACACCTTGAATTGACCCGGGGACACCATGTATCACACCCAGACTCACTAGGGGATACCACATACCTAATTTGGATAATACCACTATGTAGGGCGTGACACCCAGACACACTAGGGGATACCACTGACCCTACTAATGTGGCATGCTGGATGGAGGATCAATTCCCTTCTTAATGTGGTTTTTCAATTCCACAAACTATACTAGGGGTGATAGAGAATTTTACTCCAATCACGAGGATGGGTATTAAACTCTATCTAAGACTCATCCTATATTGGGGATTACAAACCAGTGATGTGGATGTAATACCATACTAAACCCTTAAGGTGAGGACCAACAAAATTATATAAACCTAAACTATAACAAACTAAAAACTCACAACATTTACCAAAATTACTATCTCAACATCAGGGTCCCAACGCAGCAGACAACTCATCGATTGGATACTTTGTTTAAAAGATATGCTCAATTTTGGGAAACTGAACGCATGCCTATAGAAGCATGTAGACATATCTTTATAGTTTATTGAATAATCGTGCATCTCACCACGTGGTTGTTGCACCTGTGGTCGACCATCATTGTCGACAACCACCAGTCTCCTCCATAACCTCCCCAGATCCGACCTGGCCTGTTGGCCTGACCTGACCCACTTGGTTCGAGACAAACCACTTAGATCGACCCAACCCTCTTAGCCCAACCCGTCCCACTTGGTCCAACCCACTTGCTTGGACCTGCTCCACAAATTCATCTTCCTCCACCATTCATCACTGCATCTGCCTTCACCGGCCCCCGCTTCACCATGATCATCTCTCGTGGTCGCCATTGGTTTCACCCACCGCATGACGCAGCCACCTCCAGTTGCCTATAACACATCGGTTTTCCCTTCCACAGACCAAAACACCTCCTCTGATACCTAAAAAATTAAATGGTCATAGATCTAAGCTCCTTGGGTCCTGATCTATGTAGATCCATCCTAGTTTTTTGATTCACCTCGAATCTGGGGGTCCGATCATTCTCATAACCACCCGGTAATGTCGACCTATGAGTTGTGGGGTTCTAATGGTGAAGAATGTGAAGAACATATGGATAAATTCACACAAAAAAGGTTTAAAATCATTAGATAATAGTTCTTAGACAATGATCATGAATGGAGGATTTGGGGTTAGAAAAAAAATAATTAATAAACCCCAATAACCTACAAACAAAGCCATCCTGAAAATATGACCAAACTGTAGATAAATATGTTCATTAATTGGTATGTGTTCATTATTGAATTCATTAATGCGGAATAAAATAAAGGTAAAAAGACCTACCTCAATTCATATCACTTGCTGAAAAAGAATGGTCGTTGTATCATTGTCGTTGGCAAGATCCTTTGAATCCAAGGTGCATCGATCGTCGATCCATGTTCTGTCATCATCATTTGAGAGATAATCCTTAAAGGCATATCCAATGGTTCTCTAATGTTTCTAGGTTATTGTGAATAACCATATAAAATCTCCATGACAATCTATTATAATATTATCAAACACTATGTAAACGCAACAAAATAAAATAATTTTATTGAATTATTTTATTTACAGTCCTAAGTGAATTTTTCAACAGAAGACCTGTGATGACTAAAATTATGTCGTACCTAGGGAAAATACACTATTTTGAACTCAATGGTACCCACACATTTTTTATCTAGGAACCCACTTAGGATTTATTCTACTTTTTCAGGAAAACAATGCTCACGTGCTATTAAATATTTTAATACTTTTCAAACATTTATTCCAGGCACACCGAACCTTGGAACCACACACCATCTCAGTACCTATTCTCGAAATCAATCCATATAATATCCAACAATAATATATAGAAATTATGAGATGTTACATATTGTAACATAAACCCATACTACTTTGGTAACTTATGATTCTTGACCCCCTTGAAAGAAATAAATTCAAATGAAAGTTTAAGTTACATGAATATAAATATATTTATGATATAGCATTTCAAATGGTTAGTAAATACACCTCATAAAAGAAGATAGGTATATTAAAAACATATATCCCAAAGAAGACAATTTGATATGACAAATCCTTATCACCTTGGTAATCTACAAATGAAAACCTCATAAAAGGGATAACCTTACATATATTTGAAAATCCACATAATTTTGATAAGAAGAATCATAAAATAAATTCTTGTATGTTCTAGGAATAATACAAGCATTAGATGTGTCATTACAAACTTCTCTTTGTACCATGATAAATAACTAATATAAGGTTTACATGACGATAAAATCCATAATCAATGGAACTAAATGAAATAATATATATAATGGATAAACTATATAACCAAAAAACACGATCATCACATATTATTTGTAATTAATATAAGAAATTTAATAATTACCTTGTAAGAAATTATTTATTCGTTAATGGATCTGAAAATGGATTTACATAATATCATCACTTCATTGTAAGAATCCAGAATAGATTTCTTCTAGCTATGATCCACAAGTATTCCACGAATCTCAGAACGTCTCAATAAGAATATTTGGGTTCTAGCATGGTAAATCATATCACTTGCATCATTCTCTATTGATTACCCTAGGAATCACTTCAAAAAGATTCTCCTTGACCTATCCAAACTCTAGAGTTGAAGGTGGAGGAATATCACTCTCCTTTCTTAGGAGCATTCTTGGGGAGGGAGCTCTTTAGGGCTTGAGCGGATTCTCTTCATATATGGTTGTGCACAAAAAAATGTGTTGGAT
Source organism: Viscum album (assembly GCA_963277665.1). NCBI lineage: Eukaryota > Viridiplantae > Streptophyta > Magnoliopsida > Santalales > Viscaceae > Viscum > Viscum album. The sequence continues at coordinate 1,685,854,589 of OY728132.1, read as the reverse complement.
CTCTTAATTAATTAATATAATTGCATTTATATACCTCTAGGGTTAGAATAAATAATTAAACAAGTTCCCTTTATTATTTATTTAAGCCCCCTGAAACCTCATGCCTATAATAATAACAAAATTATTTTTTCTTGACATGCGCTAAACACATGAATTAATTAAATATTATTTATCCAAAAAATATTCAGTATATATTATTTCTCATAGGACCATTAAACTTGTTCCACTATTCCTCCATAATATTTATCAGGCCTTGAATAATGACTATTTATTTAATAATTATATATCTCTAAATTATTCTATAATAAATAAATAAATATTATATCCACTAAATGGAAAAAAATATTTATTAAATATTCTAACCACATAATATTCTATTGAATAACTTGTGATAGAATATATGCTCTCACGAAAATATGAATAATTATTCAACCACACGACAAAATAATATTTATTCAACTTGTTAAATAATAAATAATAATATATTATTTAATTGAGATTCTTGAAATACTTAGTCTGTGACCCTATAGTCCTCTTTCTCAGTGGAATTAGGTGAAGTGGACTAATGTCCATATTTAGCATATAACAACATGCCAAGGAACCCATAGAGAAATAAGTTAATAATACAATGAAATAATACCTCATACAAATTCTTACTATGTAATATAACCCATTTATCATGATATCTTTAATCAATAATATTACATGCTGGAGCCATCAACCTATGTGCTCGATGTCTCTTTCTTTGACTTTCTAGAAATAGAGCTTGCCTATAAAAAACTGTGGCTATAGATTTATTTTAGCTATATCATTTCCTTAAAACGTCCTAAGATACAAATTTCTATTAAATAATGGAAGGGAAAAATCCTTTCTATCATTATTCATTAATGAAATATTACTCATGACACACCCAACGTATACTACCTCACCATGAAAATTTTTTTCCAAAATTTTCATCAATACATCAAAGTATGTGACTTATAATAATGATTAATAATAATAATAAAGTATAAGGATTAATAAACACATATATAGATAGGAACATCCAATAACATATATAAATGTGGATTTCCTACTGGCGGATCTCGTTCTCATAATATCTTAAACTGGATATTACCAAGGGTGTAAACCATGAGAAACTGAATCAATGTTCTGTGATTCTCCATCACAGCTAGCCTAAATAATTTGTGTCCCTAAAATTATTTCATCCTTCTATAGAACATATATTTAATAATTCTATCATAGAACTTCTAGGTTCTCATCATAGCGGTGAATTTCTATGGACATCTAGTAAGACAACTAATCATACGAAATTATCACAAACTATGTTATGCAGAAGAAAAATCATGATGTGATAAGAATTTTATTAATATTAAAAAAAATGAATGAATTTTATCATAATGTACACAGAATATGGTTCTAGGGAACCAACTCCAACAGACTCTCACTTGCACTATAGAGAACTGTTAACAACCTTCAGTCCACTATATGTCACAATATACTCAATCTTCTGCTGAGATAGACCTTTAGTCAAGATATATTCTATGTTTTATTCTGTAGTAAATATGATTAATATAATTTCAACCCTATAGAAAAAATACCCCAAGATGTGATACTTTTGGATAATTTTCTTTGTCCATTGTTGTGACATTGGCTCCTTTTTAAGACCCACCACTACATTATTATCACAATAAATTCTAATAGGGTATTTACTTCTAGGTACCAAATCAAGAACTTGGAAAAAGTTTCATATCTAAAAGGATTACTTTCCTATATAAAAATTCTCTATGTACTTCTAATCCACTATAGAATTAGTGACAACTAGTTGGTTTGAACTCTTCCAGCTCATATCTCCTTGATCGTACCACAATTCACTGTTTTATTTCACCCTTATACCAATGTATTAAACTGATTTTGTATTGAAAATTACAAGTATAATAAAACAATTTACCACTTTTTTGATTCAGTTATTTTTATTTTAACACTTTTAAAACGTGAAATTTTACTTTTTTTTGACAATTATATTGTATGTGGAGGTGATTTGGAGGACTCCTGATGAAGTCCAAGAGAAATGGGCCAATTTGCACATGATCCAATCACACCAGTGGACCCAAATGCATGTTTATACTAAACCGTGAATAAAATTTGGCTGAAACATTGTGGGATGGTCCAAACATTATGGATCTCCATTTAATCTGAAGGAACTGAAGACCAATTTTTCCATTAAGAGGTCCATACAAACTGATCTGTCCAATAAAGTGGATATGCACGGGGTCAAAACTTTGCCTCAGTATTTCAAAAATATCTCTTATTATATTCCATATCTGGCCTCCAAATTTGAGATGGAGGTCAAAATGATATCTTCCAAAAACTCTTTAGTTTTTTACAAAGTTATATAAGGCTATTTGACCAGCCAAAACCATGGACCAATTGGATTCGTGAAATCAGGGATCCCAAAACCACTTCCCACTTTGCCTATAAATTGGCACCTTGGGCACCGCATTTGGGAGTTCATCCAGAAGGAAAGGTTCTTCCAGTTTGGAGTTTCAAAGGTGTCTTCCCATTATCCCTAGAATTTATGGAGGCTATGGGAAGTTATACTTAAACATCTTCTTCTTCCACCCCCTCCCATGGATTTCAAAACCCCTTGTGATCACCCAAAGAGGAACATGATGTAAATCCCAAGATTCATGTTTGTAATATTTGAATGACCTTTTTAATTTCAAGTTTTTATGTTTTTTTTCTTCATCCTATATTCTTATTTTATTGATTTATGTACTGGTATGTCATGCTCAACTCATATGATCATGTTTGGGGGTACCCATTCATGTGATGTTTCACACACCGTTCACCACTTCCTTTTAACCCTTTCAATTACGGTGTTTGTGTGGTTTATATTGGTCAATTGAACTCAAATAAGCACTATCAAGGTCATTTATATTTATGTCAAGGTATTATAATGAAATAACATACACAATTAGATAGCACATCAAGTTATTCGTGTGTTTCCTTGGTGAGTTTTGGTTATGAAGTCGAACACAAATCACCCAATCATCAATGATTTCCGGAGAATCATTGTGTGTTTTCGACTAAACCCTGTGAGGTATCCTCGTAAAAAATTAGTAACATTCTAGTTCTAAGTGTTAAAAACCTAGGATTAAAAGATCATAACTCTATCTCATGAAGTGATGAAGGATGAGAATCATGAGAGTACCATGGGTTGATCACGTTTAATTAATCTTGTTTACTTCTACATTGTTTTATCACTTTCATTTTCTATTTTAATCCTTAATCATCAAACCAAAGTATTATAAAACCCCATTTCCCTTTTTAATTTCATAATCAGAACCACATTTTTGAAATTAATGATCTAAGGCTCCATCGAGAGATGACCTAGGGTTGCTGCTATACTGCAAAAATTCTAGTTAAAAATAATAATCTAATTTGACGTGGTCGACAACACGATCACTCCTCTATAGATACATAAAAAAAATCCTAAATAAAACTTTAGATCAATATGATCTGTTTGAAAATTAACATCAATATTACCTTGATAACTCTGTCCTCGTATCCTTTATACACTAGGGATATATCCTTAGTTCTTTTTAGATATTTAATAATACCTTTATTAGAAGACCAATGTTGTTCTCTGGGATCATCTTGACATCTTCCTACCATGATCAATGCATAGGAAACATAAATTCTTGTAGATAACACGTCATACATGAGTGATCCTATCACTAAAGTGTATGGGATCTTACTCATTATCTCTTTCACATATTGTGTTTGAGGAAATTTTTTCTTAAAAATATGTATACCATGTGAAACTGGAACCGATCCCCTTTTAGATTGTTCCATACTAAATATATTTGTTATTTAGTCAATGTTTTTACTTTAAATTAGTCAAATAGGTCTCTGGTATCTATCATGAATGGTATTTATCCCTAGAATATAGACTGCTTCACCGAATTCCTTCAAGGAGAAACACTTTTTTAACCATACGTTCACAGACTGTAGGACTATTATGTCATATCAAATAAGTAATATTTCATCAATATAAACTATTAGGATAATGGCCATATTCCCACTAAACCTATTGTAAACACATTAATCACATTCATTCTTAATGAAACCAAATTATTTTATAGCTTAATCAAATCAAATATTCCATGACATATATGCTTGGTTCAATATATAAATTTATCTCTACAATTTTCATATCTTTTGGGAATCACCTGGAGTCAAAACCCTTCTAGGTGTTTCATATAGACATCATTATTAAGGTTCACATTTAGAAAATCTATTTTTATATCCATATTCAAAATTTTATATTCATGGTAATATACTATAAAAATTATAATTCCAATGGATTTACACATGGAAACTGGTGAAAACGTTTAATTATAGTCAATTCCTTGACACTCTTTAAACCTCTTAACCACTACCCTTTCTTTATAGGTATTTAATTTACCTTCCATGTCTATTTTTCTATTAAATACCCATGTTCACCCTAGAAGATTTAAATCATCTAGAACATCAAGTATAACCCAAAAATGGTTCTAATACATGGAATCCATTTTAGAATTCATGGATTCTTTCCATCTTGCATCTTCTAATCTCTCTACTGCATCTTTCTAAGAGATAGGTTCATCATTGTCAACCAATAACGAGTAACTATCCTCAGTGACTAAAAAACCATATATCTCTAGTTATCTTACCTCTCTATTGATCATACATATTACATGAGTTTTAGGAACTACTTCTTCCAAGGGGACCTATGGAATCTTTTAACATACTGACTCTGGTGTATCTTGAGCATCAACTTCATCAAAGTTGATCTTGTTCCCACTATCATTTTTGAGGATGTTATTCCTCTCAAGAGAGATTTTTTGTCCAGAAATAATAATTTTCTTGTCTAAGGGGTTTTATAGATAGTATCCCTTTATTATTTAGGATACCACATAAAGATGAATATTGTACTCTAAAGTGCTTGTTTATTTCCTGATAAAGCCTTGAAAAATTCCTCACAACCCCATACATGTGTATGTGAAAAAACAAGTTTCTTTCCACTCTATAAATTTAAAGGAATTCTATTTCATGCCTTAGTTGGTACCCAGTTTAATGCATATGTAAATTTTAAATGCATATCCCAAAAAGTATAATTTAAAATATTCATGACTCATCATTGACCTTACCATTTCTAACAAGGTATGGTTCCTCCTTTCACGAACACCATTCCACTATGGTTTATAAGGTGGAGTGAGTTGATATTGGATCCCAAACTCTTGCATAAAGTTGATAAGCTCTTGGTTAATATATTCACCACCTTGATTCAATCTATACTTCTTTATCTTCATTCCATGCTGATTATCTACTTCATTCATGAATTATTTTAATTTCTCAAAGGACTTAGACTTATACCACATTATGTAGACATAACCATACCTACTCAAGTCATCAATAAAAGTTGCTAAGTAAGAATACCCACCTATAGATTCTACTATAAATGGTCCACAAAAATTAGTTCATACCAATATTAAAAGCTATATGGCCCTTTCACTATCTCCACTGAATGGTAGTTTGGTAATTTTTCCTTGTAAATAATCATGACATCTTTCAAGTGGTTTTATATCAAAAAACCTAAATAAAAATCTTGAAAGAGCTTTGTCATGCTTCTCGTTTTAATGAACAAGATGGTGATGCCAAATTATTATTTTAAACATGATTCATTATCTATTTCCAATAGTTTATTTTCATAAATTATTACATAAATAATTTTATTTTACTTGTGTCATCCATAAATTATATTATCTTTATAAAAGAAGAAAATTTTATTTCCAAACATGAAAATAAATCCATATACATCTAGGCATGGTACAAAAATAATGTTCTTGGTAATTTTTGATACATAATAATAATATTTTATGAATAATATCATTATTGTTAGAAATAAAGGGTTTTATTCACCAATGTATAGTGTAGCCAACTTCACACTATTGGAAGCTCATAAATCCACCACTCCTCTAGAAATATACTATAATATACTTGGTTCTTGCGTTTGGATATAGATGCGAGCACCACATGTTGTATCTAATACCCAATGTGTAGATATTGAAATATTATAGTCAATAAAGAACACAACTTTAGCTTCCCTTTAAATCTAGGTACAGTTCTTATCTTACTGAACTTGGTTTCCACATGGAAAACATACTACCTCCACTTCCCTTTCCTACCTCTAGATCTTACTCCTCTTGGAAGGATGGTCTTAGGGAGATTTAGACTTGTTATGGGTCTTGTAACCCTTCTCCCCCTTCTTCCTCTTCTTATTCACTATAAGGACCGCTGGCTTGTCACACACCATCACCTTATCCACTTGGAAAATTAGAGTAAGATGCTCTGAAAGAATATTCTCATTATTTATCATGTTATAATTAGTAATAAAACCAGATAAGTTATTTATTAGTGAATAAAGTATAAGATCTATGTTCAAATAAACTTGGAATTTAATTTCTAAGATGTCTAGATATTCAATGTAGCCAATAATATTGACTACATGAGGCCCAACTGGGGTCTAATCTCCAAGATTATATGTAAATAGAGCACTTGAGATCTCATATTTCTCTTGTATCACCATCACTTGATAGGTATTCTGAAGGTGATATGTTATGATATACACATTTATGTCCTCATATTGATTCAAACTACCATTGGTCATGTACGATATCATGAAACACTGAACATATGTAGAGTCATTCAAATGTTTCTAATATAGAGTTAACTCTTACTCACTAGCCTCAATACGAGGTGCATCGAGAATAGGATCTTTCAGCACATTTTATTTTATTTCATGGTGTAGGATAATGTGTAAGTTCCTTTTCCACCATAGATAATTTTTACCAGTGATAAGGTTATCATTATTATTTATGGATCATAGTGACATGATTGAATTCATTTTATTTTTATTTCTATAAATAAGATGAGAAGTTTTTTTACTTTAATAGATAAACTTTTGAAAAATAAATTGATATTATATTTATTAATCTCCTAGAATTTTTTCAAAAATCTAATATCCCTCACCATTATGTTTGGGACATATTTTTTATTATAAATTATAGTGTCAATGATCTATATTCCCTTTCTCATCACCCTTATTTTGGAAAATCAAGAAATTTGAAGGGTTTTAGGTAGGAATTCCAAATGTAAACTAATTTAACTCACAATTACTTTATCTGTTTAGTGGAATCCACCATATTAAAATCCTCAATTTCAATTTCCTATACCTTTTCCTCTAAATTACACCAAGTCCTACTTTGGTATTCAAACCTCTATGTGCACTAAGTTAAGTCGGCCCAAAACTTCAAGTTATAATTCCATGATAATTGAAAGCACCCCAAGTTTTGCTGGTCAAACACTTTGAACTATGTTTCAATTTTAAACAAAGTAGTGGAAGGATATACCAAATTAATATATATAATTGAGGGATTTTATATTTATTCATAAATTTCCAATTATTATCATTATTACATTCTTATTAATGTTAAGTTCATTTACTTAACTAATTAACCATGTCTTAGATAATATTTTTTCATAATCCAATTTGTTTTAGTTCTATCTTGAAATCTTATTAATTCATTAATTGATCTAATCACGATAAAAATTCCATAATGAAATCACCATTGAAAATCAATGAAAATAAAATAATAAAGTAATATGGTCATGAGCCTTTACAAATGGTTAGTTAATCTAACATATGATAAAACAACTATTGACATAGGTAAAAACACCTTGAACTATTAATGGTTCATGATGTATATTTCCACCTATCCACCTATGTATCTTTCTTGGATTAGATTTGGTTCAACTTAAAACAAGAACCACCTCCTCTATATTGGTATCTCCATACATTACATATGATTTTAATCACATGTAGGTGAGGGAACCAAAGTATTAGTTAAGGGGTTTAAATAAAAGAAATCACGGGCACACAAACCCTTACATAATGAGAGGAGAGATAACATGAAAGAAAAAAAATTTAATTTAATAATAAATTAAAATAAACCAATCACATACAAAGGACTTTTCTAGGGTCATAATCATCTACATGCATGAAATAAATTACACATTTAATAAAATTATAATTCAATTCAAATCGTACTTATTTAATATAAATTGCAATTGAATCTATTAATTATCTTATTTAATTAATCAACTATTTTATCTTCATTCTCATTCAACCCTTCTTCATATTCAAATCCAACAAGATTTTAAAAAAATTAAATAAATTTATTTAAAATTAACTATGTACAAAAATCTTCCTTAGAGGCAACATGGAGAGTACCCGTCTAAACTACCCAACATGTATTGTACTCATATATTGTTTACTTTTGCAATATGTAGAATACAAAACATCTCATGTATTTAATGGAGTATACTGTCAACTTAATGACCACCTGGAACACATGATATTTATGTATCATGTTATTCTTCAATTTAGGTAGAGTAATAACTATAATATTACTTATACATGTTATGTAGATCTGAACATTACACAAGAAATTAATTAAACATTTATATATATAAAAACCGTTACATGGTGTGTACTATCAACTTAATTATTACATGAAACACATGATGATAAGGTTTTCATAATATAATAAATAAATTTTTAATTATGTATAATTTGGTAAAAGTTCATGACATGCACATTAAAGATACATGGTGTGTATTATTCTCATTGTCTATTTATGACACCCACCTAGGGACTCGACGTATAACCGTGCAATATAAAATATTGAAGTACACAGTGTGTACATGGGATACATATCAAATTGTCTCTGAGTTATATTGCCACCAGTCATGTAGGCCCTGTAAGAGGATACATAGCCTGTCTATGACTAAAGAACTACACGTTGTATACATAAGTTACACGATATGTACTCTGGTTGGATATGCACCAAGCTAGCCTAGTCAACATATAATGTAAAATTAAATTCACCACATATAATAAATTCACACATCTTGAATTAATTCTGAAATAATTTAGCTTGAATTAAACACTAGTATATGACATGAACCATTGGGTTACATGACATGTGCTATTGTGTTATCTGACTAGACTCATAGGAACCTCTGGATGAGATCTTAAAATTTATTTCATTCATAAAATTAATTGATTTGATTATATTTTTGAGAAATGGAGAAGAAGAAAGATTATTTCACAATTCATATTAAATAATGAATAACATGGAATTAAAAACTATGAAGAATTCATAAACCAACAAATGATCTTTAAATAATTATAAATAATTTTGAGACCTCTAAAATACCAATTTTAGTTTCCGAGTGTAGTAGTAGTGTCAGATGGGTTAGGCCTGTAAGATTGGTATAGAGTAAGAGGTTTCCAACCTCTGATACCAATTGTAGGATCGAAATATAATATGAGATGCTCAATATACAAGAGGGGGGGTGAATTGTATACTTTAAAAAATTCCTTTGGAACCTTTAAAGTTAGTTATGAATAACTAAAGTTTCCTTAAGAAAAGGAAAAGGCTAAGTTTAACAAAGTTAAACTAAGTAAATTCACAACACCTCTAACACCGAACTAAACTTGGAAAGAGATTCCAAAAGTAGGTTCCAGAAATATGGTTCCGGAAATTGAAACTTAACAAAAGTTACAATATGAGATTCTACCTTAAAGCGTATAGAATCTAAATGAATCAGAGTAAGTAAGAAAGTATAAGAAAGTTATACTTTCTTTAAGATACAAATTACAGCGGAATAAAAACAAGTAGTAAAACTACTATTAACAAGATAATAGTCTTTTAACCCAAAGTGAAGGGTATCCAACAACCTTGGATAAAGGTCCCTTGATTTATACTTTCAAGCAAGTCTGTCTTACCCACACCAGGGTAAGCCCTCGATACGAAGATCGGAGTCTCTGTCTTGCTATCCCCGCAAGCCCTCAACTTCAAGGTAGTTGGCAACCTCTGTTTTTCTCAGCAAGAAAGCCCTCGATGTTTAAGGTAGTCGGCACCTCTGTCTTCCTATCCCCGGAATCCCTCGAATGTAATCACCAACATTCGGAGTCGCACGAAGCTTTGAGAGTTAATATGAGACTCTCTCTCTAGAAATCACTTCAACAGCATGTAAGCACTTTTTTCAGCAATCAGCATCGAGCTCTTTCAAATGAGCTCCTATTTATAGGTAAGGTCGGCTCCTCTCCAACGGTCATATTTTCCTTAAAGATCGAAGGGACCTGTACACATTTCACTTAGACAACGGTTAGTTTATAACAAAATGAACGACATCGTTTTATAACAAAGTGAGTGTAACTGAATGTACGACATCGTTTTAAACTCTAACATAAAGGTTCGGATTAGAAACTTCGGAGTGAAGGTTCGGAATGAATATGTTCAGAGTGTATAAAACAATGATAATCAGATTCTGTTTAATAGGTGAATTCGGAATGAGAATTCGGAATAGGAATTCATCATCAGAAATCGTAATGAGAATTCATCATCAGAATTCGTAATGAGAATTTGTCATCAGAATTCGTAATGAGAATTCTTCATCAGAATTCGTAATAGGAATTCTTCATTGGATTTCGTAATGAGAATTCTTCTTCAGAATTCGTAATGAGAATTCATCATCAGAATTCGTAATGAGAATTCGTCATCAGAATTCGTAATGAGAATTCGGAATGATATTTCTTCATTAGAATTCGTAATGGGAATTCTTCATTGGAATTCGTAATGAGAATTCTTCATTGGAATTCGTAATGAGAATTCTTCTTCAGAATTCGTAATGAGAATTCATCATCAGAATTCGTAATGAGAATTCGTCATCAGAATTCGTAATGAGAATTCATCATCAGAATTCGTAATGAGAATTCATCATCAGAATTCGTAATGAGAATTCGTCATCATAATTCGTATCCTGAACCTGGAATAGAACTTAGTCAGAGATCAAATCCGGAATTCGGAATGAGACTTCCTTATAGTTCTTTATCCAGAATCTGAATACAAAACAGAATGCTTTATATCTAAGTTTTAATGATTCCGAGAAAATGAATCCGAAACTCATACTTAAGAAAAATTTGAATGAAAATATGATAAGGATAATTTTTCTTATAAAAGCGATTTTCCTTAAGAAAGAAATTTTCCTTATAAAAGCAATTTTCTTTAAGAAAGCAATTTTCCTTATAAAAGAAATTTTCCTTAAGAAAGCAATTTTCCTTAAAGATAAGGTGTTTGTGATTTTCAAAACAAGAAGGAATGGAAAAGTCATAAGGAAAACCTTATTGACTCAACAATCTCCCCCTTTTTGGAAAACACAAACATCCTTACGAAAAAGCTATTCCAAGAAGAAAGAAACACATTAAAGCTTATCTCCATCGGTTTAAGGATATAGATGAATACGACTAACTCCCCCTTAGGCTTTGAAACTCTAAGGATCGTATTCATATTTCCGGAGTGATGTTTCATAAGAAGGTATTCTTTAAGAAAAACTCCCCCTTAAACAAACTCTTATTAGAGTTCTTATTCCTTGGGTATTTTTCTTTCTCCCCCTTTGATAAACTCTTATTAGAGTTCCTCTTTTTCTTAAGGATATTTTCCTTATCCCCCTTTGTGATTTTCAAAAAGAATTGGAGGGAATGGAAAAAATAACAAAGTACCTGAGATATTAGTAATAATAACAATCGAAACAACAAGCACAATTCTCATTAGATTTGAAATATTAGCAACAAAAGAATTACAACAAAAAGATCGGATTGGTCATTTCGGATCTTTCTCCTTCGACATTAGCCCCTTAAGAATCGTCTTGATCTTCTTTAAGTCTTTGTGATCTTCCTCTGCTTGCTTCTCTAAGACGACTATTCTTGCTGACTGAGCTTCAATTATTTCTTCCTGAGCCTTCAACTTTTCTTCCTGAGCTTTCATCTTCTCTTCCCGAGCCTTCATCCTTTCTTCAAACTCGATCCGATAATCCCTTTCATATTTCCAACTTTGATTAACGGAATTGAGCTTTCCATTCAGATCTCTCACTTCTTGAATCCGAAAGTTCTTTTCCTCTGTCAACTTTTCTTCGAATGACGCAGTCAGCTTATGAAACTTCTTTTCCTCGGTTTCAAATGCATCCTTAACGTTATCCTGAAACTCATCGAAAAGCCTCATCTCTTCCACAGTTTTCTTAGACCAGCTTGTCATCCTCTTGCAAGATCTTTTATGAGCTTCGTAACCAATAAAGAAATTTTTGAACTGGGCTTCAATCTCAACACACTTATCCATAACCATGGATACGGAGTCGGTTTTCTGATTCAGCGCATGTTGGAGCATCTGGCATCTAGAGTCAATGCTTGAGAAGGTTGGAATGGTTCCCACCAACTTCTTTAAGGACTGAACAACAAAGTCATGCCCCAACGAGGATGACTCCGAATCCGAAACCTTGCTAGGAGAATTTTCTTCCTCAATAAGCTCCAAATTCCTCTTAGAAGAACTACCAGCTTCCTTCCTCTTTCTTACTACTGAGCTCGGAGTCTCGGTAAGAATTTTCTTTCCCTTATCTTTTTCCGGAATAGAATCCTGTTCCGGAGTTTTCTTTTCAGTGTCAGAAACTTGAACAACCAAATCTTCCTCATCAGCAACTTCTTGAACACCAACCTCTACGTTTCCCATCGGAGCAATATCTTGTAAAAGTTGTTCTTCTTCTCCATGATAGGCAACTTCTTCTTCTCCTTTCTCTTCTTCCATCGCAGGAGTAAGTAACTTCGAAGATTCAGCTTCTGAAGTCCGGAGTGATAAGTGTTCCGAAGGAGTTCCCTTGTACTCATCTACTTGTTTTAGCACATATCCTGTCTCACCACTTCCTTCAGCATCCTCTTCAACTTGTTCCACTTGCTCCACTTCCTCAGTATTTGTGGCAACAGCCTCTTCCGGAGCAACAAGATTTCTTCCTGGAGTCTCAGGTAGAGATTCCAGGGAGAAAGTTCTCGGAACTGGAATTGTTGCTGAAACCATTTCATTGAACTTCAACAACGCTTGGACTGCCTCAGCTTCTGACATTTTCTTCTTAAGCTTCTTTTCCTTAGCTTGTTTCTCAAGCTCATCAGCAGCTTTCTCCTTCAAAGCTTTAGCTTCCGCAGGGTCCAATCCGAACTGCGGATCCCCTTCTTTCCTCTTCTCTTCGTCAGCTCTCCACTTTGTAACAACCTCATCAGGATAGGTCTTCTTCTTCTTAGGCTTTGGCGGTGCGGAGTGGACTTCCTTAGACTTGGGATTTTCTCCTTGTTCTTCCACTTCTTTCAGCTTTCTCTTCCTTACTGGCTTGGATGATTCTGGATCAGCAGATTTCGGAGCTACTTCTTCTTGTGGAGGTAGATCAATAAACTTCCCAGACTCCTTGTCAAAAGCTATATTCATCCTTTTAAGCGTGCTATCACTAAGCAGCATGATCTTTCAAACTTTCGGCTTAGAACTGCAAGCTACCTTGAAAGATTCTAGGCACCGAACTATGAGCTTTGATAATATTGCTGGGTACATTACGATCTGAGCTCTCAGATTCCCCTTCTTCAAATTCTCAATATTAAGAAGAATATGCTTCATCAAGTTAAACTTCCTTAGATTTATCAGGAAATCTAAGATATATATCTCACTCTTCTTCAAGCTATCCTTATCACCTTTTCTCGGTACGATAATCCCTTGCACCCATAACTCCAGCATCCGGAAGTTTGTAGATAGGCTTGCAATCTTCGGAGCCTTGTCATCATCCAATCCGAGAGTTTCTAAGGCCTTTTCCTTGTTGAAACTACCCTTGGAGTCCGGCAATACGTGAGAAATAAACTCAGCTTCACCTTCATAAGATAACCCTACCAAGCTTGCAGCCTTGGTGTAAGAAAGCTTATATGTCTTGCCATACGATTTGAACGAAATTTTTTCTCTATTATCTTCCTCAAAGAAAGCAACTGACTCATAAAACTCAACAAGCAAATCTGAGTACACTTCATCTTGGTTGCCGGTTTTTGATACCGCAACATCCTCCCAGCCATTCAACTTGATATTCTTTGAAATGATAGAATCATAGTTGCTGAAGAAAGTTGGATGAACTAACCTTTCTCTGTATACTAACCACTGAGAAATAGGCTTAGTTGAAGACATTTCTTGAGAAGCTAACTCTGCAGACATTCGAATTAGAAGATCTCTGGGAAATTCGGAATGGAGAAGACTGAAGTTCGGAGCGGAGAAAACTGTGGTTCGGAACGACCTTAAATCGGAGAGTCAGAGCTTCAGCACACGAAAGCTTGAAACCGATGTGGGACGAGAAAATATGGTTCCCTTTATATAGGCAATGGGATGACGGTTCACCTTCCACAGTTGATCTAACGGTTTAGAATGAACTAAGATCAAATCTGACGGTTGAGAGCTTGAATCCGATCTTTTTGAGGTTTTATTAAAACAAAGATTTAAGAAAACTATAATCCGAAAACATAATATAAGAAAATGCCAGCAAGTAAAATATGATTACGAAAACTTCAGTAAGGAAATCATACCTTTCGGATTAGCATAGGAAAGTTATTCTTAATGGGTAATATAAAGACTACTACGAAACACTCAATATGAAAAACTAAATACGAAAAACTCAATACGAAAACGTCAATACGAAAAAGTCAATACCAAAAAGTTAATACGAAAAAGAAAATACAAAAAACAAAACTTGGTACGAAAATCTGGTTATGAAAGTCCCAGTACGAAAGTTGTCCATTCCGGAAATTTTCAATACGAATACTTTCATTCCAGAAGTATTCTGTACGAAAATATCCATTCTGGAAAATGGTAGTTCCGGAAGTTCCATTCCGGAAATATTCGTTCCGAAAAGTTTGAAAAGAAATTTTTTAAAAACTTTGTTAAACAAACAATCGTATGTACTCCCCCTATAAAAAGGAGTTTATTACTGTAAGGAGATTTTTTCAGCAGAAAGTTAATTAAGAAAGATTACCTTACGGTTATCATTCCTAACTTCTGTTTAATATATTCAAATCTATCAGAAGGAAAAGATTTTGTGAATATATCAACAAGTTGATCTTGCGTTCCGATAAACTGAATAATAATATCTCCTTTGAGAGTGTGATCCCTCAGAAAGTGATGCCTAATATCTATGTGTTTTGCACGGGAGTGATGTGCAGGGTTTTTAGTTAGGGCAATGGCACTTGTGTTATCACACAAAATTTGAGTTTTAGTAAAACTCAAGCCATAGTCTGTGAGTGTGTGTTGCATCCACAACACTTGTGCACAACAACTTCCAGCTGCTACATATTCAGCTTCAGCAGTGGAGAGTGCTACAAAATGTTGCTTCTTGCAGGACCAAGAAACTAATGAATCTCTTAAGAAATGACAAGTTCCGGATGTACTTTTTCTATCCATTCTACATCCACCAAAGTCAGCATCAGAAAAGCTTTTTAGAACAAAATCATTTCCAGAAGTATAGAATAATCCTAGGTCCATGGTTCCCTTAAGGTAGCGAAAAATTCTTTTAACTGCCTTTAAGTGAGATTCCTTAGGATTGGATTGATATCTTGCACATAATCATACTGAAAACATTAAGTCTGGTCGACTAGCTGTTAAGTAAAGTAAACTTCCTATCATACCTCTAAAAGATGTTTGATCTACTGGTTTCCCAGCTTCATCAAGATCTAAAGAGTTTGAGGTAATAATGGGAGTACTTATACTCTTAGTGTTGTCATAACCAAACCTTTTAAGAAGATCTTTAATATACTTATGTTGAGATATGTAAGTTCCTTCTGGTTTTTGAGAGATTTGAAAACCGAGGAAAAATGTTAACTCACCCATCATACTCATTTCAAACTCAGATTTCATTAGACTAGCAAAAGAGTTAGTCAAAGATTGCTGAGTTGAACCAAATATAATGTCATCAACATAAATTTGAACAATCAAGACATTTTTCTTATCTTTCTTTATAAAAAGGGTTGGATCTGCATTTCCCTTAACATAGTTATTTTGAAGCAAAAATCCAGTGAGTCTATCATAGCATGCTCGTGGGGCTTGTTTAAGGCCATACAAAGCTTTGGTAAGTATAAACACATGATCAGGATGTTTTGTATCTTCAAAGCTAGGAGGTTGTTCAACAAAAACTTCCTCTTGAACATAACCGTTAAGAAAAGCACATCTCACATCCATTTGGAAAAGTTTGAAATTAAAGAATGCTGCAAAGGCAAGTAGAATACGGATAGATTCAAGTCTAGCTACTGGAGCATAGGTTTCTTCATAGTCTATTCCTTCTTGCTGATTATAGCCTTTAGCAACAAGTCTAGCTTTATTTCTAACAATGACTCCATTTTCATCACATTTATTTCTGAAAACCCATTTTACTCCAATAACAGAAGTTTCCTTAGGTCTTTCAACCAAGGTCCAGACTTTATTCCTTTCGAATTCATTTAGTTCATCTTGCATTGCTTTGATCCAATCATCATCACCTAAAGCTTCATCAGTGCTTTTAGGTTCTAATTGGGAAAGAAATGCTAGATGTTCTACTTCATTTCTTAAGGAACTTCTAGTCCTTACAGGTTCATTTACATCACCAATGATACTATCACTGGGATGATTCTCAAGAAACACCTGATTTGGGTTTTGTAAAACCTGTTCATCAACATAGGGTAGAAAGTCTTCTGGGGTAAATGTTTCAGAAGTATCTTCTAGAACAATTTCCTTATCAGAAGGTTCTTCTATCAAAGGTTGATAATCAGTTTTTGAAAACACATCCGAAGATGTAAGTTGGGATGTTTTAAAAACAAAAGGATCTGACTCATCAAATTTTACATGTACTGTTTCCTCAACAGTACAAGTGTTTTTATTAAAAACTCTATAAGCCTTATAGGTTGTGGAATATCCTAAGAAAATTCCTTCATCAGACTTTGGTGCGAATTTATGTAAGTTATCTTTAGTATTCAAAATGAATACTTTGCAACCAAAAACCTTGAAGTAGGAAAGTCTAGGTTTTCTACCATTCCATAACTCATAAGGAGTTTTATTAAGAAAAGGTCTAATCAAAACTCGATTTATAGTATAACAAGCAGTACTTACAGCTTCAGCCCAGAAATGTCTAGCAATAGAATATTCACTCAACATGGTTCTAGTTATCTCTTGAAGAATTCTATTTCTTCTTTCAACTACACCATTCTGTTGAGGAGTTCTAGGTGCTGAAAAATTGTGAGTAATACCTTTCTTACTACAAAAAGTTTCAAAATCAGAATTTTGAAATTCTCCTCCATGATCACTATGAATAGTTTTTAATGGAAGGTTTTTCTCATTTTTAACTTGAGCTCTAAAACTTTTGAAATAAGAAAAAGCTTCAGATTTCTTTGCTAGAAAATAGACCCAAGTAAATTTAGTGTAATCATCAACTAGAACAAACACATAGTATTTGCCTCCAATGCTTCCAGTTTGTGTTGGACCAAAAAGATCCATGTGACCTAACTGTAATGCATCGGTTGTTTAGACTTCACCGATTCACTTAAAACTAGATTTATGTTGCTTTCCATATTGACAAGGATCACAAACTTTAGAAGAATCAAATCTAAGCTCCGGTAGATCCTTAACAAGTTTCTTCTTAGAGAGTTTACATAGGTTCCTAAGATTACAGTGTCCTAATCTTCTATGCCATAACCAAGAATTATCTTCCATTGCACTTAGGCAAGGTAAATCTTGGCTTCTGAGGTCTTCTAAGTTTAAGGTGTAAACATTCTCTTGCCTGTTGGCTGAGAGAATAAATTCTTCCTTGGAATTGTATACTAAACATTTATCATTCCTAAAATTCACAAGGTAACCTTCACCACATAACTGACTTATGCTAATGAGGTTGTGCTTAAGACCTTTAACAAAAAGAACATTTGAAATTAAGGTTTTACCTAAAAGAACAATATTACCAATACTAACAATCTCTCCCTTAGCATTGTCTCCGAAAGTTACCTTTCCTCCTTTCGTTTAGATAATCTTTTCAAAAAATCTTTTGTTACCAGTCATGTGCCGGGAACATCCACTATCCATGTACCAAATATTGTTGCTGGACCTTTCTTTATTTTCCTGAAATTAAGAACAAAGTTAGACTTTCGGAATCCAAACTTGCTTGGATCCGAGATTTCCAGACAATAAAATTTTAGGTATCCACATTTTCTTAGAAAAATAAGCTTTATGAAAACCTAAGGATTGGATTTTGTTTAAGGAACAATTCTTTGCCCAGTGACCACCACATTGACACTTGGTACAAAATGGGGCACTTTGAGGAACAAAATAATTGTTACTGAAAACTGGTTTTGCATGGGTATAACCAAATCCGGATTTATTTCTTAAAGGTCGTATTTGGGAATACATCTTATCAAAATTTTCCTTACCATGGGTAAAGTTTGATAAACACTTCTTTAAGGAAAAAATTTCAGACTTGAGTTTTACAACCAAGTTTTTATCCTCAAAATCATTAGTTTTGGAACTAGAGTTAGGCTCGAAAACAATTTTCTTAGAAATTACTTTTTCTAATTCTTTAGAAAGTTTGTTCTTCTCAGAACTTACTTCCTCAAGATTTTTTGAAATATTTTCAAAATCAGCATTTTTCTTATCAAGATCTTTAGAAAGATCTGATATCTCTTTAGTAAGAATAGAATTCCTAGAGTTTGCCTTGTCAAGTTTCTTATTGAGTTTGGAATTCTCAATCTCAAGAAGTTAAGCAAACCTAGAGACTTCTTCATAAGTAGGTAAAGTATTTTCCTCATCAGAAGATGATTCTTCATCAGAAGAGTTATAATACTTACTATCATTAGGATTTAAAGAAACATTGGTCAATGATTCAGCATTTCGTACCTTAGCCATAAAACAAAGATTATTAATAGGTAATCTGGCTATAAGACCAAGATTCTTCTGTCCTGAAGATTCATATTCAGAAGATTCATCTGAAGAGTCACCACCACTGGCACTCCAGGTGTCATTAGCTTTCAAAACTTTCTTAGCTTTGGCTTTGTAATACTTCTTCCTGTTCTTGTCTGAATGTCTTTCCTTCCTTTCTTTCTTTCTGAGCATAGGGAAATCTGGTCTAATATGTCCAGCTCTTTTGCATTCATAACAAGTTACTTCTCCATCTTTCTTATCTTTCCTATCCTTTTTCTTATACTTGGATTGAAAGTTTCTCTGTCCAGCTATCTTGTTCATCCTTCAAGCAAGATTGGCTAGCTCATTTTCTGAAACTTCACTCTCACTAGATTCGGATTGGAAAATGACTTTCTTTGACTTGGATCTGGTTACTCTCTCAGGAGTCTTAGCTTTCATCTGATTAGAAGTTGTATTAAAAGCAACAGTACCATTTCCATTCTTCTTCTTGATGTTGTCAGCATCTCTCTTCATTCTAGTTTCATATTGTAGAAGAGTTCCAAAAAGCTCATCAAGAGTAATTTGAGTTACCTTCCTGTTCTCATCTATAGCTGTTCTCTTGGATTCCCACTCATTGGGCATAATGTCAATTATATTGTCCACAAGAGCTTCATCATCTAAACCTTTCTCTCCCATAGATTGTAGACTGTTGACAATAGTCATAAACCTTTGTTGAACTTTACAGATAGGTTCTCCATAAGGAAAATTGAAGCCATGATATTCAGCTCTAAGCATAGCTCTTCTAGTCTCAATCACCTTAGAAGTCCCAAAGTGTGTAACCTCTAACTTCTTCCATATACAATTAGCTGCTTCACAAGAAGGAATTTGGCTATATATATTTCTAGTCATTGAACATAGTAAAGTGTTGCGTACCTTATAGTTGAGTTGATATTCTTGCTTTTCCTGGTTAGTAAAGATTCTGACTTCCTTGTCAGGAATTTTATAATCACCAGTAAGCATGACAAAGTTATCTACACCAGTATTGATAAAAAATGTCTTCATACGATCTCTACAGTATTCATAATCATTACCATCAAATATAGGTGGTCTTGTAGGATTCAGATTGTCAATAGATCCAACATTAATTCCTGCCATACTAAAAAAAATAAATTTGCACACAAACTTGTTAGTAGCAAAGATTCGTAATAACAAAGTTCGGAATAGAAAAGTTCGGAATGGAAAAGTGAGCAAGAAAAACTTGTATGTGAGTACAAGTATTTCAGTAACCTTCTCTGATACCAAATGTAAGATTGGTATAGAGTAAGAGGTTTCCAACCTCTGATACCAATTGTAGGATCGAAATATAATATGAGATGCTCAATATACAATAGGGGGGGTGAATTGTATACTTTAAAAAATTCCTTTGGAACCTTTAAAGTTACTTATGAATAACTAAAGTTTCCTTAAGAAAAGGAAAAGGCTAAGTTTAACAAAGTTAAACTAAGTAAATTCACAACACCTCTAACACCGAACTAAACTTGGAAAGAGATTCCAAAAGTAGGTTCCAGAAATATGGTTCCGGAAATTGAAACTTAACAAAAGTTACAATATGAGATTCTACCTTAAAGCGTATAGAATCTAAATGAATCAGAGTAAGTAAGAAAGTATAAGAATGTTATACTTTCCTTAAGATACAAATTACAGCGGAATAAAAACAAGTAGTAAAACTACTAGTAACAAGATAATAGTCTTTTAACCCAAAGTGAAGGGTATCCAACAACCTTGGATAAAGGTCCCTTGATTTATACTTTCAAGCAAGTCTGTCTTACCCACACAAGGGTAAGCCCTCGATACGAAGATCGGAGTCTCTGTCTTGCTATCCCCGCAAGCCCTCAACTTCAAGGTAGTTGGCAACCTCTGTCTTTCTCAGCAAGAAAGCCCTCGATCTTTAAGGTAGTCGGAACCTCTGTCTTCCTATCCCCGGAAGCCCTCGAATGTAATCACCAACATTCGGAGTCGCACGAAGCTTTGAGAGTTAATAAGAGACTCTCTCTCTAGAAATCACTTCAACAGCATGTAAGCACTTTTTTCAGCAATCAACATCGAGCTCTTTCAAATGAGCTCCTATTTATAGGTAAGGTCGGCTCCTCTCCAACATTCATATTTTCCATAAAGATCGGAGGGACCTGTACACGTGTCACTTAGACAACGGTTAGTTTATAACAAAATGAACGACATTGTTTTATAACAAAGTGAGTGTAACTGAATGTACGACATCGTTTTAAACTCTAACATAAAGGTTCGGAATAGAAACTTCGGAGTGAAGGTTCGGAATGAATAAGTTCAGAGTGTATAAAACAATGATAATCAGATTCTGTTTAATAGGTGAATTCGGAATGAGAATTCGGAATAGGAATTCGTCATCAGAAATCGTAATGAGAATTCATCATCAGAATTCGTAATGAGAATTTGTCATCAGAAGTCGTAATGAGAATTCTTCATCAGAATTCGTAATAGGAATTCTTCATTGGAATTCGTAATGAGAATTCTTCTTCAGAATTCGTAATGAGAATTCATCATCAGAATTCGTAATGAGAATTCTTCATCAGAATTCGTAATGAGGATTCGGAATGAGATTTCTTCATTAGAATTCGTATTGCGAATTCTTCATTGGAATTCGTAATGAGAATTATTCATTGGAATTCATAATGAGAATTCTTCTTCAGAATTCGTAATGAGAATTCATCATCAGAATTCGTAATGAGAATTATTTATCAGAATTCGTAATGAGAATTCATCATCAGAATTCGTAATGAGAATTCATCATCAGAATTCGTAATGAGAATTCGTCATTAGAATTCGTATCCTGAACCTGGAATAGAACTTAGTCAGAGATCATATCCGGAATTCGGAATGAGACTTCCTTATAGTTCTTTATCCAGAATCTGAATACTAAACAGAATGCTTTATATCTAAGTTTTAATGATTCCGAGAAAATGAATCCGAAACTCATACTTAAGATAAATATGAATGAAAATATGATAAGGATAATTTTTCTTATAAAAGCGATTTTCCTTAAGAAAGAAATTTTCCTTATAAAAGCAATTTTCCTTAAGAAAGCAATTTTCCTTATAAAAGCAATTTTCCTTAAGAAAGAAATTTTCCTTAAAGATAAGGTGTTTGTGATTTTCAAAACAAGAAGGAATGGAAAAGTCATAAGGAAAACCTTATTGACTCAACAAGGCCCAACTTTTATTTTTGTCATTATTGATGATTAATAAGAGATTTACACAATGATAAAAGCCATGATCAATGGAATTGAATTAAAGAGTATACATAATGGATAAATTCTTGAACTGAAGTATAGGATCATCATATATTATTTACAACTAATATAAGCCATTAAATAATTACCTTATGAGAAATTATTTCTTTTTTGATGGATCTGGAAATAGATATACCCTATATCATCTGTTCATTGTATGAATCAAGAATAAATTCCCTATAGAAGTGATCCAAACCTATTCTATGAATCTCTGAACATCATCGTAAGAATCTCTAGGTTCCAGCATGCACTACTAGAAATATCACATATAACAAAGGTTTGAAACCATGGGTATAGACCATGAAACTGTGGGTATAGGCTATACCCATGGTTTCATGAACTATGGGATACTGAGGCATCAGTATATCCCTATACCCACAGTTTCTAATGAACTATTGGTATATCCTGAAAAAATTTCACAATACCCAAAATTTAAGTAAACCATGGGTATAAATTTTCAAATCACATCTAAAATACCCATGGTTTAATGAACTATGGGTATATATTCTTCTGTAAGTTATGTAGAAGTAGTTTTCACATATAATATACCCACAATTCAATGAACCGTGGGTATAGATTCTTCTCCCAGCATAGCAGCTACCCGCCATCCAATTTCCTGCCATCCTTCACTTGTAAAAATAGTAAAAACCTAAGTACAAACTAATTAAAATCTAGTTACGAACTTGTTACAAACCACAATCTATACCACAATCTATCATTAGTCTAAGAATAATCAAATAACACCCCATACACATCTACTTCATGTAGAAATTATAAAACATATACATTTTCTTCAACTCCTTGAAGGGTCTTTGACCATGGTAAGTATTAATGAATTTCTTACCTTTTTGGGTAATGTTATTCATGGGAGTTGATATATTTGATAACAAAACCATAAAACTATGGAAATATCCTAGTATCCAAAGGAAACTATGAAACTCAAACACCATATTTGGTGGAAACCAATCTATCATAGAATCTATATTCATGAGGTCAACTAATACCCTTACCATTGAGAATACCTTCCATGAGAAATGAACATACCAAATCAAGAACAATAACTTCAATGGTTTCCCATACTACTAATTCTTATAAAGTATGTTCTAGTTAATCATAAAATTATCATGATTTATCATCATTTATTCTATAAAAATTGATAATTTCACTAATAAAAGTATCCATAAACCTCTCTATATGAAAGATTTAGTTTAGGAGTGGCCTGAAAACAGTGTGTGTTATATATAAATGGATTGAAGAAGTATTGGTTAGGTTTTGGGAATTTGGTATGATATGTGTCTATGTTTAATTATATGGTTAATAACTATAGACTGTGTGTAATAGGGGTATATTTGGAACTTTTAAAGATAGTCAGGTACAGTACCATCATCATATTGGATAGTTTGATTTTGATGTGACCAGGTAGGTGAATCTTATAGTGGTGAGTGCCTATAGTTAAAATCCCCTTTCGTATGTTTGTTATTTAGGGTGATCTAGAGTGGACATATGTGTTTAGAATCATTATGGGTTTTTAGGAGTATGGTGAATGGAACACTTGAGTCTTGGTTAGGGTTGGGCAATGTCATGTCTGGATATAGCTAAATGAAGACTTGTTCTATGCTAGGGAGGTTGTGATGGCTTTGGTATTTGAGTGAGGTGGTTTAGTTATAGGTTCATCTAGGACTTGATTAATTGGGCATATTTGAGCTATCAAAGGGGTAAATTAAGGACCAAAGGATGCATTTGGAAATATAGTCCTACTTTTTGGACTTTTATATTGAATATAGAATCCACTATATACCCAGTGGAAATGTAATGGGTATCTAGTGGTCCCAATAACATTGGGGGGGAGTGTTGTTCTGTTAGGTCTAATAACTACCCAGTGGATTTGGAGCACATAAACAGTGTCTAGTTATTACGTACCTAAGGTTTACTTTAAAATTTAATTCGATTAATTAATTTGGTTTAATTTTATTTAAATGAGGATGCCTTATTTTGATTCCCCAATGAAAAGGGAGCTTGAAATTCCCCCTTTCCCTTTCTATCTTCTCCTCCAAAGAGGGGATCTTGTCTATCACATGTTGGTTCCAGGTTCTGTCTATTATAGGATATTTTCAGGGGAAATCCTAAGAATCCTTTTCCTTTATCCATCATATATTTCTTATTTTTTGTTTTTTTAGTGATTTTCAATGGAAATAATCATTTTAGTTCTTTTTCTTTGGTTTCTCAATCTCTTCCTCCTTGGTTCAGATTTGATTATGGGATTCAATATGCATGTCTCTAATAGTACTAGGTAGGCTGTGCCTAGATATTTCATTTGTTATTGGCATGTTTATGAATCATAGGATTTATGGTCATGAGTAGGGCCTTATGTGGGATTAGGAATGGTACCACTTATGATTTTCATTGTTTGCATAATACGCCTAGTGGTATCCCCCTATGATTAATGACAACCTAATCCATGTTTGGTCTACCCTTTCTTATTTAGCATCTCGATGTTTGCTTATAAAGTTTCAACATGATGTAATGAGTAGTATTTTGGGATTATTTTCTTTATATGGTTCCTTAGGAACATAATGGGTATGGATTGCGAGAGTGTGTGGTTATGTGGTCTACCTAGGATTACACAATTGGTAATGAAACCTATCACGAATAATGATTGATGTTTTCTATTTTTATTTTTTCCCATAGGGTAATGACGATTTCTTATCACCCTGGGGATGATGTCATTAGGGTCATGTGCATATGGGAAAGGGACCATGAGGTGGTTTTGACCATTGAATTTTAATAGTATCCATCATAGTTGGGAACCATAGGATAATGGGGTTAACCATCAATTTAAAGTAATGATATGTTGAAGTTGGACACAAGATCTTAGGGTGATTTAGATCATCATATGGGAGTGTAACTATGACTGTGTGTGAAACAATTTGGGGATGTTGATCTAGGAATTAAAGATTAGATTATGTTGTGTGGTTCTATGATGTCTCATTAACTATCTGGTCATTAGTATATTGATAAGATATTTCTTGGTATGAGATTAGGGGTGATAAATCATTTTCCCTTTGGGTTAATTTAGACCATGAGTGTATCACCCCTATCCAATACTAATCAAACCTAGTAGAGTACTCACCCATGTCTTGATGAGCATAGGATGGAGTGTGATATGTTGTTATTTTCATTACAATCATTTCAATTTTTATGAACTCATACAAATATGTATATTACAACTCCACTTGTGTTTGTTTATATCCTACATTTTTTTTATCACATTCATGAATAATAGAGGATATTTTCAATAGGTAGTCAAAAACTAGTTTAAAAATTCATCGAATATTTTTATGAGATAGAAAAAATGTATCAATATACTAACATTAGTTCTTTTTATAAAATATTTTTTTTCATTTCTCAAGTGCGATTTCAAATGAGTACCTTACAATATCAATGATCCTCAATATATTCTTGTATATTGATATTCTACTATACTAAAAGTACAATATATTCTAAGCACATAATATCCTTAATTTAAATTGATGAAACTATTATTTAAGAAGAATTTTAAATGATAAAAAGGGTATATTGAAATAATTGCATGTTTGTGTTACCAATGTCTAACAAAGACTGGATTTCTGATGTAAAAGACTCAAAGATAGATGAAAAATATTATATCTGAGGTTTTGAAACATATTAGAAATGTGGTTCATCAACACTAGTCAATTATTTTCTATTGGGGGGTTTGGATTGTTTGAAAACCTAGGAGGCCTCTGCCACTAGAAATCATAAAGTACAATCAATATATGAGTAGTCTCATTAAACTCAGTTGGGATTTGGATTACTAGAAAACCTTGTATTCCTTTGCCACTAGAACTCATAAAGTACAATCAATCTATGAGTATCCTCATTCAACTCAGTAGGGATAAAATACACACAATGGGTGTGTATACTGTCTTTAAAATTGGGTAAAGATCTACCATAAATTTATGGATCGAGATACTTCCTAGTGAGGCCCATAAATTGATATATCATCATAAAACTATCCATTAATTGGATGATAAAGCACTATAATAGGATCATCATAACACCAAATTTGTATCTATACTGGTTATCTACAAGGTGACATCCTACAGTTTGAAATGATGATCCTATGACTATTAAGGAATATCTAGTCGACATGACCCATGAAGAACATTGATAAAAATACAAATTTCAACATATATTATGCATATAATGTCCTATTATGTCTCTCAAATGATATAATATATTTATGTGTCAAGTAATAAATTAGTAGAGTCATGGGGAAAAAATTATTAGCCTACCTTACTTATGAAGAGTTTTGTGGTATATTAATGAAGCTTAAAATAGTCCAAATTATCATATATGAAAAAAATTGATCCTAAAAGTGAACATTCCATAACACCAATTGACATATTTAATGCTCCATAGTTCAAAATAAGTTTTTGTTCAATCATCCGATTAATTTATTGAATTGTATCTTTACAATCAATGCTAGATGACTCCCTAATCTACTTCAAAATCAGATGGAAATAAGATACCACCTAAAATAATAAGAGGGAAATTTAATGTTTTATAAACATTTGACAGAAAAAATGGGTACAACAAGCATGATAAATAAGTCATGAGAAAAAATAAATGATATTAGAGTTAACTTTTGGATGCATAACAAAACTACTTTACCTGTTGATCAAATTTAGATGGAACCATGCACTATGATCTCGAACATAAGATAAACCAAACCCAAACCATAGATTTTCAACCATGTAACTGAATTTTTCAATCATAGATTCTTAGAAGACTATTTTTAAGTATATAAAACACATTATATTGATAACACATATAAAATGAAATAACTAATAGGTCCCACTTACCTTATATAAATTTACATTTTTTCAAGATATGTCCAGTTATCCTTAATGCATATGAGTTCATGTATCATTAAAAAGGTCTCATAATTAATTACTAAATAAATCAAAAACAAAATATAAAATCAATATAATCAAGTTAAATATCACTAAGAAGCACCAAAATGATGTAATCCTTTACATCAAGGTATAAATGAACCATAGATGACTCTACCCACCCTATGAGAAAAAATCTCAAATTTCACACACATAACCCAAGGTTCGCAGGGGTTGGAAACTCAAATGACACACACAAACACTTCTCCATATATCATCTCCCTATGGAAAAAAATTTAGATTTATATTATGATAATAAAAAATTTAACACATCAAAAACAATAGATACTCTTAAATCAATGAAAAAAAAATACTCTATATAAATGTGATGTGTTGTTTTACCTTTTTTTAAAGTATTGTTGTTTCTAATTTTTACTATTTAAGAACAAAAAAAATGTAAAACAGAACAACAATACTCTTTAAAAATGTACACATGTTTTTATTCTATTTCAATTTTTTATAAACATGTAAGAGTATTGATGTTTCACATTTTCACAAACATCAATGGAAATAATGTAAAACGACACATCACACATTGCTACAACATGAAAATGAAGCATTTTATATGGAAACCAAACATTTGAAATCATCACATATTCTTCCATTAGGTGAGCTATTAATTCAAAAAGATGTAACAATATAGAAAAAAAATTCAAAGTGATAACATAAATACTAATACATGCCAATAAATAGATAAGTAACATCAAAAAGGAAACACGATATGATCCTATTATTTAATTACATAGAGTATAAGAACCCTAAACATGTGCTACAGATAAAGAGGTCAAAATCATTAGAGGAAAAGAACATGAAGGGAAATCTTATACTTACAAGGGGCCTCTCATTGATTCCATTTTCCATCCAGCTGCCATAATGTTCTACATTTAGGGAAGGGAAAGGAAGTTTCAAAGAGGTAAAATGATGTGAAAAACATACATATTGAAAATAATAAATTTTCATTGATACCAATAAATCTATACATAATCATTAATATACATTAAGATAGTTTTTTCCATTGATATTTTATATCCAAAAAATGAGTTCCCATACAGACTTTGTAAATCTTCTGAAACCCTGAACAAAATAAAATAGGGTGATGGGAAATAATATGAAAAGATAAAATATAACTAACATATAATGTGGAATAAAACCATGAAAATAGAATGCACCACACCCCTCTCTTTTTATTTCTCAAGATAAAACCTCCTTGCTTTCAAAAATCTATTGGAATGGATCTGTAAGGAGTTAAAAGACATTATTACAAGAAAGATGTAGGTTGAAGTAAAGGAAATGTATGTATAAGCTTAAGGAAATTACTGTTGTTATTATGGAATACATGGATGGACATATTCTTGATAGATACCCTTTTAATGTGATGATGGTGGAGTAGATATTCAAGGAATCCAAAGTCAATTCTTTATGAAAGGTGAATTCATTGACTTAAGAATATGTAAAATTACCTAAAGAATTCCCATTTTACACCCCCAATTAAAACATAATCCAAAATTTATTTCATTGTTTGAATAAATTAACATCATAAAAGAAGTGCACCAGTCAAAATAAATAATATCTCCAACACAAAACAAACCACACTGCACCTGTATATCAAATAAAACATACATGTATATCCTAATTCATACAAACAGTTTGTTCAAGTTCATAAATTAATGCACAAGTCTCTATGATAAGTAAAAAAATGGAGGGGATTTATATCCACCCATCACCATCATCCCAATCCACATCCTCATTCCCATCATCATCATCATCATCAACATCGTTGGCAACATCATCACCAACTTCACCATCTACACCATCATAAGTAGTCTCATCACCAACAGTAGCATCATCAACCTCTTCACCACAAACAAATCTATCCCCACCACCATCATCACCACTAGGACCCTCATGGGAATCAGACAAGACATCATTTAAAGAGTGAATTGATTCCATAAATAAATAAAAAGTATCAAAAGTCTCTGATGATAGCGACTGACTCAAAATTGACATAGATTTCATGAAATGTTCGGCCACCAGCTTACTTTTTTTACACTCATTTAAAGCTATTTTTTTCCTTAGATGATTATACATGAGTGATTTCAATCTCATAGGTTCGAGAGGCTTGAGAAGAGCTAGATGAGGACCAATACCAAGAGGGGGTGTTGTTTTTTCTGGGTCTACATCAGACTCTCCCCGGGTGCTCCACACCAAATACCCGACCCAAATGATCAGGTGGCCCTATGTTGTTAACTTCCTTCTCATCTAGGGACTCTAAGTAATATTGTTGAAATTATAAAAAACATATTAAATTATGAATTTCATATTAATATTTGAAAAATAGATAAAAAACATACAATCTTATCTTGTGATTGTCCATTTATTGCACTTGTATCCATTTTTTTCTACTGGAGAAAAATAATTTGGAATGAGGTATAGGACCAT
The DNA here is from genome assembly GCA_963277665.1 of Viscum album. Taxonomy (NCBI): domain Eukaryota; kingdom Viridiplantae; phylum Streptophyta; class Magnoliopsida; order Santalales; family Viscaceae; genus Viscum; species Viscum album. The sequence goes on along the minus strand of OY728132.1, from coordinate 1,685,824,986 downwards.
TGATTCCCAATACAACTTACTAAAATTGAGAAATGTAGAAATAAATATTACAACCATATATGATAAATTTCAAAATATGGATTCATGTAAGCTGTATCATAGACCAACAAACATTGAGTTAAATGACACTCATAAATGATTGGTGATTTTCTGAAGTGGGTTTCAAATAATTTTACTAATTTTGTAGAAAAAATAGACAAGCCTTCTCCTACTGGTATAATATGTCCTTTCTCAGAAACATGGACTAACCAATCAGAAGATATGATGAATTTTTTAGGACATGTTATCAATGAAATAAATAAGTGAATTGAAATCCATCAATGGTTCCAATAAAAAATATTTATGAATACATTTTGTGGTGAATCATTGTTGATGTAATATATTCTAGGTACTGAGGTGTGTGCTATTGGGTTTGGTCCAATTGGACATGTAATGGTAAATAAGTTATAATATAAACAAGGACATTATTTTAATTCACATGAAAGTACCTGGAACTTCTCATGCTCAAGAATTGTAGTTCTATCCATTGCACAATCATTAAATTTTATCTATACCCAAGCCCTATCCTTGACTTCATCACTAATATGTATCCATGATACCAGTTCCACCAGAATGATGTCATAGTATTTGGATAAAGTTTCCATGAAACTTCTACAGTGCCAAAAAAATTTACCTACCATTTGATTTTAAGGATTGTAATCCACTATAATATGAGTTCGTGATTCCCAGATTGTCACGACCTGTCCCCTAGGGCCCGTGCCGTGACTACCCCAAACCCGCATTCCCTAGGCCAGGGGATGGTGACTAGAACCGAAAGACAAATTCCCTAAAACAGGAAGGCATTTCCTTTAAGCCTTTACAACACATGGTCCATAAACACAATAAGAGGAAACTTTGAAGTAAACTGCTATAGTAAAAAGAGTTCTGAAAGAAAAGGGGGTCGTAATACAAGCCCAAATGTAAAAGTACAAATACAACTGAATGGAACAATACAACTGAAAAATAGAAAATAGCTATTGGGTCATCCTCTGAGGATCCTACCTGAATGGTAGGTACAGATCGACTCCTCAGCACTCTATGTATGATTGTCTCCTCCGCGTACAGCCTAGTCCTTGCTCTCTCAAACCTCATCCCAGCTTCTCATCATCAGTACAAGACACAACAAGGTGCGGGTGAAGCCCATGCAGGGGTGAGTATAACAATACCAAGTAAGGACTCTGAGACCCCCGAAGGTCTCTTATAATTCTACAATGGAAAACCACAAAGCATGATCTCAATCACAAATCAAAATGAAATAGACACATATCAAAAATAGTCTCTGCTAAAACCAGGTTTTCAGTGAAGTATAAAAGTACAGATGATTAGTCGTGAAGATAGATCATCTTATTCTGTCAAGAGGCACTACTTCTGACCATACAAAGTCTGACCCACAAAAGATCGAAAGGTACTAACCCCTGCAATAACCCACATAGGATCTGATCCACCCCTGATCGATAGGTAACTAACCCCCATAATTACCCACATAGGATCTAATCCACCCATGATCTGTATATCTCTGAACCACGAAGGGCCTCTCTAAGGATGGTCCTCGTCAAACCACGAGGTGTTGATCCACACAAGACCACTAGGTGCAGATCCACACATGACCACTAGGTTCTGATCCACAAAGGACTACTAGGTGCTGAACCACACAGTACTGCTAGGTGCTGACCCATACAGGATCGCTCGGTACTAACCTCCATATAATTTGTCGACAACCTATGCCTCACTGCCGGCAACTGGATTTCTCTCACTCGGTGTGCTCGAGTTCCATAGAATATGCCCTCAATATATTGGTCGTACCTTGACCACCACTAATCTCCATAAAGGAGTAACCTAAAGAACCACTATGTCATAAGGGTTCCAACGTGACAGACAGTGCATTAATCGGACGCCCGACCTGTGAGTTATATGCATTTTAGCTTAGGGGGCCCGATTGGATTTAGGTTCGATCCAACCCGGTCATACTCAAATTATCTACAAAACTCAATATTATTATACCAAAAAGGACCCTATTGATCTAAGGATCCCAAAACCGTATACAGTTCATCAAGAGGATGTCTGGTTCTCAAGATATGGCCCTTTAAGCGTTTCTAGGCCTGTTGGGGCCTGGGTATGGTCAGACTTGGATGGACTGACCCAGTCCAACCCGGTCTGGGATGGGACACAGCGGGCTCGGCCCGGTCCTCAAGGGTGCGTCCCACAAAGGGTGTCCTATAAGGGGTGGCCCAGCCCGTAGAGGGAGTGGCCCACGAGGGGGAGGCCGTGTAGGGTGGCGAACCGGTTGGGAGGCGGCCAGATAGGGGGGGTGACCCGCTAGGACGACAGCCAGGCCTCAGTGGAGCGTGGACCGGCCCGAGGTGGGGTGAGGTCTAGTTTGCGGTCTTCCCTAGCCATCATGGGGGTGTTACCCCCCGGTCTCTCGAACTTTCTAATGGCCTAGAGGCCACTCGGTTTGCGATGTTGCGGTGCCACCCAGTCGCCACGGAACCCGCTAGAGTCACAGGTTCTGCCTCCGCCGTGGCTTTGGCCATGAATTCTTTTACACTAGAAGTGCACTGGCACACTGCCTCTCTTTCCACAGATGACCGAAGTGCCGACCGCCTCCTCCGTCTGCCGTGGCTGATGAGCTGCGACCCTCTCCTCACCAGCGGCATGCGGCAGTTTGCTATACTTCCTTCACGATCGACTGATACTGGTTGTTTTGATTATCGCCACAACTTTGTGCCACTGACTCCTCTTGTGGCGTGCATCGGAGAACACCTTCTTTATAGCTGGATGGTGTCACCACACTAACATTATTCTACAAAGAACACAAGGGTGTATCGAAGTAGCATAGGGTCCAGGCCGGGTTCATTAGGCCCGCACCCTCCGTGTTAGATCATAAAAAAGAGGGAGGATAATGGGTTCAATAAATTCACATGAAATAAATAGAAATCAAAACCCCTACCTCATAAACCCGTTAAAGAATGTCTGCGCTTGAAGGTGGGTCATGTTCTTCATTCTCGCAACAGGTTCCCAAGGATACCACTTGTACGTCGTTCTCCAGTTCATGGTTTGGTGTCACCCCTCACCTCCCACTGGGATTAGCATCGTCCTCTAAGGGTCTGACATCACGATGCTACTTCAGCACTTCATTTCATGGAGAATCTGTGCCGATAGCCCTCACTAAGCTCCATATATAAAGGAGAGGGGGAGGGTAATTAACGATGTGGAAAATTAATGAGAGCTCATAAATTAAGAACCTTCCTAATTACCCAATGACGTAGTTGCTTAGGATTGGCCACTCAATCCATTTATTGGCTTGACACATCACTGGACCCAACCATTTCTTTCCCGTTGGAGGATATGAAATAAAATAATAAAATTATTTTATTTCATTTTATTTTAAAAGTCACAAAACATAACTTTTTCGTTGGACCTACTATGGTCAAAGTAAAGCCTCCCTTAAGCGAATCTCGGCGCTGCGAATTCAACAGTACCCTCATATTTTTAATTCAAGTAACATTTCAAAAGATAGAAAATGTATCTCATGCGTTTACTGAACGTACCTTAAAAAAATTTCAGAAATTCATTCTGGGTACTCTGGGTCTCAGAATTAGGTGTTGTAAATTTTTGAAGACTCGTAATAATTACATATAATAAAAAAAATACATGAAAAATTTGGGTCTGTACTTTCTCCCCACCTTATGTATTTTCAACCCTGAAAACCAAAACATAGACTAAGAAAACAAATGGGCGTACTGAGCATGAATCTCAGCCTCCCTCTCCCAAGTGCTCTCCTATAGGTTACCGTACTGCCAGCGAACATGCACCAGAGGTATCGACCACCCATGGAGGTCTCACTCCTGTTGATCTTCAATCTCTACTGGAACCTCCGTAAATGTCTCCCCATCATCCAAGTCCAGCTCGCCATGGTTGATAATGTGAGATGGGTCGTGCACGTATATCCTCAGCTGGGATATGTGGAAGTCATCATCCACTCTCTCTAACTACAATGGAAGTGCAAAGTGGTATTCCAACTCACTTATCCTCTTAAGTACCATAAATGGTCTGATAAACCTCAGTGATAACTTTTTTCCTCGACCAAATCTCTATAGTCCCTGCTGAGGGGAGAGTCACAAGAATATGTGGTCCCCCTCATGGAACTCCAAAGGTCTCCATTTTCTGTCAGCATAAGAATTATGTCTGCTCTGTGCAGTCTTCATCCGGTCCTGGATGACCTACACCTTCTCAGTGGTCTCTCGTACCAACTCTGGACCCATAAGTACTGACTCCCCTGGGTATGTCCAACAAAAAGGCGATCTGCAAGGTCGATCGTACAAGGCCTCGAATGGTGCCATCCCGATGGTGGAGTGATAACTATTTTTTTATGAAAACTCCACCAAGGGAAACTGATCCTCCCAACCCTGGCCAAAATCTAGGATGCATGCACAAAGCATGTCCTCTAGCGTTTGAATGGTCTACTCTGTCTGACCATCCTTCTGAGGATGAATGACAATGCTCAAATGTAGATGAGTCCCAAACACCTCCTACAATCCCTTCCACTTCTGGGATGTAAAAAACGTTTCATGGTCAGAGACAATCATTGATGGCACCCCATGAAGTTTCACAGTCTCCTGCACGTAAAGGCATCCAAATCCCTCTACTAATCCTTGCTCTCAGATTGGTAGAAAGTGGGATGAATTGGTGAGTCAGTAAATGATCACCTAGATAGAATCATATCCCCTAGACGTACGTGGAATCCCTATCAAAAAGTCCATGGAGATACCAACCCACTTCCACTCCAACACCTATAGTGGATGAGATAAGCCTGATGGAACCTGATGCTTGGCTTTCACTTGCTGGAAAGTGAGGCATCGTGAGTCAAAATTTTCCACTGCCTTCTTCATCACTGGCCACCAGTGCTGATGCTGGAGGTCCTGGTACATCTTCTCCACACCAGTATGTACTACTAGAGGGGATGTAATGAAATCCCTCAACACCTCCTCCCATAGCGCCACTAGTACCATGGTATGTACTTTGAAGAGGATGATGTGCTCCTCACCTTCAGAAAATCCATTAGGTGCCTGTCTTGAGGATATCTGAGCACATCAATGCTCGCAGTCAAATTCCCTAAGCTGCACCTTCTTGACTCGATAGAGGATTAGGGGAGTGACTGTCATAGATTGAAGGTAAGCTGCTCCATCTCTATTCATGAAGGATATATTCAATGTGGATAACTGCTCTGTCACCTCACTCAGCAACTATATACCAAACCCCCTACTGAGTGCCTCTGATACCACGTTCCCCTTCTTATAAGTATAGACTATCTTAAAGTCATAGTCTTGGAGTAACTCTAGCCATCGCTTCTCTCTAAAGTTCATATCCTTTTGGGAGAAGATATACCAGAGACTCTTGTGATCAGAGTAGGGTGTGAAATGTTCGCCCATAATGTAATGTCACCACATATTCAAGGAGAAGACCAGTGATGCTAACTCCAGGTCATTTTTAGTGTAGTTCTGATCATGTTTTCTTAGCTGTTCTGAGCCATAGGTGATCAATGCATGATCCTGCATCAGGACACACCCTAGTCCGATCCCTGATGCGTTACAGTAGACTACATACCCAACACCCTCTTCTGGTAGCCTCAAGATGGGGTAACTCTCCAGTATCTTCCTCAGATCTTGAAAACTCTATTGTAATCTCTTTGTCTACATGAAGGGATTCCGCTTCTTCGTCAATGCTAACAGGGGTTCCAAAACTCTAGAAAAGTCAGGCATGAATCTCAGGTAGTATCCAGCCAACCTCATAAAACTCCGCACCTCAGTCACACACCTGGGTGGCTCCCAAGAAATAATAGAATCTATCTTCACTGGATCAACTGCAAATCCAGCCTCCGAGATAATGTGTCCCTGAAAGTGGACCTCCCGTATCCAAAACTAGCAGTTTGAGAGTTTACCATAAAGCTGGTGCTCTCGGAGTGTATCCAAAACTATCTATAGATAATAGTCATGATCTTTTTCCGTCTCTGAGTATATCAAGATGTCATCGATGAACACTACCACAAAGCGATCAAGGTTTTGATGAAAGATCCTATTAATGAATCCCATGAACATTTCTGGGGAATTGGTAACATCGAACGACATAACCAAGAACTCAGAGTGCCCATATCGACATCTGAAGGCCGTCTTCTACACATCCTCATCTCGTATCCTAATTTGATGATAGCCTGATCTGATGTCTATCTTTGAAAACTAGTGATCATAGTTCAGTTTATCAAAAAGATCATCAATCCTAGAGAGTGGATACATGTTCTTAATGATCACCCAGTTTGGGCACCGATAGTCCACACAGAGTCTCAAACACCCATCTTCCTTCTTGGCGATCAAAATTAGGGCTGACCATGGAGAAACACTGGGACTTATAGACCAATTTCCCTACAAGTCCTCCAACCGTACCCATAACTCATGAAGCTCCATGAGAGCCATATGATATGATGGTTTAGATATTGGTGCCGTCTAGGGGTATAGGTCAATGTAAAATTATACCTCTATGCGTGGAGGTTGTCCCAGAATATCATCAAGAAGGACATCAGCATACCATTCCACCACTACAGGATAGCTCAGACTCTCAACATCAACTGCACCGAGGGTAAGGCTAGCCAACTGATGAGTAATCGGATGCACCCTCCTCTGGGTAAGTATATACTATGCTACAAAGGTTCCCTTCTCACTGGTGAAGGAAAACCTGGTCCCATCCGCACGGACACACCGCACTATGTGCCTAATACAGTCAATTCGAGCATGGACCGTTGATAACCAGTTTATACCCAAGATGATGTTTTAAGACCTCGACGACACTACTATGAGATCCCATCCAAATCTCTCGCCTCCTAGAGTAAGCTCACACTACCAACACCGGTTTGTTATATTTTAATCTGCTCCCGTTGGAGTCTCTAGCTGTAAGGATCGAGCCAACGGCTTCACCAGAATCTCCAAGATTCGAACGAGGGATGTGGAAATAAAAGAGTGACATGACCCTATGTTTATAAGTACTCTATCTAAGGTCGAGTAGACACAGATCGTACCTATAATCATCTTCAGGGCACCGTGGTTGTAGGCCTCAGCTTCCTGGAGCTGAGATCGTCTCTACCCTCATGCTCTTTGTGGTTGGGGTGGACCACCTGGTGGTGGTGGTGGTAGAACCTCGTATCGCCGCCCACCTCCTGCTACACGGTCATCTCCTCTACCACATCCACCACTCTGCAGGCCTCCACGTTTGTACCTCTGCCTCTACCACGACAGTCCCTCAGCCGTGTGCTAGTCATCCATATGGTGGGCCAGGCAGTTGCGAGCCATGTGACCCTACCCGCCACATGTGTAACAATGTTTTTCCCTCATCTGACTTCCTCTAACTCGAGAGCCCCACACCTCCAACCCTGTGTCTTAGGATCATCTACATGAAGGTTTGGTCCACTTGGACCTCTATGTCATCTACCTGATGCCTGCTATAGACGACTCTTCTAGTTGACATCTGGTGGTGGCTCTCACTATGGGTGCCTGCTTATCTAGGAATCTCTCCACCAATAGATCTCTCTCTAGAACCCCATCTTGAGTCCGTATAATGAGTGATACTATTGATGTTATGATCTCCTATCGTAGAACCTACTCAAAGGTATAGGCCCTGATGAAAGTGTCTCGTACCATGTCAGTGGAGTATCAGGAGAGATCAGTGAACGATGCTGAGTATTGGGCCACTGTCATGCTGCCCAGCTATAAGTGTAGTAGTTCCTATATACACATAGAGAGTAAGTTCACTGGAAAGAAATCTACTCTAAAAGGCTCTTGAAGTCCGCCCAGATAAGGGTCACCTCATCGTGTATATATAGCATCAAGCTCCACCATCTCCCTATTGCTGCATAGAAGAGACTGACTGCTAGGATCACTATAATGTCAGTTTCTATCCCAAAAAAGCGAAAAACTCTGACTACAGCCTCCAGCCAGTCCTCAGCCACCAGTGAGTCCATCTCACCTCAAAACCATGGAGGCCTCTACCACTATAACTTGTGCAATGCGCTCAGTCGGCGTACACCCTATTCTGGTGGGGTTGGGGGCAAGAGCTGTCCAATGGGTTGTGGTGCTGCTAGTACACCACCTGAAGGTGCTAACACTGTAATAGGGCCCTGCACCGAGGCCTCATCGCTTGGTGGACCATGATCGTGTACTCCCTTAGGAATCCTAGATGGTTGTCTATGTGGTGGCATCCTGAAAGAAAACAGGTGTTCCACTATCAATAAGTTATACCAGATGAGATAACTCAAAGATATCACAAGAAAAACTCTACAAAATCACACACAATCAGTGCTTCCGTATACTGAGTCGGAAATCCGAATTTAGGGTCCTAGTGTATGGATACATCAGCTGCCGCACCAACACTAGAATCCTCGAACATAAAACCACACTCATAACACTCAACACTATTGCCACATTGAAAATATTAGAGTCCTAGTTCTTCTGTAGAACCGAATCCCTTGATACCACTTTTTCGTGACCCGTCCCCCGGGGCCCGTGTCGTGACTACCCCAACCCCACCTTCTATAGGCCAGGGGCTATAGACTAGCATTGAAAGGTGTATTCCCTAAAACGGGATGGAATTTTCTTTAAACCATTACAACACATGGTCCAGGAACACAACAAGAAGAAACTGTGAAGTAAACTACTGTAGTAAAAAGAGTGATGAAAGTAAAGGGGGCCAGAATTCAAGACCAACTGTAAAAGTACAATTAAAACTGAAAGGAACAATAAAAATGAAAAAAGGAAAACAACTACTGGGTCATCCTCCAAGGATCCTACCTAAAGTGTAGGTATATATCACTTACTTAGAACTACACATCCTCCTGTCTCCTCTGTGTACCGCTTAGTCCTAGCTCCCTCAAACCTCAGCCTAGCTGCTCGTTGTCTGCATAAGACACAACAAGGTGTGGGCGAAGCCCATCCATGGGTGAGTATAAAAATACCCAGTAGAGACCCCAAGAACCATGAAGGTCTCTCAGAATTCCACAAAGTAAAACCACAAAGCATGATCTCCATCACAAATCACAAAGCAATAGGCGCAACTCAAAAAGTGTCTCAGATCAAACCAGGTTTTCAGTGAAGTATAGAAGTACAGATGATTAGTCGTAATGCTAGATCATATTATTCTGTCCAGACGCATTGCTTCTAACCATACAGAGTCTGACCCACATAAGATCGAAAGGTACTAACCCCCAAAATGACCCACAAAGGATCTGATCCACTAAGGATTGATAGGTAACTAACCCCCACAATGACCCACACATGATCTGATCCGCCCCAGATTGATATGTAACTAGTCCCCGCAATGACCCAAAAAGGATTTGATCCACCCAGGATCGATATATCACTGAACCATGATGGGTCACTCTAGGGCTGGTCCTCATCGGACCACGAGGTGCTGATCTGCATAGGACCCCTTAGTGATGATCCACATAGGACCACTAGGTGCTGACCCACACATGATCGTTTGGTACTAACCTCCGTATGATCTGTCTCCAACCTCCACCTCACTGCCGCCACTGGATTCTTCACACCCGGTGCGCTAGAGTTCCATAGAATCTGCCCTCGAGATATCGATCATACCTTTACCACCACTAATATTTACAAAGGAGTAAACCAAAGTACCTCTATGTCGTAAGGGTTTCAACATGAAAAATAGTGCTTTAATCATACACCCGGTCTATGAGTTATATGCATGTTAGCTCCGGTGGCCCGATTGGATTTAGGTTCGATCAAACCTAGCCATACTACAACTATCTCCAAAACTCAAGAGGAGTATACAAAAAATTACCATCTCTATACAAGGATCCCAACGCCACATATGGATCATCAAGAAGACGTTTGGGTCTCAAGATATGCCCCTTTAAGTGTTTTTGGGCCCGGTGGGGCCCATGTCTGGTCCGAACCAATTGGACTAACCCAGCCCGAACCATGGGGCAACGCTGGGCTTGACCTGCTGGGACGAGGTCCGGACCGACCCACAAGGGGGCGGCCTGCAAAGGGCGGTCTGCAAGGGGAGGTCAGACATGTATAGGGTGCGGCCTGTGAGTGGGAGGCCCGGTTGGGCGGCGGGCCAGTTGGGAGGCAGCCCACTAGGGTGGTGTCTCGCTAGGGAGGTGACCTTCTAGGGCAGTGGCCAGGCTATGGTGGAGTGTGGTCCGGCCAGAGGTGGGGAGTGGTTCGGTGTGGGGTCCTCCCTAGCCAACGTGGGGGTTTGACCCCCCGGTCCCTCGAACTCCAGAATGACCCGAAGGCTGTTCAGTTTGAGAAGTGGCGACACCACATGGTCACTGCCTAGTAAACACGGAACAAGCCAAAATTTCAGGTTCTACCTCCGCCACAACTTTAGCCGAGACATCTTGTCTACCGGCGGTGCACTAATCACACCGCCTCTCATTCCATATCCGATCAAAGTGTCGGCCGCCTCCTCTGTCCGCTGGAGCTGATGAGCCGCAACCCTCTCCTCACCAGTGGCGCGCGACGGAGTACCATACATCCTTCGCGGTTGGCCGGTGTCGGCCGTTTTGATAACTGCCACAACATTGTGCCATAGCCTCCTCTTGCAGTGAGCGTCGGCACACACCTTCTTTATAGCTGGACGGTGTTGTCGCGTGGGTGTTATTCCATAAATAATGTAAGGGTGTAGCAAAGTTGTGGAGGGTTTGGGCCGGGTTCGTTAGGCCTGCGCCCTCCGCATTAACTCATAAACAAGATGAACGATAAGGGGTTTAATAAATTCACATGAAATAAACAGGAATAAAAACCCCTACCTTGTAAACCCATTGGAGAATATCCACAATTGAAGGTGGGTCTTGTTCTTCGGTCCCGCAACAGGTTCCCAACGATGCCACTCATACGTTGTCCTCCGGTTCGTGGTTTGGTGTCACCCTTCACCCCCACTGGGATCGGCTCCATCCTCTAAGGGTCTGGTGTCGCGATGCTCCTTCAGCTCTTCGTTACTTGGAAAATCTGGGCCGATACCCCTCCATAAGCTCCATATATATAGGAGTGGGGGAGGGTAAGTAACAAGGTGGGGAATTAATGGGGGATCATAAATTATGAACCTTTCTAATTCTCCAACGACGTCGTTACTTAGGATTGGAAGGTCAATCTATTTATTGTCTTGAAACATCACTAGGCCCACCCTTTGTGTGTCCGTTGGAAGATATGAAATAAAATAATAATATTAGTTTATTTCATTTCTTTTAAAAGTCACAAAACTTAACTTTTTATCTAGACCTACTGCGGTCAAAGTAATGCCTCCCTTAAGAGAATCCCAATTCTGTAGATTCAACAGTTCCCTCATATTTTTAATCCGATCAAAGGTTCAAAAGTTAGAAAACACCACTCTCGTGTTTACTAATCGTACCTTAAGAAAGTTCAAAAATTCATTTTGGTCACTCCATGCCTTGGAATCATGCGCTGTCAATTTTCACATACTCGTAATAATTCCATATAATTAAAAAAATTTACATCGAAAATCTGGGTCATTACATATCATCCCATATACGAGTGCACCCACATCGCCTACTAATAGATCCCACTAAATAAGATAAGAAGGGGAAAAAATAGATATGTGATGATACAACATGACAAAAATGAAATGATATAATTTGACACGTTTATTATAAAAAAAAACCTAACAGAGGCTCCTGAATAGGGTATGAAGAATCCGTTGACTATTTTGGATTAGCGGCCTCTGAAGGAATTATCTGTTCCACTGCATGCTCTGGATGATCTTCATGAACTAGAGTGGAAACTGAAATAATAGAATCAATATATGTAGGATGGATGGTTGGAAAAAGAGGTGGTGTAGACATGTTAGAATATGGGTAGTAGGTATGGGGATACATGAATGGATATGGATATGGTAATGCTGGGAACATCAGTCAAGTCAGTGTAGACATGGAATGGGAAGAATATTATAAATGATATGATGATGGGGAATTGGATGGGAACACCCCAAGAGTCTCAAGAGGAGGAAGAACATGTTTGGTAGATGGGATGTCCACTGATGGGTCTTTGTGGGAAGTGGTAAGACATGTGCTCCTTCTAGGTCTAGGAGGATCCCTACTTGGACCCATACTGGTAGGAGGAAACTCTAGAGTTGTATATCCATAGAAAATTAATTAAATTATATGAACAATACATTATATGTAATGCATAATATTAATATTACAATTATTATACTCACTAAAGGCAACCCACACTCACCTCTATTAGGATCAACATCAAATAATCTCTTCTTGGAAGATTCTATAACATTATTCATAATAATAATAATAAGGGAATGTAAATTTTATTGAAATTGTTTTTACAAATCAAGCTTACAACTTAGAAGTAAAAGATGAAAAACTATGTCATAACATCTTTTAGTAATGATAATTTTAAACAATGTTATACATTTTTAAAGAACTGCTTTAAACCCAGTTTTCCGAATTGAAATAAATATAATTAAGTGAAAGGAAACCAAATAATACTTAAATAGACATATAATTCCAAACTAAAACTAAATCAAAGTAATTAAATTAATACCAACCTTCTAAACTCATGTCAAGGTAAACTGAATGAACTCTGGACATATATGGTTTCTTCTATAAATTACCCTCCACAACCTTGGGATCAACATAAACTTTCACAATGGGACAATTTGTGTCATAAAATAAAATATTTTGGTCAAAACCTATTGGTGCATCAATGGTGGATATTTCAACCCCATCATCCTGAAGAATATGTCTTGAGATTTATTCATTAATGACCTTGTAATCAGGTCTCATATGATCTTTCACATAAAACACTTGTTTTTCCATTGATTCCAAAATGTATGGTTTATCAGTATGAAGTAATTGACTCATGTCAATAACTCTAAATCCATAATTATCAATAAATGTACCTTACCACATCATTGAATGAAACCATTTACATTTCATCATAGTGACTCAACCTTGAGAGTAATAATCCAATAACAATATTTTCTCAACCAATCCATAATAATCCACATCTTCATATTGAGGTCGACTATCTAATGCATTGGCATAATAATATGTTAAAATAGTTTACATAACACCATCATGATGTGGTCTCATTTTCACCGCTCTATCAGTTGTAGAAAATTTATGTTCTTTGATCATTAACGGTTTGTAGTCACGAACCAAAGAATTGGGACCAAAAGCCGATACTCTTAATTCTTGAGAAATAGAGTTAGTAGGTGACCTCAATACGTAAAATAGATATGAGCAATACAATTAAATGTATATCTATAATTTAATATATTTAAATTAATGGTCATACATTTTATTTCAAACAAGATGGAAGCTCTTGGCTGTGCAAAGCCTCTCTCTTTCTCAAAGGAAAGATCAGCAAACTATACTTATAAATTTTTTATGTTCCCTACATAAAATTATAGTAAAAGGTTAATGTATATGTCAAATGAAGTAGTATGATATAACATATTGATATCAAAATTACTCACTTGATATAGTCATTTAACAAACCACAATTAAACAAGAGTGTGCGATGTGCCATATCCTGCTCTTTAAAGTTCAATGTAACCAATGCATATAACCAGAAAATTCTTCCTGCTTGAGGAAGATAAGGAAATGAGGGATGAATTTACTCATAGGACTCATCTTCATTTATTATTGGCTGATTATGTATTGTGGTCACATCAAACACATACATTGAACAAAAATATATAAATTCTTTGTCCAGATAACCCCTCACAATGGAATCTTTAGGATAATTCTTGTTTTGAACATATGATTTCATTGTGCACATATTTCTTTCAAATGGATACATCCACAAAAAAGAGACCAGTCCCCCAAGAAGTGTCTTAGTTGGAAGATGAACTATTAAATTCAGTATGCATGTGAAAAATTATGGAGGAATATTTGTTTCTACCTCACATAGAATTAATAGTTCCTCTTGCTGCATTTTTATCAAGAATAACTTAGAAAAAGTTTTATCACAAAGGTATCTAAAAATGGAACAACCAAATCACTATCACCCATAAATTATTGGATATAAAATGCTGAATTTCTATTGGAATCGATTCATGAACAATGATGTGATAATCATGAGTTTTTAGGGATTTCAATTTCAAATCTCTTCTATTGAATCATTCAGATAAGTTTTTGGAATATCCATCAGAAACCTTGTTATTCTATAATATTTCCAGAAATTGATCTTTCTCTTCCAGTGTCATCACATAAAAAGCACAAGGAACTTTCCATTTGTTTTCACTAATACACACAGGATGCAGTTCTGGTCGAATAACCTAATCTAACAAGTCTCGACAAGATCAAAATTCATCTTTGGTATTCCCATTGATATTCAGAAGAATTTTAAGAAAAATTTTGCATATATTTTTCTCAATACGCATTAAATCTAAACAATGACATACCAATTTGGTAGACCAATATGGAAAATCAAAAAAAAATACTTCTCTTTTTTCAATAGTACGTGGCTTTAGTATCAACATTATTGCTCTTTTTAGATTTCAACTAACCTTTACATGATGAAAACTAAAATATTTCAATTCATTAATCACATCACTTATTGAAATATGTTGAGTTAGTTGTTCAGTGACAACAATATTATCAAAACTTAGACAATTCTTCCTGTATTGAAGATTCATTGGAAAAAATCATCGATGCCCCCTAAAACTAAAACTATAATGACATTTAAGTCTTCTTGATCATGTATTCTTCATAAAAATGGGACATGATTTTTTCCCTTCATGCTCTACCCAGACATCATTGAATAATAAGGGAAATTATTTATAGTCAATAGAAGGCACCACACATCAGTAATGTATTCTTTTAAGAAGCATCGAATGTCCGCACACCCAAATGCCAAAATTGTTTCAACTATTTTATTAAAGGATGAAAGTAGATCTGTATATAATTACCACAACAAAAAGGTCCATATATTAGTGTACTCAAGAATGTGAAAGTTTTTTTCATACACATATATGGAGGAAGATTATAAACATGAATAAAAACTAGCCATGTGTTGTGAGTAGTAATCATCTAAAAAAATAGATGAAAACCATCATAAGACAAAACCAACCTGACATTATGCACCTCAGCTACAAAATCAGGATGTTGTGCATAAAATTTCAACCTTGATAATACATCTATATGATGAACCAACTAATAATCACCTTTAATTATTTTATCATCAAGACATATCATATTGTCTAAAAATTCTTGCAGACATGTATAGATTTTGAAGTCTGGGAGTCAATGGAAAGTGCCACATGACTTTTTGTGGAACAAAAAATGGTTTTCCATCTATATTTGTCTTCCATCAAGATTTAACACATTATTTACAGTCATTAAGATCAGTTGTTTCCTCCCAAAATAAACTGCAATCTTTTGGACAAGCAAGGACTTTATTACATGAAAATCCAAGCTTCTTAATTAACTTCCATGCCTCGTAATGATTTGAAGAAATATCTACACCATCAGGAAGATCGTCCATAAAAAATGTTAGAATATAATAAATGGTTGTATTTGACATTCCACATACAGTTTTCCCATGATATAATATAATTAAAAATTCCATGTTGGTCGTTTTAGTATATTCTTGATATACTAGAGTTCTGGCATCATCCTTGAAATTTTTCACACTCTCAACTTCGTCTTCAATATTTTCCTCATGTGTAATGATATCAGTCCCTTCTTCCATAGGAATACTATCTATCTCGGGATGATACTCAAATGGAAACTGATCAAATATAAAATTTTCTATATCACTTATTTTATTTCGTTCATGAATAGTTGGACATTTCCCTATCTCTGCATGGTGATACCAAACATAACAGTTTGTTTGAAATTTAAATTTCGTTAAATGGTATATAAATTATTCCCTTCTTAACCATGGTCTTCCAACACATTTATAGCATGGAAAATGTACACAACTTCCATCTAAAGAATTTTGAAATAAAAATTCTAAAAAATTCTCCACATTATTTTAAAACTAAGTTGAAATCTGATTGGTATGATACATCCATCTTCTATCCATTCTATAACAAGGAAAAAAATTATATTCCAATAAAAAATGTAAACCATAATTTAAAAATTCATTATAATCACTTTTATTATTATATTAATGAAATCATAATAGTAGCTAGAAAAACAAATAATAAGATAAAAAACATATTCTATAAGCGATGAACAATATCTATTTGTAGCACTATATTCAAAAGTGTAAGACTGGGAAATCATATTTAAAAATTAAATTGATAGCTTTACTTGAGGCTATATTTGTTTTTTTCTTTTAATTATGTTTTTAGAATCAATCAGAATCTCATTATGTATATATCATATTTCTCAATTAATTATTTTCAAAAAATACACAATACTAGTAAATTGTGTCAAGAATGTGATTTTTTAAAATAAACTGTTAAAATATCAGGGATTTGGTAAATACTATGTTTCTAACTCTTATACTCGCTTGATATTATGTGTAATGTGTAATATTATACATATTTAATAATTATTTTAGTCTAAAGAATATTTTATGTTCAATAGTGAAACACTAAGATCATTATTCTTCTATAATCCTTTGTGAAGAGTCATTAATATCAAATATATTATAAAAATAAAATCAAAGAGGCAACCTATGAAAGAAATTTTTGTTATTATAAATAACCAAACAATGAAATAAAGAGGGAGTGAATTGAAGATGAAATAAAAATAAATTTTTATCCCACCAGATAATAAAAGTTTATTAGGGGACACAATTTTTAATTAAATAGAATATATCATAGCATAAAAAAAATTAAAAAAGGGATATATAATATAAAAAATAAAATTATTAGAACATAAAAACATAATAGTTAAATCTAATTAACATTTTTATTGAAAGTGATTTATTTTTTATCACCGATTTCAACCCATTCAGTATTAGAGATACAATTATTTCCCCTATCCTATAAAGGGATGATCAATAAGGTAAACCATAATAGGCCAAAGAAGGTTCCATGTCTATGATAGAGTGATATGTTTCATTATAGTTTAACTATACCATGATAATGTTATCATACTATATCTAGCTAGAATCTAACAAACAATCCTTTTTTTAGATCCTTTAAAACATAAAATTATTAATTATCACAGTCATTAATCTAATGGGGATATTTCTTAATTGCCCATTATTGGGTCATGAATTCCTCCTACAATCACATCCATAACTAAGATGTGAACCAAGTGTCTTGTTATGAAGTGACCTTATATAGTACCTCATACAATCAGAAAATATAATTTATTTATAAGAATCAAAATCCATCTACTAAACTCTAACCATGAATAGGGATAGAATATTATTACATGATTTAGTCTCAAAACTAGAAAAATACTTTCTATGGTTGGTACGATGTGCCAATAATAGATTCTCCAATAAAATCCCAATCAGTTACTCCATACAATTTTCTCTATAATATATTATATTATAATTTCCTATAGTCTAAGACGAATTGAGTAGATTGTAAACTTCCAATGATTTATATCTACAAAAACAATAATGAAAACTATTTTCATGTTTTTAGAAAACAATAATAAATCATATATCAAAGATAAATTAAATAATATGACATGATAAAAATTGAATAAAAAATGATGTCATTTGGATTTAGAGAGATAAAAGTTGTTTTTGGAACCACAATAGAATTTTTTGGTACCCTTGATTTTGTTTTTATCGCGGTATCCAACCCATGAAATTGTTTTTATGATTACAATCTACATAATTATCATCTTTGAAATACATACCTTAGAGTTGGTTCATGGTTATCATCACATCTATATTTTTTTAAAGGAATCTAGTTTTTCAAAAACCCGTCCATTATTTTCAACAATCTAGAATCCTAAATTTTGTCCATATTCACCTTACTATTGGAATATATTTCTCACCATGTCATATAATAATTCACAACTCTATTTCAGTTATTTTTTCATTAATGAACATATAGTTGAAATATATAATATTGAACAATTACCTTGAAAACAATTCTTATAGAATGTTTTTATTAGAAAACACAACTTTATACCATGATGTAGACACTTTTGAAGAAATTATTTAAACATATACCATGAACCATAAATATATTCATCATTAAATTTATTGAACTTTAATATATTAGTATCAATATCTATAGACATTTTGGGAGGTAATAATTGAGTCAAGAAGTTGCATACCAAGTCATCCCTTGTAGTGATAAAGTGTGATGGTAGACTTTGGAAACATTCATGGGATTTTTCAAAAAATTAAAATTAAAATTTGTACTTCCTTAACAAATAAATTGAAACATTATTGAATTGGATTTTATGAACAAGTTTGAGAAAACTGTGAAGGTAATAGTTTGGGTATTCATGAGGATGTTTGGTGAATTATATCAAGTTTCATATCATTTTTATTATCGTCAGCTTTATCTCAAAGTGGATCATAGAGATCAGGGGTACACAAATGTTTGGATAAAACCCCATTAGTGATGTTTAACCATAATATTTTATATTTTTTATCCCCATATATCTTTTTCTCATCACTAGGTCAAATCCTTATTCCATTTGTTCTCCTTTCATGGTATCTTACTTGACCTTAGTCTAATTTTATATTCTCTTATATATCTCAGGGTCATAGTAAAATATTTCTTATTATTAATTACCATGATTCGATTGTTGTGAATAAATCATATTACTATAAACTCTTATAACTAGAATAAAAATTACAAAAAATAAAAAAAAGTTAAATTTAGAATGAATTCTTAAATATCCTAAAGAATCTGAGGAAACATCACTAGAAAAAACTCCAAAAAACATGACTATTCCAAGGGGTATAATTAATTCTCATAGGCAATATAGTTTTAAAAAATAAGAACTCAAAACATACACTAACTACTAAAATGGTTCAGTATGTAGAATGATCAAAGTAGAATCAAATTGGATAGAGTAAAAACACATATAATTATTTTCAAATAATAAAAATGATAATGGTTTTCATTTGGATACAATAAATATGGGAAATAATAACATGCTTTGTAAATTAATGTTCATTCATTAGTGGAGTAATGATTAATTAGTTCAACTAGATGTTGTTAAAAATAGATATTAGTGAGCCCCTCACAGGTAACAATATCTCTATTTTAATTATTCTATTTTTTTTACTCTCATGTACTCTAGTTAATCAACAAGATAGGTAACAGAATACCATCTTTAAACATAGAAACCATAGCCCACCCAATTTTCATGGAATTCACATGATGTTCTAGTTTATGTATTTAAAGGAAAACCTCACTCCACCCTCAATGGTAATGAGAGGAAGAAGAGGATAATTTGAATGAATAAAATAATTATATAAAAAATATATACAAAATTAATAATACAAACATACTACACTAATTTTGTTTTACCATAAATACATTGATTGGTACTAAAACAGTTTTACCCTCATGTTCTTCATGAGGAAATATAAAAATAAAATAAAATAATAAATAACCTAGTAGTATAAATCTCCTTAAAAAAATTCCTTAGAAAATATTCCAAAAGATCTAATTGAAAGTCCCCTCCATAACTTCCTTTATGATCAATTTATTGGAAAAAATTACTTGATTATATCTCAATGAATTATCTTGTATCACCTATATTTTTTATAGATAATCTACTAATCTTCCTCCGAATATTTATCCACTCAAGTTGTAATATCTATCTCTACTGATGATCCTCTATTATCTACTTTCAAATTATATCCGATGTTGTTTCTAGGAGAGTGATATGTTTATCTGAGTCTATATTATCCAGATCTATTTATATTATTTGTTTGTATCTACACTTCTAATCTATTATGATCTCTAATTTTTACTGAATTTAAACTACATAAATATAAGAAAGTTCATATGTTCATGATCCCCTCTTAAACTTACAATAATATATTCATGTTTATCTAAGAGATAACATCATCTATCTCTATATATCTTATGTAGATACAAATTATATAATGCAGGAGTTTTACTAAAGTGTAGAAGAAATCACTTGACCTAAAATTTCATATGGTTTTGACACAACTATATAGGATCATACTCCATGAAAAAATGATGATCCTATTGATTCAATTCCCTCCATAGAATAGAATCATCATATGATGAAAAAGTCATTTGTATTATTTTTCATTATTCTTCATCTTTTAACCATGGTGATTGAATAATTATGTGGCGAAACAATCCATGAGCCAGAAAAAACCTCATCTCTACTAACTCTAGGGTCTCTATGACATAATTGAATACTGGATTATAAACGTCATTCTCACTAGACATCATCCAAAACTCTTTTTAGGTTTTGAGAAACCAAAATAAATATTATATCTATGATAATTGGAACAATTTTAAATGATAAAAATTGAATCCACAAAGCTCAGACTAAATAATTAATCAATTAATCACAACAGAATAAGATTAGGGACTCACTATTAAAGAATAACTGAATCAGAAAAATGTAGAAGGGGATGGTAGACCAAAGGGGATCCTCAAGCTAGGTGTGATGCTCGACTAGAGGAGATGATTGAACAAGTATAAGGGAAAGATCAACCTAGGGGGAGTCACGTTGGGTGAGGGAAAGCTCGACCTAGGTGGGGATGCATGACTGGGGAGGGGATTCCCAACCAGAGGATGAGGCAGGTGGATGTGCATCGACCGAAGGAGGAGGAGAAGTGAGGGTGTCTATCGACTGGAGACGGAGAAGTGGCATCAGGTGAGGGAAACATGGGGGGGGGGGGGGGGGGGGGGATTTGTGTGTGTGTGTGGGGGGGGGGAAGGGGTTGCGTCCTGAAGACAGATGGGTGCGAGCTTGGGTGGGGAGAAATTAATCGCCCCTCTATACCAATTGTTAAGTAAAAATTGTCGGTATAGAATTTCTATACCCATGGTATCATTCAAAACTGTGGGTATAGACAAACCCTAATTAGGATATACCCATGGTTTAAGAAAACGTGGGTTTAGCTCCATGGAGTTACACCCTCTTGATAGTAGTGATGGGTTGTCATATTTCTTATGTCTTTCCCCTTTGATCGGCTTGAGAATCGCTTACAAAGGATTTTCCTTGATCTCTATAGACTAGAGTGTGGAAGGTGGAGGAAGATCTCTCTCCATTCTTGGGAGTGTTCTGGGAGAGGGAGGTATCTCGGGATAGAGACGATTCTCTCTCTATCTTATTATGCAAAAAATATATTAATTAGATCTCTTTAAAAGATAATATAAGTGAGTTTATATACTGCTAGGGTTGGAATAATTAATTTCACAAGTTCCATTAATTATTTACTTAATCCCCATAGAACCCCATGTTTATAATAATAATAATGTTATTATTTATTGAAATTTTATGAACTCATGAATTAATTAAATACTATTTATTAAAATAATATTTAAAATATAATATTTATCACTAGACCATTAAACACGGAATTCCATTCCTCTATATTATTTATCGGGCCTTGAATAATGATTATTTATTTAATAAATAAATATAAGTTCATTATTCTATAATAAATAAAAATTATTATTTCCTCTAAATAGAAAATAAATATTTATTAAATATTCCATTCACAAAATATTCTCTCAAATAATCG
Source organism: Viscum album (assembly GCA_963277665.1). Classification (NCBI taxonomy): domain Eukaryota; kingdom Viridiplantae; phylum Streptophyta; class Magnoliopsida; order Santalales; family Viscaceae; genus Viscum; species Viscum album. Next base: position 1,685,803,276 of record OY728132.1, on the reverse strand, counting down.
GTGAAAAAATATATACAATCAAGAAAAAATAAATAATTATTAAACCACATGTGGGAATAATATTTATTCATCCTATGAAATAATAAATAATTATAAATTATTTATCTAATATTCTGGACACACTTAGTGTGTGACCCTCTAGGCCACTTTCTCATTGGCATTAGGTGAAGTAGCCTAAAGTCCAAGCTTAGAATCTAGAAAATTGGCAAGGATCCCATAGATAAATAATTTAATGTCGCAATGACATAATATAACATATTGATTCTTACTATGTAATATAATCCTTTTATCATGATATATATAATAAAGTATCTTGCATGCTGGTGCCATCAACCTATCTTCTTGATGTCTCTTTCTTTGAGTTCCCAAAAATCAAACTTTCCTATAAAACACCATAGACATGGATTTATTTAGGCTATATCATATCAATAAAATGGCCTAAGATATTAACTTCAATTAAATAAAATTTGGGATAAATCCTTTATCAAATTATTCATTAATGAAATATTACTTATGGTGCACCCAACATATATTACCCTTCTACTAACATATGTCATCGTAGTTTTATTCAATACATCCAATTATGTGACTTATAATAATCATTAATAATAATATTAATGTTTAAGGATAAATACAAATGTTTTCAGATAGTAACATCCAATTACACATAAATGTGTATTTCCTACCAGTAGGTCTTTTTTTTCATAATATCATACACTAGATATTACCAAGGGCATACACCATGAGTAGGTTCCTAAAAGTCATATGAGTCTCCAAACATGATACCCTGAATCATTTATGTACCTTAAAAGATTTCATCCATTTATAGATCATATGTTTACAAATATTTTTGTGGAAATTTTGAGTTCTCATCATAGTGGGTAATTTTTATGACCTTTTAGTGTGACAACTACTTTTATGAAAATATCACATACCATGTCATGAAAAAGAATAATCATAATCTAATAAGAAGTTTATTAATTTAAAAAAATGAATACATGTTATCATAAAGTATAAAGAATTTAAATATAGGAAATCGGGTCCAAAAATTCATGCGTAGTATATACACCACACAAAAGAAACTATTAGTGAATATGACATATGTCTCACCAAAATAAAAGTGAGATGAGAAACACTTTCCTCAAGTATTCTCTTGATTCATTCACATTGGGTCCCCCTATATAATAAATTTATATTTATTATAATTATATTATAGAACCATAATCATATATATAATACCATATATTATTTACTTATAACAATTTATCACATTTTTATTAATAATTCATTATTAAAATCAATATTTTGGGTGACAACTACTTCCTTTTTCATGCATGTTTCAATTCTACAGTCCCAATCCTTGTACTTTGATCATGGTTAAATATTATTCAGAATTTTAATCATGTAATTAAGTTCATATTAATTCATTATATATAATTTTATAAATCATCATATAATTTTAGGATGAAAAATGAATTTCATCAATTTGTGGAGGCGATAGCTCATATGTGCTCGTGAGTGATGTTTCCACTTTTCGATGGATAAATAAAATAAAATAAAATAAGAATTATCTTTTATATAATAATATTAATATCATAAGTATCATATATATTTAAGAAATTCATCATTATAACCATTAATGTTATGTGGTAATGAAAAATGAAAGGCATCGCTTTGTGAAAGTGGTAGTCCACACATACGCACAAACGATATTTTCTTTTCCCATATGATTCAAATGAGGTGGATAATTATTGTTCCATAATAATAATAAAATTAATTATAGTGAATACACTAAATTAATTATTTTAAAATGGATTCCATAGATTTTAGAGTGTGTAGAAGAGGAAATAAAATTGAAATTACTCGATCAAGAGTTCTAACTCTTCATCAAAAAACCTTGTTTAACTTACACCTTAAGCCTTAAAAGAATGGTATTTTGGAAATAAATGAAGAAATGGGTAATGGAGAAAGAATATATGATGATATTATTATAGGTATTGTCTGATATATAATTCTCCAACTTTGTGAATAAGGGAGGATATGGATGCCCTTTTATAATTGTGGAGAGATGCATCCATGGAATTACTTAATGTATTGAATTAATAAAAAATAATTTTTGGTTCAAGTGGATATAAATTGATATATTTAGAATCCAGGATGAATATAAGTAAAAATAATATCATCAAACAATATTTATAGACATTTAGGTGATTTTTAACCCTTTTCTATTAGTTTTAACATCTATTAAGCCTTTTGATAATTTATATGGTATCATATATTTTTACTCTTTAAATGTCAATAATGCTACTATAAAAGGAAAAGTGACCCATAAGTGGAAAATTGTTGATATGATAGATCATATACAATCAAAATTTTCAAATATTTTATTTTATGTATTTAAATTCATTCAATAATGTATTATTTAATATAAGTTACCATTAATGTCATTTATAAGAAAATTCGCACAGTTTTTATTTAAATACAACTTGATTTAAATTAAATTCATATAAAAAAATTTAAAAATCTCTATTATGTTATATTTATCTAAAAAATTATTGAAACACAATAATTCATTAAAATTTTATTACTTTTAATATTTTTAATATCTTTTATTTTATTTTTAAATTACTTGAACTAATACTTTGTTGATGTTGTGTAAGTATTTAAGGTAATTATTTCATTCCTAAAAAATAAAAAATAAATTTCCATGATAAAAAATGAATAAAAATTTCAAAAAAATATTTAGAACTGAGAATGACTACTTTTTATCCTTGTGAAAAAATATTAGAGATATGAAAGTTAGGAGAGCGACATTTTGTATTTATCCTTTTCTTTAAATAATATAATCTTCTTAATCAAAGAAAAATGACACCAGGTTTCCATATTTTGGAAAAATAGATGATAATGTCTAAAATAAATCATCTCATAGGATAATGTCAAGTGTTAGATAAATTCTAAATCATTTTCTTAAAGTTTTAACCCGGTTTTATTTGTTTTACCCTTACTGAGGTGACAAATATTTACAGTCACTATTCATAATGACAAAAAATAGAAGGGTACTATTTACCAAATTAGATCCCCATGATTAGAAGCATGGAATGCAGTTTTCAAGATTAAATTTATAGAATGAGAATAAATACATTTTAAAATAATCATAAAATATGCAATTAAAATTGTTTTTCAAAAAAATGTGTTTTTAAGCCTGAAAATGAAATTATATAGAATCAAGTATAATGAAAATTATTATGTAATTAATTATATTATATTTAATTTAAGGAGAAATTTTTAATTTTAATATCAAATTAAAAACATAATGGTACTTTTAAATTATTTTATTTAATAAAATGAAATTAGAATTTTATAAAGATCAGTATTTTTCACTATTCACTGAAAAATTAATATTTTTATAAAATTTTAAAAAATAAAATCAATAAAATTTTTATATGTGATTTAAAAAATGATATATATATATTTAAAATATAATATATAAAATTTACATAAGTATATTATAATATTTTCACAAAAAAATTGATAAAATCCATTTATTTAAGAAAAAGTATACTTGAAGCATAAAATGAATTGACAAAAAATCGAGTTCTTATTTTCAAGTATTAATTAATAAATTTTAATTGAGTGATATATATATATATATATATATATATATATCATAATATGATTCTTATTTCATTAATTAAAATATATATAATTAAAGGCTACTTATGTTAATGTAATATTACATTCAGAACTTAATGGTAGTTTAGGGTGATTTTATTTAATGAAATGAAATAAGAATTTAATAAAAATCTTTATTTTAACTATTCACTAAAAAATAAAATATTTCATGAAAATTACCAAAATTTCACCAGAAGAAAATTTCAACTTGTTGATGTTATAAATGATATAAATTTTATAAAGTATAATTTTTAAAAGTTATTTAATTCATTATAATATTTTCACACAATGAAATAGAAGCCATGTTTTGAAGAAAAAGTATATTTGAAGCATAAAATGACTTTAAAAGAACATAGTTCTTATTTCTTAAGAATGAGTCAATAAATTTATATTGAGTAAAAAAATTTATATATTTATTTCATAATGTGGTTAATACTATTCTCACGCCTCAATTTAATGATTATGATATAATATATCATGGTTTGTTTAAGGATTAGTGTTACATGTCAAGAAAGCTATCAAACACATATAGTTAATTTAAAGAGGAATATATTCTAAAATACAAGGAGTTACATTAGGAGAGATAAAAAACAAAATTTCACCCCAATGTAACTTCAAACATAAAAAATACCATTAAAAATTATATTGTGAAAGAAACACTTAACTTGTTTTCCTTCATTGTCATATGTATTTTAACTTCACCTTCCTTGGATATCCTCTATTAGATATCTCTGAGAGAATTATTAGATTAGTCTTTTGATGTGACTAGAACATTTATAACATTGGATGTAGAATTGGGGAAGGATTTTATATATGATTAGTCAATATAAGAAGCTCAAGGTGTATGGATAAATGAGGTGGTGAAGGGATCATTTTATAAGTGAGGGGGTTGACACATTTATAAATACTCTTAATAATAAAGTAAAATAAATTTCATTTCCAAGAAATTCAAACCAAATTTTCAAATTTTCAAAGATAGTACAATGGAGGCTAGGAATCCACTCATCCAATCAATTATGGGAATGTTTTTTGTGATATTTTATTCCTTATCCCTTAGTTTAACCCTCTTTTTAACCATTTTAACCTTACAATGGTGACACACTACTACCATGATTTCTAATATTTATGACTAAAAATGAAGTTGAACTTATTACTAAACATGATTATACTAATTCCAAATATGAAATATATTTCATAAAATTTAATTTATAAAGTTCGTAAAAATTAATTTTAATAAAAGTACACTTAATACGATGAAAATGTTTTTCTATTAGACTTAAATATAACTTAGGTTCTAAAAAGGCATGTATAAATTTATCAATTCAGCACATTAATTTCAAAATTTATTATTTTAATCCTAAAATGATTTTTTATAGAGAAAAACGTTTCATATATTTTTAAGTTATTATTATAAATAAATTATTTGATAACAGTTACATTATTTATAAAAAAAATACATTTTCACAATTCACCTAAAAAGAAACCATTTCAAAAAAAGTTTTAAAAATTCTTCATAACATAATTTTGACATGATTAATTAAAAATTAAGTTCATTTAATCAAATTTAAATTCCAAAAGTCAGAAATTTCAGCTATTATGATAATAAATGTTCATCGTGATATAGTTGTTTTAAGATAATATGTTTACTCACTATAATAGAATCTTAGGTCTTACATTCTTCCCCCTTAAATAATTTCATCCTAAAATTTTCACAATGCCATATCATAAAAAATGTGACTACTTATTCATCATTACTTCCCCAAGTTCCCAAATTATCTCATATATCTTATTATTTCCTCAAATTACATCTACCTATAAGGTTATCTAATTCCTCAACACTTTCTCTATAGTTTCAAGAATCTGGATACATTCTTAATGATAAAATAAATTAGGTTCCAACTCTATTTTAATTGTGGTGAGTACATTCTTCAATTCTAGATTGTACTTCCTAAATAATGAGATATGGAATACATCATACACTTTAAAGCAACTAGGAGGAATTACAAAATGGTAAGGCATAACTCCAATTTTCTTCCGAATTTAAAATGTCATTATGTACCTTGTAAATAGCTTACACTTCTTACTAAACCTTTTAACTCAATTCAACAAAGATAATTTTAGGAATACATGATCCACCGCCTTTAATTTTAAGTATTTTTTCCGATTATCGGCATATTTTTTTTAAAAAAATTGTGTTGTCTTAATATGATTTTTAAGAGATCATACATCAATAGTGGAATCTTTAAAATGATTTGGGCCTATTAGAATCTGTTATCAAAACTCATCCCAACTTAATGGCGTACAACATAATTTTTTGACAAATAATTTATATGGTTCCATTTAAATGCTTGAATGGAAGATATTATTATATGAAAATTATACCAAAGGTAGATAATGGTACCACATACCTTGAAATTCATGTGATCATGAACTCAACATGTATTCTACTATTTGAATATTCTTTTTAGATTATTCATCATTTTGAGGATGAAAGGAGGTTCTAGGATGTATCTTGATTTCTAGATCCATTCTAAGAATCTTCTAGAATTTTGATGTGAACCATGGGTTATAATCAGATACAATCGAAAGAGGTTCACGATGAAGCCCCACAACATCATTAATATTGATCCATGAAAGGTTCTCAAGGGGAATATCCTCTAATTACTAGGAGTATTCAAAAATAAAATAATAAAGACTATAGTAATATAATCCCACTTCTACATTGGTATACCATGAGGCTTCATAACACCTTTAAGTTGTTGTAACTCAACCTTAAATTTCTGAAAAGCCATGAATATTGATACATAATCCGTAATTTGCAGCTTCATATTATCGACAAATAATGTTCTTTTAAATCCAAATACATCTTGATACAAAAAAGTATAGAGAAATTTTATCTTTGGACCTAATCTAGTAAATCTCTCTCTAGATCAGGTTTTGATGAAACATATAACATTTTACCAAATTTCAATATACCATTATTATAGATGAAGTATGATAATTTCCAATCATTCACAACTTTATTTTTCTTCTATAAACTATTTCCAGAAAGCTAATAGTTTTTTTTCATCTCTAGTTAATATGGTTTGGTGATCATTTGGAAAAGGAGTGATAGTTCCCCTTTCTTAATAAGTCCAATGTCCATGTTTACTAAATCCATGAATATATGATCCTATTATATCCTTAACTTGGTCCTAAATCCATGATCCTTCATAATCAATGCAAAAACCATAGTTTTTACTTTCCCAAGTTGGTAGTGTACTGAAAAATCATAATACTTGAGTAATTACATCCATATCCTTTGTGTCATATTGATATCTTTCGGTGATATGATGTATTTAAAAATCTTGTGCTCTGTATATATCGCATATCTCCCACTATAGAGTCAGTGATTCCATATCTTCAAGGAAAAGTTTACAGTTTCTAATTCATGATCATGGGTTGGATAATTTAATTCATGGATATTAAAATTCCTTACTGTGTAGGGAGAAACTCTATTATTTTTTATAGGGACACATCCTAGTCCTTTCTTTGATGCTTCAATGTATATTACAAATACATCCTTTCTTGATGGTTATGTTAATATTAGTGCATTGAATAACCTACTCATTAAATCTTAAAAAATTTCTTCACATTACTTCAACTGCATTAACTTAACCCCTATACATTTCACTTTGGTAAATGAGTTATAAAGTTAGGAAATATTTTAAACATATCACTTATAGTAACCTTATAATCCAAGGAAACTACAAATATTAGTTATATTTATTTCCATGGGACTTTATTTTGATACCTTTTTTCCTATAAGTATCAACATATATCCGATCATTGGAGACAATATGGCCATGAAAAGAAAATTCTTGGAGGAAAATTCACATGAACTAAATTTCATATGTAACTGATTTCCTCTGAGAGTATTATGACTGAATCATAAATTATTCTTGTGCACTTAATAAATTTTATATTATACCATGATATCATCAATATATATCGTAAATAAATTATTGATGTAATTCTTGATTACTCTATTAATCATATCCATTAAAATAAGGGATGAATTAGTCAATAAAAAGGTAATTACCATAATGTCATAATGTTCAAACCTCATATGAAATGTTGCCTTTGATATATCATCCTTCTTCACTCGTAATTAATGATACCTAGAATGTAGATTGATCTTGAAAAATAGTTATCTTCCTAAATTTTACGAAATAAGTCATAAATGAATGACATAGGATATATATATTATTTATTTTAATTAAATTTATTACATTTTCGATAATAGAAAACCTCATAGAAGAATACTTCTTCTTAATAAAATGTACAATGTATGTACAAGGTGAAACACCAAGGCATGTGAATCACTAATCACATAAATCCTACAGTTATTTATTCAACTCAATAATTTCCACTGGTCTTATTTTACAGGGAATATTGGATATACGTTTTGAGTTAGGGATGAGTTTAATAGAAAAATAAACTTCATGATCAAGTTGAAGTCCATTTAATTATTAAGGAAACAAGTCAATTTAATCTTACACAATACGTGCATCCTCTATTATTATATTTCCTTCCTCTTTCATAGATTATAACTATTCTTCTTCTCTAATAATTTCATTAATTTGGGATAAAAGAGGTGGATCTAGAAATGAATCAAATAATCAATTCTCCCCTATAATAAAATATAATTACAAACCTCCTTCATGAATCATATAATATGTCTCTTGGTAATATATTTTTGTATTGTATTTTGAGAGACAATATGTACAGAGGATCCTATAAAAGTCAACAATTAGTATAATATTCATGTTTACGGGTAAGGTATGTCTATGATTCATAAGGGGTTTTAGATAACATATTAACATTTTAATAAGATTTATAATTACTGTTTGGAGTGATAAATCCTTTCTCGGGGTGTTAGGATCTAATTTAATATTCTTGGAAAACATTCAGGATATAAAAGAGTGTGTGGGCATAGAATAAAATAAATAATTATCTATATTTTATTTTATTATCAAAGTAAATAATATCATATATTTAGGGACTTCAACTTCACCTGTAGTAATAACATAAACTTGGTATTTCCTCTAGACCTCTTATGAGGTAGATTCCTTTGATACTTGGGACATTGGTTCATGTAGTGCCCCATATCCTTACAGTTGAATCATTGGATATTTTTTTGATTATTTCTTTCCTAGTTATTCATGATCCTTATGGATTTTATATCCACATTATAAAAATATTCCCATTACTTAAATAAAGTACCAGGGTATTCCTTCAATAGTTATCAAATTTTTTATATTCTGCTGTTCTCTTCTTCTACTTTACCACATTTCATTTTTTCCTTAGTGCTCAGCCATTCTCTTATTATATTGATTTCATTTGAAAATATAATACTTGTATAATTATTTCTTTATATTTATGGTACTTAATACCATATCATCATGTTTTGAAAGTTCTTGAGAGACTAGTTCCATTCAGAAGCTCAATATAACCCATCCAAGAAATATTCCATCATGCTTTCCGAATTACATAGGTAGTCTTCCATATTATTTAATAATATTGTAATGGTAGCCTCATAATCGACAAAACCTTCCCATCCCTTGTTATTTAAATAATAAATATCCTTTTCATATCAACCTGTTTCTATCAAAGAAAATATTTCTCAAAGAATATAACATTAAATGTCTACCATTCCATTCTCTCATCCCCCCTTAGTATTTTGAATCAATTACCACCATTCATTAGCATCTCCATTTAAATAATATACTTCTTGAGTAACCTTATTGTAGAACCCTCAATTTCAAGAACATGACCCCTTATTTATGTACTTTGAGCTTACATAATTCTTGTGTTGAGTTTTAGGTGGTTTTGAAGATTTTGGCATGTTTTGGAGGCATTTATGGTGTGCATAATCTATGAACGTTTGGTAGAAAATGTAAACCACCTTAAAAAAACCACAAAACCTGTTGGGAGGGGGGTTATTGGGAAGAGACATGGTTTGTGAACAGTTTAGAAAAACCATACAGTTTCTCATGATAACTCATGTACTAGGTAATAGAGAAGAAATACAGATTTGGTGGATGGTTTTTCAATCCGTGTGAGCCAACCATGTGAGGGGTGGCCTTAAGGAAGTAGTACCACATGGTTTTCACATGATATTTCAAACTATGTGGCCTAACCATGTGAATTATAGTTGGAACCCTAAAAATTCTGAATCTACTCTGAATTAAGTCTTGTAACTCTCATTTATTCCCAATTCTCTTAGGATCATGAATTCTATTTCTTCAAAGGCTTGATAGGCTTTCCTTTTGATTTGGAAGCAATTATTAAGTGAATCAAAGTGCGTTTGAGATCGATATTCATTGATAAGTACTCATTCTTCATCATTATTCTTATATATTTTCTTATCCTCTCTCATAGAACTATAGATCTAGTATTTTGTTGATAGATATATGTTTAATGATGGGAATCTTGATTATTTTTTGTTTAATCTGGGAAAGGGAGGAATATCCATGCCTGGATCTAGAGAATTGTAGTGTCGTTTTTAGTTTTTTCCAACCATGGAGAGGTGGGTAGATTCTCTCTCATATCCGCCATTCTAGAACTTGATAGATTTGTTTTATTTAAATTAATTTCTTGAAATTGTTTTGAAATATGTGTGTTATTCTTAATGAAAACCAGTTTTGGGTTATGGAATTGAAATTATAAAAATTTAAAGGTTTTTAAAAAAAGTATATTTAGTGATAAATTTAAAATGATGATTTTAAAATTATGGCTTTGTTTTTACACATGGAATAATTTTTTGAATGATTTAAAGATTGAAAGGTTTTATATGAAATGGTTATTTCTCCAAAATTCTTGGTGTGAGTGTATTTATAGGTGTGACCCGGTGGAAGGGGCGTGTTCCATTAGGGCACCTGGTATTAGTCACCTTTTGATGAATTGGTGGATTGATGAGAGACTGATCATGAGTATGAAACTTCCTCCCAGCCATGCATGGGTGTGTGTGTGGATACATGTTTATGGGTATTCCAAATAATTGAGTATGATATTTATGATTTTTAAAATGTTTTCCTTGGAATTTTATTACTCTTTCAATATAAAATGTTTAATAATATTTTAAAAATATTTTACATAAAATATTCTAACTGATTATTGTCCCAGTGGTAAAAGTTGAGATGTTTTTGGTAAATCCAACTGATTTTTGACTCATCCCTTCTTAGGCCCTATTTCATGTTTATAGATGTTATCTATAGAGGCCCAAGTAAATACAATGTATCTAAGATCTTTAGTGATTCTTCTTTATACCATGGGAATGTCATATCGAGTTAGATCTTAGAACATGCTAGGTGTTTCTTGTTTTGACTCCACTTTTGTGTTTTCAAGTTTTGTGGTCTTTTGTTTTTTTTTTGAGTTTTAGTGGTGTTTCTGATTGTAATATAATATTTTTTAATGTTTTAGTTATCTTTTTAGTGATATTAGGTAATCATGAAAGATATAGAGGATTGGATTTTTATTTTTTATGTTGTCAGGGTGATTTATTTTTAAAAATGGAATATCATCCCCAAAAGTTCTTTAGGTCCTAGGAATTTATTTATAGCCTTTTGTGTCTTTGAGATTTCACCTAAGGTCTGTAACACATTTTCCTATTATCAAGACAGTGAGGTCGGGTGCGATGTTACCAATGGTATCATATTTTTTTGGTCCTTGGGTTAGAAATGGTACCATATTGTCATTGGGATGGTAGCAAGTCGATAGGATCACTGAAACATGAAATTTATTGCTCAAAAACACATTTCTAACTTTTTTATGCTAAAATTCATGTTACTAGGGTGTTTGGGTACGTTGATGTTTTGAGATACTTCTTGGTGAGTTGTCATCTCATTATTGGGGGTTTAATAGATAATAATTTCATGGAATGAATTTATAGCAAGACTTACCATTATGAATGCTTCATTCATTCTGATTTTAATGAATTATGGAATTAAGGGAAATTGTTGATTTTTGAAAATAGTTTAATGGTTTGATTTTGAAAATAATGGTTTTAGTATTTTCAGAATTTATTAAAATACTAAGAATGGTTGGATTTTGGAAATGTTTAATTGTGAAAAGTGGTGATGTGGTAAATTGGAATTTAGAAGCATTTAATTCATAATGGGTGTTGAAAAAATGGATTTTATTCCGGTTATAGTGAATAAAACCTGGTATACATCATAGGAATCAACTTGAAGATGCTGCTAAAAATGATGTTTCCACTAAGCCATATGTTAACCAACATCTAGTCCAATGAATTTTCAAGGATTTTTAGGTTTTCGATATTGGTCACAGGAATGATGATCCTCAGTAAGTGGGACATTCAGTTCAGTTCCAAAAATAGATTCCACCTATCTTTCTAAAGGTTTCAAAGCAAAAGAAAGTAAATAGATGGTTGAATAAGACGAATTGTATTTTTGAATTCTTTGGAACACATGATAAGTTTAATGTTAACTTGGGAACGTATATGATGGAGGATCTACAATTCGAATGGTGGGATTTAACTATTTAGGCTAAAGTTTACCAAGGCTTCACATCAGAATATTTTAAAGAATTGTTCAGTAAGAAATTATATCCTAACATGTTCATAATTATTAGAACGACATATTTCCATAGACAGAAATTAGATAAATTATCAATCACATAGTATGTGGGTAAATTTATGTATTTAATCTTATTTAACTTAGATGTTTATACAAGTGATATCTTAATGGAACACATTTTCGAGTCAGGGTTATGGACATATATCTGATAAAAAAGTTATGTCATTTGTATTATAGACTATGTATAAATAGTCAATAGAGTGATTGTGGAAGAAAGGGATATATTTGGGAATGTAGTTGTTGGTATCATGTTTTTTCATAAGAAAAAAAGGTTGGAACTCTAATGCTGATAATAAGAACAAGAGGGAAACCTACTTCTGGAGTTGTGAGATATCTTAGAATCTGACCATGGGATCAGTAAACATTTATCATCAAATAATAATTAATATGAGATATTCCTAATGTGGTTCTATAAATCATATGATGAGTGATTGTATGACACAACCTATATATTTCAATAGTTTCAATTATATGGGACATCTTCAGCATTATTGTCATATTGTTCCAAGGTCTGGTGCAAGATACATATCTCATTTTTATCAAACATCATATTCTTTGACTGGATGAGATCAATAGAATAAATATCATTATTAGAGCTGAGAAATCCAAGGAAACTCTAGGAAGACTATGAATCCACATCATATGAAATCTCAATAGGGTATTAAATAGAAAAGAATAGTGAGTAAGAAACTATATGGGGTTTCAAAAGTGATCATGGATGATCAATCAAGTCCTTCAATGGTGAGAGGTATGATTATTTTAAATTCTACCATTATTCAAGATTTTTTGATATTATCACATCCTAATCTTGTATTTCTTCTACTTTTTTTGATCATATGGATTGCCATGTCGAGACGATGCCTTATATTTTTTTATTTTCAAACAAACCACTTTATGGATGAGTGAGAACATAATAGAAATAACTTAGAGGATAAGTGAGAAACAAAACAAGAATAACACATGAAAAGCATAATGTCCATGTGGATCCACCATTGAAGACACATGATAGAAAAAACCAAAACACTAGAGACAGAGGATGACCAATGGAAAGATCTTCATCGACACCACTGCGAATACACCACTATGCTATAAGAGTACCCCAACATATCCAACATCACTGAAGCCACCAACACAATCCAAAACATCATGAAATCCATCACACCAAACCAATATGGGTTCATGCATGAAGGAAAAATATGAAATGGAAGAGGAAACAAGGAGAAGTAGTGATGGGGAATGAAGAAACAAAAATATCATCGAAGAACAAACCGGTAGAGAACTCAGAATCGATTTTGTGGGGAGAAGAACACCAGAAGCACCAAATGTTCCTGCGATGACCATCCAAATTTGTGTATAGGCCTAGGTTATCAAAAATGGACCTTAAATAATTTGAATAAAAAAAAACCAAAACAGTCCACAATAAGATCACCACAAAAGGCCATTGTGAACACTACAAAACCTGAAGAATTCATGCCAAGACATTGTGAGGAGCAGCAGATGACACATCAATCATCTGTGGCTACTTCAGGCTAGGGAACATTTTTTAGGGTAGGGGATGAGCCAATGTGAACAATATCTGATACCACATACCATATCAAGATGTCAAGTTCGCATGAGGTTGGATCTGAACTGTCGGGAATTTGAGTCTGTCAGTGGGAGTGCGACACAGTGAATCACGAGGGTATCTTGGGATTCCTATTCCGCCACAGAGAGAGAATAGGGAACTTGTAGTAGTGGATAAGAAGGTAGATTTGTCGATTCCATTGACCTCAGAGTAGAAGGAAAAGGAGAGGTGTCTTCATCTCTACGAACATCGGCTCAGGGAGTTGCGAGGGTGGCCGACGCACTAGAAGGGAGCGTTCTAGCTACTACGATGCATGAGGGGGTGACGCCGTGAAACGAAGAAAGATAAAGTGAGAGGAGATGTAGGGAAATGTGATGATAGAAACCCTATCCACCTGAGAAGCTCTCCCTAGGAGCTACATCGTGAACTAATCCACCATGCCTTCTATTTTGAAACTTCTGACTCCTATTATTTAAATTGTGTATGGATCCCTTTTGTGTAAATATTTTTCAGTATCTATTGATGCGGCTAAGTTGATTTGGAAATTTTATATTCTTGATATGGATATCTACAACTGGATTTTGGGTTGTATTATTTGAAATTGTTCTGTGCCCACATCAAAAAAATGCTTTATTGGTTAGTTTTACATCTCTTGATAGCGTCAAGCATCTATTTTGAGGATATTAGAATTTAATGGAAGGTAGAGTAGGATTTTAAAAACTTTTTTTTGAGAAATATAATGTATTAGTTGGAAAAAATAAATTTGGATTCTATAGAGGAGATTAGAAAAAGGCATTTTCTAAACATCATTGACCAATTTCCTGAAATTTTTCTTAACAATTTCTCATGGTTTCCATCTAATAGAGAGGTGGATTTTATGATTGATATTCAACTAGTGAACATTCTAATTTAACTTTTGTATTATAAAATAGAACTAATAGAAATGAATGGATTAATGGTTTAGTTGGAAGAGTTACAAATAAAAGTGTTAATTCAACCAAGCACATCTTCATGGGAAGCACTAGTTATTTTTATTTAAAAAAAAATATGAAACTCTGTGGAGTTATATGAATTATCACAAGACTAAACGTATGATAAATAATTTTTATCATTTTCCTTATATAGATGACCTATTTGATCAATTAAAAGGATCCATGTGTTTCTATAAAATTGAATTTTGTTTGGGGTATCACTAAGTGCGATTTATAGAGGAGGATATTTCTAATAAATACTTCGGGAGAAGATATGTCTACTATTAATATATAATTATAACCTTTGGTCTTATGAATGAACAATTCATTTTATGGTATTTATGAATTGAATATTTCATAGGTATATGGATACCATTGTAGTTGTGTTTTTTGTTGATATTAT
This sequence comes from Viscum album, assembly GCA_963277665.1. Taxonomy (NCBI): domain Eukaryota; kingdom Viridiplantae; phylum Streptophyta; class Magnoliopsida; order Santalales; family Viscaceae; genus Viscum; species Viscum album. The sequence goes on along the minus strand of OY728132.1, from coordinate 1,685,788,027 downwards.
GGTGTATTTTATAAAAAAGTGGATCATGAGAAACAGTTTTCTATAGTATTGGTTATCTTGGAAGATCATTGCCTTTATGCTATGTTATCAAAGTGAGATTTCTATATATAAGAGTAATTTTCCTTGGAAATTTTATTTATGACGAAGGAGTTTATTTATTTCCTAAAAATATATATATTTTTATCTATTTTCAACCACAGAAGAATTTATTTAAGATATGTAGTTTCATTGGTTTATTAGGATACTATAGAATCTTTATTCATGAATTTTATGGTTTGGCCTCATTGATGATATCTTTAACGAGGGAAGGTATTCTTTTACAATGGAATGATTAATTCCATAAATATTCTTAGAAACTTAATGTAAAACTTATATCATCACCTATCCTTACATTTTTAGAGTTTGGAAAGGGATATGCAGTCTATTTTGATGCATCAGGATATATATTGGTATGTTTTCTAATACATGGAGATTATGTTGTTTCTTAGGGCACATGAAAGTTACATATACATGAGAATAACAACCCACCACTTAATTTGGAGTTAATTGAAGTAGTACATTATTTGAATACTTGGTTTAATTATATTATGGGCATAACATTTATGGTTTTTAGTGATCAAAATATCTTTAAAAACATTTTTTCAAAAAGTTTTTTGAATTTGAGTAAAAAATATTGGATTGAATATCTATAGATGCTTGACATTGAATTATTATATAGACCAGGGAAATAAAATTTTCTAAAATATTCCTTTTGTAAAAAGTCATATGCTCATTTTTTAGAGAGGCTTTAGATCAATGTTAGCCTATTTCAATTATAGCCGATATGCATCTGGATTTTTCGAAATAAGGTAATATTTTAGTTTTATTTTTGGTTTTAATAGTTCTTGATTTCATTGAGTTTGATAGTGTTTCTCAAACTTTTAATCTAGAATGTCTATATATTAGGTCATAACTCAATAGTGGGTAGACTATTGTGGGATGAAAGTTGGATGGGAGTACACTATTGTGTTTTAGAGATCATATCATAATAACTTTGGCTTATTCTGAATAACTTATTTCTTCCCACCACCATTCAAGATGGTCAATCCATCATGTAATTCATATTATGTATAAATCCATGAGGTCATAGTTTTAGTGAGATGTTATGAATAAGAAAGTGGAAAATTTTATCTCAAGATGCCTCACCTGTTAGCAGGTCTAGGAAGATCATAATAAACAAGATCATATATTAATGTCTTTACCGATTCCCATGTGGAAATGGGAGTTGATAGAGATGGATTTTGTAATATGTCTACCAAGAACAATTAGTAGATAATATTCCATATTGGTGATTATGGATTGGCTCAAAAATTAGGCTCAATTCATCCTTATTCATGAAACCAATATAGTGGAAGACATGTCTAAAATATATATTTTGTAAATTTTCAAGATGAGTGATGATCTATTCTTGATTGTATCTGACTAATACCCCACGTTCACAAATTTTTTCTATAAGCCTTTATAGTAAGCCCTTACAACCCTGTTGACTATGATCATGACTTGTCATCCTCAATACAGATGACCAATATGAAATAATGATCCAAACATTGGAGGATATTATTAGATCTTGTGTAGTGGATTTTGGTGGCTCGTCAGAGAAGCATATACCTTTAGTGGAGTTCTCACACAATAAATGTTATCAGGAATTCTTTCATATGGAACCTTTTGAAGCATTGTGTAGGATTCCTTATCATTCTCCACTTTTTGGGTGGGAATAGGTGAGACTTCACTAATTAGACATAGCCTTGTGAAAAATACAACAGAGAATATTTATTTGATCAGAAATTGTATGGAGACAGCCTAGAGTGGCTAGAAATCATATGCGGGTCATTGTTAGTGATCATTTTTATTTAAGGTGAGTGATCATGTCTTCTTGAGAATCTATTTAAGAATTGAGAAATATTGTTTTGGTAGGTAGGAAATGTTGTTACCATGAAACATAAGACCTTTTCAAAAACATTAATTAGTTTTTAATGTGGAATATCAGTTGGTTTTTCCACCAAGGTCTGGTTTTGTGAACAATGTGTTTTACGTATCTCAAATTAATAAGTACCAACCTTATCCTGACCATGTGATTCAATGGAATTTTGTTGACCTAGAGACAAATAATACATTGATTCATGTGTTGGTATAGATTTTGTATATTCAAGAGAATATCTTGTGTAAAAAAACATCATTCTAGTATGTGTTTTATTATAGCATGGTCAGATTCAGAAAGAAATGTGTGAGTTTGTGAAGGAAATGTTGGAGTAGTTTCCCAAAATCAATTAGGAAAAAACTAGTTTTTTACTTTCCATGGATGGAAATAATAGTGGTGGGGAAACTATAACACACTTAGTTTCATGAACATGGCCCTTTATTTATGTAATTTGAGTTTAAATAATCCATGGGTTGAGTTTCAAGTTGTTTGATAAGTTTTTGGCATGTTTTGGAGGAATTTTTGGAGATTCACAGTTTTTTCAGGATTTGTAGAAACCATAAAACACTTATAGGAAACTATTCAAACATAGGGGGGGGGGGGTTACTACGAAAGTACAGGATTGGTGCACAGTTTGGAAACACCATACAGATTCCTAGGAAAAACCATGTGTTAGGTAACAATGGGGAAATAATTGTTGTTTCACTGTTTGTCAAACCATGTAAGCCAATGATGTGAGGAGTGGCCTTATAGTTGAATAACCTCATGATTAGCACATAGTTTTCCAAACTATGTAGAATAACCATGTGACATTGAATTTGAACCCTTAAAATTGTGTATCTAATTGTTAATAAGTCCGATTACCATTATTAATCTCATATTCTCTCAAGATTTTGACCTTTATTTCTCCCAAGGCCCAATAGAATTTTCCTTTCGTTCTGGAAGGGATTCTTTGGTGAATACAAGCATTTTAAAGATTGATATTATTCTATAATTAATCGTTATTCATCATTATTCTTAGATATTTTCTTCTACTCTATCCCAAAACCATAGATCTAGTCTATTGTGGAAAGACATGTGTCCCTTGATGGGAATCATGATCAGTTATGATTGAATCTATTGAAGTGAAGAAGATCCAATCACAGATATAGATAATTGTAGTGTTGTTCATTGTTTTTTCCAATCACTGAGAGGTATGTGGCTTATCTCTTATATCCAATATTCTATTATTTGAAGGATTTTTTAAATTTAAATGTTTTTTTGATTTTTTTTGAAATACATGTGTGATTATTGATGGAAACCACTTTTGGGTTATGGAATTGAAATTGTTGAAATTCAATGGCTTCTTGATTATATGGAATGGTTTTTCATGAAATTTGGAATACATGCCTGGTGTGAGTGTATTCATAAACATGACCCTATGGAAGTGGTATGTTCTATTAAGGCACCTAGTATTTTTCACCATGTGAAAACATGATGGATTGATGAGAGACAACCCATTAGTGTGAAACTATCACCTAGAGAGGCATGGGTGTGTGTTTGGAGACATGATTATGGGTATTCCAAATAATATATATATAGGTTATTATGATTTTGAAAATGTTTTCCTTGAAACTGGGTTACTATTCTGATATAAATTGTCTAATATGATTTTAAAACTATTTTTATTTAAAATTTGATAACTTTTTATTGTCCTAGCGGTGTGATTTTGAAATTCTTTGGGGAAATCCTACTGAGTTTAGACTCACCCCTTACTTGGGAATTATTGTGGGTTTTTAGATGTCATATATTGAGACATAAGTAAAGTCAATGTATCTTAGTTCTTTAGTGATGCTACTTGATACTGTGGAAATGACATGTGAAGATGAATCATGGAGCAGGTTGGGTGTTTCTTATTTTGATCCCACTTGGGTGTTTTCGAGTATTGTGGTCATTTAGTTATTTTCAATTATTTATTTTGGTGTCCTCTTAAACTCCAATATTGTTTATTGTTTTGGTTATTTTTTGAGTTGTATTATGTACTAATGCATCATATAGAGGATTTCTAACACCTTGAGATTTTATGAAAAATATTATTTTTAATTTCATTAATGTCTTGTGTTGTACGCTACACAAAAAGGATCATGTACAACACACATCCCTAACATGGCTTTCATTACACGCAATCACGACCTTCCACGATAGCGTGTGTTGTACGCAATACAGAGTTTCGCTAAACAACGATATGTTATATAAACTAGCCGTTATGAATTATAATACCCAACTTTTGAAATTTTATAAACTTTATCTTTCAAAATGGAATTCATTTTTGGATTCGGAATATCTAAATTATCCTAGGGTGAAATTTTGGTATTTTTCTGAAAACATTCAATTTTTGATGAATAGTGAAAACACTGGGTTACTATTTAAAAACCAACTTTTTATTTAAATAATTATTTATTTTATTTAAATTTATTTAAGGTAAAAATTGATACATAATACCTATATAAGTTCAATGCAATTCATTGGAGTCATTTTATAATAATTTTAGATATATAAAAATTTTATTGAACTTTTCACCGTCTTTTACCCACCTCCTAGGAGAATTTGCAAATTTACATAAAACATAAGTTTACCGCTTATGTGAGTGGAATTTCAAAAATCTGAGAGACATAGTTGATTTTAGTAAGTAAAATGTGGTTCAATGAGATTAAAATAATTTTTGGTGAATAATAACTTTCTACTTTTATTTACCACGGTTAAAAGTAAATAGGGTAATTAAAGATAAAAATGATATTATTATTAACCTAACACATGTCCTAATTATATTGGATAAGTTTAATTCGCCCAAATACAAAATTAGGGAGAAAATATTACCCTTTAGGTCCACTTGGATTAGATTAGGACATTTAATATTATTTTATCTAAAGAATAGTTGAAATTGTTAAAATCAATATTTAATAACTAAAACATTTTTAATATAGAGTTATACATAAGATAAATTCAACTATAAATATTCATTAGAACGATAAAAAAATTTCCTACATAATGGTATTTTATTTTTAATTTTTAGACTTTAAATAATTTAATTTATTTATGACACAATGATGATGCAGTAATTATACTATTAATGAAATATTGACATAATTGATGTTATAAATATCCAAATAAATGTAATTTGAGACTTTTTATGAATTCCAATAATTTTATATGTTAATATGACATGTTAGTATTGATTTAATTAACTTAATATTTCTATTATGAGTTTCACAAAAATCAATTACCAAATAGTGTCAAAATTGACATAAAATAGTTCTTAAAACAAATATTATATTATTAATTGTTATTTTATTCCTAAATATCTAAGGATCGGCAAAATGAATTATATAAGGTTATATATATTAATGGTAAACAACTTGGGGTTCTTTTTTCTTGTTATAGTAAGTTTTTTTAACCATATAGTGTAAGAAAACAAGAAGGCACGATAAAAGTTAAATTATCTAACTTAAAGTTAAATATAAATGATAAGGTTAATATAGATCCCTAAACTTGTCTAAATTCTATTGGATTTGAGGATTTCGACCCATCACCACATTATATTAGAAATAAATCAATTTGGAGCTATTAAAAACCGAATATGGCTTTATTATAAAATAATATTTTTAGTTTTTCCGAAGGTGCCCCTGTCCTCCCTTATAAAAGGGCACATCCTCCATCTCTTCCTCACACAACTTTGAGCCTTCAAGCTCGGCCAAACACTTCCATATTCTCTTATAAAATTCACTAGAAACATCCTAGAGGTCCTGGTTTTCTTAAAAGACCAATTTTTGTGCCCAAAAAAGAGGTCTCAATGAGGTGCTTCCAAGAAGAGGAAATGTCCGTTACCGATTCTTTCAACTTTATTTCTTCTTCCAGTTCTTCTTCTTTAGTTTTTTCATTATGAAGTAATAACATCAGTATCACTCATATACTTATATGTTATTATAAGTATGAAACAACCCTATTTCACCATCTATACATCCTATGGAAAACAAAATCACCGCGCGTGCGTACGTACGGAATACCGTCTCCACGCTGTGGTGTAATCTATTTTCCACCACCACCTTACTTGGATGGGTATAATGGTGCAAATAATGACTATATATGATTATTTTAAAGTTATATTGATTCTAAAATAGTATATATACACTCCAATACAATTACACGATCATGTGAGTGATATCATCGCTCGTGCGTACGTACAGACTACCGTCTCCACGAACGTGATGAGAATCATTTTCCATGATTAGCCCTTAAAGAATGATTATAAAGTATATATAATGAATAATAATGAAATATATGACATAATGATGCTACTGGATTTATTTTTACATATACATATATATATATATATATATTTTATCTACTTACTTCCATTCAAGTCAATAAGGAAAAGAAAACAACGTTCAAGCGTACGTACGGCCTACCGTCTCCATGAACGGTGTATTTCATTTCATTTATATATATATTATTTATATTTATTTATAATTAATATATGATATATATATCATGATTTACATTCTGGAAGTAATTAAATCATGATATAAGTAGTAATAATATCAAGAACAACAATGCCAAACACGTACGATAAATAAAACGTTTTACCCAAAACGCTGCTTTGACATGAAATTTACAAAATAACGGGTAATATAATGTCATAAGTGGACAATATATGATATAATAACAATGAATATGATTCTTTAATAATTCAATGTCATTATTTAAATCATTATATAGGAGGTTCGGATACGTACGAAGCATATCAGACCTAATGTAAGGGATAACTTTTCCAATCTCGTTCTTATCTGAGATTGCTTATTCGTAAGTATTTATTAGGGTTATTGTTATCATCCATGTACATGTTTTATAAAAGTGTTTTCATGTATGTTTAATGTCCTTTTTACTCATTTTTTACTTTTACTACATGGTATGTAAGGAATCTTTCTTTTGTTTACGTTACGAGGTACTTTTTTGACTTTTCCTGCAAAAGTACGAGAAGAATGTTTTTTTAACTTATACGACATGAAAGGATTTTTATGGTTTTGTAAATCCTTATTTTAATGAAGATTAATCCAAAATATTTCATGTATATTATCAACAAAATCTCCTTATTTCAAAATTTCATGACGTTTTTTGAAAAGAAATTGATTTTGAAGAAGAAAGGACATTCTTCTCAAGAATTCATTTCTAATGTTTTATCAAAACCATTTTCCATCTAAGATGACATTATTTCATATGTGTATGTTTCAAGTATAATGTTTCTATGATTTACATGGTTTTAATTCTCTTATGATGAAATTATATCTATTTGTTTTATATGTATTAAGTTATGATGGGATGATGTTTATGAAACCCATTTTATTCTTTGGGTTATGATGAATGTTTTAAGTTTATTTTTTTGCACAATTAGAAATGATTTCATTATGAGATGGGTGGGACCTAGATCTCCCTCCAATGCATTGGGTAAAGATTTATATCTCATGAGATAGACATGGCTGGAACGGTAAGTTAATCTAGTTCAGTGTTTCAGGACTGAAACGAAGAGTGAACTCGATTCAGAAAGGGACTTTGTCCACTAATATGGTCTTTGTAGTAATGCCTTGGCTAATATGGAAATAATAACATGTGATGAATGGTTTCCACAATTACATGTTTTTTTCCCATTATATTTTATCATGGTTGATGTTCTATTATGATATATTTCTTACGTACTTCCACGATTTATGTCTTTGCTCAAGATTTTGATTTTTAAATTTCATGTTCAAGTTTTTGCTTTAAAATGTTTATAGATTGTTTTATGTTCTCTATGTTTTCCCTTACTGAGCATTTGATCTCACTTTTTTATGTTTTATTTTCCCTAGGAAATAAATAAAGGGTTTTAGGTAAGGAAACAAAAAAGGGGAAGATCGTTATGGGAGTTGTTAAAGATCTTTCAATAGGATTAGAAGATTATATTCCTAGTTTCCAAAGACACTAAACTATTACGACCCTTGTGTGTCTGTTTTTGTTATGTATTAATAATTCTGCAAACGTAATGTAATGCCCATGTACGTTACGCTTTGGGTCTCTACAGTTGTTATCAGAGGAAAGGTTTAGTCTACCTTTGGAATCTAGGATGCGAGAACTTTAGTGAGTTCCCTAGAGAAATTTCTATGGTATGTATAGGGATATCCTTAAGGATAAGTATACGTATAGGATATAGTCATAGAAATACTATAATGATCTTAGAATTTAACCTAAGATGTTAGATATTGAGGGTAATCCCCCTTTACTATGTTGTTTTCAAAAGCATGATTTTTGTCTCTCAAAGTATTCATTTTGGGTTTTAGAAAATGGTTGGAATCAAGAAGATTCACGATAATGGAGGATATGATGGACAATGTAATGATATTCTTCATGAAAAACCAAATGAAAATGGATTTGGATGTCCAAAAATTGTTATTATGCCTAATCAGCAATCTCATAATATGATCAATAATATCAACTTTGGTAAGTTTCCCGACTCATATAATAAGAGAAATATGGAGTTTCATGATGATCATAGAGGAAAGAAAGTTCAATTTCCCTCATATAAATCATGTGGGAAGAGGCATCAGGGAGATTGTTTCAAAGGAACTAGAAGATGCTTTGGGTGTGGAAAAGAAGGACATAAATCTAGTAAGTGCAAAGGAAAAGGTTCATTTGACAACATGGACAAGGATAATGCTATTGCTACAACATCAACAATGATTAGATGTTTTAAATGTGGAATGTATGGGCATTATGAAAACCAATTCCCTAAGGGAAAATCTCATGAAGAGAATCAGCATGGTCATATGGGTAGTATTTATGTGGATGATGACGAAGAGACTAAAAATGAAATATGAGATGAAAGAAATGATGAAGCTCAACTAGTGGTTTAAGAAGTTAGTGGAATGATTGTATGTTTATCAAGAATAATGTATGGTACTATGGAATAAAAAATCATCTAAGGATTGTTAAACTATTGTTTTTTCTAATGTATTTAAAAGTATATGTTGAATGGTACTAATAACCATGAAAGGTTATTCAGATATTTTTGGAAAGAATATGATTTGCGCATAATGAAGGGATAAGGAGAAAATAATATGTTTGAGAGTATTAATGATATCATGATTGATATAAGGACTAAGTGATATCATGGTTTGAGTATATAGAATTTTAAGGATTTTGGTATGTGGAAAGTGTTAACTTTTAACTGCATTCATGTTTTCACTAATGTTCAATGGGTATTCATTTTTTTCAAGAGAATACGTGATTAAGGCCTTCGAATGTTTGGAATGTGACCAACAAGACATATATTATGATATATGGGGATCAATTATGGTATTAACATGCTTGTTATATGAACTCTCTAGTAATCATTTTCACTATAATATGAGATTGGACAACAGTATTTTGGATAAGCCTAAAGATTGGAGTGGATTATGTTGGACATAAGTAAATATTGTTTAAGGCTAGAACTTTTTCGATATTATTGATGGAAAGTTATAATAACGTATTTTTAGAAACAAAAGGACAACCTGTAGGATGGGCGACAACCCATCATGTCGGACAAGGCTGTGGGAATTGAACCCACAACCGAAGTGCGACTGGCCTTTATCACCTACCAATGGCCTACAAGAAGTCCCTGGTTAGTTAAAACTAGTTTTATTTTATTAAGAGGCATTATAGATGAAGTATAAGTTCATTTTTGGAATCGTATATGATTAACCTCACCATAGATGGACTTAAGTATATTTGATAAATTTCGCTAACCTTTTGTTTGAAACAAATGGAATGACCCATCATTCTATCAAATGATCTATTAACACTTCACGAATAACAAATTAAACTTCATTTCTTTAAGAGATGAAGTGGAAATTTTTCAAAGCACAAACAACAGGGAGATTGTACCAAAATCAAGTAAGTAATTCTTCTAATTCAAAATTTTAAACTTTAGGGAAATGATATTGAAAACCAAAAATGTTATCCTAGTGCTCTTATATCTGATGACTCAGATGGTACCTTAGATCATCACAAATTTATGGCTTTGTGATTGATGGTTTTTTCATAGCCATGTCCTCTACCACTCTCCATCAGAACTTCATGGTTAGATTTTTCTTCCATATCCATATTTTCACCTATGTTTTCCTATGTGTAAACCTAGTGATTAGTTAATTTGGGTAACCGTTACGTATCATATTTTAGTTTTTAAAGCCAAGTTTTTGTATTACTTTTTACGATGTGGGTTTCTATTAAAGAAACTTTCAAGTTGTAAACCATTTATAACCCCGACGAATTTCGAGGGTGAAATTCATTTTAAGGGGGGGTAGAATGTAACACCCCGAGATTTTATGAAAAATATTCCTTTTAATTTCATTAATGTCTTATGTTGTACGGTACACCAAAAAGATCTTGCACAACACACATCCCTGACTTGGATTTAATTACACGCAATCACGACCTTCCCTGATAGCATGTGTTGTACGCAATACCGAGTTTCGCTAAACAATGATATGTTATATAAACAAGCCATTATGAATAGTAATACCCAATTTTTGAAATTTTATAAATTTTATCTTTCAAAATGGACTTCATTTTTGGATTCTGAATATCAAAATTATCCTAGGGTAAAATTATGGTATTTTTCTGAAAACTTTCAATTTTTGATGAATAGTGAAAACACTGGGTTACTATTTAAAAACCGACTTTTTATTTAAATAATTATTGATTTTATTTAAATTTATTTTAGGTCAAAATTGATACATAATACCTATATAAGTTCAATTCAATTCATTGGAGTCATTTTATAATAATTTTTTATATATAAAAATTTTATTGAACTTTTCACCGTCTTTTACCCACCTCCTAGGAGAATTTGCAAATTTACATAAAACATAATTTTACCACTTCTGTGAGTGGAATTTCAAAAATCTGAGAGACACGGTTGATGTCAGTAAGTAAAATGTGGTTCAATGAGATGAAAATAATTTATGGTGATTAGTAACTTTTTTACTTTTATTTACCACAGTTAAAAGTAAGTAGGGTAATTAAGGGTAAAAATGATATTATTATTAACCTAAATCATGTCCTAATTCTATTGGATAGGTGTAATTCGACCGAAAACAACATTAGGGATAAAATATTACCCTTTAGGTCAACTTGGAATAGATTAGGACATTTAATATTATTTTATTTAAAGAATAGTTGACATAATTAAAATCAAAGTTTAATAACTAAAACATTTTTACTATAGAGTTATACATAAGATAAATTCTACTATAGATATTCATTATAAAGATAAAAAGATTTACTACATAATGGTATTTTATTTTTAATTTTTAGACTATAAATAATTTAATTTATTTATGACACACTGATGATGGAGTAATTATATTATTAATGAAATATTGACATAATTGATGTTATAAATACCCAAATAAATGTAATTTGACACTTTTTATGAATTCCAATAATTTTATATATTAATATGACATGTTAGTATTTATTTAAGTAACTTTTTTCGAACTAATCTTTCTATTATGAGTTTCACAAAAATCAATTACCAAATAGTGTCAAAATTGACATAAAATAGTTTTTAAAACAAATATTATATTATTTATTGTTATTTTATTCCTAAATATCTAAGGTTCGTCCAAATGACTTATATAAGGTTATATATATTAATAATAAACAAATTGGGGTTCTTTTGTCTTGTTATAGTAATTTTATTAACCTTATAGTGTAAAAAACAAGAAGACACGGTAAAAGTTAAATTATCTAACTTAAAGTTAAATATAAATGATAAGGTTAATATAGAACCCTAAACTTGTCTAAATTATATTGGATGAGAGGATTTCGACCCATCCACACCTTAGATTCTAAATAAATCAATTTGTAGCTATTAAAAACCGAATATGGATTTATTATAAAATAATAATTTTAGATTTTCCAAAGGTTCCCCTCTCCTCCCATATAAAAGGGAACATCCTCCCTCTCTTCCCCACACCACATTGAGCCTTCAAGATCTGCAAACCCCTGCCAAATTCTCTTCTCCACTTCCCTACAAACATCTTAGAGGTCCTGTTATTCTTCAAAGACCAATTTTAGTGCCCCAAAAAGAGGTCTCAAAGAGGCGCTTCCAAGAAGAGGTAATGTCCGTTACCGATTCTTTCAACTTTATTTCTTCTTCCAGTTATTCTTATTTAGTTGTTTCATTATAAAGTAACAACATTAGTATAACTCATATACTGATACGTTATTATAAGTATGAAACAACCCTATTTCACCATCTATCCATCCTACGGAAAATGAAATCACCGCACATGAGTATGTACGGAATACCGTCTCCACGCTGTGGTGTAATCTATTTTCCAACACCGCCTTAATTGGATTGGTATAATGATGTAAATAATGACTATATATGATTATTTTAAAGTGATATTGATTCTTAAATAGTATACATACACTCCAATACAATTCCACGATCATGGGAATGATATCATCGCTCGTGCGTACGTACAGACTACCGTCTCAACGAATGTGATGAGATTCATTTTCCATGATTAACCCTTCAAGAATAATTATAAAGTATATATAATGAATAATAATGAAATATATGACATAATGAAGATACTGGATTTGTGTATACATACATACATACATATATATATATTTCATCTACTTACTTCCACTCAAGTCAATAAGGAAAAGATAACAGCGTTCATGCGTATGTACGACCTACCGTCTCCATGAACGGTGTATTTCATTCCATTTATCTATATATTATATATATTTATGTATACTGAATATATGATATATATATCATTATTTACATTCTGTAAGTAATTATATCATGATATAAGTAGTAATAATATTAAAAACAACAATTCCAAACACGTACGATAAATAAAACGTTTTACCCAAAACGCTGCTTTGACATGAAATTTACAAAATAATGGGTAATATAAAGTCATAAGTGGACCATATATGATATCATAACAATTAATATGATTCTTTAATAATTCAATTAAATTATTTAAATCATTATATAGGAGGTTTGGATACGTATGAAGCATATCAGACCTAAGGTAAGAGATAACTTACCCAATCTCGTTCTTATCCAAGATTGCTTATTCGTAAGTAATTACAGGGGTTATTATTCTCATCCATGTACATGTTTTATAAAAGTTTTTTCATGTATGTATAATGTCTTTTTTACCCATTTTTGACTTTTACTACATGGTATGTAAGGAATCCTTCTTTTGTTTACGTTACGAGTACTTTTTTGACTTTTCCGGAAAAAGTACAAGAAGAATGTTTTTTTAACTTATACGACATGAAATGATTTTTACGGTTTTATAAAGACTTATTTTCATGAGGCTTCCTCCAAAATATTTCATGGATATTTTCATGAAAATATCCTTCTTTTAAAATTGCATGACTTTTTGTGAAAAGAAATTGATTTTGAAGAAGAATGGTTATTTTCCTCAAGAATTCATTTCTAATGTTTTATCAAAACCATTTTCCATCTAAGATGAAATTATTTCATATGTGTATGTTTCAAGTATAATGTATCTATGATTTACATGGTTTTAATATTCTTATAATGAAATTATATCCATTTGTTTTATATGTATTAAGTTATGATTGGATGATGTTTATAAAAAACATTTTATTCTTTGGGTTACGATGAATGTTTTAAGTTTATTTTGTGGCACAAGTAAGAATGATTTAATTATGAAATGGGTGGGACCTATATCTCCCTCCAATGAATTAGGTAAATATTTATATCTCATGAGATAGACATGGCTGTAATGGTAAGTTAATTCGATTCAGTGTTTCAGGACTGAAACGAGGAGTGAACACAATTCAGAAAGGGACTTTGTCCACTAAGATGGTCTTGGCAGTAATGTCTTGGATACTACTGAAATCATGACATGTGATTAATGGTTTACACTATTACATGTTTTATTCCCATTATATTTTATCATGGTTGATGTTTCATGATGATATATTCCTTACGTACTTCCATGATTTATGTCTTTGCTCAAGATTTTGATGTTTAAATTTCATGTTCAAGTTTTTGCTTTCAAATGTTTATGGATTGTTTTATGTTCTCTATGTTTGCCCTTACTGAGAATTTGAGCTCACTATTTTTATGTTTTATTTTCCCCAAGAAATAAAGAAAGGGTTTTAGGTAAGGAAACAAAAAGGGGAATATTGTTATGGGAGTTGTTGAAGATCTTTCAATAGGATTAGAAGATTATATTCCGAGTTTCCAAAGACACTAAACTATTACGATCCTTATGTGTATATTTTTGTAATGTATTAAGTATTCCGAAAAAGTAATATAATGTCCATGTACGTCAATCTTTGGGTCTCTACAGTTGGTATCAGAGGAAAGGTTTAGTCAACCTTTGGAAACTACGATGCGAGAACTTTAGTGAGATCCCTAGAGATATTTCTAAGGTATGTCTAGGGATATCCTTAAGGATAAGTATACATATAGGATATAGTCCTAGAACAACTGTAACGATCTTAGAATTTAACCTAAGTTGTTAGATATTGAGGGTACTCCCCCTTTACTATGTGGTTTTCCCAAGCATGATTTTTTCCTCTCACAATATTCTTTTTGGGTTTTAGAAAATGGTTGGAAACAGGAAGATTCACGATAAGGGAGGATATGATGGACAATGGAATGATATTATTCATGAAAAACCAAATGAAAAGGGATTTGGAAGTCCAAATATTGTTATTATTACCAATCACGAATCTCATAATATGATCAATAATCTCAACTTTGGTAAGTTTCCTGACTCAGATAATAAGAGAAAGATGGAGTTTTATGATGATCATAGAGGAAAGAAAGTTCAATTTCCCTCATGTAAATCATGTGGGAAGAGGCATCAGGGAGATTGTTTCAAAATAACTAGAAGATTCTTTGGGTGTGGAAAAGAAGGACACAAAGCTAGTAAGTGCAAAGGAAAAGGTTTAGTTAACATTATGGACTAGGATAATGGTATTGCTAAGACATCAACAATTATTAGAAGTTTTAAATGTGGAATGTATGGGCATTATGCAAACCAATTCCCTGAGGGGAAATCTCATGAATAGAATCAGCATGGTCATATGGGTAGTATTTATGTGGATGATGATGAAGAGACTACAAATGAAATATGAGATGAAAGAAATGATGAAGCTCAGCTAGTGGTTTAAGAAGTTATTGGAATGATTGTATGTTTATCAAGAATAATGTATGGTACTATGGAATAAAGAATCATCTAAGGATTGTCAAACTATTGTTTTTTCCTAAAGTATTTAAAAGTATATGTTGAATGGTACTGGTAACCATGAAAGGTTATTCAGATATTTTTGGAAAGAAGATGATATGTGCATAATGAAGGGATAAGGAGAAAACAATATGTTTGATAGTATTCATGAGCTCATGATTGATATAAGGACTAAGTGATATCATGGTTTGAGTATATAGAATTTTGAGGATTTTTGTATGTGGAAAGTGTTAACTTTTAACGGCATTCATGTTTTCACTATGGTTCAATGGGTATTCATTTTTTTTCAAGAGAATATGTGATTAAGTCCTTTGAATGTTTGGAATGTGACCAACAAGACACATCTTATGATATATGGGGATCTACGATGGTATTAACATGCTTATTATATGAACTCTCTGGTAATCTTTTTCACTATAATATGAGATTGGACAACAGTATTTTGGATAAGCCTAAAGATAGGAATGGATTATGTTGGACATAAGTTAGTATTGTTTAAGGCTAGAACTTTTTCGATATTATTGATTGAATGTTATAATAATGTATTTTTAGAAACAAAAGGACGACCTACAGGACAAGAGACAGCCCATCGCGTTGGACAAGGCTGTGGGAATCAAACCCACAACCGAAGTGTGACTGACCTTTATCACCTACCGATGGCCTATAGGAAGTCCCTGGTTAGTAGAAACTAGTTTTATTTTATTAAGCGGCATGATAGATGAAGTATAAGTTCATTTTTGGAATCGTATATGATTAACCTCACCATAGATGGACTTATGTATATTTGATAACTTTTGTCAACATTTTGTTTGAAACAAA
This sequence comes from Viscum album, assembly GCA_963277665.1. NCBI lineage: Eukaryota > Viridiplantae > Streptophyta > Magnoliopsida > Santalales > Viscaceae > Viscum > Viscum album. The sequence goes on along the minus strand of OY728132.1, from coordinate 1,685,771,941 downwards.
TGAAATGACCCATCATTTTATCACATGATCTGTTAACACTTCACGAATAACAAATTAAACTTCATTTCTTTAAGAGATGAAGTGGAAATTGTTCAAAGCACCAACATCAGTGAGATTGTACCCAAATCAAGTAAGTATTTCTTCTAATTCAAAATTTTCAACTTTAGGGAAATGATATTGAAAACCAAAAATGTTATCCTAGTGCTCTTATATCTGATGACTCAGATGGTACCTTATATCATCACAAATTTATGTCTTTGTGATTGATGGATTTTTCATAGCCATGTTCTCTACCACTCTCCATCAGAACTTGATGGTTAGATTTTTCTTCCATATCCATATTTTCACCTATGTTCTCCTATGTGGAAACCCAGTGATTTGTTAATTTGGGTAACCGTTACATTTCATACATTAGTTTTTAAAGCCATGTTTTGGTATTCCTTTTTACGATGTGGGTTTCTATTAAATAAAATTACGAGTAGAAAATCATTTATTACCCCGATGAATTTCGAGGGCGAAATTCATTTTAAGGGGGGTAGAATTTAACACCCCAAGATTTTATGAAAAATATTATTTTCAATTTCATTAATGTCTTGTGTTGTATGATACACCAAAAGGAGCTTTCACAACATGCATCCCGGACTTGGCTTGCATTACACGCAATCACGACCTTCCACGATAGCGTTTGCTATACGCAATACCGAGTTTCGCTAAACAACGATATGTTATATAAACTAGCTATTATGAATAGTAATACCCAATTTCTAAAATTTTATAAATTTTATCTTTCAAAATGGACTTCATTTTTGGATTCAGAATATCAAAATTAGCCTAGGGTAAAATTTTGGTATTTTTCTGAAAACTTTCAATTTTTGATTAATAGTGAAAACACTGGGTTACTATTTAAAAACTGACTTTTTATTTAAATAATTATTTATTTTATTTAAATTTATTTTAGGTAAAAATTGATACATAATACCTATATAAGTTCAATGAAATTAATTGGAGTCATTTTATAATAATTTTAGATATATAAAAATTTTATTGAACTTTTCATCGTCTTTTACCCACCTCCTAGGAGAATTTGCAAATCTACATAAAACATAATTTTACCGCTTCTGTGAGTGGAATTTAAAAAATCTTAGAGACACGATTGATGTTAGTAAGTAAAATGTGGTTCAATGAGATGAAAATATTTTTTTGGTGAATAGTAACTTTTTACTTTTATTTACCATAGTTAAAAGTAAATAGGGTAATTAAGGGTAAAAATGATATTATTATTAACCTAAAACATGTCCTAATTCTATTGGATAAGTGTAATTAGACCAAAAACAACACTAGGGATAAAATATTACCCTTTAGGTCCAGTTGGATTAGATTAAAACATTTAATATTATTTTATTTAAAGAATAGTTGAAATAGTTAAAATCAATGTTTAATAAGTAAAACATTTTTAATATAGAGTTACACATAAGAGAAATTCGACTATAAATATTAATTATAAAGCTAAAACGATTTCATACATAATGGTATTTTATTTTTAATTTTTAGACTTTAAATAATTTAATTTAGTTAGGACACAATGATGATGCAGTAATTATATAATTAATGATATATTGACATAATTGATGTTATAAATACCCAAATAAATTTAATTTGAGACTTTTTATGAATTAAAATAATTTTCTATGTTAATATGACATGTTAGTATTGATTTAATTAACTTTTTCTGAACTAATATTTCTGTTATGAGTTTCACAAAAATCAATTACCAAATAGGGTCAAAACTGACATAAAATATTTTTTTTAAAAATGTTATATTATTAATTGTTATTTTATTCATAAAAATATAAGGTTAGGCCAAATGACTTTGATAAGGTTATATATATTAATAATAAACAACTTGGGTTTATTTTGGATTATTATAGTATGTTTATTAACCTTATAGTTTAAGAAAACAAGAAGACACGGTAAAAGATAAATTATCTAACTTAAAGTTAAATCTAAATGATAAGGTTAAAATAGAACCCTAAACTTGTCTAAATTCCATTTTATGAGAGTATTTCGACCCATTCCCACCTTATCTTTGAAATAAATCAATTTTGAGCTATTATAAACCGAATATGTATTTATAATAAAATAATATTTATAGTTTTTCCAAAGGTGCCCATCTCCTCCCTTATAAAAGGGAACCTCCTCCCTCTCTTCCTCACACCACTTTGAGCCTTCAAGCTCGGCCAACCCATGAAAAATTATCTTATCCACTTCCCTATAAACATCCTAGAGGTCATATTTTTCTTCAAATAACAATTTTAGTGCCCTAAAAATAGGTCTCAAAGAGGCGCTTCAAAGAAGAGGTAATGTCCTTTACCGATTATTTCAACTTTATTTATTCTTCCACTTATTCTTATTTAGTTGTTTCATTATGATGTAATAACATCAGTATCACTCATATACTGATATGTTATTATATGTATGAAACAACCCTATTTCACCATCTATCCATCCTACGGAAAATGAAATCACCGCGCGTGCGTACGTACGAAATATCGTCTCCACACCGTGGTGTAATCTATTTTCCACCACCACCTTACTTGGATGGGTATAACGGTGTAAATAATGACTATATATGATTATTTTAAATTTATATTGATTCTAAAATAGTATACATACACTCCAATACAATTCCACGATCATGGTAATGATATCATCGCTTGTGCGTACGTACGGACTACCGTCTCCATGAACACGATGAGATTCATTTTCCATGATTAACCCTTCAAGAATGATTACAAAGTATATATAATGAATAATAATGAAATATATGACATAATTAAGCTACTAGATTTATGTATATATATATATATATATATATATATATATGTCATCTACTTACTTCCATTCAAGTCAATAAGGAAAAGATAACAGTATTCATGCGTACGTATGACCTACCGTCTCCATGAATGATGTATTTCATTTCATTTATCTATATATTATATATATTTATGTATAATGAATATATGATATATATATATATATATATCATTATTTACATTCTGGAAGTAATTAAATCATGATATAAGTAATAATAATATCAAGAACAACAATTCCAAACATGTACGATAAATAAAACATTTTACCCAAAACGCTGATTTGACATGAAATTTACAAAATAACGGGTAATATAAAGTCATAAGTGAACCATATATGATATCATAACAATGAATATGATTCTCTAATAATTCAATTACATTATTTAAATCATTATACATGAGGTTAAGATACGTACGAAGCATATCAGACCTAAGGTAAGGGATAACTTTTCCAATTTCGTTCTTATCGGAGATTGCTTATTCGTAAGTATTTACTGGGGTTATTGTTCTCATCCATGTCCATGTTTTATAAAAGTGTTTTCATGTATTTTAAAGTCCTTTTTACCCATTTTTGACTTTTACTACATGGTTTGTAAGGAATCGTTCTTTTGTTTACATTACAAGGTACTTTTTTGACTTTTCTGGGAAACGTATAAGAAGAATATTTTTTTAACTTATATGGCATGAAATGATTTTTACAGTTTTATAAATCCTTATTTTCACTAAGCTTCCTCCAAAATATTTCATGGATATTTTCAACAAAATCCCTTTCTTTTAAAATTGCATGACGTTTTGTGAAAATAAATTGATTTTAAAGAAGAAGGATATTTTCCTCATGAATTCATTTCAAATGTTTTATCAAAACCATTTTCCATCTAAGACGACATTATTTAATATGTGTATGTTTCAAGTATCATGTCTCTAGGATTTAAACGGTTTTAAATCTCTTATGATGAAATTATATCAATTTTTTTAATTGTATTAAGTTATGATGGCATGATGTTTATGAAACCCATTTTATTCTTAGGGTTATTGTGAATGTTTTAAGTTCATTTTGTGGCACAAGTAAGAATGATTTCATTATGAGATGGATGTGACCTATATCTCCCTCCAATGAATTGGGTAAATATTTATATCTCATGAGATAGACATGGCAAGAAGGGTAAGTTAATCCGGTTCAGTGTTTCAGGACTGAAATGAGGAGTGAACTCGATTCAGAAAGGGGCTTTGTCCACTAAGATGGTCTTGGCAGTAATGCCTTGGATACTATGGAAATCATAACATGTGTTGAATGGTTGCCACAATTACATGTTTTATTCCCATTATATTTTAACATGGTTTATGTTCTATTATGATATATTCCTTACGTACTTCCATGATTTATGTCTTTGCTCAAGTTTTTTATGTTTAAATTTCATGTTCATGTTTTTGCTTTCAAATGTTTATGGATTGTTTTATGTTCTCTATGTTTTCCCTTACTGAGCATTTTAGCTCACCCTTTTTATGTTTTATTTTATCCAGGAAATAAAGAAAGGTTTTAGTTAAGGAAATAAAAAGGGGAAGATCGTTATGGGAGTTGTTGAAGATCTTTCAATAGGATTAGAAGATTATATTTTGAGTTTCCAAAGACACTAAACTATTACGATCCTTGTGTGTCTGTTTTTGTTATGTATTATGTATTCCAATAAAGTAATGTAATGTCCATGTATATCAAGATTTGGGTCTCTACAGGATTGGATATTTATTGTTTATGTTTTCTAGGGGATTTATAATTAAGATGGGTAAATATTCCACCAAATTATCTTGGGTACCTTGACATTTATTTCCATCACTTGGTCTCTTAGGGATCTCACCAAATAAAAATTACACATTCAACTCTTATCTATATAATGAGGAGGGATGTGATATTACACTTCTCCCTTTTATTACATCCCAAAGTTATAGACATTTTTCTAGGGGATTTATCAATTGTTTATCCACTAGTTGATTTGTATTTATAATTAAGTGTGTAGGTTTTTGACGAATGAAGTGGTATGACATAATTATATTATGCTATTAATAAATAAGTTTTTTCATACAAGAAAGGTTATTGGTCATAAATGGAGTTAATTCCCATAATATAGTAATAATTTACACGACTCCAATACCATCCATGTTTAATTTATTGCGAGGGAAATCCATACATTGATTATGGGAATTGATTTATTTTGTATTATTTTTTCTAGATCCAATAATCATCTCATAAAATTATTAATATTGGGCCATAGAATAAAATTTAATATGCAGAAAATATTTCTTTAACATTCTATGGGTTTATCATAATGTTTATTCTAGTAGTGCTCTTCTAAAATCTAGTTTTCAAGATTCCTATTATACTTTATGGGATACAAACTATAATAAACCATTCTCTAGTATTACAGTGTCAATGTTTAATATTTTAAACTGGTGAAAGATATAAGAGATTTTATCACACATGATTTAATAGTTTGGTAGTTTTAGGAGACTAGATATATGAATGATTTCCATATTATATTGGAAACTAAAAACATAGTTTATAAAGTTTATGATAAGTTTATTATCCCTTTTAGTAAATCCTTGAATTCATGAAAATATCTCTTATTAGTACCATGGGGAATGTAAATGAAAATAAAAGGTGATCTTAGATGCCTAGTAAGGGGTTGAATATAATGAAATATATCATGAAAACATAATTCATAAAAAAATATGATAGTGTAAATAATCAATAAATGTTCAATATATTAAATAACATGAGGAAAAAAATATCTATTGATAATATCATTATGGTAATCACATGGATAATAATATATTATCTCTTAATTATATAATAAATAATTCGAGACATATTAATCCTACCACCAATGACTCGGTTAATGAGTAGACATACACCAAATACCCACGTAATAAGCCATTCATTCTAACTGGTTTATCTCATGAAATCCACCCAATACATCATGGGGATATATAATTCAATGAATCACACAAATCTAAACATGTGAAATTAATTCATTATATAATTAATGAATAATATAATACATAATCAAATTTCCTTAATAATCAATAAATATTCATATTGAGTTAGGTATATGAAATTTCAATATTCCCCAGTTAATAGAATTACATTCATAGTAATATTTATAAAATTAACATCATATATTTAAATTTTTATATAATTACGACAATATGATATTGAATATATTCATTTTATGAGAGAATTTGTACATATAGGAGAAAACTAAATCCAATCCAAAGATGGAGAGTGATAGAGAAAATAACTTCAAGGAAGTGAAATAAATAAGTACAAAACTTATAAAAAAAATTAACATATACACAAATACTTATTAAGGTATAAAAGGAGATAATCTATTCAACAAAAATTGAATTCTATTTATTAATATTTTTTTAAAATTAGAGAGTAAAATAAATGAATTTTTTTTAAAATATTTTTTTCTCAATGCTTTTGTAACACTATTAAAAAAATGTTGTTAAAAGTCACTTTAGAAACACTTTTCATGAGATTCTTTGAATAATTTTTAAACATTATTTGTTAAATAATTTACAATAATTTTTTTTTGAAAAGATACTATGCTTATAAGAGTAAATGTGGAGTTTAATATAAAAATATACAATAGTGGAATGAAATATCTTTTAAAAACTTTTATGAAGATATTATCCTATATTTTTGATATAAAAAATTCATATAATAATGAGAATATAAATTAATATGGAAAAAAATCAAAAAATTTGAAGGAAGTTAAATATTAAAGAATTTCTAGGATGACAAGGAAGTACATTCACATAGAAATTTTTAAAAAAGATATTATATTTACAGTTTTGTAAATAAAGATAAAAATGACTTATTTATAAAACATTAAAAACATTCCTTTTTATATTTTTAATTATAGGAAAACAAATACTAGAAATGAACATTAAGAAATCATTTATTTATATAAAATGAAATTGTTGGAGAAAAATAAATAATATGGATATAGAGGAAAAATATTCCTAACCAAATAGGAGAAATAAGGTTTCCTTTTAGTATAATTTTTTTTATTTGAGTAATAAAGAGAGGGAAAATAGAAATAATACACAATAGCCCTATAAAAACAATATAAGAAGATAATAGATAGATATTGATATATAAAGATCACATAATATCCCCTAATGGAAATTGAAACATAAATAATACCAATAAAAATAGAGATTGTAATATAAACCCTCACCTTGGACTCTAGCATGGTTAGAAACATTCTAACTTCCTCTTCCTCAGATATCTTATTTTTTATTTCTCCGTAAGAATTCTTATACTCATATTTTTAGTGATACCCATCCCTATAGAATGTGGGAAAGGGATTTGGGGATGAATGTTTTCATGGTTTGGTTAAGATAATATGCTCAACGTGTGTGGACAAGTGAGGTGGAGAAGGGATCCAATTATATGTGAGAGGGGGGGGGGCTTTTGTAAATAATATTAATATTAAAATATAATAAATAAAATTTTACAGAAAATTAAAAATAAATTAATAAAATCTCATGTATATGATAAGGGAGGGTGATAATCTACTCAAACAATTAATTATGGACATGTTTTGTGATATTTAAATCATTATAACTTAGTTTAAACTTCTCTTTAACCCTATTAACCTTTTCTGCGATGAAATAAATTTACCATGATAAATCATTTTTATTGAAAAAATGAAATTAAATATATGAATAAATTTTAATATTATAATTATATATATTAAAAACATTTTACTAGATTAAATTTATATATTTTTTTAAAAAATAATTTTAATAAAAGTATACTTAAAGAAAAGAAAACATATTTTTAGGGCAAATCAAATTTTTATTTTCATAAAAATAACTTTAGGGAAAAGTGGGAACCGCACAAGACCTATACCCCATAAAATTTCAAAAATCAAACAAAAGAAACCACTGAGGAAAACTAATCCCGTCTAAGACCAATACACAATAGAGAGAAATTATGATGAATACCAAATAGAAATATAACAAAATGCACTGCCAGGGGAACCTAATTCTGCAATTCATGCAACCACCAGAATACACTTTAACGTTGTCATCATCATAACACAGTAGTCATCATCACACTATCACCATTCCATCAACTCCTAAGTCTGCTGGCAAGAGCAAACTAGTGAAACATCTCACAACTGCTACACCCACTCCATCATCATAAAACCCTCATCATCACCACAACAAAAAAAAATTAAGAAACATATAAACATTGATCACAAAACTCATAACGTCTTCAATATGACCGAGCAGAAACAAAGACATCGTCAAAATGAACAACACACTATCATAATCACATGATCACCACCGGTGTCAAAAGTTGGAACAAAGGACCAAAACCAATGAGGATGAGATGACTTGAACTCTGATGGCCACTTGATAATCACATCCCAAAGCTTCCTGAACCCCCCCTCTAGACCGACTCGGAGAGGAGAAGTGGAATGATGAAGCCAAGGTAGATTTGAAGGACCAGGACCTCAAAAGTGAGCCATGACCGCATTGACCCAATCCAAACCAAGAAGCTTGAGATGACACCGAAATATATCGAATGTAACAAAAAACAAACACCATCTCAACTCAAGATGAATTTAGTATAGGAAGAACCTCCCGAATAACCATCAGCTGATCCACACAACCCAAAGCCTCCATGAAACCAATGTTGCAAACCAACTAGGAGAGTAGCATAGGAACCGAAAGCAAGAGCAACAATAATTGGGGAGGGTCGAAACTGAGAAGCACTTCCACAATTGAGTTGCCAACCCAGGCCGATGAAGAAACCTCCTTCCAAATACCTACCTGAAACTCATAGACGAGAAGAACCTATAATCCAAAAAAACACGCCACACCACCATCTTAATCACCAAAGTAAAAAACATAAATGCCTTGTAACATAAGAACAAAATATATGAACAAGCACCGAGGGGAAGGCCTTCACAAGACACACCTCCTGGAGCACCTTGATTCTCACAGAAACACATACCAAAACCTCCACATAAACCATTATGACCTATTGAACTAGAAAGGGGTAAGGTATTTGGAAGCTAGAGAAGTGTGAGAGAAGATCAAACCTCCTCCGAAAGACTTGAAGAATCCAAAACCATCATCCCAACAGAAAACCTCATCGAAGAACCAATACAACCGAAAAAGAAACCATAACTCCATTTATAAATGTCATTGAATGAATGAAGAAAAATCATCACCACTGGGATGAAATAGTAGGAAACTGCAACCTTGGACTAACTGATTAAATCTGAAACAAAAATGGTATTCTTTGCCATCCAAGCAAGAAGGAAGCCACCAAAACTCACAAAAACACATCCCAAACCACCATGGTTCCTTCATGACAGACCAAGATGGGGTTTGGTATGAATGTGTTGGTGATAAGAGAAGAGGTGGGATCGAATGACAGCCACAAAGCTCCAGTGAGCCAACCACCAAATCAGAACCTGAAGAACCAGAGAGGAGGGGGAGCACCATGAATAGGGAGGAAGAAGTAACCGAAGGAGGGAAAATCAAGGTCGTCGAAGAACAAATCAATAAGGAAAAAACAACCATAGAGATTGGAAGGATAGAAACGTAAAGACGAGAAATGAGATAGAGAGACGAGCTGCTATAAAGCCAGGGGAGAACCCTAGATGGTGGAGATTCACACATGGGAGAGCATGTCAGGAGAAAAAAGAGCCATCAAAATATTTTTATTAGAATAAAATAATACTTAGTTTCCAAAAAAGACAATAATATATTTATAAACTCTATATATTAATTTTAAATGAATTATTTCACTTCTTAAATACATTTTTTGTTGAGTAAAGGGTTTCATATATTTTTAATTCATTATTTTATCATAATGATGTCATAACAAGTGTGGTATTTTAAAAAATGCTATTTTCCCCATTCACATAGAAATGATCCATTCAGTAAAATCCATAAATTTAAACCTAGGATAATTTTTACATGATGAATTAAAAAATTATATTCATTTCCTCAAATTAAAATTCTAAAACATTTAAATTTTGTTCTATTTGAATCATAAAATATTTATTGTGCTATAGTTTATTTAGGATAAAATATTTACATACTATAATTGAATATCATTTCTTATACGGAAAAAATCTTTACGACATGTCATATGAATAATTAGGTATCGGGTTAGGGAAAAATTGGTTTAGTTTATGGAAAATGGTATCTGAGTTTAGTTTCTGATTATTGTTATTTGGGAAGTCAAGATAGAAAGCAGATAAGACCACCAATGAGAATATAGAAAAAAATCATCTTACCAAGCCTTATGTTTATATAGAATGTTGATAAATGAATATCTTTGATGTGAATTGACTTAATTATGGATTTTATGGAATTTCCGGACAATTAATGGAGGATTGGAGGGAATTAATTTGGCCACTATTAGAGTACAAAAGTTGATGATCGTGTTGTCTAATCGTAGAACCAGTTCAGAAGGGTTATAGTTTTCATTAATTGATTATCATACAATTTTGAAAACCATATAATACAATCTGGTAGTTATATCCTAAACATCTAGTGAGACCCTCATCGTTATCTCATCTCAGTAAACTATGTGGTGTACCTATTCATAGTGAGAAGTTTTGTGATTTTCAGGTTTTTTTATTTTAAAAGGTATTGTATGATTCTTATAATTTCACATTGGGTATTTTTTATTTTAATTTCTGTTATTTAATTTTTTAATGGTTTCATTATTATTTATTGGATTTCATATAGTACCATTTTCCCTCTAAGTCCACCTGGGAATTCCTTAGAGATAGATGCTAATTTTGTATAAGAAAACCCATAGTTAATCATAATATAATTGATTTAGTGGCTTGTATAGTGTAATATATAAACCAAGGTAAATGATTGGGCCTAAATTATTCTAAAGAATAATTTCCATATATATATCTACATAATTCCCTTTCTCAAGAATTTATTCCCCATAATCCCTTGTCATTTCAATTAAGAAATGATCATTAGGTGATACACAATTAGTTAGAGAATATCCAAAGAATATTTAAATTCATCAAGAATCTAGAGCCTATTAAAATACAATGTGATATGTTTATACTTGAGGAACCCATATAGAAATTATGGGAGCCCATTTTTCAACCTATTCTTCCTGAGAACCTAGAATGGAATGACTTCAAGGTTGTGTTAACAAAGTTTTTTTACCTACAAAGATGGAATTAACAAAGACATGAGAGTTCTTTATCCTCCATGAAGGTGATAATATGATCATATATTATGATAATTATTTCATCAATATTGTTCAATTTTCACTCAAGATATTCTCAAATGATTATTGGAAGGTTTTTCACATTGAAATGCGCATAAAACCCTACATTAAATCCCAAGATTTTCTATGAATTCACCGCACTTATGCTAAAGGGATGGAATAAGATTTGATGCTAGAAATAGATGTGTAAGGATTTTTGGAATGACTGATGAACCTTCCATGACAATTATATGTGGATGAGTTTTTCTTAAAAAGAAGAGGAAGTGGGATGAGTTCAATTAGGAATGTGTATTTTGACATAGATTCTTGTATCAGTTAGTATAACATGAAACCATGGGTAGTGGTCCCCTAGTATACCATCAGTGTTGTAAATTGGGATATGAAATTCCCTCAAGTAATGAAGGCCCTAAATTATATCATTCTTTAGGGTTGATGGCCTATGTTAATTGGTTCTATAAAGTGAACCTCTAATAAAAAAGTTGTGATGGTTCAACAATCCCAAAGTGTTTTATAGTTCCTTCGTAAAACTCATGGGTAGAACAACCATAACCTCAAGTTCAGGGTGGTCTATTTGTATTATATTATGTAAAACTGTAGTTTATGTCCAAGCCTCATTCTAGTGGTAGGCCTTAAGCTCGCTCTAAGATGAGGTCAATGCATATAACCGATAAAGTACCCACGAGGTCTAATAGACGGTGTGTGGTACCATTCTTGTTGCATCATCTATTAATATTAATTTACTTGATATAAGAGCCTTTAATTGAATAATCTCTACATGAATTATGGAATTATTGATCCTTCCATCTAAATCTATGTTGTATATAATAGAAAAAACTACACCTATTTTTAAGAAGAGAAAATGTGGCTTTATATATCCTCAATGTATTATCTTCCTATCTGAAGTGAATCTATCATGGGAATTTATTATTCTTGAAATAGATCTATTCAATGTTATTCTTGGGATGGATTTGATGATCGATTTCAAGGCACACTAATCAAGTTGCAAATTTTTTATTTTTTTCAAGAACTTTGTTTAGTTTTTACCTTTGTTTCGTTCAGTTTAATGTAAAATACTCCAATTTTGGATAGTGTAAATATGGAATTAAACATAAAAATATCTTTAAATATTTATTTTTAATTGTTATATCAATTTTTTGAATTTATTGAGAATAAATGACCTGATTTTTAGGTTTTGAATTTAAATTTTTAACATCAATTTAATTATGATCTTCACAATTTTAATTCAATTCTCAAATAAATTAAAAAAATACAATACGAAGTTTGTGTTATAATGATTTTTAGTTCAAATTGGAGAATTTAGATAACTCTTGGTAGTATAAAATTTAACCATTGGGTTTTATATGAGTTATTTAGTGGCCTATGTATGATTTATCTACAATTGGCGTATGAGTTGTTCTATATAAGAGTCGTAAATTCCTGCATGTATGAGAGCTACATATAATAGAATCCCATGAGAATTATTGTATGTATCAAAGGAAATTTATAAAAGATCATGTATGAGAGAATATTATATAAAATAAGGCATGTATGAAAGACTTTGTATCAAATAATACAATAATACTTTCAAATCCATCTAGTAAGACTTTAAAAATTCATATGAATCTATCCAATGTGTAGGAATTCAGTTAGTGAGCATATGACTTATACATCCTAAATGAGAAATAAATATAAAAGGCCATAACCATATGACTTTTGAGCCACTATTGTAAAATTACATAGGCATAGATAACTTTGAACTTTTACATTAATGGACCATGAGATTAAAATATGAAATTCCTAATTTAAATTGGTTTTGACCTAATACTGATTCCCATTTCCCTAGTTTACCCAAAAAAATATCCAAAGTTTCTATGAAATAGTCATATATAAAATTTAATATTGGGGATTTTTTTGGTAAGGTAAAGAAAATATTGATAATTTTAGAGATACCCAACTATAGAAATCTATACCCTTTGAGCTGAACATGAGAAGGACATTAGAGAAAATTTAAGTTGGGAAATGAAACCTAAGAGGATTTAAAAGTAACTAAGACTATAAAATAAAGAATATGAAGTATTTTTTTACTCATGGGGGAGTGGAAGATAAAAAAATGTGCATAAGGGTCTTATTCATTATTATACATCTATAAAGAAATTGATTGTTCACTGTACAAGAGGTAGGTCCCAGATCGATTGACTGGGATGATAGTTACTAATTGAGTTTATTTTATTTTTTATTTTATATTATAATATTTTTCTAGTGATGGTACACTAGAACCATAGTGGTTAATCCAATAATAATATCTTATTTCCCTAGTTCTTAGTTCAGCTCTTAAATGTTAAGTCTCTTCTGCTCAATATCTCTTGATCCACTTGGTTTCTATGGAGAATATGAGGCTTCCATTATTTTTATCATTTGAATTATTATTTTATTATTATCCATTTTTCAAACACTAGAAAACTTAATATTATTTTTTTCCCATATGATTGATGGTAATATGTTGATTACGGACGAATTAAATATTTATGATTACTAATACTAGGAAAGATTGGGGAATTCAGTGATGGTTTCACTTCTTTATTCAAACAGAAATTACCAGGAGAGGGTAATCACCTAATATTTCATCTGATTAGTGAGAGAGAGAGATTATGAGAGTAAATTTGAATAATCATTTAATTGGTAGCTTAAGGGATTATTAATGGAAATCCCTCTATTTTAAAATTTAATTAAACAACCCATTTATTTTCATTCTCCAACCCACATTGAACCCATAAAATCAACACAGAAATCAAACAAAAAACACCCTCATCTCTATAGACAACCCAATCCCCCTAATTAATACATTTACATAGGTTAAAAATTTGGTCACTACAAGGCCTGTGACACCCATCTCATCACCCACATTGATTGTTATTAATGGACGATAACCTTCATTGCTCCTTATGGAAGCTCCTCGTTATTTCATGAAGAATGTGACCTAAGGTCTAGTAATGTGTGAAATCCTCTTCCCAAGATCATTATGTTATAATGTTAGGATTCATATCTTATTATAGAGGTTGGTGAAGAAAATTTTGGGAGTGATCTTCCACCCATGGTTAGGGAATGTCCCTAGGTGTTTTTGGATGTCTTAATAGGGTTTCCACCTTTACAAGTAGTTGAATTCTAGATTTATTTATTTCCAAGAATGAAAATAACTCCCTTTAACTCACATAAAACGGTGAAACTCTTATCAGAGGTGAATAAAAATAGATTAATTTCTGCTATATTAAAATTTATCTCTATTGGTAACCCTAGATTTATCTCCCTAGAGTAGTGTAAAAAATAAGTTTTCACTTATTAAGTTAGAGAAGAGGGGTGTTTTGAATTTTTTGCTTCTAAAAATAGAATAAAGTGATAAATAAAGAAATTGAAATCATTGATATGACAAGGGTTATTATGTCAAGGATGATTTTTTAATTTTAATTCTATCCTATTATCTTATTTAGTCTACACTTCTTTTTTATTAACTGATAAATGAGAGGATTAACAATATGTTCCCCTCTCACCCTTGGTTGAATATATTTGGTGAGAATATCCCTAACTGAAATATTATGTTGGTCTACCCTCATTCTAAATAGTATAAGTGTTATAATGAATCACCCATTATTGACTTAGGATGTTCCCAATTAAGAATGATTCTTCTTTAAAAAATCATGAGTGTCCACTACCACTTCACTCATAGTAACAATCACTAAGCACTTCACCACTTATCCTTGAACAATACCATCATATTCAACTAGAAATATATGGAGAAGATTATATATCATTTACCAATGAAATATATACTAAATAAAATCAAAATAAAAAAAGAACATCAAATAATAATAAATTTTCTGAGTACAGAAGCAAGTTAAGAAAAGATATAGAATTTTATTCATTAAGTTTTGAATACTCAGTCATTAAAAAAGCTAGACTTTATCATCCCCCAATCATTTATATTTTTACGCCTACATTATAAGGGTATTATAGATGAATGTAAAAGAAGAATTCATTACAAATATTAAAAAGATAAAATAAAGTGAAGAAAATAAAACAGTAGTAGATGGGTTTCTATCAGTTCATCATGCTAAGCCTTAAGCACTCATATTACTTTTTACGAGCCTCAATTTACATATTTTGCAGCCATAGAAAAATATCTGAGGTTATTTCCCCTTTGAATATTAAATATAATCTTCTTTCATTATATTCATAAATTCTCCAAGAAATCCATGGATTCTATTTTGAGTCATCTTATTGTGTACAAAAATATAAATCATGGAATTTGATTGATTTTATTTGATACATTCCATAAGGTATATAGTGTTTTTCTTACATGGATAATGATATTGAATTTTAGATCTTCATGTTGGAGTTTGTTTCTATAAATAATATATATGAGTGATTCATATTAACATTGAGATCAACTTTAGATTACTCTAATGATATTTGAGTTACCATTATACTAGTTTTGAGTGACTTATCCATAGGACGAAAATCATAGAGTTTCCTTTACACAGATGGATAATATTTAAATTTACATTATGTATTTTGATAAGACCTTTGTGTATCCTTTATAATTTGTATAGTTCATTGACAAAGATTTAATTCATGGTGAAGTACCACCACACCCTATCTGATTACCCTTTCATAGCTATTTTAATCTATGGAGGTACCTTTATGTATCTATATCCCATATTTTCTACCCTTAAATAGCATAAAAAACATAGTCTCTCACAAACCCTTTTCCATGTGATGACCATTACATAGTGTGTGGGGTACCTTTATATTGTTTCTTTTGTCACAAGGATACCACTTTACAGTATGGAATCTGCCATTTAGGCGATATTATATGATATCCCTTTGATTATAGAAATATCATAAAGTAAAATGAGGTGGATAAATCATATGATCTAATAATATGATCCAATGTAACATTCTCCCTCAAAGTCTTAAGATGAAAATAAAATCATAAAATCTCTTAAAATATCAAACAAATCATCCAAAGTCATATGATCAAAGTAGTATGATTCTCATGAAAGTCATACAAGAGTTTGATATTTAACAAAGTAAAACTTCATAGGAGGATCCAAAATGTCTTAAGAGATTCAAAAATTCGTATATAATTACTAAAAAGGTATTAAAAATATGAAAATTATGAAAAGTAAAACATCGTATTAGAGATTATCTTATGAGAAATAATGAAATATCTTATGACACTTGAATTTTAGTCAAGTAGAATATCATATGAGCTAATATATTTTCTCATGAGGAAGAACAAAAATATCATATTAAATTCCATATTTTGCCAAAATTACACATATTAAGTTCAAAAACTGAATTTTCCCAAACAAAAAAATACATCGCTTGATAAGTTAAATCAAGAAATGACTAAAAACACTTAAAAACATAGAATTCACCCATTTTCATAATGGAATAAGAAATATCCTTAAAAAATGATGTAATTAAACAAAAAATAAAAATTGTAGGGATTTATTCCTTGAAGTACAAATAAAATGTAATTAAATATTTCTCTTTATCAATTCCCCCACACATAACATTAAGAAAACTAGAAAATTAAACATCAAAAAGATAACCCAAGAAAAATTAAAATACTAAGACAATGTGATCTCCCATTTTCATCACCTTGCTCTTAAAGTTATCATGCCTCCTAAATGGTCTTAATTCCATTTTCTCAATTAAGTACATTCATAGTTCAAGAATAATGGATTAATTTTAGTTTCATTAAAGAATTGATTACTCTTTCTAACCTTCTTCTATCGATTCTTCTCCACTCTATTGATTTTTTAAAGGTTAGATCACACCATTTAACATTTTAGTTGTAGAAAAAATCCCTCTCTCTATTTTCTTAAAAATGTTTCTATATCTTTTTGTATATGCTCTTGAAGGTATATAGGCATTTTTAAATTTTCATTTGTAGGTTTGAGATATGATTTTCCCTGAATTAGTAAGTATATTCCTCCTTCCTAATATATTTTCTGGTCTTCCTTTAAATAGTTGCAGTAAATTTATCCAAACTAGAGGAACAATTTGGTATATTCTCAACAACGATGGGGGGGGGGGGGTGAATCATTGTCAAAGACTTTTAAACCAATTATAACTCTTTATACATTTACATATTACACCTATTTGGATCTATATTCTGTTATTCTCTCGACATTATCTTATAAAAGTAGATAAAGTAAATTAAAAGATAATAGAAAATGTTTTTATATGTATTACTACTCAATAAGAGTAGCTAGTCCATGTTATCTATTGTGATGACCATTACATAGATTCTCCACAATAGTGAGATAACGATTATAATGGTTTTTTCCAAAAATACTCTAATACCCAAGTGTGGTTCCCTACACTTTACGTGGGGGGATATGAAATGATATAAATTTACTAGAGTGGTGAATTCCTAGTCCAAATTGAATCAGATAACTATTTCTTTATACCACCTACATAGAGAGTCTTTAACTTCTTCAAGTTTCTTTGCAACACCAAGTACTCACTCTACCAATTAAGAAATATATTTTATGTCATGGGGATTATTTTCTCTTCTTCCTATTCTTTTAATTGTAAAACAACATGCATCAAAATCTTCATCTTCTTAAATTGTATGAAGCATAGTACAAAAAACTTCATTTTTATTTATAGAAACATTTGGAACGCTAATTTGTTTTTCACTGGTCACAAGAATTCCTAAAAAATTATTCTTCACATAGTTCTTTTACCTATTTTTCTAAAAAATTCATTATCTTGTATTGTTCATACATTAATACCCTATTTTTTATCTGTATGTCCAGAAATTATTCATTTGATAATTTTCTTTCTGACACCAGTTCATTTGATCCCTTATTCTCTTCTTCATTCGGTACCTTGTTTTTTAATTCTGTGCTGTATTTCTCCATCTAGTGCATCTTTTGCATCTAATACCCCATGCTCTATCCGATAAATCTTTTTCTGATATATCAACCTAAAAGATTATTTCTCTTAGGATTCATGGTTAGAACCTCACTATGACACTCCACTTCTTCAACAATAAAAACATCCACAACAACTCTATAATTTAGAAACTCGAGTAACCAATTCACATCAAACTTACTACATTTATATAATAAGTGTTTCTAAAAAAATTAAGGGATGAGAACAAACTTCAAATTCAAAGTTCCCACTCAAAAGTTTAATTTTTTGATCAAATAATTCTTCAGTTTATTACCTTAATACCTCCACAAAAATATGCGCCAATATTCTTTGTAAAGACATTCCTAAAAAATAAGATTTAAATTCCATTAAAATTTCTAAAATATTGTCTAGAATCCTGATTTTTCCATTCAAGATTATTTTGGATCAAATTTAATAACTTTACAAAGTCTTTGTAATGTTTGTAAAAATTCATCTGCTCTATCTTCTTAAGAGATCTTCTAATAGGTTATTCTTTATGTTAACTCTTTCATCCAATAATTATTCATCTTGTGTTCCTTAAAATCAATCTTCTTCATCTGACACCTCTTTTTCTGAAGACTCTGTTTGATTACCTTCATCCACTAGACTTGTATTTCCCAATTTGAACCACTTTATCTGAAAACTACATACAGTGGATTCAAATTCATTATTTTGAAAATATATTTTCTTCCCGAAAAATTGTGAACAAGATAAATACATTATTATTATCTCACCAATCATCATAAGTAATCCAAGTATTTAAACAAAATTTAAACATTATATAATTAATTGATTCCCAATATTCCTAAGGTAAGAAGACCATTTATCTTCTTCCAAAATAAAATGACTTAGACATTATTATAGTTTTATAAAAAACATCTCCTTTTCAAAAAACATGGATATTTTATTATTCATCATATCCATTAAACATCCAAGATTTATTTTATTCGTTAATAGGATTAAATGCTTCTTCCAAAATTTCAAACAAGTTTTTCCTTAAAACCACCTAAATAGATTGAATTCTATGAAATTCATAAAATTAATTGATAAACATTGACATAAATATGACAGACACAATGTGGGATCTTTACAAATAAATACTCTTGGAAAATATTCATAGATTCCATCATTCATAAAGCAGATGTAAGCTCTTAAAAAATCTTATTGTCCTCCAAAATCTTATATAGCTTATTGTTTAGTCTAATTTATAGAAATTTAAACATTAGAAATATGTTAATATTATCTTTACCTCTTTATATCATTATATAAGAATGAATTTTGATGTGTAATTTTTTGATGAAATGAAAATTTAGGGGGAAAGAGAAAGAATGTTATTTTAAAAATAGTGGTAGATTTTAATGCCCATATTTGTGTGATATAAAGGTCATTTTAAATTATTTCTAGTATGATTTCTCTCATTAAAAAAACAACAGTTTCAATACTTCTCTCTTATTATCAAGTATATTTTTTAAAAAAACTTCTTCCATACCACTTTCTAGCTTTCCCCACACTTCAATTATACCTAGATCATGTATCAGCTTCTAGATCAAGGTATATTGAGATTCTTACCATGTAATGTGTCTAGATAACAAAGTAATCCATGAAAGATAAGTGAACAAGGATTAAATTTCAAGTTAGTCTTGAAAATAGAGTTAAATTTAAAAAATAGATATTAATTAAAAATAATGCCTCAATCATTTTAGCATAATGTCCTTGAATGCTACTAGGTTTTGACTAGGCTATTTGATTAAGATAATTATGAAAAAGAAAAAACTAGGGATAGGGGTGAAATTCACACTTTTAAAAATCTTAACAAATTTAAATCATCCCTCTTGAAATAAAGTTATTATTTTCTTATATCATAATGTTTAGTAATGTAGTAGAAATAATTTAAAAAAGACCATGAAATAATAATTTATAGTGTTCAAGGTATAAATATCCCCTAGTCTACTCCACCAATACTCATTCCACGAGTTTGGTGATTTTTAATAATCTTTTACTTTTATCTAGATACCTGAAAAACCTAGTTCAAGTATTTGGAAACTTTCAAAAATTATTTTATAGGTCCTTTAGGTTATTTTTCTAAGAAACTCAATATCTTAGTTCATGAAAATAACTCTCCAACATGACTGAGTACATGTAGTATACAATTCAATAGAATGACATGAGATGTATAAGATTAATAGTTCTTCCTCATAGTTTCCTTCTCAAATGATAGATGGTTAGATATTTAATAAATAAAAATAGAAACCAAAACATCCTCAATGATTTCCTTATTCCTTCTTTGAATGACAACAAAAAGAAAAAAAAAGAATAATACAATTATTTTATTTTCATCAGGAGTCTTATAATTGTGTAGTTTTATCACTTCTCCACCATCCTCAATTTATATTTATAATATTTCTTGGTCATTTAAGACTTATTATAATTTATTAATAAATTTAAATAACTTAGTTAAGAGCATTCATGATTTTCTCCATAATTGCATCATAACCATTGATGCTTCTAGAGTGTTTTTGAAAATACATAATAAATAAAAATATTTTAAAATTCAAATATTTTTTGATGCATCAAGATATTCTCAAAATAACCACTAAGATAATCTACAAAAATCATGAGACAAATGATGACCTTTTAAACATTCAATTTTTTTTCGAATTTGAATTTTCATAAATAACTCTATAACTAATTCTTTAATACTTCCATAATTATCCCTCCATAAACCAATAATATATTCAAATTTAAAATTTGAAAATAATTTCTAAATATATATATGTACTTAATTTAACACACTTATAGTTATTTTATTATAGTTTCTCAAGGTTTCTCTTCCATAGTGTCCCTTATGGGTCATTCTTGATATTTATTAGTGATAGTTTGTACACAATTTATATTCTTTGTATTTATTTTTAATTACCAATTATAATTCATTTTAATGTAATTTTAATTTATAAAATTTTTAATTTAAAATTTAAAACTTATTTTCATATATCGTAATTTAATCTAGAAATCCATGATTTGTTTTTGATGGGTTCCACATGGATTACTTGGTCAGATCCAATTGGTTTTATTTAGGCATCTTTTTTCTGATACAAGTAAGGGAAATCCTCTTGTTGGAGCCAGTGGATATTCATGTTAGATAGGTTTGGGTTTAGAGGAGGTGACGTTGTGGGAGTTATACCTCATGTCTCCTGATGATGGTTGGTATCTATTTTGGTTTATCATGGTAAAATCATCCTTTATATATCTTCTTACCAGCTCCCATCCTTTTTACCTTTTTTGGTTCATTTGTATCTTATATTTTTTGGTCAAATTTATATGTTCAATGGTTATAAATATTGATTTAGTTTCATCTTATTATTATAGTTTTTGTGATATTTCATTTATATTATATCATATTTGTTTTTTTATGCTTTTAAAATGTTTATTTTTCTACATGAATCACTGATATATGTAAAGCCCATTCTATGTTCTTGGGATGACCCCCATCCATTCTATTTAATTATATTGGAAAAAATATTCTCTAAGGAATACACCTGATGCCCAGACAATAGTTTCTAATCCACAGGGTTCAGAAAATCCCACTAGATTATGTCTAAGGTTGGCATAGGTACCAAGATTGGGTTAGCCTTGGTTGGTTTATGACACTTATTGATTGTGAAATCCCAAAGTTTGTCATGTTTGTGGGTGTATGGGTCACATATAAAGATTTTTTATGGTGAGTCTACCATAGATGAGTGGTGCAGAATCATGAATTCCTTAGAGATATGATGTTTAGTTAAATTCCTTTAATTGTGTAGGGTCTTTATCTCAAGGAAATATAGGCAGAGGTGGTTTATAGAAAGAATTTGGTAACGATTCATGTGTACAATAATTGACCATAGCTTTGATTAGAATTTCTTGAGTGATTATAGTGGTGATGAAGTAGGTCATAAATATACATGAGTGTAGATAATTGTTTTAAAATTAATACCATTGGAAGGGATATTTAAAAAAAATTTAAATGAATAACGATATTTTTTTTGTAAAATGATTCAAATTTTTGAACTTTTAAATATAATATCTTGACATATCCAAGATTCCTTTAATGTGTCATTTCATGATTGTTTTTTCCAAAGAGTATAAAGGTTTATTTATGGTGGGATTAATAGTAAGGATAAAAAATAGATAAATGAAAAGTTTATTTCATGAATAATTTTATTAACCACATGACCCTTCTAAAAAAATCACCTTAAATTTGAACCGAAAACTTTTAATAAAAATTTTGAATAGATGTCTTCCCATATTTCACACCCTTAATAACTTATACCTCATGATAAAATATTTAATTACTCTCCCATAAGTTATCTCATCCTTAAGGATAATCTCGCTCTTTGTGAATAAAAAATTTAGTATATATCTCATTGACACTATAAGAAAATCTTGCTTTTGGGATGAAACATCTGAGACATATATCATATTCATCCAAAATAAAATGCAATTTTTTTAGTATAAAATATTTGGTATGACTTCCAGATCCATCCTAGATGAGTAAATTTTGATATATCTAGGATGGATTATTTGGGATGGATTAAATCCTATCCCATATACATTGGTGAGCATGTCTGGCAAATTTTTTCTAGAAAAAAATTATGTCTGCCCTAGATAATCTGTCCAAAGAAGTTATTTTTTAAGAATCATTAAAAATTTATCCAAGATAATCTTGGGACATACACTTATTTGGGATAGATTTTAAATCTTTCCAATAAAAATAAAAAAAATATATTTATACTATAAATATAAAATATGTACATGTATATGTGTAAATAAAAATAAAATTAAAAAAATATAAATTTATATATATATAAATATATTATTTTAGAGAATGAAAGTGTGCACGTGCATGCACACCCACATGCATTTAATTTTATTTATGTTTATAATTATATTATATATTTCAATATTTTTATTTATAAAGAAATATATTTATTAATATACTTTTTTCATAAAATGTTTATTTTTATAAATATTTATACTAATTACAATAGTATTTATTGAAAAAAATATGATTATATTCATCTATACGTTTTTATGTTGTATTAATGATAAAAATATTTATATTTTATTTAAATTAAATTATATATATATATATATATATATATATCAATTTTTGTGCATGTGTATATGTTTCAAATTTATGAATTAATATATATATATATATATTTATATTTATATAAAAAAATTATATTTAGCTACTAAGTATATATTCAAATAAGTTTATGTGTTTATATAATTATTTAGATAAATTTAATTATTTTTTAAAATACTAAATGATATACATTATATAAAAACGTGAGTGCATACCTATATACATACCTATATGCATACATATATTAATTTTTATTTGAAAACATATTAAATGTGTTTGTGTCTAGGTATATATTTGTGTGTGTGTGTAAGTTATATAAACAGATATATTAAATGTCTATGGGTGTGTTTGTGTGTGTGTGTATATATATTTATATTCACGTTTTTGTGATTGAAATTAACATAAATAGAAATATGAACAAGTAAATAAATAATATGTGTGTGTGATTATTTATATATTTATATACATTTTTATTTACTGTTTTTCCCATATTCGCTTCACACTCACAATTTTGAGTCAATGTGGGCAAGATTTCTAAAGTAATTCAGTCATTGGGAGATGTCATCAACACTTTAAATGCACATTGGTTGACATGGTGAAATGTTTACTCATGAAATCCTTCCCAACAACAATACATGTTACCTTGGTCGTGAGAGTTATTGATTGTTATGATACATCAATGTGAAAATCGGTATGTATCATAGGTTCTTCATCTTTCCATTATTATCTAATTACTCTATGGTTTAAATCCTCATTGTTGGGTTCTCAGAAATTTATCACCATCTAGGGGTGATAAAGTGTTTTGAATTTATGATTGATCCCATTAAAGTGTCTTTCGATGTATCCCTATGATTGGATTTATAACCCATATAGCTAGGTACCATTTGATGATACATGTCATGCCTTTTATGTTCATGTGATAAGACTAATGTGGTGTATTTGAAGGTTTTTCATCCATGTCTAAATGAAGTGAATTTTAAGTTCATGCATCTTGGACCTATAATAAGGTTTTTTCTTCATAAAAAATGGACAACATGTTTTGAAATTTAAATTTATTTAGCTATAACTACTATGTTAAATATTATTAGATAGGTTTGGTGCGGGACTTATGCATAATTGACCCTTTCTAGTTCAGCCTGGAATATAAATCAGGTTAAGGTAGGATTAGGGATTACATTGAGATGGAGGCCCATGATATGTATGGATCATTGATGGGGTACTTTTATGAGATCATTAATTAAAATATATTAATGGATTACACATAATAGGAGGCCTAAATGTTCACATCCACCAATTTTTTTTTGTGATAAATAGATAATGATGGAAAACTAGACTCAAGGGTGATATGAACTAATGAGGAATGGTTGGTCTACACGCAAGATCAAATGACCATGGTATATGCCTATGACTCATAAAGAATCCAACCAGATATTTTTAAGGAAAATCCATGCCTAATATGGGGGAACCAAGATAATCATCTTAAGTTAGGGTAGGTTTTATAAATTTACTAAATATAGGGACCCTCATTATCAAGGGAATATAAAATTTATAAAACTGAAAGGTTCTTACCATGTATAGGGAAAACGTGGGGAAGGTTACATATGAGAGGACCGATCCCAATTATAATAGGAATAAATGATTGAAGGGTATTACTCTATCATGAATGACCTAATCATATATTTGAGGAGACCATAGAGGAGGTCTGAATAGATGTGAATTCATATAGGTAACCTAGGAAGAAGGGGTGTAATGACCAAGAATTTTAACAATTGAATTTACCTTCTTATAATTACATTATATAGCATAAAACACATAAATCACATAGATAACCTAATAAAAAACTTATTTTCATAAATTAAGAATGTAATAAGAGATATTTATAGGAATTAAGGAACCTATACAAATAAAATAGTAACTTGACTGTTGGAATACTAATGTGACCATTAAGAATAGCAAACCAAATAATAGAATATTAACCACACCAATGAAATTATTAATACAATCTTGGTATCATATGAATAAAAATATAATATATTTATGTCATAGAATATGTAAATAATTTTTTTAAAAAAGATAAATTAAGTATTGGTATTTTTGTGAAACATAAATGTTTATTTAAAATTTTAAATTAATATAATGATTTGAAATACAATTTATTTTTAAATTAATATTTTTTTTCCATATGATTATAAGATAATTTTATGAGACCTTAATTAATTTTTCAGAATTTCATAAAATTAGTTATAATATTAAAATCAATGTTTTTTAATAAATGATGATTTTAATTAAAAATAAAATTTCTCATATTTAGAAAATTAATTTCATAAAATGGATTCCATTTTTAAAATCTACACTCCAATAAATGGTTGGGGTGAATTTTTTGTATTTTTCTAAAATTGTTGAATTTCCAATGAATAGTGAAATATGATAATTTATAGTATTTAACATTTTAAGCCAAATACATGAAATTTTGAGTCATAGATGATTAAATAACCCATTAGTTTTAACTCATAATAATTATTTACTATAATTAGAAATACTAATCAATACTATTGATTGTCTAGATCCAAAATAAAAAACAAGTGAATAAAATAATAAAAAAAAACCCTCTCCTACCACTATAAATTCCACCCTTCATCACATTATCCCATAACACCTTATAAGACTTGGATATTTATTATATTATATAAAATGGATCTCTCAGATCTCTTTCCTACGTTCTGGTTACTCTGGTATCACCAAAAACCATTTACATGTGCCTTAAGGATGTTCTCAAGAAGACGACACTTAAGAGGTAAAACCCCCCTCTTTCTCTTTTAATTTCCTTTATTTTCTTAACCTCCTATGACCTCAAATATCCAAAATATTATGATAACTCAATTATTATATATATATACTATAATTTTATTATGTTAATGGAATACCCTTCATAAAAACTCTTGTCTCTTCTTTTATTCTATAAATGAAAACATTGTATGTGAGGTGTCGATTCACCGACAACATGGATGGCGATTTTTCATTTTTAATTACCACCCTAAAGGATTTTAATAAAATTATTTTTATGGTAAAAAATTATAATATATATTAAAACTTTTTTTATGTTCCATAACTAATATATATACATAATAATAAATAATAAAACAAAACTAGTTTGTGTTGATCAAAAGTTTACCAAAATAAGGTAACATTCATCATTAAAATTTTATCTTATGAATCATTATCATATTAAAAAAATGATATATGGGACTATTTAAAATTAAGTAATTGAATTAATACGATATAATTTGAATTATTGAGTTTTTCATTCAACTTGAAAAGAACTCCCATAATTATACTCAAGGAAACTGATCATAAAATCATGAAACAAACGCTCCCACAATAACAAAATTAAACAATATAACACAAAAAAGACCATAAATAAACCTAATAAAATTATAATAAATCATATATATGTTTAATGGGTTCTTAATTAAATTATTAATTAATATAATTTGATTATTTAGGACATTAAGTACAAATGCAGAATAGTTTTGAACATAAGGTAAGCGATTCATTCTAAACCACCATTTTTTTCTTCGGGTTACACTTTCTATCTATTTACCCCCAATTTAATTATTAATTATCCTTTTATAATCTTCAAAAATTATGTTTTTATGTCCCAAATATATTTACCCAGCTCAAGTAGTCCTCCCTTTATGGGGAAATTCAAGTTTTATAAGGTCCCATTTTCATTTCCTTCTAATAATCATGCTCTATTAAAGGGAACTTCAAAATTACATACCGATTTTCAAGCACACTCCATAAACTATTTTAATCAACCATTTTTTTATAAAATCACTCATTTTTTCATGAAAAACTATCTTGGATCATTTTTTGATTTATATGAACAAATATAAGTTTTTTTTTATTTAAAGACTCTTCTTCAAGCCACACTAAAGTATCTCATTTATAAAGTTTCATAAGAACTATTTTTATGTTTTTTCACTTAATTTAGACATAATTTATCATTATATGTTCCTATTTTCCTTTATTAATTTACATTTATTATTTATATCCATTCATTTATGGGAACTATTATGATATTACCTTAGTTATGCATTACGACATGATTACAATACCCATTTTTTTTCTATGGGTAACACTTACGTTTATCCCTTATGTTTGATTATTCATGTCGAAAAAATACACATGTATATGTAATGATTGGTGAAACAATATAGAGATCTAGTTAATTGAGTAATGTTTAGTATCACGATATTTCATACTGGGATAAGAAGTAAACTAGATTCCTTTATTGGACATTGTCCACCATGTGATATAGTCTTGTCAGTTAGCCTTGAATCTTGTTTATTTCATGTTATATGTTTCTTATAAATTCCTATTTTTCCTTGATTACATTATCCCATGTTCAATATTTTATTATTTCATATGTTTATTCATTTTCTATTCCTTTTATGCCATCATGTAATTCCTTCTAACACTTGTTCTTGGTTTATTTCTATGTTTAATCCTTTACTTAGATTTTTAGCTCATCACTTTTGTCTATGTATTCCCCATGTTATCCTAGGAAGATTTAAGCGCTAAAAGTATTTTAGGTTATCATTATGGATGAATAATATAAAGATGTTTTATTCTAGTTCCATGTTTTAATTTTTATGTACCAAATATTTAAAATACACTAGACTTTATGGTCCTTGGTTTTTATTTGATGGTTAATTATGCTTAAAACTATATAATAATATATGTTACAGGATAGGATTTATAGAGTTGGTATCAGAGCTTGGCTTAGTTATTTTTTGATATTAGGACTAGAGAACTTTAGTAATAATCCTAGGGATATTTTTATCACCATGGATAATCGAGATTGAAACCTAGAAAATCACATGTTATGATATACTTTTAATTTATAAGTTTATTTTTCTATGTCCATAGTTGCCTTTATATATTCTTATTAGCTAAGTATTCAAGAAACCCCTAATTATACATACTTTTTCATTGTTAATGGATAAAAATAATAGAACATGTTCTAACAATAAATGTTGTAGGAAATATAACAATTTCACTAATGAAATGAAAAATTTGATGGGAACAAGATCTCAAAACGTCACGACCAAACTAGATCAACTAGATCAAGTTATGAAAAAATAATTGAATCATGCAGAACAACCTCATTCTCTAAAGAAATAGAGAGTTGTAGTTGAATACTTCATTCGACAAAGGCCTTCTATCTTTAGTGGATATTTTGATACCCTCATTGCATAACAATGGATTAACTCCCACAAAATGATATTTTCTATCCTTTAGTTATCATTAGAAGAGAAATTCATGCTAGAATTCATTTTTTTTGATCGGGAAGATGACCAGTGGCGGACACTGTTGAAAAACACAATGTCTTTGGATGAAATTTAATCCATGGATTTGAATAAATTTAAGAGAATATTTTTCAATAAATATTTATCCCTAACTCTCCATATTAAGATATAAATGGAGTTCCTTGGACTGAAGAAAATAAAATATGAGTCTATTAAGATGTATAAGAAAACATTTAGAAAGATTACACAATATTCCTTTGGCTTTTCCATTAAAATTGAACTCAAAGTGGATTTCTTATTTAGTGGACTAAAACCTAGTTTACAAGAAGAATTCAAAATTCAATACTTTGAAAGCTATGATAAAATTTTATGTTGTAGTCTTAATGATGAATTGGAGATCAAAGGCTCTCAGTTTTCTCATGGGCCCATAGATAAAAAGAAAAAAATGGAGTTTAATATGGTGATGTCAACAGATAAATCCCATGATGGAAAGAATACACAATATCCCACATTTCAAAATTGTGGGAAGAAGCATCTTGAAACATCTTATGGGGAACCATGAGGTGCTTTAAAATTTTAAGATATGTGAATATCACTAATAATATCTGAAGGGATAAAACGAATCCCACAAATATAGAGGGAGAATTGAAGGTTTAGATCAACACTTAGCATATTTTACAATGTTTCAACAGTAAGGATCATTGGAATTATGTGGGGAATTTCCCTAATCCAAGTGTTGTTAGACTAAATCAACAAAAATAACCTCCATGGCAACAAGGAAGAGAATATGTTACCGCTACTAATGAGGTGGAACCTAACAATGATGTGATAACAAGTATGCTTGTTTTCATTCCAGAATAAAAATATACCATTTGATTCTAGTTTTATAATTTCTTTCATATCTTTCAATTTTATTAGGATTGTTAAAGCATTACCTCAAAATATAGAGGTTGAGTTATCTAGGAGAACTGAAAATGGGGAAATTATCACATCAAAAGTATATAACTCCTCCCTGGTTAATGTTTTTAAACTGAACCTCCCTATAAATCGTGTCATGATTTATTTGGTGTATTTTTATGATATATTGGGAATGGATTGACTATATTTATATAATTCCAACATCAACTATTGGGAAAGGTAGATCAATCTTCACATCTCAAAGAATCCTCTAATTATATACAAGTGTAATGAGAATAATGATTCTCTTTTAGAATCATCATCTAAATTGTGGATATTATTGCCTTATGGGCATGCATATTCAACTCAAATTATTGAGATAAAGGAGAGAATCATGATTGAATACAAGCCCATTGTGAGGGACTACACTAATGTGTTCCCTAAAGAATGGCTTGGTCTTCCTCTAAACTGAGCGGTTGAGTTCTCAATTGAACTTATTCTTGGATCTCTTTATAAATCAAAAAAACCATAGAGAATGGGAACCATTGCGTTTGAGTAACCAAAGAAGATGTTATAGAAGAATCTGGAAAATGGTTTTATACGCCCGAGTGCTTCACCGTGGTGTGCGCCCGTACTCTTCTTCAATAAGAATGATGGATTGATGCACCTCTAAATTGATTATTGTGATCTAGAAAATAAAAATTAAGAACAATTATCCCCTTCCATGGATAAATGAATGGTTGGATCCACTATGTGGGGCCAAATATTTCTATTTGATGGACCCTCTATTGGGATATCACCCATTAATGGTCAATATGGAAGACAACCTCAAGACTACCTTTCAAACATGGTATGGACACTATGAGTTCCTAGAAATTCCCTTAAAAATCACTAATGATCTAGAGATTTTCATGGATTTAATGAATAGAGAATTATGAAATTACCCTGAAAAATTTGTGGTGGCCTTTATCAAGGATATTCTGATATACTCCAAGAGTAAGGAGTAACATTTTAATCATTTGAATACTATTTTAATGACTTTGTGAAGGGAGAAACTATATGAAAAGTATAATAAATGTGAGTTCTAGATGAAGGAAGTTTCAATCCTGGGGAATGCTATTATCAGAAAAGTAATATCTGTGGACCCTTCCAAAATTAAGGAAATAAAAGAGTGGTACATGATGACATATGTAATAGAGATCCATAGTTTCCTTGGTCTAGCTAGTTATTACAAATTTTTATTGAAAAACTACTCATGATTTTCACACACACTAACCAATCTGAATCAGTAGGAAGAAACATTTGTCAGGGAAATTTAATGTGAAGAATACTTCAACGAGATGAGAAAAGGATTATCATCATACCATTACACACAATTTCAAAAATCATGGATGTCATTGTGGTATAAAAACATGCTTCAAATAAGGATTGAGGCTATGAGCTAATCCAAACTGATATAAATACAACTATGTCTCAAATTAATTTAAAATTCATGAGAAAAACTATCCCATGCATGATTTGTAGCTGGAAAATTTGATTATCATGTTGAAAATCTAGAGACATTATCTATACGCGGAGAAGTGTGAAATATATACTGATCATAAGAGCACAAAATATATATTCACACATAATGATTTTAATATTAACCATCAAAATGGTTAAATATCATGAATGATTATGACTGATCATTCCACTACCATCCTAGAAAATAGAATAAAGTGGAAGATTCTCAAAGTATAAAGGATCCTACAACTTTATCAATTATGGGAATTGAAATGTATCCAATATTCTTAAATTTAAAAACAATGGATGATCTAAGAAATGATTTGGAAATTCAAAAAAGGTAGAATCCAAAATAATGGGAAACTACTTAGAGTGAAAAATTGATGGATGGAGTTGCAAGATTTGGGTAATGAATATGTGTACCATCCAATACAGAGATAATGAAAGAGATTCTGAATGATGCACAAAGCTTAACCTTCTCTATTCACCTAAGGATCACAAAGATGTATCAAGATCATTGATAGAACTATTAATGGGACAATATGAATAAGTATATAGATGAATATACATCAAACTGTCTAGTATGTAATAAAGTGAAGTCTGAAAGAAAAAATCATAAGGGAATGATGAAACTATTATACCAACATATAAATGGGAAAACATCAGTGTGGAATTTGTCACCAGACTTATAAAGACATCTAGAAGAAATAATTATATATTGGTCATTATGGATCATATTATAAAGAAAACACACATTATCTCTATTCGAGAGGAATTATCACTAGATCAACTTGCATGAATATACAAAGATAAGTGGTGAGGCTACATAGAGTACCATTATTGACAGTATTCGATCGAGATCCAAGATTTACATCCATTTTTTTTGAAATGCCTCCAACCTGCACTAAACACTGAGTTAAACTTCAGTATGGATTATCATCCTAAAAATAATTTCCAATATGAATAGACTATTTAAATACTAGAAAATATGTTTTGAGAATGTTCTATAGAATTCCAAGGATGATGGGACCAACATCCAACTCTGTTCAAGTTCTCGTATAACAACAATTTCTACTCGAACATATAAATGAACCCATATGAATCCCTTTATGAGAAATGATATATATCCCCAACATATTGGGATGAAGTTAGAAAATGTAAGCTTCTAGGACTTGAAATGGTCGAATAAATGGTAGAAAAGGTGAAAATCATTCACCAACACGTCAAGGCAACCCAAAGTTGAAAGAAGATCTTTGTAGATAATCATCGACAAGACCAGGAGATTATGTTTTGAGACATGGTATTCCTATACATATCTTCATGGAAGAGGATCATGATATTTGGTAAGAAATGAAAGCTGAGTCCCAGGTATATCTACCCCTTCGATGTTCTTGATCATGTTATAGTTTGGGTCTATCGATAAGAACTTTCACCTACCATGTCTCAGGTACACTATTTATTCCATGTATCTCTCTCGAGGAAGTATTTACTAGATCCCACACATGTATTGAATCCAAAGGTGGTACAACTACAGAATGACCACTCATATAGGGCATCCAGTGAAGATATTGACCCGTAGAGATAAAATTTTACGCAACAAGACTACTTCCCTGGTCAAAGTACTATATTAGAACCATATGTATGAAGAGGAAACATGAGAACTATAAGAAGTGATTAATAATAAATACCCTCACCTGTTTTCACCTTAGTATGTAAAACAAAAGTTCAAGGGTAAAATTTCATAAGGGGGAAGAATATAACAACCTAGAATTTTACCAATTTAATTTCCCTTCTTATAATTATGTTATATAGTATAAAAAACATACAGAACATATAGAACCTAATAAAAAAATATTTTCATAAATCAATAATGAAATAAGTGGTCTTTATATAAATTGAGAAACCTATACCACTGTAATAGTAACTTCACCGTTGGAATTGTAATATGGCCATTATGAATAGTAAACCAACTAATAGAATAGTAAAATTACCTACGAAAGTATAAATAATATTTTTTATTTTATGAATTAAAATATAATATGTTTATATCATGTAATGTGTAAATAAATATTTTAAAAATGATAAATTATGTACTGGTATTTTTATAAAGTATAAATTTTTATTTACAAATTTATAATTAATATACTGATTTAAAAGAATGTTTATTCATAAATTAATATTTTTTTGTCTTTCAATTATAAGATACTTTTATGAGACCTTAATTAATTTTTCAATTTTTCATAAAATCAGTTACAATATTTAAATCAGTATTTTTTTGAATAAATGATGATTTTAATTAAAAATTATATTTCACATATTTACAAAATTATTCTCATAAAATTAAGTCCATTTTTTTAATATATACATCGAAAAATGGTTGGAGTCAATTTTTTTGTTTTTATAAAATAGTTGAATTTTTAGTGAATAGAGAAATACAGTAATTTAAGATATTTAACATTTTAAGAAAAATAAATTAATTTTTGTCTCATGGATGATTTAAGAACCCATTATTTAGAACAAAAAATAACTATTTACTTTACTTAGTCACATAAATCAATACTATTGATACTCTTGAGCCAAAATAACAAACAGATGAATAAAATAATAAAAAACAACTCTTTCCACCCACATTGAATATAACCCCTCATCACCTCTTCTAATCACACCATAAATGCCTTATATATTGATTATATTATACCCAATTCGTCTCCCAAGCATAATTACTATGTTATGGTCTTACTAGTCTTACCGAAAGCCCATTTCCAAGTGCCTTAAAGAGGTTCCCAAGGAGAAAACACTGAAATCGTAAAACCCCCCTCTTTCTATTATAATTTCATTTCTTTTTTGTATCCTACTCTAACACACCTTATCCAAGACATAATGATCAATATAGTATTATATATATATATATAATATAATTTTATTATGTTAATTGAATATCCATCATCAAAACTCTTCTCTTCTTGTTTTATTCTAAAAATGAAAACAACGTCTGTGAGGTGTCGATTCATCGCCTTCGTGAATGATGATTTTTCATTTTCCATTACAACCTTAAAGGATGGTCATAAAAAAATTATAGTTAAAACAGGTTATAATATTTATATTACTATTTTTTGAAATTAATATATACATAATATTAAATAATTAAATTAAACTAGTCTATGATGATTGAAAAGTCACCAAAATAAACTAACATCCATCATTAACATTTTATCTAATGAATCATTATTATATCTGAAAAAAAAAATTATTTATGGGGCCATTTAAAATTATTTAATTATATTAACACCATATCATTTCATTTTTGGAGTTTTTCATCCAATTTGATAAGAACTCCCAAAATTATACTCAAGGCAATTGATCATATAATTATGAAACAAATACTCCCAAAACAACAAAATTAAACACTATATACCAATAAAATGGACATAAATTGACCTAATAAAATTATAATAAATCAAATATATTTTTACTATGTAATGAATTAAATTATTAATTAATCTAATTTTATTATCCATGACATGAAGTGTAAGTTTAGAACAGTTTCCGACATAAGTTAAGGGATTCTTTCCAATCCAAAATTTTACCTTC
Organism: Viscum album; assembly: GCA_963277665.1. Classification (NCBI taxonomy): domain Eukaryota; kingdom Viridiplantae; phylum Streptophyta; class Magnoliopsida; order Santalales; family Viscaceae; genus Viscum; species Viscum album. The sequence continues at coordinate 1,685,737,378 of OY728132.1, read as the reverse complement.
ATGTTACACTTTCTCTATATTTACCCCAATACAATTATTATATCTCCTGATTTACTCCTCCAATTTTTTTTATTCCAAAAAAATATTTACCAATCTCAATTATTCATTATTTAATGGGGAAATATAAGGTTACCTTTTCAATTCCTTCTGATAAGCAAGCTCGATTAAGGGGAACTTCCCAATTTCTTAAACATTTTAAAGTATACACCATAATATATTTTAATCCACCATTATTATTCTAAAATTTCTTATTTTTTCTTCAAAAATAATCTTAGTTCATTTGTGGTTTTAAATAAACACATATCCCTTCATCCTATTTAAATACTCTTCATTTAACCATACTGAAGTGTCTCATTTCTAAAGTTTATTAATCACTATTTTTATTTGTTTTCAATTTAGTTGGACATAATTTATCATTATCTATTCCTATTTCCCTTATTAATCTTCATGTATGATATAAATCCCTTCTTTCATGGACATCATTATGATATTCCTTTGGTTATGCTTTATGACATGATTTTGATACCCATTTTCTTCCATGGGAAACACTTATGTTTACCCCTTATGTTTGATTCCTCATATGAAACACATATCAATTAACATGTTATGATGGGTGCACGCAGATAGTTCTTCAATGAATTGGGTAATTTTTACTCTCATGAGATGTCATACTGGGATATGGAGTAAACCTTATTCATTTATGGAACTTTGTCCACTATGAGATATTGTCTTGGATGTTATCCTTGAATCATTTTTATATCATTTTATATGTTTCTTCCACATTCCTATATTTCCATTATTACATGAACCCATGTTCTATATGTTATGATACCATATTTTTATCCAAGTTTCATTCCTTTTATATCATCGTGTTATGCCGTCTAACCAATGTGCTATGCTTTATTTCTATGTTTAATCCCATACTAGGTTTTTTAGTTCATCCTTTTTTCTATGTATTCCCTGGGTTATCCTATGAAGTTATAAGATCTCCATGAAATTTAGGATATCATTATGCCTGATTAATATAAAGATGTTCTATTATAGTTCCATGTTTTCAGTTTTATTTAGCTAATCATCCAAAGACACTAGAATTTATGATCGTCGTTTTTTATTTGATGGTCAATTATGCTTAAAAACATGTAATAATATGTTTAAAAGGAGAGGGTATCTATATGGGGAAACCATATAATGGGACATGGATAAATCAGCACTCTTGTAGGGTACCTAGGTGAAAGGTGTGCCCAATTAGGATACCTAGGTAAATGAGCACCAAGGGTGAATGGTATTCACAATTATGTGACCTGAGTGTGACCCCATTGGGGGGACCCAAACATTGATACAATGAAGGATATATGGGTTTTATATTAATAAGGTCTTAAATTTTGAACACCACTCTAAAATTGAGACATGATCAAATTGTCACTAAGTTGGGTGACCTTTGAGAGTTGGGTGTAGTCTTCTGACAGAAAAATAGGCATTCCCCCTTCATGGAGAATTGGGCACTAAGATAGAGAACCTTGGTTTCATGGGAGGACCTCTTGAATGGGGTCCTTCACCCTATCCTTTTTGTTGAATTGTGTGAAGTGGTATTACAATGGGAAAAAACATTAAACGACAAGAATATCCTTTACTTCAATCATTTTATCTTTGGTTTGGACTTAAAACTCACTTAATGGGAAAATTAGAGGAGTATAGAACTTATTTTATTTACTTAGGTGATGCCGTAGATTCTCTTTCATGCTTAGTTTTTACTACTTTACACTTGGTCTTAAAATTGGGAACTTAGGTTTCCTTATATTAGAAGTGAGATCTTGGAATCAAAATAATCGATGGTAACTACTCAGGATGTCCAATTCTTCTGAGTTGGGAATGCGATGCATTGATGAGTAAAGGTGGGTTCATAGTGAAACATGACCCTAAGGGAGACAAGTTGTGTGGGTTACACATGGATAAGGTCAGTGGCTTCCTTTTGGTCTCAAGCATGAGATGAGCTCGATGTCTAGATGGTTTCCCTCCTTGAAATTTTTTGAACTTCTCAAAAAAATTAATTGAATTATTACTTGTATAAAATTAAATCACTAACAATTGAAGCCCTCTATTAGAATTTTATATAATTCGAATTAATAGGTTAAAATTATAAGGTAAATTTGACATGGTTGTGAGTTGGACTCAACATTCATTCTCAACAAGAAGGAGCAGTCACATTCACATGTGGGGGTGTAGCATATGCTCTATTGAGAACACATGTTCATGAATTCTTTAGTATGATATATTAATTTTTTTATTCAGTAATCACTTATATGTATGATGAGACTACCTTCATAATAAAAAATTATAAATTAATAAAATATTAAATAGTTTACTCTCATATTCCACTCAGGTCATACGCTATGTTCCGTATGTTCTAGGATCCACTATCCTTTCAATGATTGGAATGAGTAACAAAGCATGCTAGTAGGGAATAAGAAACATGGTTTGGAATGTTGGATGTGGATTTACATTATAAAGAATCTAGGTGTGGATGAAATAGTGAAATTAACTGGTCGACTACTTCTGGTCATGAGCAACTGGGAATCATGGCTTGGGCACTGTGACTAGAGTGCGAAAGGATGGGTGCATAATTTTACTTGGTGAAATTTTCACCGATTTATTTTCACATGGTGTCCCATAATTTCACCCTCTCATACTCTTTCTTTTTTCTTAAATTCCATAGTGGACTTGACTTCATCAAATTCTATTACAATAAATGGATAGATCATTAAAAAATATTTCCCTTAAGGGAATTACTTCTCCTGTTTAGGTGATAATTCAAATCATCAAGTCAAGGGAGATTAGATAGTGTTGATCGTATATGTTAGAACTTTCATAGACATAACTATAAAATCACCAAGATATTGTTAATCAAAATTTATACCCTTTTATATTTATGGGTTTCGAGGTGACGTTAATATCCCTCTACTAAATCAGAACCCATCTTCATATCGGTTAGCCATCTACTTGATTCTTGTGTGATTAGATATTTTGATGAATGAAATCTATATCAGGAGGATTAATTTGACCAATTATACATCATGTGGTATGTGAATACCACTCCAAAAAATCACAAACTTCAACTGAATCCTCAGACACACTAATACTTGTTGATCTACCATCAGGAATCTAATGACCATATTTAAGGGTTGAATGAGGGATGAAACCTTCACCCTGGAGGTGGATTCAAGACCGAGTGGATATGGACATACTAGGCCTTAAAAGAAGTTAAAATTTTGATAATAATAATGGATCCACATCAATGTATGAGTTTACCTATGTGTTGGAGATGTATGTCTAAAAAATGAAAACATCATTCTAGATCTTCTCAACCATTTGATCTCCCTTGGAAATACCTTCCATTTGGTATAGGTGAGGTTGGGATTAGTCTTTGGTATATATACATGATATTTGTGGTTCCAATAATTAGATGTATGTATTCTGAAATTTTCATACCCAATGCCAACTTTGGGGATGTTGAGAAGATTCTCCCATTAGCACATGGTTTGTGGAAGTCAGTCAAAAATGTTTTTAGGAGCCAGCCTAAAGCTTCCATTGATATCAAATTAGGGAGGTGAATGAGTGTCTTATTGGTTAAGAATGTAGTCATAACAACCTATTAATGACTAATAGTGTTTTCTACCATACAGAATACTGTAACTCTATGTACCTACTTGCCTAAATTATAGTGAGGTCAGTATGGACAATGAAGTTACAGGGTCAACACAAACATAAAAACCAGAGTCTATAATGGGGGATTCTTGTCCATGTAGTTCAGTGTGTATATTCTAACTACCCATGATTTACACATGTGGGTGAGTCCATGCATGTTTTATTCGGGGTGAAGTTGAATGATGAGAAGTCCAGGCCTATTAGTTTGGTGGCACCAGTGGTGGCCAAGATATACAGATGTGTATGGCTTAGGGGAAGTCCTTGTTTCATGTATCCTAACTATTATAGGTGTTGTATAGTTAGGTAAAAACACATTTCAATACATATTAAATCTATACCACAATTGAGATTCTATAGATTCAAGCCTTATATTCAGGATATCTCTAGAATCCGGGCACTACTAATTGGAAATATGATGGTATTTAAGACTCTTAGTATATACCTCGTGTTTAAATTATTTCAATGTGGTAATATCCCAAATCAATAGTCAAAGATGATAACTTATGGGGTATTGAATAGAAATCATATATAATGGTCATGTGTGATTGTGTCTTGTTATTGGAGACAAATTTCTATATCACCTGTGAAGTTTACACACCCCACATGTTTTCATAACAATTTGAGCATATATAGTGATAAGGTTTTGACAAATTTTTGGTTTATAAGATTTATAAACCTATTATGGTGGCTAAGAAACTCTATTATATAGTGATCTGAGCGGTCTCCCATGTGAAAATCAACTTCACTTTTCCCAAAGATGATATTGGCTTGACGTTTGAGAGTGCCGGCACATTTATTTTGTCATATCCACACAATATGTTATCCCAAAATAACATCAGATCCAAAGAATTGGATTCTAATGTTAATTAATCCTATAGAATCACATAGTAAGTGTCACTCATGATATTGATTAAATTATTTTTGAATTTAATTAATTAAATAAATATTATTCTCAAGAATGATATATAATTTTATTAACATTTAATTGATCAAAAATATTTATTAATGAACGATATATTGAAATTAAATATTTATTCAAGTGTTCAATAATCTCTATAGGGGTTTAAATGGACTAAGATCATGTCGGATGAAAAGTATTAATTAACAATCTAGTTGAATAATATTTTTTATTTCTCAAGATGGCGGATGCCACAAAATAATAATATTATTATTATGTGTCATGTGTTTTATTAATTTTTATGATATTTTTTAAGTGCTGATGTGATATTAAATATTTATTCTAACAAAAAACCCTTGAAATATAAATAGATGACTATGTCTATAGTGTAGTGAAATTGATTGTAGAAATTGAGAATAGAGAATTATTGTTCACAATGAATCATATCTCAACTCCTTCCATCCTTCTCTCTCTCTACAAGGAATGGGTAATTCCAGAGGGATTCTTTTAATTCTGAAGGATGGATGATCCACAAAAACAGTGAAAGAAAATAAATTCATCGCACTAGCACCCAAAGATCGATTATAATTTTTTTGATATCATAGGAGAATGTGTGGATAACCACTAGAGGGATTCTATCCTTGGATCCTAGTATTTCTTTGAAGGGAATATAAAAGTGTCCTTTTTTTATGATCAACATCATCAATAACAAAAGGTTCCTCATCAAAGAAAATATTTTATTCTGAAATTATATAAATTAATTTTTAATTTGATGAGAAAGATCCTAAAGGCATAAAAATATTAAAATAAAATTTAATATATCACCCACCACTGCATGCATTCACTGTACCTAGAACCTAAAAGTTGTATCAAAGTGGTCACATTTCAATTTAAAATTAGTTATTTTATTGTTGATCCAAATGAAATCGTGGTTGAATTTTCCTTTAATATTATTTATTCTTTAATATGATTTGAAATAACATGTTATATACATATTAATCATATTTTTTCAATATTTTGTTTTCATAACAGTCTAAGAAAAGATGAAGAACGACCAGAGATTCCATTGGTAACTATCAATTTTTCACTGTTAAGAAAGGCTTACACAACGTGTACTTGAAAGTACACATTGTGTAACCTAGTATTCATCACCTATCCATGTTATGAGATACACAACATGCCACATATTCATTACACTCCATGTGTTGACCATCTAACCTAGCACATAGTTATCAGATTACACAGTGCATATTAGTGTATACATCATGTAGTCTACATGGGTTAACTGTATAAATCAAAGAATCTATGTGGTAATCATACATGGTCAAACCACATGATAATAATGAATTGGAGTATCAATAACATACACAATGTTTATGCAGTGTACACGATGTGTAGTTCATTAATTCACATCTCTGAGATACATGTCAAGTTATCTAGATAGATGACATTAAAGATACATAGTGTGTAGCTAAAGTACACATGTTGGGTTGTCTCTTTCCCAAGAACACGCCATGTATTTGGGATAATTGCACAACCTAGTGGAATTCATATCACATTGAATGTTGTTGGATTGTAAACATCATGTAATCTATCGAGATACACACTTAAGACCCATGAAAGTATCTCATGAACATAACAAGTGGATACCCGGCCGGTAGCATCATGTAGTCTGACCATGTCAACACGATGAAACCCTAGGTGTGTGACCTGGATACATGACTGCAAAGGTACACAACATGTATATGGATAGTACATTACATTTAGTCTCTCAATTACTAGAAAAAATTAAATTACACTAAATTGAAAAATTGCAGCATTAAGACCTTATTGCATTGATTTCCACTTTATGTGTTTGAAAATTTAAAAAGGAATTTAATTAATTTTAAATGATTAATTAATTTAATGTAATAAAACTATAACTATTGGTTATTCAATTTATTATTCATTAATTACGTAATGATGGTAATATCAAAGAGGATTAAGGTGATCATTAGGAATAAAATGAATTAATTAATAAATTAATTAATTAATGAAAGCATATTTATCATAATAATAATGAATGGATAAAGAATGAATATTATCCATTTACATCTCATATTTGTTTCATGTATTAATGTTCATGAGATTGACCAAGATCATTGTATGTGTTGGAATTTATTTAATTTAATTCATTGCATGGGGTTTTAGTTATTTTTTATTAAATAAAATTTGATGGCCTATAAGTTATCTCTCACTCCATTATTATATAGGACCTGTGTCTCCAAGGATATTTTTGTAATATCTCTTTAACCAATTATTTGATCCCCCACCTGCATGTGATTTATAAATACATTTAATTAATTGAGTTTCTAAAGGTGTGTGGAGGTGGTTCAAGATGGAATTATAATGATTCTAACCCAGGTGTTATAGAGGTGTCTAAATGGAATGTTATAAATCATGTTAATACATACAAAAAGAATTATTTTTCCTTGGTCAATGTTTTATTGAATATTCACCCATTAAATCAACAATTAGATAAAGCTTATGAACATTTCATTTACTTAATTATTTATTTATATCTATTCAAGTATTTATTTTAGGGATACAAGTTTGAGATCACCTAAATAAATGAATTAATATGAAAAGATAGAAATTAAATAAATAAATAATGAATAAATTTTTTATCCAACATGGTTAATTAACTAGGTAACCTCCATTTAATATAAACAATAAATATAAAGGATATGATAACATAAAATTTATTAACAATTAATTAAAATCCCTCCACCAAATACTATGTTATAGTAAGCCTTCCATTACTTGATTGTGAATGAAACTATGAAACTAATTGTGGTATACATACAAATTCTGGACACTTACTTTTATCAAGGATTTCTCATGAGGTTTTTGGGTTGAATTAACCAAACATATATTAAGTTTAAAGACCAAGTTATGTTCAATAAAAATTTGAGGAGAATGTTGAGGAAATCAATGTAATTATTTCAGTATAGGGGAATCCACTCAATGTATCAAGGAGATGCAAGCCTGTAGTAGGCAAGAACGACTACAAAAATACGTTTTTTATATTTTTCATGGAAAATTCCTGGATCACTAAGAAATGTAATGGGGATATATTCCTCTAAAATGTCATAGAAGCTAAACATTCTTATTTTAATGGTGAGGGCTGTTAAAACATCATAAAATAGTTGGAGAATTTATAAAATTAGTTAATTAATTATTTATGAAATAATTTGTAATCAATAAAATTAATAATAATATACACTTTTAATTATATAATAAAATTGAAAAATCACCATCCACACTATTCCTATGATCAATAATTAATAAATAAAACCTATTAAATGGTAGTATCTTCTAAGAGTTGTTTAGATTCCTTCAGGTTTTTTTACGCTATTAAAAAAAATTTTACGTGTTAGAATCCTCAATGCCTGGTCCTCCTTCCTAAGAGGCAAGTGATGAAGATCTACTAGTCTATGAAAAATATTTGAATGATGTGGTTCATGTTAAAATTTTTATGATTTCATTTATGTTTAGAGAACTCATAATTGTTCATAATAAAATGGATGTGTATATCATGATTGATTGAGGGGAGGTTGATCTTAGAGTATCCAATGAATGTAAACATACATTTGTAGCTATCCGGGATTACCACCTCATGTTTCCAACCATAATCATCTTGGTTTTAAAATCTTTTTATTATGTTCCATATATTACCAAAGACATTATATATCTATCTAGAATAGATGCAGATTGGTTTATTTTCATGTTTGGAAATACATGTTTATTCTTTTATAAAGAAAAAATTTGTTGTGGTATGGACATTTAAATAATAGTCTTTCTGTGTTGGATTATAAAAACCATGTGATGGAAATCGATAACAATGTAACTTTACAAGAATCATACCACACACAACTTTGGTATCACCATATAGGACATGTAAATGAAAAAATGATTGACTAAATCACATCAATATGGATATTTAGATTCATTTTAAATTAAACCACTTGGTGTTTGTCAAACATATTTATAAGAAAAAATTTCAAATTCCCCATTTATCAGAAAATGTCAATGGGATAAAGATATTATTGAATTATTTCATGTCAATGTGTGTGGAGCATTTCCTTTTGAAGTAAGGGGTGGGTAATCATACTTCATAACTTTTAATGATTATTTTAGTAGACATGGATATGTCTAATTAATGATGCAAAATTCATATTTTTTTGATAAAGTTAAAAAATAAAAGAAAAAATTTGAGAATGAACCTGGTAATAATATTAAGAAACTATACTCAGGAAGGGGTGGTGAATATCTTAATCAAGACTTCATTGATTATTTACGGGAATTAGGGTTACTATCTCAACTCACTCACCCTTATAAGCCTTAATGAAATGATGTAACTAAAAGGAGGAACTAAACCTTTTTATAAATTGTGAGATCAATGATTAGTCATGCAAGTCTTTCATTATCCATTTGGGGATACACATTACAAGAAAGCATACATACTAAACTATGTTCCAACTAACGTGAAAAAAGATATACCATACCAATTATGGAATAGAAAGAAACCTATTTTTTTTACTTCCATTTGTGGGGTTTCAATATTTTTGTTAATGACTATTCATGTGACAATATTACACCCCAAGAAATAAATTGTATCTTTATATGATCTACCAAAAAAAAGGATATAAACTATAGAAAACTTCAGAAAAAAGGTTTTGATTGAAAGATGTACGGCATTTTCTGAGAAAGATCTTATCTCTAAAAGATATAGTTGGAGAAAGATATACTTCAATGAATTCTAGGATCATGATTCATAATATTTTTCACAAGAACGGATTCCAAAAATCCCTATGTAAGAGTAAATTGTTCCAAAGACACAAGTACTATGTATATGTAAAAGAGATGTTAGATAATTGAAATGGAATAGTTTTGTAGTGATTGAGGGTTCTGACTCATTATTATTTGATAAAATTATCCTCTAACCTACAAGGAAGCTGTAAGTGGTACAAATATTCCCAGTGTTATGAATCCATGGCTATTAAAATGGATATCATGTACCAAAACCAAGTCTGGATTATGGTAGATCCTAAAATGTATGTAAATCTTGTTGGTTTCAAATGGGTATTCAAGACAAAACAAGGCATGGAATAAAAATTAAATACATATAAATCATGAATGATTTCAAAAGTGTTTAGAAAATATAATGAAATTTACTATGATGAAACCTTTTCACTAGTTTCAATGATGAAATCCATCTAAATTCTAATTTACTTTATGGATTACCATGACTATAAGATTTGGAAAATGGATTTGAAAATAACCATCCTTAATGGGAACCTTAAATAATATGTCTATATGACCCAAACTGAAGGATGTTTGACTCCAATGGATGCCAACAAGATATAAAAATTAAAAAACCCATTTATATATTAAAGAAATAATATAGGCCGTGTACCATTAATTTTAATAAATCCATAATATAACTTGGTTTCGTAAATAATGAGTGTGAGACTTGTGTCTACAAATAATTTAGTGGGAGTGTATTCATTTTCATAATATTATATGTTGATGACATATTACTCATTGGAAATGAAGTACCGGTCTTATAATCTGTTAAGACATGGTTGAATAAATGATTCTCTAAAAACAAGTTGGGAGAGAAAACATATATTTTTTGGATCATGATCAATCATGATAGATTTATGTGGTTTCTCAGGCTATGTTAAAGTACACATACTAGAATGATACTGAAGATATTTGGTATGGCACAATCCAAGAGGAAATTTTTTCCAATGTGACATGGTATTTATCTTTTCTGTAGAATGTGTCAGTAGACACATGAGGAAAGAAATAGAATGTTAATGATTTGATACATTCTAGTGATTGGGCCAGTCATATATGGCATGTTATATATTAGGATAGATGTATCGTATGCATTAGGTGTGGTATAAAGATATCAAGAAGATCTAGGTGACTGCCATTGGATGGAATTTAATATTATCCTTATGTATCTATGGAATACTAAGAATGTATTTCTAGTTTATTGAGGAAATAAGGAACTAATCTTCAAATGATATGAGTATGATAGTTTCCAAACTAATAATTTTGATATGAATTCACAAATAGGATACATCTTCACTTTGAATAGTGGATTTGTGGGTTGGAAGAGATCAAATAATTTTGTCGTTGTAGATTCTACAATAGAGTTTGAGTATATTATAACTTTTGAGGTAGCTAAATAAGTTGTATGGGCGTTTAACTTCATCTAAGAGTTTTATGTGGTACATAGCAGTAAATATACTTTCATAGTATATTATGATAATACTACAGTTGTGGATCTTGAAAAAGATCTAAGGGCACATTAGCTAATAAAGAAAATATTTTGGATGTATTATCTCATGAAGAATTCTTATTAAAGAGGTAAAGTAAAAGTGAGCAGTATTTCTATGGAAGACAACATGGAAGACACCTTGACTAAATATTTGACTTAGAAGAATCATTATTATCACGTGAGGTCTAGCAGACTAAAATTCATAGCCATTTGTCTCTAGTCCAAGTGAGAGTTTTTTAGAGTTAGTATTGTAGGTAAAATTATTTATACTTTGATTACATGTATATTCTATGTATTGAATATTAATAAAACATATTTTTATATATTTTTATTTTTATACATGACTCTAATGTAATAATGTCCTAGAGTATACAAACATTGAAATGGTCATAGTAGTTTCCAACAATGATGAGAACCTTAAAGTGAAATAAAGACATTCTTACATAATGTTATGTGGTTAGATAACGTACTATAAAGGGGAAAATAGTACATAGAATATAATATGAGAGTTCTTATAAGAATACAAGGCTTCTTCTAATGTAGTTATCACTTGGTAATATGAAATAAAATAGATTATAAGAACTAATATGGTAGTAGGAATTCCACATGTTATGGTTTCATCAGATATTCCTATCTGCAAGCATGGGTAATGGTCCTTATAATTTATGATTATTATTAATTATTATTATGGATTATATACTTAGATGTATTTCATAAAACATGATGATAAAATTTCATGGATATGATGTATGTGTTGGGTGAATCATGAGTGACATGTCATTAATGGATAAGTCATGGATGAGTTTTTCCCTTCCATCTTTATAAAAGATGATTCCTTGGACCGTTGATTGGAATATAATCTTCACCCTAAATTCCATGTCCTTAGTGTAATGAAATGTTTATTTTATATAGTAAATGAAACATTTATAGGTAATATATGTTTATGACATGTATGTGCAACATTCTTGATGAGATATTGCAAGAAAGGGATTTTATTACATAGTGAGAATTCTTATGTTGTTGTCATTGTTACGACATTAAGTTATTTATCTTTGGTTCATTGACCTATTTATAGACAATAATCTTGGAATTTAGGAAATTTTATCAAATTAATATTATAAATAATCCTTGAGGGTCACACAATAAGTGTTACCGATGATCATGATTAAATTGTTTTTGAATAGACCAAGACCTTGTCTGGTGAAAAATATTAATTAAAAATCGAGTAAAATATTATTTTTTATTGCACAAGTTAGTGCGCACCAAAAAATAATAATAAAATTATTATTATTATCATATGGCATAGGTTTATTAATGTATTTAATATAATTTAAGGTTCATCATGAGATTCAATAATTACTTTAACCTAAAATTCATCCCTATAAATATATGATTATGTCTATATTATTTTCCAATCAATTGGTGAAGTTGAGAATAGAAATTTTTTGGACACAATGATTTCTCCATTGACTCCTCTACTCCCTCTATTTCTCTCTCAATAATGAGAAACACAAGATAGATTTATTCAAGGCTGAAGGATGAGAGATTAATGAAAAAATGAAGGGCAATTGATTCACCATTCTAGAACCTAGAGATCAATTGGTGTTTCTTGGAGATCAAAGTACTATCTATGCTTCAATTCTAGAGATAATATTTCCTTTTATACGTATATCTTAAATAATGAAATATGAAAGGGACTTCTTATAATGATGAATATAATCAATGAATAATGGTTCCTATGGCCAAGTAAAAAAAGAAGTTCAGTCTCAAGCTGAGACTTAGCCCTCTAAAACAGTTTATATAAACTATGCTCCACACCCTGGATCAAGGTTTTACTCTAAAATAGATTTATATTTAAAGTACTTATCAGATGAATATTCAAAATAGGTTTTAACAAAGATAAGAATCACAAAAATTTGTAAAAAAAGAAGTTCAGTCTCAAGCTAAGACTTAGCCCTCTAAAACAGTTTATATAAACTATGCTCCACACCCTGGATCAAGGTTTTACAACATTACACAGACTGTTCAGGTCCACAGACCTCTACCATAGTTCTATGTGGGAAAAACAATATCAATAGCTCTCAGGTAGTCCAGGTCACACTTGACCTCTTCCACAACTCACAGTGGCATACAAGAAGGTGAAGAAAGTTTGGTGTGAGTATTTACTATCCTCTAGTTCAGCTCAGGAGTCAGTGTGTGTCTATGAAATAGACAGAGACACACACACACTGCTCATAATGTTAAGCAAAGGGATACAACATAAAAAATTAAATAGTTTAGAATGCTCTGTGTAATTTCAGATGAGCTCTGGACTTGTTTTGATGTTGCAGATGGAATTCAAGTCCTTTATGGTGAGGATGACTCAAAACAGAGTATTGTTGTTCTTCTCAGCTACAACTATTTAGACTTGTGCATATGATTTTCAGTAAGTCACAACTACTCATCTTTGTATTATTTCTAGGTGAAATATCTTCTTCAAGCTCTATGGTTTTTACAGGAGTTCTTTGAGTTCTCCGTGTGTTCCCTGCGACTTCACACACGTGAACCTTCTTTCATGTGTTTTTCTCTTTTCGTTCAGCTCTATCCTTTTTACTGAAGATCTTCCTTTTTATTCCTTGAGATCTGGAAAAAAGAATGATTACCTTTTTATAGGTACAAGGTATAGTTTCCTAATATCCAACAACCAACATTAATTAATAGCAGGTGCATTTAACTAAGAAAATATGATCATTGGAATTAAAAGGGTTAGTAGAAAGTTCAAACAGTTTTCATAACTATCGATGAGTCATGAGATTAGTGTGTCACTTGAATCTGCATTGGTATCAGTAAGTCATTTGATTAGCATCGATATCAGTATGTTATTTGATCAGCATCCATATCGGTAGGTCATTTGATCAACATCAGTATCGGTAGGTCATTTGATCAACATCGGTATCGGTAGGTCATTTGATCAGCATCGATATGACCATTCTCATTAGTTTGACTATTATCATTAGTGTGACTGTTCTCATTGGTGCAACTTTTCTCATCGGTGCGACCGTTTTCATCAATGCGACCATTCTCATTGGTACGACCATAGTCATCGGTGCGACTGTTCTCATCGGTGCGACCGTTCTCATCGGTGAGACCGTTCTCATCAGTGCGACTGTTTTCATCGGTGCGACTGTTCTCATTGATTTAACTAATGGTGACTCACGAGAATAAAAAACGGTGAGTCAAAAAACATGAAATCCTCACAAAGTGTCTGGTCAATCCAGAACAATTTTAGGTCAATAGTAAACCATAAAGAATCATAGATAAACATCTGTAGACATGATTAATCATAGTAAACACATCGAGAAAATAATGAATAATTGACTAAATTGACTTATAAACAAAGATAACAATGATTTTTTATTATTAAAATAAACATCTCACCGAGAGTTCAACACCTAATATGTGTTATCTCTGGCAACCTTCCTACTTCCCTTTCTTTTAAAGTGGAATTTTTTATTAACCCTTATTCAAATGTGAGATTTCGACAAATGTATTTTGAAATGTTAAACCTTAGTTACTAATACGAAATTAAAAATTAAGACTATTCAAATTTATGAAGTTGGGAGAATGCAACATCTTGATATATTAAAAGGAAAAAATATTTTCGATAACCTAAAAGACACACCACATCAATCTTAAACAAACACATAAATATTATTATTTAAAAGAGATCCTTATCACCAAGCTGTTAGAATGGAAGGTGTGAATAAGAATATATATATGATGTTAAAACAAGTTTATAAAATTTTTTAACATTCATTCAGTGGATTTAATAGGCATAATATATGATAAAATCCAATTTTACGCATAAAATAAGTATTTTTTCTATACGGCTGGTTTTCCGCCATTTAATGGAAGACGTGTTTTAAAACTAAATTTTGACAACTTTATAAATTTTTCAGAAAAAATAAATATGTTTTCTGATATATAAATATTAAAATTTTCATTGGTTTAATTTTTTATATTTTTCTAATAAGTTTCATTTTTTAATGAATAGTGAAAATCACTACATTTTAATTGAAAGCAGACTTTTCATCTAAATAAAATATAATGTTAACTTATTTTTAAAATTGATTTAAAGTAAAATTAAACCAATAATACATAAATAAATCCAATTTTGGTACTTTTCAAAAATTTCACTTTTCAATTGAATATAAAAAATATTTCAAACTTTTCCACATTTTTACTTTAAAACCTATTGTTTCATCCCGTCTGAAGGAATAATTTTAAATTATTATATGTCAATTTTGTGAATTTAATTTTGGAAAATGGATTCTATATTTGTAATCATAAGTTTCAAATTTAAAAAAAATTCCCTTATATTTTTTTGGGAAATATTAATAGTAACTTTGGTAATTTTTTTGCCATAGTAATGGGTAAATATCGTAAAAACCAAGTAATAAAGGGAAAAATAATATGATAAGGATTATAAAATGACCCTTAATCTTAATAAAAAATTATTTTATAAAAATATTTCTTTCATAATCAATCATGGTTTGAATGTATATCCTTTTTTTCATTTATAAGTGATTATGACATTTATAATATTTAATTTCAAGAAATGACAAAGATGTCATAATCATATTCTTAATAACCAAAATATATTTAATAAGGGGTTATATAGATGTTATTTTTGAATATAAATATAATTTAAATTATATAATATTTATCTTCAGCAGGGTAATTTTGTTTAATTTTTTGTAAATAAATAATTACCTTAAATGTTTTCATAATAGTGATTTTGTAATTATTTTATTAATGGAAATATCAAATAAATGTTATTAAAAATATTAAAATAATTATATTTTTATATAATTAATGTGATAAAATAATTTAATAGATTAATTTTACATGTTAAGGGTTTATTAATGTTTTTTCTGGAATTTATCCCGCTGTATTGATATATTTAAAAGTCAATGTAGTTAATAGACTCAAAATTTACAATAATGATATTTTAAAATAAATAATAATTAATTAAATTATATAAAATCACTATAAATATTAAAATATTCCAAATTATCTGCATAATTATAAAAATTAAATTCATGAATCATTCATGGGTAATTTTTCATTTAATAGTAACTATATTAACCACTAAAGAGTAAAAATCCATGTTGCCATGGTGATAGTTAAAGGGATTAAATAAGGGTCTAAACTAAATGATAAGGGAAATAATGTGACCTAAACTTTTTAATTTTTTTATGAGTTTATTTAGACCCATCATAATCCTATATTAAAAATAAATTAATTTAGTTTCATTTTTGATAGAAAATTAATTTATATTAATTTAAAATTTTGATAAATTCCAACTGTACCCCTCCTCTCTCTTATAAAATGGAATCTATTATTTATTTTTATTCACACTTCAAAACCATTTTTATTCTAACAAGATATTCCCAAATAACATCCCTGAATCCCAAAATAAATTATATAGGCCATATTTTAGGAATAACACTCACCCTAGTGGTGTTAAGGTGTTAATCAAAGGAGATTGTCCAAATAAGTTGAATCATTTTTAATCAGTTATGTCTATTTTATTTCTTCTTCCACTTACTTAAAATATTATTCAACCATGATAAAATAATAAATACAATATCCTCTATATAATGAGATGTTATTATGTTTTTTTATGATGAATATCAATCACCTCTTCCATAAAATGTGAAAAGAATTCATCATTCATGTGTACGATTTACTACCACATAGCAAACTGATGTTATTTGTTTTCCATAACAATATCTAAAGAATGGTTATAATGATGTAACTAAAAATTTTATATTCTATTAATTACATGTTAATCATTATGAAAATGTAAATATCTTCTACATTCTTAACTTTCCATGCATAAAAAAATGATATCATCATTCGTGCGTATATGTGAATTATCACCTCAACAAAGTGACGAGATTCACTTTTCATCACCACATCACATGAATGATATATATAATTAAATTTAAAGTATGAATATGATATTTATGATATAATTATAAATCATTAAATATAAAATAATACTTAACCTCTTTCCATAATTATCATTGAAAAATGGAAACTTTATAGATGCCTACGTACGACCTACCGTCTCCATGATTGTAACGTAGTTCATTTTTTATAATAATATTTAATAGATGGATTTAAAAGTATAATTGATTTGTAATAATGATTATTATTTCATGAATATTATTATTTATATTATCTAATAATGACCACTTTTCCAATAGTCATCATACCAATGTCATTTTGGACTCAAGTATCAAACATCGTCAAAACATCCAACGTGAACTTAAATAATTAAGTAATTATTATTAAATGATAATTATTTATAAAATATTTTATAAATCATTCTATTTCATTTATGTTTTTTAAAATTATTTTTATGAGTGTATTTATATTTTCATGAATTTTTTAAAATTATTATTTTATAATTTATATCAAATTTTTTCAAAAAAAATCTTTTTAAGGTTTTATGTAATGGTTTTTATTTTAAAAACCCTTTTTTAAAGTTCCTATTTCATATCTTTGTACAAAGGCCAAAATAAATTTTGTCTTTATATATACATCATGAACATAATTTACTAGTTTCTTGATTATTTAATGCATTAATTTTACCTTTATAATTTTTCATAGTCACATTTAAGTAAAATGGTTTCATTTTTATGTGCAAGGTTTTTAGATTTTTAAAGTTTTGGGTATTTTGAAATCCAGAAGTGTTTTACACATGGGTTTAAATGATTTTTGAAGGGTTTTATTCTTTATTTGTTTTAAGTATATTATATAAAAAGATTCTATTCTCATTACAGCTCATGGGTGTGCCCGATGTAGCTTATAAAAAGGATTGAGCCCCATTATGTCTCATGAAAAATGGGTTAGCCAGATATAGCTTATGCAAACATTGTGACCCATTATAGCTCTCAAATTCATTGGTACTCTGAATATGGAAGATGGTTATATAGTTATTACATGTGTCAGGGTAAATGTAATAGTGATATGGTAATTATATCCAAATGAAATTATATGATTTTTCAATGAATTCTAATGACTTTTAAGAATTTTTTAATGGGTTTTCATGTTTTTCACTCGACTAATGATTTTAATTATTTATTTCACTTAATAATATTTTAGTTATCACACAACTTTTTAAACTGTTTTTATATGGTATAAGGATGTGTAGGATAAAGGAGGAAGTCAATTTGAGTGTCTTGAATATTTTTAATGAAAAAACATGTTTTATTTTAAAATTTTTTACCTTGGTGAAAAGATGGATATTGAGTATAAATGTCCACTTGTAATGTGTGGGTTTAATTTGAAATATTTTTTCATTATTCTATAAAACTCTAAACCTAAAATATATTTTTGAAGGGAAAATTATTTTAGTTTTAAAGTAACTAGAATATGTATCATTTAAGGATGGGTTATTATAGTTGATCACACAAAAAAAATGAGGGTACTTCATTTATATTAGAGAATAAACCTATCTTGATTAGATTTTAAGTATATATATTAAATAACTGGTAAGGTTAAATGGGGTACCACATTATATTATATCTAATTAGGATATGGGGTTTATCATGAAATATTTTATAATTTTTCAATAAAATTTATATATAGAGTTTTGTTTCCATACTACTTATCATCCTCATACAAATGGTCAGTATGATAGAACCATTCAAACCTTGGAAGATATGTTAACATTATTTTATCTATATTTAAATGGTTTTTGGGATCAACACCTTCCTATAATCATGTTTTCTTACAATAATAGATTCCTATATAGAATTAGGATGGCTCTTTAAAAATATATATATTGAATAAAATTTAGAAACTAGAAATACTAGTATGGAGTTAGAGATATAGAGCTATCAAGACCTGAGTTAGCTATGGAAATGGATAAAAGGGACATATCCATTAAACAACATATCGAAGATTCTCAAAGATGAAAAGGGGTTATACTGACAATCATTGGTGAGATCTGGAATTATTTGTTGGTGGTAATGTTTTCATGTGAATTTCTCCATGGAATAAGTTTATGATATTAAAAAATAAGGGAAAATGATCCCTAGGTATATTGGTCCCTTCTATATTATTGATCGATTATAAATTATATCTTATCTCTTAGAACTCCCACCAAACCTCTCTAAAGTTCACGATGTGTTACATATATATATCCTAAGGAGGTACTTACATTATCCTTCACTTTAACTAAACACATATATTATACCACTGGATAACGATATTTACTATGATGAACAATCATTATAAATCATATATCATAGAGAAAAATTTCTATATAAAAGACTATTCACCTGGTTATAGTTCTTTGAAGGAACCAAAAATCTAAAGAAAATATATGGGAAAATGAGTATGAAATGAAGTGGATATATACTCATTTGTTTGTCCCAAAGTGGAATAATTTTAAGGGTTAAATTAATTTTATATTAGGTATAATTTATCACCCTAATATTTTATATATATTCTCTTTGAACTGAAACTGTATGTATTTGAAAGCTTTCCTTACACATTAACCCAAATCTATATAAACTGTGATATAATAAACCATCATAACCTTGACATTAAATTTTAAGGTATCAACACTAAAAAAAATTTATGAAAAATATGTATAATTTTTTTTAATAATGAAAATTTATTTAATAATTTATAATAAATAAGAACTTAATTTTCTCTAAAGTTATTTTATGATTTAGAAATTTGTTTTTTTTCCTAAACGGCTTTTATCACATTTTTTCAAATGAGATTTATAATTAATTTTGAAATATAATTTAATAAAATTAATATAATTTTTTAAATCATAGTTTCAATAATATCTTAGGTTCAATTTTTAAGATTTTTTTAGAAATGATATATTTTTCAGTGAATAATAAATAATTATTTTTTTTAAAAAATTATCAATTATTATCTATAAAATGTACCATTATTCATTTAGTTTTATCTTAAGGTAACATATTTCTCCTTTAATTATAATTAATATAATTAATTACATATGAATCGTCATTGTACTTTATATTCTATAAGATAATTTTTAGGCTTAAAAACACATTTTTCAAGAAAAACCGATTTTTATGCATGCATTGTATATTTATGTTGATAAATTAATTTAACCTCTATTGATAAATTTTTTTAATGAAATTTATAGATTATTTATTCAATATAATATTTTAACATTAATTTTTTGGTTTTTACATGGCATTTAGTATAATAAAATAAGTTTTACGTATAAAAAATCATTTTTCAAGAATGTGTTTTCGTTATAATTTTTGTACTTTATTAAAATTAAATTATGCCACTTATTGAAACTAAATCTAGTAAAATAGATATTATATTTTTATTTATCATTATTAATATAATTTAATAGGTTTAAATTAATTTTTTTCATAATGAATCGTAAAAATAGCAAAATTTTGTTACCAGAGTTACGGTAAAATTGAGTTTACCGGGGGTTAAATCATGAGATAAGGGTAATATTACCACTCACAACTATCAAATTCTTATTTCGTGAAAATATTTAGACTTTATATTTTTTTTTAAATTCTAATTAAAATCTATTTGGATCTACTTTCCAATGAAAGTGTCCTTACTTCATTACAATATTTTTAGAAATTCCATATGTGTCCATCCCATCACTTATAAAAGGGAACATCTTCTACTACATTAGTCAAACCATTTGAGCCTTCTATCTAAAAAAGGTCTTCTAAAAAACATTCCTATAATCATATCATTAATAATAAATCTTTTTTTCTTCCCATAAGACCAATTATTCTAGTATTAATGAGTAAACCAAAGGAGGACTCTCAAAGAAGTGGAGGTTAGAGTGCTTACAATGCAAGACATACTTGAGGTAAGGGTTTTAGGTTACAATCTCATTTTTCCTGTATTTTTTATTCATAAAATTTATAATTATGATAATTCATGATACATATTTCTCAGATATTATGTCTTTTATTCTTATCTATTTATTTATGTAAAATTCATGTTTTCCATTTAATTTTATCTCTTTATGTACTCAAGAGACTAAAAAGAGTATATTTAATTATTATTTTTTTATTCAGTTGGGAATATTCTATTCTATTTTATTGTTTTATTTAAAAAAATTAATATTTTTTAATATTATCAAACTATTTATTAAAATTATTTTTATCCAGGTTTGACTATCTATAAAAACATTTAAAAGGAATATTCCTGTCTTTTTCCAAACAAGGTGATTTTTATTTTTACCCAAAATATGAAAGGAATATTTATTTTATCATAAAATGAATGAATTAATTTCTTCAAAATAATGAATATTATTTAATTTTAATATCACTTTATAATTTTCTTTATTTAATTTAAAATAAATTTTTTCCTTAATATTTTGTAAAATCATAGATTATAAATAAGTGACTTCAAATAAAAAGGGTATTTTCCTCAATAAATTTTCTAGGGTTCTTATAAATGTTTTTTTATCTATAAAAAAATTATTTGGGATTTATTTTGATTTAATGTAGATATGATCCAAAATTATCATCATTATTTGTTTTTTTGGAAGGTTTATGATTAGAATAATGAAATTTTTATGAAACCTATATCTATTCCATGAGTTATGATTTGATAATAAGATGAATTTTTTATAATATTATGGTATGGTTTATATTATGTTATGGGTGGGATAAAAATTACATAAATATTCAATGAATTGGGTAAATAAGAGAATCTCACAAGATAATTAGGGCTAGAATAGGGTGAGGGACAAGATTATTAAGGGACTTTTTCAAATATGATAGTCTTAGGAGTGAACCGTGAAAAAGTAAATAAATGAATTATGACTAAACCCAATCCAGTAGGATATTCTTGGTATCGATCCATGACTAAGGAAATTATTTTAAATGATTATATGAATGAATAAAACGTATGCCTTATTCTTATGATATACTTTCATAACTTATTATTGATTCTTCAAGATTCCAAACTCTTATTTATTATGTCATTTATTTTCCAAAACCTGACACCATGTTTCATGATTAAATATTTTTGACTGGTTAGGTATGATTATTGTAAGTAGTAATCATGTTCTTATACCCTTATTCTTATATTATTCTCACATATTATCACTAATATATTGCTATTATATTTACCCTTTCCAAGAATCTAATCTCACTATTACTTATGTTTCCCTTCTCTAGGTGATGAAGGTTTAAATTTCGATGTGTCTATAAATTGTGCTAGTTGTAAATAAATTAATTGATAATGATGTAGATCTATTATGTTCCAACTATTTACATATCCAAGAATCCAAAGAAACAAAATATACATGACATTTAGGTGTGTATTTTTGTGAAAGTTATTTAATATTCATCTGAAATGATGTAATATTCATGTATGAAAAATTTGGGTCATTATAAAAATATTTTTTAGAATCCTACTTTATGTGCACAATATTTTGTTATCTAAGTAAATTAAATTAATAACTATATATGAATGATTTTAATGGAAAATTTAGATAACATTTTTAATAAAATAAAGTTACATTCATCAAATGGTGGTACTAGATGAGGAATGATCATAATTTTGTTTTATAATTTAAAATATATCTTATTCCAAAATAGGTTTTATTGTTTTTTTACATGAATATGATGATTAATTTATTTAATTTTAAAACTATTATTTTATAAAATGGATATCATTTTTAAATAATCATTTAAGAACAATCTTAAGATATTTTTTTGGGATTTTTCTGAAAAGGATGATTTTTTTGGTAAATATTGGAAATAATGATTTTGCAAAAACTATTATTAATTTTCTTTTAATTATGTAATTTCAAAGTTAAATTATATTTTGGATTGAATTTAGTGTCATAGAGTTCTCATATTATTTAACATAATCTTCTTAATTCCATAAAAATCAATATTATTCTTGATTTTAGTATAATATTTTTTCTTAAAAATGTTTTTTTTCTAAAAATTGGTTTCATTGAATTTTTGCACACTTATTTTAAAACTAATTTCAAGTAGTTATATAAATTTAATCTCATAAAATAGTTTTAATATTTTTAATCAGAATGTCTATAAAATAAATTAAGTAAAAATTCATTTTTAGTCATAATGAATACTAACCATGGTAAAAAGTAACCACCACTATAAAGGATAAAAAAGGATAATTAACATTAAAATTATGTGATATGATCTCAATATGATATATCTAAATGGTTGGATGATTTTTTATCAACCCCTAACTTATCTTTGATCAATTTTGATCTATTTTGGATCCACTTATCATGATAATGAAATCAATTTTTATATTTAAAAAATTATATTTATAAAATTGACATTTCATATCACTTAGTTTCCTAAATATGTTTTCATAGATTTAAATAGAATTACTATTAGTTATAAAAAAGTTATTTTGAATTTGAATAATATTTTTATGATATCAATTTAATTTTGTTTTTATTTATTTTATAATAATATTAAATGATTATGCAACATCGATGTAGTGCTTGTGAAATAAGTACACATTTTAAGTAAATAATACTAATATCATTAAAATAATGTATTTTTCCAATAGTTGTGGTTTTATAATATTTTTATAGATAATTATATAGTATAAGTAATTATTTATGTGTTGTAGTTAAAATTGCATTTTATTGATATGTTCAATGATAAATTTTGTGAAAAGTCCAGAAAATTACCTTAAATGATATTTAATGTTTAAAATTTGTTTTTAAATCATTATCATATCAAAAAAATCCCATATTAACTCAAGTGGATAGAAAATTTGTTATACTAAAATTAATTTTCCATGTATTTTCTACTTAAAAATTTTAAAATTACATTCATGTCCCTTAATGATTTAAAAATTGTGGAGATGTCACTGATTTTTTCCCATAAAAAGATACTCATTTATAACTTTTAAATACAAAACTCTTTTCTCATTTCCACTCAAACCTCTGACCATATCCCTCTATAAACTTACATTAAAATATCCCCAATCCTTTTAATTTACTATAAATATCTCCTTCAAAGTACTAAATCTAAATCTAAAGGTGGATATATAGTGACCCTCACTTTTCGTACATAGAAATTACATCAGTTTTAAAGAATTATCAATACATTAAAAAGACACACCCAAAGACCATATTAATTTAGTGCCTTTGGAAACATGGAACACATGATTCTAATTTTGTGAAATATCTTCAGCATATCCCATAAATATCTTCCCCTTTAGTACCAATATGAAAATATTTCTTTATAACCAGGGAAAAAGAAAACATAATAAAAATGGTGAGATCAAATGCTTAGCGATGGTAAACAATGGAGACATGTAAACAAAATCATGAGAATAAGGGTATTATAACATGATCAAGAAAATAGAAGTTCGTACCCTTCATATCAATGATAATAAACATGAATCATGGAATAATGATTGTTAATTCATAAAACATAAATCAATATGAAATAAAGAACATGGGACATGGAATCCTAACATAGATATAAAACATGTAATTGTGGAAGAAACATAATCATATAATAATTATTTCCACAGTTTGCAAGGCATCACTACTAAGGCTATCTTGGTTGTATGGGTTCACTTCCCAAACCATCTTAGTAGTATGGGTTTACTTCCCATACCATCTTGGTAGTCATGGATCACTCATATTATCATCGTAGTAGTAATTTTTCACTCCCATAACTATCTTTGGTAGTCATGGTTCACTCATAATACTATCTTAGTGGATAAGGACTTTCATGTTTATCACATTAGATATCGATATTTACCCAATGCATTGGAGGGAGATATAGGTGTCTCCCATATCATAATGAAATCATATAAACATGTTCCACAAGATCATAAAGAATCATATCATCACCAATGTAATGGAAAGGGTGGCATAAAAATTCAATAATATAATAACATGTCAAAAAGATACAAGGTTCATAATCATTTCATCAAAAGCATAACCCGTGAAGAGAAAAGGTTTTCTTAAACACCATTCCATCAAAACATAAAAAATTAGGGGTAAGGATATGAATGGTATTCTTGAACTATAAAAAAGTATGTCATCATAGGTGGGAATGTATTTTGAAAGATCACTTAGAACATGAATTTTTCTTAAATATCACATTTTAAAACATAAAACATTTTCATAACTGTTTTATTTGAAACCACTTTGAAAACATATCATGAAAAATAATTTGAAATAGTTTATGTGGAAAATATCCTTCCTTCACTGAAATTAATTTTTTTCTTAAAATTTTGTGAAATTTTAAAAGAATATATTTTGAAAATAACCTTGTAATCCTGCAAGGGAAGTTTCACAGTAATAAGGCGTCATGAAAGCTTAAAAATATATTCATGCTGTATAATTTTAAAAAACATTCTTCTTGTACTTTTTCTGAAAAAGTCATAAAGTACCACATAATGAAAATGACAAAATATTTCTTTCAAAATATTTAATAAAAACTCATACATTGTTAAAAATAACTTTAAACAATTTTAAAATAATAGTAAGAATATTCTTAAAAACAATTTTAACAGACATGGATGATAAATATACACACGTAAATACTTACATATAAACAATATCAGAAAGTAATGAGATTATGAAAATAACAATTTTTATTTGAAAATATATTTTAAAAATTATAAATGAAGATTAAAAAAAACTTTAAAACAAACAAATTCTTTAGAATCATTTTCTTTGAAAATGAGATCAAGAGATCTTCTACAAAACCTTTTTTTTGAGGAGAATAATCTTCACACAATTCAAGGTGTCCTATACCACTTTAAAACATTAGAATCATAATCCCCATGAAATAATAAAATTAAAATAAGCTAAAAATAACATTAAAAGAAGGATACTTCTGATATAAGATTTTAAATGGAAGTATAGACACCTTATAAATGAACATAAATTCATAACAAAACATGTGTCTTAAATAAGGAAAATTGGGACAAAACTACCTTACTTGTTTGGTAAATTTTGAGCTGTAAAGACCCATGAAATAGAGAGAATAAGATGGATATGTAAATAACTATAAATTAAAGTATAAAATTCATATAATAAATTCATGGATAGTGTGTACACCACACAAAATAAATGAGTGGTGAATAAGGCATGTATCTTATAGAAATAAAAAGTGAGGTGAAATTCCCTTACCATAGGTATGATTCCCTCCGTACATGTATGAAACTATAGTATAGTGGTTATAAACATATTATTAAATTTTAATTTAATAATTATAATAATTATAAAATCAAATATTATTTATTTATGACTTTAAATTACTAGTTTACTAACAATTCCATGTTAAATCAATGTTTCGGGTGATAACTGCCTTGTTAATCATATATGATTTGACATGGTATTCTTGATTATCATAATTAGATAGTGGTTTAATTATATATAGAAAATTATTTTTGTTATAAATATCTTATATATTCATTATATAAGTATTTACAACAATCTTTAATGGAAAACAAAATACATCGTTCATAGAGATGGTAGGTTGTACGTACACGTGAACATTGTTTTAATTTTCTTATCAGGATAAAGAAATGAAATGAAATGATGAATTATTATTAAATAATATTTTTAATTTCATATATAACATATATATTCATATAATTTGTCATTATTACCATCCATGTGAATTATAGGTGAATAATGAGTCACATCTCATCGTTGAGATGGTAATCCATACGTACACATGTGCGACATTATGATTATCCCAACATATAATATGGTAAAAAGGTATACATGATACTATTATTAAAGAGTTAGAATTATATTATAAATATCATACGTAATCATTAAACTCATCATAATTCTCCGTCATAAAAGATGTTTATGAAAAACAGATTACACCATGATGTGGAGACGATAAGCCATACTTATGCACACATAATGATATTATTTTTCATAGGATGGATAAAAAGGGGGATATGGTTGTACCATAATCATAATAAAATATCATTATATATAATACACTAGAATTTTTACATTATTATAGAATCAACATAAGAATATGAAGTAAAATAAGAAAATAAATTTATTTGGATTCGTAAAACAATTACCTCTTGTTCGGTGGAATTGATTTGGATATCCTCTTAGGGACACTGGGGATGGTATTTTTGGGAGACCAGGACATATATAAATTAACTAATAATATTTATAGGATAATTGTGAAGGTTTTTTTAGGATATAAGTCTCAAGGTGGTGTGAGGAAGTGAGGGAAAAGGTTCCCTTTTATAAGAAAGGAGAGGGAAACTCTAGGAAACTATTAAAATATTAAATTAATCTACATTGATTTTCAATTTTAAAAAGATTAAAAGTGAGTTATTTAGAATATAAGATGAGGATGAGTCGAAATACTAACAATAAAATGGTTTTTAGATAGGTTCATGTGACATTATTAACCTTATCTTTTGGATTTAACCGTCAGTTAAGCCCTTCAACTTTTACCATGACAATTTGGATTTTTATTTTTTGGATTAATATAGTTATGACAAAATGAAAAATTTATGAAAAATGGATTATTTATGAAGTTTTAAACCTTATTATAGTTATTTGGATGAATTATAGATTTTTATAAACTTTATACCATTTAATAAAATATTATTTATTTTAATTTATTATTTATGTCTATTTTGACAGTATTCATTATTTATCTTTAAAAAAATATCATATTAACATGATAAATTATAAAAAACTCTCCTTATATCTCAAAAATATTTCAATGTTATGTATAAAATTCTTGTATGTCATTAATGATATTAAATTATCTTTATTTCAATATTTTTAATATCATTTATTTTATATTCCAATTAATTAAATAATTAATCCATCATCGTTATGCAAGACATTGATTAAATTATTTCATCCCTAAAAGCTAAAAATAAATTATCATTATTAAGATAAATTTATAATCTTTCAAATCAATATTTATAGTCGAATTAATCTTCTGAATAACCGTATATTAAAAATTATTTACTTATTAAAATTAGGAGTGTGACATTATTAACTTATCTTTAAATAAAATATAATAAATTTCTTAATCTTACCCAAGTTTCTTAAATTGGATATAATTTCATCCTATGGTCGATTTTAGTTGAATCCCACTTATCCAATGAAATTAGGACAAGTGTTAGTGTAATTTTATAATATTATTACATTATTTTAACCTTTAATTGTCCGACTTAACTATTCCCCCAAAAAATAATTTGATTCTATTAGACCATAGATTTTATACTGATTATAACCTATAGACACCGAAAAATTTCGTAACTCCCAGAGGATGTTTCGAAATGACAAAGTGAAGTCATATTCAGAATCAGAGGCCCGGTCCGAA
Organism: Viscum album; assembly: GCA_963277665.1. Lineage (NCBI taxonomy): Eukaryota > Viridiplantae > Streptophyta > Magnoliopsida > Santalales > Viscaceae > Viscum > Viscum album. The sequence continues at coordinate 1,685,709,072 of OY728132.1, read as the reverse complement.
GGCCCTGGAAGTGGTGTGCGAAATAAAGGAGGGCTCGCACGAAATAATGATGTGCGTGCGAAGCATCCCCAGGATTCGTGAAATTGAGCCGATGGTGCGAGCAATTTTTCACGCACGGTTCCGCGCGCCGAAATCTTGCACGCCGACTGTTCCCAGCGCTTAAGATTTCAGGTGCTGCCTGGATTCCGCGCTGGAAGGCACCTATAAATAGAAGGTGACCCCAAACAGTTTGGGGTTGTGGAATTTTGAATGACTCCCGTGCATGAAATTCAGACTCCCCCATGCGCAAGATGACTTCCAGCTAATTCCTCTTTTCACAAAACCTTGCCCCGTGGTTCTTCTTTGCGCACAACTCCACTGGCTTAAGTGAATTTTCCCACTCCTCCGGGTTCTTCCCTTGTTCACAATCCTTGCCCCGTGCCCGCAATCCCCTTCTATGAACGCAATCCCAATCCTTTTCGCGCAATCCACTATCCGCACAATCCTCTGGCCCTATTGCACGCCATCCCGGTGTTTTCTGCAAAAAAATTCTCTTTGCGTGCAACACACAAGACCCTTTACCTTGACGCCCCTTGGCTGCCTCTCCGTGCCGGCACCTGATGTCTTCCCGACCGGTCATGCGTTCCATGTGTTGTTTTCCCGTACGGCCTTCTAGGCTCATACAAAGTAACCTCAAGAGGTACCTTGGGAGGTGTTTCCCTTTGCGTTGATTTTCCTTGTGCTTCTCCGCATAGGCACGCTAACGGCTATTGCTTCTTTGCATAGCCACGCTAACGTGGACCCCTCGATGGTTCGCCCTACGTCCCCCCTTCACTACGGCCTTGCCGATACCTTCCTTTACACAAGGGGTAGAGGGTGTTGGGCATGTAATCCCAAGGGGTGTGGAGCAAGGCCACCTCATCCAAGATGTAGGACATTAAACTGCTAAGCACCTCATCCTTAATAGATGACGTTAAACTGTGGTCCGACCCCGTGCCTCGCACACAGGGTCCCCCCCATCTCGGACATTGTTTACGCCTCTCGTCTCCATGGGAATGGAATCTTCCTCACATGGAATGAGATCCTCCTTGTTGGAGTGAAGTTTGTCCATGGGGGAAGGGTTGCCTCAGAGCGTAAGACCCTATCCTTTCTTGCGGAAGGTTGCACCCATGCACCTCCGTAGTTCCCCACTGCCAAGGCCAGTGGAGTCCCTTTCCCAGTGCACTTTGCCGAACCACGGGCCTCCATCCTGGAGTAATCCCCAACACCAAGGGTTGTTAACCATGTGTAAGCCCCTGTATCATCCTTAGGCCGCTCAACGGGTAAACCCCTTTCCGCTTCTCACGGACGCACCCTTTGCGATGTGATTGTCTGGTCCATGTTGCCTCTTGTTTCTCATGCCGATCATGACTCACTTGGGCAGAGAGCACACATCGACCCTGACATCCTCCCATGGGCCACCTTAGAGCATAAGCCCCATACTAGCGAACTACGTGGACTTTGATCTATGATAATGCATGGTACTTAGGAAGCCTCCACGAGGTTCAAGCCCACCACCCGGTCGTTCCGACCTCTCCACGTTAGTTCCTCGACCACCATGGGCCACCTCAGAGAATAAGCCCCAAATTCCCTCATTCCACATGACGTTATACTATATCTCATCCCACATGACGTTAAACTATATCCCGTCCCGCATGACGTTAAACTATATCTCGTTCGGCATGACGTTAAACTGTATCTCGTCCCGCATGACGTTAAACTGTAAGCCCTGAACTACGTGGACTTTGATTCCCTACCATGGGGATATGTAGGAAGCCTCTATGAGGTTCAAGCCCATCCCCCCATCACCCATTCTGATCCTTACCCGGGCTGCCACATCTCAGTGTGATCATGCCACCTCTTTCCTCTCCACAGTATCTGGGAAGCCACCCACGTGCTGGCCCCAACATCGGTGCTCCCCCTAGGGGGTCCTTCAATCTGATCCCCTCTCAGTGTTCCGATCAGTCTGATCCGTCTCCGCAAGATGTTAAACTCATGGCATACCACGTGTTAAACATGGGAAGCTGAGGAACACCTCAGATGGTACACAACCCCCATGTTCGATGTGGGATGCCTCAGGCTTCTGCGCCCTCAAGAATCCCTACGACAAGGGATAGAAGACAAACATGCCAATCCCCCAGCGTCAAGACATGCCAATGACACCCCAACGTGACCATTCTCCTCACCGAAGATTGCTTTTCCGAAAAGACCCCTTGGAGAGTCTCGATGGAAGCAGTGTAATTAACTGGCATCTATGCAGTTATGGCGATAGGAATGAGCTTCACGAACCCGTCTTAAATCTATGAGGGAGACCCGGAATAGGTGACGAGCTTCGAGGAGGAATCCACTGAAGGAAGAACCGACATCCCATCATCCCGGTTTCGATCAAGGACCAGACATCCCTAAACAAGGAATGGATTCCGCCCGCATTTGGAAAGCAGGAATGCGGGGCAACAAGCCGCGTGTCATCCCATGCGTGATGGACACGCGCACGCGTGCCCCGGCGTAAAAGCGTCGGAAACAGAAAATGGTGAACCCGATGTGAATGCTCTTCTCCTCAATACAGAGAGTGGTAGTGTTCGGGGTGTCGGAAGATTAGCATGTCACCAGGTCCAGGAACCTATCACAGGGATGTGAAACCCACCAGGGGTTGAGGCAGTCAGGATGTTGATCACTCCGTTCTACGACGTCGTCAGTGTGGATCCCTCTCACCGACCACAGAATATGGAAAGACGCTGGGCTATTGGTTGTCAATTTATTTTCCTATTAGTACTAATGGGTTCATCTCCCTGCTTACAGGAATTATATCACTGCATCCGGAGCTCGATCTCCACCTGCCCACCGGCGCAGGGGCAGGGGCAGTACCGCCGCGGCTACCCCGCATGGTCCCGCTTTTTCCAAAGTCACTTCGGCTCTAATTGCTACGATTTTCGGTTGCTCATTCCCCCTCTACCCGTCAGAAATCATCCAGTGAAGGGTGATGAATGACCTAGTTCATAGGTACGATGAGGAAGGGATCATCCCCACCAGGGGCATGGCCCGTTTGGATCTAGAGGCGGCTGCGCCTCACCATCTTCGCCACCCCCGAGGGTCGCGCAGGGAGCCGCCGCTCCCCACTCCAACTTTCAACCACTTCGGGAGCCTATCCCCAGATAACCTTGACACATCCCTCCCCTACGCCAATGAGGCGGGGGATGTCCGGGTCCCCCCGATCAAAGACCCTTCCCAGGGGTTAATGGCAAGAGCCCCCACAAGGCTGCATCGACGCCGCCGCCCGACTCCCCAGGACGAGGAGCAGGCAATCATCATGCCCGCACCACTGGATCCAACCCATCTGACCTGATGCCAGTGTCGGGCGTGAGCAGAAGAGAACGCCCATCCTGGGGCACCAACTTCAGCAACCACTGTGGCCCGAGCCACTGCTAACTCCTGTTACCAGACCCCCGCACACGTTGAGCAGGGGCAGTCACATGCTCGACTGGGATCGAGGCCCCGACCGCCCTGGAGGAAGGTTGGGTCGACTCTCTCGGTCGCGGGCACAGGCAATGGCCACCGCAGACCAATCCACGGTAGTTCCACCCACCCTAAAGGCTCATTCCTTGCCACTGATCTAGAAATCCGAATGCTTCTTCACGAAAGCTACGCTTTGGGTATGACTCTTTCCAGCGCCCACTGCACTAGGTATGAGGTAACTCCCCCTACCATTTTCCGCAAGTATGGTGCTGTTGCGTATCCGGTTGCTCACTCACATGGAGGTCCTCCCCATGTCCCTTTCGACATATGTCCCAGTGCTTCTCACACCCTGACCTTCAGTCCCCTCTACCCCAGTGCTATTGCGGCCAGGGGACTCCTTGAAGGAAATCATTCTTACCCTGAGGATCCACCCAGGGGTAGGAAGGCGGGGTGTCGTTGCCGTAAGAGGAATGTCAGGGGAGTCCGGACGGAAATTAGACCAGTCCGTTTCTAGGACTTTGAGGCGGAGTACGACTCGACGATGGAACCTTCCGCCCAACCCTTTGAGTCGAGGTCAGGGATGGGGACGCGACGCGTCAGCCTTTTACTCCCCAAATGCAAGATCCATATGATTCCCTCTTCCCTCTGAAGGTAGATCCAGGAGGATGAGGACTTGGCATACCCCCAAGTGTCAAACCCGCAGTTACCACTGGCCTCCCCGGAAGCACCTTCCACCTCATTCAGGGAGGGTGGGGAACTTTTATGGGGACCGACGGAAGAGTCGAGACGTGACACACCCTCGGTGAGCACCGATACTATGACAGGAGGCCTATTTTCCAACCCATCCTATCGTGATGTGGCTGCCAGGGCACTGAACCCCTTTGAGGACGACTCAAGGATCGGCGACCAATCGGCATATCCGCCGTATTCCCTGCCGGCCAGCCCACCAGGCCGGTGGCCTGCCTTAGCGCCATTTCCAGCTCCTCGGATATTCTCAGTTGATGAGTAGGGGTAGTAAGGGAAGGATCCCAAACCGGAGTCGTGGAGCTTCTGGACCATCCTCGTAGGGGGCCACTTCCCCGAGAAGATTTGGCCGGTCACAGGATTAGATTTTGATATGCCAGAGTCACTCACCCCGGGAGAGTTTGAATGTTTCCGCCAGACTTTCCGGGTGACTCACTCACATCTTCACCATCAGTGAGAGCCTTATCTCGGGAGTCAAGCACATCTCGAGGATATCGGTGAGTAGTGCCTTCGGGTGGACCTGGCTGCGCTCCCCATGGTTCGACACTCCGAGTCACTCGGCCACCACGGGGCCCTCCAGTAACAATGCATCCCGAGTTTTCAAGTACTCCGCAAGGTTATCGAGGAAGCCACCCCCCATGCGCATGTCTACAGATGGGGGAAGTACACTGCACTTATTTTCCATGTGATCCGCCGCCAGCCTGGCTCACTGGGTGGACCTGAGGGAATGTCGCCACCGGTAGTGGCGGTCAACATGGCTGACCTTTCAAATGAGGTAAACGATGTGGAGCTCCTCAGTGGGGACTTTCCTTCTGAGGAAAAGCCACTACTGGACCCATCTGGGAGGATTACTTGCCAACAGAGGAGCCTCCTTGGTCTCCCCACACCCAGTGAGGCACTAGCACTGAGCCGAAACATCGGCAAGGGTAAAGAGCACGTCGGGTCTATCAAGCTTACCAACCCATCTGCCTCGGTACAAAAGGTAGAGGAAGACCCCGATAAGTCCATTCTACGCCAATAGCTTGCTGAGAAAAAGAGGCTGGTTAATGAGCTCTTGGCCGAACGCATTGGAGAGCGGCGGCCTGACTACGGTAACCCTAGGCCTGGACAGTAGGGGCAGGAGCACCTACCCCTTGACGAGATTCCCCCAGGCAACCGCAACCATGTTAGGTTCGCTGACAGGGGAGAGGACGGAGCCCATGTCAAGTGGGTGCGATACGTTTCTCCGAACCCTCCTTAGTGGCAGGATCACCTGGGGGACCCTACTTGGTTTCCTCCCGTTGCCCTGAGAGTCACTCCGCCAGCCGCCCCGTGAGCTACTGAGCTTGACTACCAGATTGAAGAGCTAGAGAATGTTCTTGTAGTTAGAGATCCCTGTCAGGACTGGAATCTGCATCCGGACGATCTAATGTAAGTACTCATCGCTCGCTTAGAGGCCCTGGAAACTCGGCAGTCGGTAATTCCACCAGACGGCAAGCCATACCTGGCGTGGGTGGATGATATGCCGGCCCCGCCGGGATTTGGGAACCCAACTTTCGCTACCTTTAACGGGACTAGAGACCCACCACAGCACTTAGCCCACTTTAACTCAAGGTGCAGGCCTTTGTTAGGTACTCCGACATAGCAGGAGGCCGCCAAGCTCTATTGCTTCGTTCAGACACTGGAAGGACCAGCATTCGTCTGGTACCGCCAGCTCCCTATCGGATCTGTGACTAGCTGGGAGGACCTTCATCGGCAATTACTCTACCAGTTCAGTTCCACAACCTAGAAGATGAACATTGCAGACCTCTTCAGGTGAAAAAAAGGCCCGTTGAGCGAGTCGCGGACTTTGTCGCCCGGGGGAAGGGGCTCACATACTCCCTTTACATGAAACTAACTCAAGAGAAATTACTGACAATGTATGTAGGGAACGTCAAGGCAGAGATGGTTCCTTCTTTGATCACTCATAATTACCCCGGAGGGTTGTGGGATTTCTCAGACAAGGCTTAGCGCCTCAAAGAAGCCCTGCAACCGGCCATTCAGGCACGCTCGCTGCCTCCTGTAACCCCTGCAAGGAGAGCCCGCCAGTGCTGGTTCATCTTGACTGCTACGGATTTCTTATCCGAGTGGGCAGAGGAAATCCTGCTCAAGGAAGTCAAAGCCTATTCTGTCACTGACTTCGTGAGCTCCAATATCATCTATCGATTTGGAGTACCTCACGCTATCCTCATGGATAATGGAACCAACATCCGAGCAGCCAAGCTGAAGAAATTGTACTCCAAGTACAACATTCGCTCTAACCACACCTCCCGCTATCATGAACAAGAAAATGGACAGATCGAGGAGTTTAACAAAACCCTCACTAACATTCTACAAAAGATGGTTGGTCAGAACAAGAAAAGTTGGCCGGACAAGCTCCCCAATTCCCTCTGGTCTTATAGGATGACGACTCGTAACTCCACCCAGGTGACTACGTATTCCATGGTGTACGGAGCTGAGGCCGTTCTGCACATCGAGATACAGTTTCCCTCATTGCGCATGGCGGTCTACGATCAGCAAGCACCAGATAGAGTTTCCAAAATCCGTCTAGCCGAATTGGAAGCGTTGGACGAAAGTAGGCTTCGTGCTTTACATAACTTGGAAAGGCATCAGAGTAGGATGGCTCGAGATTTCAATAAGAAGGTTCACCTCTGATCCTTCCTGCATGGTGACCTGGTGCTGGCTCTGAGAGCACCAATGATTCCTGGTAGGAAACCACCCAAGTTGGAGCCCAAATGAGAGGAGCCTTTCATTGTCCACAAGTTCTATCCCAATGGCGCGTATTCCCTGGTGACTATAGATGGAGAGCATGTCACTCCTCCCACCAATGTCAAGCTCCTCAAATAGTATTTTTCTTGACCCCTTTGGTCTGAGTTCTAAGATCTAAAACTAAGATTCTTTCCCCATCCCACATGATGTTAAACTGTATTTCGTCCTACATGAAGTTAAACTTCATCTCTAGAACTATGTGTGTCTTGATTCTCATCTTTATGGGATACGTAGGACCGCCTGAACACTTAGATTTTAGGTCCAGACCCATCTCTTAGACGATCTCATGATCTCCGGGTTGCCTCTTTCTTTTGGCCTGCCCTTCCCTCGAAAATCCGCCATCTTTTGGCCGCTCTCAGACTGAGCCCTTCGACCCTTTCTAGTGGTCTACAAATGAGTTCAGAGTACTCTGGTCTAGGACCTAGAGTGTCAGATTCGACTTAGGCATGTTTTCGCCCACTTGTCAAGCTTTGTGTTCCCCTTCATTCGGGGCCCACCATCTTCCACACCTGGAGGGACCCCCAAGAATGATCTGGACACAACACCTAAGGGCTCTCCTACCATCACGAGCCAATGCCCCCAAGGGTTTCAGGCAACAAATTGATACAAATCCCGTGTTGCGAATGTGGTTAGCGGTTGATGCTAATTTTTTGCCCCTATCTCTAGGCTAACACGACAGGATGTTGTGTTGCGATCATGGTTGGTAGTAATCCTTAGTCGTCACGCCATATTCTTCAGGCCCTGAATGTTGGTTGCATGATTCACATTATGTTCCGCCCCGTCGCGTCAAGGTGGAATCTCGACACTCTTTGTACTAACCCTCAGTACACCCCCACACGTTAGGCAGACCAAGCTGTGTAACAGTATCTCTTGGGGCTCCCACAATCTGAGCGCTAGAGTATGTGCTTGGGTTTCTTCTTTATAGATTGCGTTCAGCTTGACCCTCATCCCCTTGGGGAATAAGGAGACACCCATACATTGCATTTCGGGACCAGCGTATCTGTGATCTAGCATCTCCTGCCCCCCTGATTGTTGAACCCTCATAAGCCCCTTTGGCCCGAGGCTCCCCTCTCGGAATCGCACGCAGTGATGGTATGGGATTACGCCCTCACCTACATCAGGTATGATTTATCGCATCATGCATGTTCCCCCAGGTCTAATCCATACGACCTTACACTATGCTTCCAGGTCCAAGCCATACAACCATAAGCTGTGCTTCCAGGTCCATGCCATACGACCTTAAACTCTGCTTCCATGTCCAAGCCATACGACCTTAAACTGTGATGCCAGGTCCAAGCCATACGACCTTAAACTATACTGCCAGGTCCAAGCTGTATGACCTTAAACTATGCTACCAGGTCCAAGCCATACTACCTTAAACTATGCTACCAGGTCCAACCCATACGACTTTAAACTATGCTTCCAGGTCCAACCACATGACCATAAACTGTGATAATATCGTCCTGGCTGTGCGCCGTTAAAACTCTACCTCTCAAGAACTACGTATGGCTTGATTCTCATCCTTGTGAGATACGTAGGAGCACCTGGTAACTTCCCCACAGGCCCAGCCTAACTTTTCATGTTCCGTCTCTCGGCGAAATGCGTCCCTAGGAGCACATAGTAAGCAAGACTTTGCCCCATTCACGTTGGGTTTTGCAACCACTTTACCGTGTGTCTCTCATTCCCCTTATCCTTTGGTCTGAGTTCTAAGACTATAAACTAAGACCATTATGGTCTAGCATGACCTTAAACTGCATGCTCTTCCTCACTACAAGACGTTAAACTAAATGCTGGTCAGGCCTCCCTGGCCGAGGCCCGGCCTCAGGCCCCTTGGCTTTCCACGACTCGGTCTCTCTTGTGGGATTGTACGGTGTGGTGCGGGATTATGTCCTCATTCACGTCAGGTTACTCACCGTACCATGACTATCACCAGATGAGATTTTCCCCCCGTCCCGCATGACGTTAAACTATATTTTGTCCTACATGATGTTAAACTATGCTTCTAGAACTATGTGTGGCTTGATTCTCATCCTTATGGGATACGTAGGAACCCCAAGACATTTCGTCTTGGGTCCATCCCCAGGGATTACCAAATCCTATCCCTCCTTATTGTCAGCCCCTCGGCTTGACTTCTTGGGAAGTGGTGTAATCATGAAATCTACCCCGAATATGTTCGGGATGCCCCATAGTAATAATGGGAAGCGACAGTTTTCTCACCAGAGAGGTCCTGTCTGAAAATTGGGACGATTCGTGATCAGGTTGGTACGTCCGCCTAATGCGCCTATGCCACGGTGGCACAATTTCAGGAGTGTTAGAATCTGTTCGAACAAACCACCACTCCACTTTCAACGCTTTGTGTGCCCCTTTATTTGGATCCACATTCTCTTTCATGTTCGATGGGTCCCCCTAATAGTATGGATGATAGACCTATGGTCCGCCTACAGTCCTGGGCCAATGTTCCGGAGGGCTGGTCACGTTTGATGGGACCCCCTAACAGTATGGATGATAGAATTTGGTCCGCCTGCTGCCACAATATGGATGATAGACCTTTGGTCTTCCTATTGTAGCAGTATGGATGATAGGCCAATAGTCCGCCTGTTGTCCTGGGCCAACATTCCAGAAGACTGACTGGTGATATTTGAGTGTGGCCCCATGTTGTGAACATGGTCAGTGGTCAGCCCTCATTTATTCTACCCATTCCAGGCCAACACGACATGGATGTTGCGTTTCCGCCACGGTTAATAGTTATCCTCCATCGTTGCGCCCCATAGTGTTCCGAATTCAGGTAGCGTGATTCACCTTTCCTTTCCATCTCCCTATGTCCAGATTGATTTCAATGCCCCCGACATTTCCCTGCTCGTGTGTCAGAACAGATTGAAAAGGTGATATATCAATCAGTCTGAGGTCTTCTCCTCATAAATCCAAGCCCAATTTCGGATGCCTGAAGCTTGGTTAATGCCCCACAGCTGGACGAAATGATTACATGAGTATCCTTTTCTTCTCGCGTTGGGTGTGACCCACATGATATTAGGGGTGAGTTGTTATTCATTTCAGAATTATGGTGGAGCATATTAATCCAAAGGTACAAATAAATGGATTTGTCCATGTATTTAATTGAGATGATGAGCAGTACAAGCAAGAAGTTCATGAGATGGCCAAAACAAATCCCCTAAGGGTCGGCATGCTGGATCGATCATTCCAATGCTGTTACCCTTTGGAAGGTAGCCTCCAGGACTATTTCTAGCTCCTTGAAGACTCTCTCCTCTTCAGCCACCGTAGAGCACAGCTCGCCAACCCTAGCTTGTGCCTTCACCCTCTCGGTTTGAAGTACGGTCATCTGGTGACTCGCCTCCATCAGTTGTTCCTGGGCATCAGCCAGCTGGTCCTTCAGTTGCTCCACAAGATCGGAGCATGTTTCAATGAAGGCCTCCTTATCTTCTGCCTTCCCTTCGAGGTGTCGGACCTGCCGCTCCACCCTCAACAATGCTCAGGCGTTCGCCGATCTTTTCGGACACTGGGAAACATCGTTGCGCCGACTGCTCTCAGGTATCTTCTCGGCCATGTAATCACGGACCATCAGATGAAAGTGCTGAGAGTCAGCCCCTCCGGTGCACAGGAAGCGAAACCAGGTCTAGAGTGATCCCATTCACCTCATCCAAGATTACTGGGGATGTATGAGAAAGCGCTTGATACAATTCCACCCTTTGTGCCATGTCATACAGCTCTCCTCGGCTGCCTCTAAGTCTGAGTCGTCTATCTCCTCAGTTTCAGTGGGTCGGTACGTAGTAAAGGCAGCCAGCAGGTCGGCAGCAGGATCTGCCTCAGGGATGTCTTCATGAGGAATAGGATCCTCGACGTCCGGGCGACCTTCCTCTCTCACCCCAACAGTGACGATGCCTCAGTTAGCTTCCGGCCTCACCTCAAGAACAGCGCCGCTGGTACCCGCTACCCCCTGCTCACCGATTGCCAGGGACGACTCAGTGTAGGAAGTATGTTCTGGAAGAGGGGGTATGTCCACCACTAGTCTAATCAAGGACAGCTCGGGCTTAGCAGCTTGACGAGCCTCCAATGATGAGATCACTGCACAAGGCAAACCCTGATCGGTTAGGATCTTTTGATAGAAAGCGCCAGTAGTGAATCGTGAGACTTACAAGAACCCAGAGCGTCGGCCTCCAGTGTTCCAGCTGCTACAGGAGCCGCCATGATGGGAGACCCCTCTGCGCTTGTCAATTCAATGATGGGTTTCGGGACCCCATATCGTCCCACCGGTTCCTCTCCTCCCTCCTCTAGTGGGGATTCCTGACCAACACTTAGGTGCTCCTGAGTGAGGTAGAAATATGGGTTGGAAATTGCAAATGGGGATAGATGAAGAAGGTAAATGAATGAAGGCAGAGCGAGACCTTGAGTATCTCGGTCATGTCAAGATCAGAGATGACAATATCGCTGCTCTCCCGAAGACTCCCTTGGTGGGTCGCCCCCTATAACCCCTCACCTTCGGGTTCTTCTTCTTAATCTTCTCCTTTGCCTTCATCTTCTACGGTCTCCTCCTCCCCCTCCGACTCCTCGTCACTGTCACCTTCACCCGGAGGCATCACTTTCGGATCATGCTCCTGGACGAGCATCACTTTCACTAGGAAAGGTGGCTCCGCATGCCGACCCCTTTGGTACGCGCATGTGTCTATGGCCGTCAGATAACCATGCCGCTGATGGAAGTTTACCCGCTCGATAACTCGAACGAGCCCAACCTCTGGTAGCTGGATCCCATTTTTCATTATCTTCTTCCAGACGGATTCAATGCTCAACGATTGTCGTAGGGTCATCCAGGCCGAACACAGTGCCTGGAAAATTGCATCTTGGGATGGTTCGAGTAGGTATCTTATCTGCTTCCCAGGAATCTCCCTAGCTGCCTCATGTGCCCCCCTATGGGCAACAAGGTCACAACAACACCATGTGATGTCCCCACTGCTGAAGTCTCGGCCTGCGCAGGCCTCGCTGCCTGATGCACCCCTGGTTCCCCCCTTCCAGCAGCACCTTGCCTTCTCCCCCGTCGCCCAGTTTCCACGTGGGTAGCCTCGAGTTGCCAGAATCTCTTGCATAAAAGCCCCTCAGGGTACGCGATGGTCCAGTGCTCGACATACTCGGTTGCTAGGACAACGCCAACCCCGGTGGGAGGAACAGTAGTGACATCGCCAGAGCCAAAAGTGGTAAACATCAACCACATCTAGCATAGAACGCATGGATTCTTCTCCTACCAGATAGCCATGAATACCTTTTTCGGCATTCGTTGGAGGCACCCGAATTTCCTGGCGAATTGGGATGGCACGTAAGGCTCACAGATCACCTTCCCGTTGGTCCAAGCCATGAGCACCCCGCCCTGAATGCTCTGGAAATACTCCTACTATTCCAGAGAGCCTCGCCCATTGTCGACCATCTGGCCGACTGGGGTGGGGAATCGGCTGAAGTGGAAGTTGGTGTGGTTACCAATGCAGATTCTCACACCCTCCTCATTGAGCATCATCGACGCCACCCCAATGATGTTCAGCAGGGACGGTTTCAGGCCATTGCTCGGAGGACAGATGGCATTTGGGAAAGTGTGTCCACCGAGATGATCTGTCACCCAGCCGTGGAAGATTTGGAAGGGGGCACATACTCTCCGAGGCGACCCCCCTTGTGGGATGCATCCCATGATAGCATACAGCTTGGCCAGAACGGGGACCCCCATGTTGAACCATTTGTTGGCGGCCATGGTGCCCGCCATCACCAGTGTTGCTAGACGGATTCCCATCCTCATGTCCCGCCCTGGCAGGAGCCACCCACTCAGGAAGGCAGCGAGGAACCCGGCGTACCGGACATTCGGGTCCTGGGTCTCGATGATGTGGTAGCCCCATGATTGGTATTTCCCCGCCACCAGGGTCCTCCAGTATGACCCATCCCTGCTCCTCTGAGCCACGGTTGGGCACCGTTTACCCCGTCCTGGCATCTTGATTTCCAGATCCTTCTCAAGGAATTCGCTGAACCAGCCCTTGTAGGCAATGTCCTTCAGGAAGTCCTTGACCCCCAGCTTCGCTTTAGCCAACTCCAATAGGTGCCACGTCAGCATGGGGGTCTGTGAACTGTCTTCCCATGTGTTCTTTGGAGGAATGAACTTGTCATATTGGTAGCCCTCCAATGGGATACCTCCGATGCAGTGAAAGTCCCATAGGCTGATGCTAACTTCCCCATGGTGAAGGTGGAATGTGTGGGAATCAGGAGACCACTGGGTGAATAGCTCCGGCCTGAGCTCAGGTTGACAGTGGAAGTGGAACTGCGACGTCCATGCCGCCTCGAACAAGTCAATATGTTGCAGTTCATCCCCAAACTGGTCGCAAGTATGGCAAACCCAGAACGCCCAGGCCCACTCATTGGTGAAGTTGCCCCGGACCGCAGGTCCCAATCCTTCATCCATCCCTTCGTGTCATCCGTGACGCTCTGACGGAACGTGCTCGCGTAGAGGGCCAGAGAATTCTCTGTGACAGGCTCATCCCCGGTAATGGTCCTGGTCCTCGAGTTCAGGACATATACGTCCATATGTCTGGTTTCTATGGCAGTATGGCCGTTGTTGGTGATGTTGTAGTGAGGAATCTCGTCCTCCCGGGTCACCCATGACCGCGATGTGTCCACCACAAAGCCCGGCAGGGGAACCTCCTCCAGGATGCCAAATTTCCAGAGCGGGAGGCTGTCAGATAGGGGATACATCTTCTGGGATGGAGTCAGCATATTAAAAAAGGCCAGGTTATTAGAAACGATCACCTTGGCGCCATAAACCTCCTCGTTCTCCGCTATTTCAGTTCTACGAGCGACGACTTCCCCCTCATCAACTCGGTTTGTGGCCATCTCGAATATTTTGGGATTTGCACGAAATCAGGATGTAGTGAGGAGAATCGGAGAGGGATGCGCGAAATCTGATGTGGCGGTGCGAAATCCAGGAGTTGGGCGCGTAATCGGCACGCTAGGCGTGGAATATCCCGAATAGGCGCACATGTGCGGCCAAAATTCGGAAGGAATTACGCGCTGCCAGAGAGTTTTTACGCGCAGCCGCGGGAGCAATTTCGCACATGAGAGCTATAATCCTATCGCGCAGAAAAGCTTGAGTATGGAACTTGGGACCCATCGCCCCTTTTTATAGGTAAGTCCAGGGTTCCGCACCACGCGGAAAGCAAATTCCACTCTGATCTGTCGTTTTGCGCGCCACGTCAGTTTTTTGCGTGCTAAGTGCCCAGGAGAAGCCCTGCTTCGGCGTTTCGGCGTTTCCCTCAGAATCTGACTATTGTGACCTGTCGCTGATCCAATTCTGAGGGGGGGCATTTATAGATGCCTAAAAATTCCGTAACTCTTAGAGGAAGCTTCGAAATGACAAAGAGAAGTCATATTTGGAATCAGAGGCCCGGTCCGGAGGCCCTGGAAGCAGTGCACGAATTAAAGGAGGGATGGCGCGAAATAATGTTGTGTGCGTGAAGCATCCACGAGATTCGTGAAATCGAGCCGGTGGTGTGCACAATTTTGCGCACTCGGTTACGAGTGCCGAAGTCTTGCGCGCCGACTATTCCCGGCGCGTAAGATTTCAAGCGCCGCCTGGATTCCACACCGGCAGGCACCAATAAATAGAAGGCGACCCCAAACGGTTTGGGGTTGTGGAATTCAGAATAGATCCCATGCGCACAATTAAGACTCCCCAACATGCAAGATGACTTCCAGATAATTCAACTTTTCGTGCAACCTTTCCTTGGGGTTCACCTTTGCGCGCAACTCCACTGGCTTAAGTGAATTTGCCCACTCCTCTGGGTTATTCCCTTGTGCACAATCCTTGCCCCGTGCGCGCAATCCCCTTCTGTATGCACAATCCCAATCCTTTGTGCGCAATCCTCTATCCGCGCAATCCTCTAGCCCTATTGTGCTCCATCTCGGTGTTTTGTGCACAAATATTCTCTTTGCGCGCAACAACCAGGACCCTTTACCTTGACGCCCCTTGGCTGCCTCTCCATGCCGGAACCTGATGTCTTCCCTGTCAGGCATGCGCACCATGTTTTGTTTTCCCATATGGCCTTCCAGGCTCATACGAAGTAACCTCAAGGTCCCTTGGGCAGTGTTTCTCATTGCGTTGCTTTGACTTATTCTTCTCCGCATAGGCATGCTGACAGCTATTGCTTCTTCGCATAGCCACACTAACGGGAACCCCTCGATGGTTCGCCCTGATCCCCCCCTTCACTACGACCTTGCACATGCATTCCCTCCCATAGGGGATAGAGGGTGTTGGGCATGTAATACCTAGGGGTGTGGAGTGAGCCCACCACGTCCAAGCTGCAAGACCTTAAACTGCTAAGCACCTCGTCCATAACACATGACGTTAAACTGTGGTCTGACCCTGTGCCTCTCACGCAGGGTCCCCCCATCTCAAAAATTATTTACGCCTCTCGTCTCCATGGGAATGTAATCTTACTCACACAGAACGAGATCCTCCTTGTCGGAGTGGCGTTTTTCCACGGGGGAAGGGATGCCTCAGAGCGTAAGCACCTAGCCTCTCTTGTGGAAGGTTTCACCAATGCACCTCCGTACTTCCCCACTACCAAGTCCAGTGGAGTCCCTTTCCCACTGCGCTTTGCCGCACCATGGGCCTCCATCATGGAGTACGCCCCGAAACCAAGGGCTTCTAACCACGCGTAAGCCCCTGTTTCCTCATTGGGCCGCTCAACGCGTAAGCCTCTTTCCGCTTCTCACAGATGAACCCTTTGCGACGTGATCATCTGGTCCTTGCTGCCTCTTGTTTCTCACACCGACCATGACTCACGTGGGCTTAGAGCGCGCATCGACCATGACATCCTCTTCTGGTCCGCCTCAGAGCATAAGGCCCATACCAGCAAACTACGTAAACTTTGATCCGTACTAACGCATGGTACGTAGAAAGCCTCCACGAGGTTCAATCCCACCACCCGGTCGTTCCGAACTCTCCACATCGGTTCCCCGACCATCATGGCCCACCTCAGAGTGTAAGCCCCTAATTCCTTCGTCTCACATGACATTAAACTGTATCGCGTCCCGCATGACGTTAAACTGTATCTCGTCCCACATGATGTTAAACTGTATCTCGTCCCGCATGATGTTAAACTGTATCTCGTCACGCATGATGTTATACTGTATGCACTGAACTATATATACTTTGATTCCCTACCATGGAGATACGTAGGAAGCCTCCATGTGGTTCAAGCCTGTCACCCCATCACCCATCCTGATCCTTACCCGGGCCGCCACATCTCGGTGATATCATGCCACCTCATTCCTCTCCACAGTATCCGGGAATCCACCCACGTGTTGGCCCCAACATCGGTGCTCCCCCTAAGGGGTCCTTCAATCTGATCCACTCTCAGTGTTTCTATCAGGCCGATTTGTCTCCACAAGATGTTAAACTCGTGGCATACCCCATGTTAAACATGGGAAGCTAAGGAAAACCTTAGATAGTACACAACCCCCGCATTCGATGTGGGATGCCTCAGACTTATGTGCCCTCGAGAAGCCCTACGATAAGGGCCAGAAGATAGACATGCCAATCCCCCAGCGTCAAGACATGCCAACGACACCCCAACGTCACCATTCTCCTCATTGAAGGTTGCTACCATGACCAGACCCCGTGGAGCATCTCGACGGAAGCGGCGTAATTAACGGGCATCAATGTAGATATGGAGCCGGGAACAAGCTTCACGAACCCATCTTAAATATATGAGGGAGACTCGGACTAGATGATGAGCTCTGAGGAGGAATCCATGCATGGAAGAACCGACATCCCATTATCCCGGTTTCGATCAAGGAGAAGACGTCCCTGAACAAAGAACGGATGCCACCCGCCTTTGGAAAGCGGGAATGTGGGGCAACAATCCGCACGTCCTCTCATGCGTAACGGACATGCACGTGCGTGCCTCTGCGTAAAAGTGTCGGAAACATAACCATGTATGTCTATTTTCCCTAATTCAATTTATAGAAGTAACTAAATTATGTTTAATACAAGTATCACAGATGTGGACAGAAGGTGGGTAAAAGAGATGTTCAAATGTTCGATAATTATTATATTTAATTTAATTATAACAATGATTCCAATGACCCATATTGGATTAATATATGTATTTTTGATCTATTTTTACTTTAAAAATCAATTTAATGGAAACAATTATTTAAACAAAAAGGCAGTTTTAATTTACAATACAATATTTTTCACTATTCATCCTAAAATAAAACTTCTTAGAAAAATTTACCCTAATTTAATTTTGATATTCCAAAATTAAAAAATGATGTTAATTTTATTAAATTAAATTTATAATAGTGTCTAAAATTAATTTTTTTGTTTTTAATAGAAGTACATGAAAATAAGTTCATTTGTGAAAATAGTAGTTTTAAACATATAAGGACATTACAAAAAATTATATTTTTCATTATAAAAACAATTATAACTAATATTTGAAAAGTATTTATTACTAATAATATTAGAAATATAATGTTTATGTTATAACTATCTCATTTAAATAATTATTATAGTAAAATTTTGTTTCGTAGAAACTCAGTGTTGAGTATAACGCAAGCCAAGTCATTGTTGTGTGTAGTGCATGCTTCCCTTGTTGTTTTATATAATTTAATCCAAACATAGTGCTTTTATATAATTAAAAAAATATATATCCAATGTTGCGTGAATTGAAAATATCAAAAATACTGAATTAATTTGAAAAAAAAATCTACAAAATCTTGGGGAGTTACATTCTACCCCCCTTAAAATGAATTTCTCTTTCAAAAATCATCTTGGTCATCAAAGGATTAATACTTTAAAGTCCCTTTCAAATAATTTCATATCAAAAAAACAAATACTAATTTTTTTAAAGGAAGGATAGAAACATAATGGTTACCACAAGTAACTCATAAATAGGTTTCCATATAGGAGAACATAAGAGAAGATTTGGGTATGGACGAAAATCATAAATAATCATAGATGTTGATATAGATTACTGATTATAAGAAAGTGGGAGATCCATATAAATTTAATAATCACAAAACCATAAACTAAAGACATGTGAATGATGTCATTGACATCATCAATAATGATGATAACAAGATGACCTTTTATATCACGATTACTTTCCTAATGTTGAATAATTTTCAAGAGAAGATATAGTTACTTTATTTTGGAATAACTTCACCCTTTTGTGTTCCTAGATCAATTTACAATTCATATAATTTGATAAGAAATGAAGTTGAATTTTTCAATCCTGAAGTGTTTGCAGATCATGAGAACAATGATAGGTCATTCTATATATCATCAAAAACAATATTACAATTTGTTATAAAATATGTATAAATCCTCCTATGAGAACATAAAACATTAATATCACAATATTATCAAAATTTTAATTTAAAATTTCCATAAATGGATAGGCCTACAATCTTTCTAAAAGTAGAAAATACAAAACTTTATAAATAGGTGCAATAAATCAGCTTAACATTTATCTCCCATTAAAGATATAGTAGTTCTTAATTCTCACATTCAAAACATAAATACACCTTAATAATTTATTATATTTTAAAATGGAAATAACCTAAATTTCCATATATCCTTATTGAAAAAATGATTGTTTCCTTATTCCAAAGTTTATTGTATATATTCATTAAGTCGAATAAGTTGCAAGATTTACCCCTGATAGCATAAAACACTTTTCAAAAAATCCTTAATCAATCCCAAGGGAATCACTAGCCTATAATTTACTTATTCATATCCAACATATTTTTATCCAAATATTATTATCTCATCATCATGAAATTTTAAAGGTTATCATTCTCTTAAATATGTGTTTTCCAAAAATTTCACATTTTCACCCCAATCAATTTTCACGGTTACCAATACCATTAATAATATGCTCTTAAATCCTTATGAAAAAATTAAATGGGACAATCATTTGATGTTACCATATTCCATAATACCATAATTGAAATTCTACAACCTTATTCTTAAATACCAGTATATAAACACTTCAATAATCTTACATTATTCATAAACCATTACTTAGTATTCATCATATTAATCATTCGACAAATATAAAATTTGAATCATGTCTTAAGGTTCCTCAACCTCAATACTATCAAGATTATAATGTATAATATAATGAATAGAGTAAAAAAATCCCATAGCTTTCACATGTCATTTGCAGTATCTTTATCCTCAATTGTGTAACTAATAATCATACCACCTTCTTTATTTTATTCATGATATATCCATTTATTAAAATTGATTTTCAAAATTCACATACTTTACACATATAAAACATTTATTGTTAACCTTGTTCCTTTTAGATACCTCTATTGAATAATAGCATAGAGAATTGTGTGAAAAATAATTATCAGAGCATAAAAACACATAAACATGAAAATTTACTTATAGGATACCTAAATCATGGAAACAAATTTTAAATCTATAACACCTTAAGCTTATCCTTTAGGATATCCCTTAAAATATCCTTATATATATCACTAGGGATCTCACTAGGTTTTCTTATCCTAGTTTCAAAAGTTTAACTAAACCATTACTCTGATACCAACTATAGTGATCCTATATTTTCATACATAGAAATTAAATATTTTTTTTCAGAATATATAATACATTACAAAAAATAATTATGAAATGACATATTAGTTTAGTGCCTTTGGAAACATGGAACACATTCTTCTAATTTGGTGATAGATCTTAAATATCTACCATAAAGATCTTCCCCTTTATCACCCTAACTAAAAACTTTCTTTATAACCTCAGAAAAAGAAAACATAAGAAAAAGGGTGAGGTCAAATTCTCAATAAGGGAAAACAACGGGGACATGTAAACATAATCATCATCATAAGGGTATGAGAATATGATCATGGAAATATAATATCATACCCTACATATCAATGATCATAAACAATAATCATGGCATAAATATTGGCAGTTCATAAAACATGAATCATAAGGAAATAAAGAACATGATCCATGGTAGCATAACATTGGAATAAAACATGGAATTATGGAAGACACATAAGAATATAAAAATTATATCCATAGTAGTCAAGGAATTTCTACCATGATCATCTTGGTAGTATGGTTCACTTCCAATACCATATTGGAAGTCATGGTTCACTCCCATAACCATTTTAGTAGTCACGGTTCTCTCCCATAACCAGCTTTGGTTGTTAAGGTTCACTCCCAAGACCATCTTAGCCGACATGGCCTTTCTTATCTATCTTATGAGATATCATTATTTTCCCAATGTATAAGAGGTTGATATAGGTCCCCCCATCTCATAATTAAATCAGACATATATGTTCCACAAGATCATAAACAATTATATTATAACCAATGTAATGGAAAGGGTATCGTAAACATGTAATCATATCATAACTTATGGAAAAGATACAAGGTTAATAATCATTTCATCAAAGGCAAAACCCGTGAAAACAAGAAGGTTTCATAAACATCATGCCATAAAAAACATAAACCATTCAGAGAAGGAATATGAATGGTATTCTTGAAATATAAAAAAGTATGTCATCATTGGTTGGAAAGGATTTTGAAATATCACTCAGAAGATTAATTTTCTTTAAATATCACCTTTTAAAACATAAAACATTTTTAAAATTTTTTTCTTTAAAACCACTTTAAGAAAATATCATGAAAAGTCATTTAAAATAGCTGTTGAGGAAAAAAACATTTCTTCATTAAAATTGTTTTATTTTCTTAAAAGTAAATGAAATTTGAAAGTAAAACATTTTTAACATATCATTGTATGCTATCAAGGGAAATTTCAAGGTAATAAGGCATCATGAAAGTGTAAAAATATATTCTTGTTGTATAAGTTAAAAATTCATCTCATAATATATTTTTTGAAAAATTCAAAAAGTAACATGTAATGAAAATGACAAAATAATCCTTTCAAAAAATATAAAAAACGTATAAATTATGAAAAATGACTTTAATCAATTGAATAATAATAGTAAAAATATTCTAAAAAACAATTTTAAGAAACATGGATGATAAATATAAACCATCAAATATTTACGTATAAATATTTTTAGAATGTAATGATATTGTGAATTTAAAACCATTTATTTGAAAATAAATTTGAAAAATTATAAAGGAATATTCGAAAAAAACACTTTAAATCAAAACATATTCTTCAGAATTATTTTCCTTAAAAATTTTCTTAAGGGATCTTTTAAAAACATTTTTTAGGAGAATAATCTTCAAACATTTCATAGTATTCGATAACAATTTTAAACATTTTAATGATAATTCCCATGAAATAATAACATTAAAATAAGATTAAAATATCAATAAAATAAATATATTATTGATATAATATGTTAAATGGTAGTATATACACCTCGTAAAAGAACATAGGTGTATCATAAAACATGTGTCTCGAAGAAGGGAAATTGATAAAAAATCACCTTACTCATTTGGTAACTTTTGAACTGTAAAACACCATGAAATAGATACTGTGAAATGGATATTAGAATACCAATAAAGTAATTTATAAAATTCATAGAATACATTCTTGGGTAGTATGTACACCACACAATAGAAGTGAGTGGTGAATAAGGCATGTATCTCATAGAAATAAAAAGTGAGACGAAATTCCCTTACCTTAGGTATGATTACCTCCATACCTTTATAAAAATATTTTATATTGGTTTTAAAAATATTATTAACATATACTATAATTATAATAATATTTATTATTTCATATATGATTCATTTATGACTATAAATTACCCTTTTATTAACAATTCAAAGTTAAAGCAGTGTTTTGGGTGATAACTGCCTTGTTAAGCGTACGTGATTTGACTTAGTAGTCTTGATTCTCATACATAGATCCATATTTAATTATTTAAAAAATATAAAACATGATATAAGTATCCTATATATTAAGTATATAAGTATTTATAATAATCTTTAATGATAAAAAAATACATCGTTCATGGAGATGGTAGGTTGTACGTATGCATGAACGATGTTTTCATTTTATTATTAGGTTAAAATAAAAGAAATTATATGATGTATTATTATTAAAAAATAATTTTAACAGCATATATAACATTTATATTCATAAAATTCATCTTTATTTCCTTTCATGTGAAATATTGGTGAATAAAAAGTCACATCGTATCACGAAGATGGTAAGCAATACGTACGAACAAGCGACATTATCATTTTCCAAAAATATTAGATGATAAAAAGGTAGAAAAGATATTATGATTAAAGAGGTATAATTATACTATAAATTTCTTATATAATAATTAAAATGATCATAATTCTCAGTCATAAATGATAGTGATGAAAAAAATTACACCATGTCGTGGAGACGGTAAGTCATATAAACGCACACACGGGGATATTTTTTTGTAGGATGGATAAAAGGAGGGATATGATTGTCCGATAATAATAATATCATCTAAGTATATAGAATATACTTTATTTATTACTTTATTATGGAAAAAAAATAAGAGGAATTCAAATTAGAAAAAAAATTGAATTGGATTGGTAAAACAATTACCTCTTCATCGATGAACTTTCTTTGGATATCCTATTAGGGACACTTTGTTTGGTATTTTTGGAATACTTATACCACAATAACATAACTATGAATGTTTATAGATGATTTTTTAGGGTTTTTTCGAGATATAGGGCTCAATTTGGTGTGAGGATGTGAGGGAGGAGGGGCCCTTTTATAAGAGAGGGGAGGGATACTCTATGAAACTCTTAAAATATTAAATTAATATAAATTTATTTTTGATTTAAAATATCTCCATAGTGAGTAATATAAATTATAAGATAGGTATGTGTCTAAATAATCTCAAAAAATTATTTTTATATAGGTTTAGGTAACATTATTAACCTTATCTTTTGGTTTTAACCCTCAGTTAAACCATTTAACTTTTACCATGACAATTTGGATTTTTTATCTTGAGGATTAATATAGTTACTATAAAATGAAAAAAAAACCCCAAATGGATAATTTATTAAATTTTTACCTTTATAATAGTTATTTGGACATATTATATATTTTTATGAATTTTATATTATTTAATAAAATATTATTTATTTTAACGTATCTTTAATGTCTATATTGATATTATTTTGTACTTGTATTTAAAAAAATATCATATTAAGATGATAAATTCTAAAAAAACATATAATATATCAAAAATATGTCAAAGTTATATATAAAATTGTGTATGCCATTAATTATGTTAAATTATATATATTTTAATATTTTAATATCATTTATTCAATATTTATATTAATTAAATTAGTACTCCATATCCATTATAAAATTTATTAATTAAGTTATTTCATCTCTAAAAACTAAAAATAAATTATCATTATGAACTTAAATTTATTATATTGAAAATAAATATTTATAGTCAAATTTTTCTTATTTATAACCCAATAATAATAATGATATGCTTATTAAAATTATTAGTTTGACATTTTTAACATATCTTTAAATAAAATATAATAAATGTCATATTCTTACCCAAGTTTCTCAAAAAGGTTATAATTTTGGCTTAAGAATGTTTTTTGTCAAATATCACTTATCCAATAAAATTAGACAAGTGTTAGGGTAATTTTATAATATTATTATATTATTTTTACCATTAATTACCCGGTTTACCCATAACTATGGTTAATAAAAATACTAATGTAACTATTCACCAAAAAAAGTTTATCCTATTATACCAAAATTTCATACTGATTACAAAAATGTATGTATATTTTTCTAAATTCAATTCACATTAGTAACAAAATTAAGTTTAAGATTAATCCCCTTGATGTGGCAAAATGGCGGGTAAAAGAGATGTTCAAAAGATCAATATGTTTTTATATATAATTTCATTTAAAAACGATTCTAATGACCTAAATTGTATTAATATATGAATTATTGATCTATTTTTACATTAAAAATCCATTTAATTCCTAAAAATTATTTAAACAAAAAATTCAATTTTTATAAACAATGAAGTGTTTTTTTACTATTCACCAAAAAAGGAAAATTATCAGAAAAATTCACTCTAAGTTAATTTTGAAATTCCATATTAAAAAATGATGTTTCTTTTGTCAAATTAAATTTATAATACTGCATAAAATTAATTTCATTGTTTTTTATAGAAGGACATGAAAACTATTTTATTTGAGAAAATAGTAGTTTTAAACCTATAAGGACATTACCGAAAATTATATTTTTCATTATCAAAACCATTATAAATAATATTTGAATGTTATTTATTACTATTTATATTAAAAATTAAATGTCTAGTTTATACCTATATATTTTAAATAATTATAATCGTAAAGTTTCATTTCACAGAAACTTATTGTTTCCTATAACGCAAAACAAGTAATAGTTGTGTGTAGTGTAAGCTTCCCTTAGTGTTGTGTATAATGAAATCCAAAATTGATTATATTATATAATAACCAAAATCTGTATTCAATGATTCATGTAGTGAAAATATCAAGAAGATTAAATTAATTCTGAAAAAAATAATTCACAAAATCTTGGGGAATTACATTCTACCCCCCTTAAAATGAATTTCTCCATCAAAATTCATCAAGGTTATCAAATATTTAATACCTTGAATTTCATTTCCTAGAATCCCACATCATAAAATACAATAAATTACTTTAAAAATGATATTTATAAACACAATAGTTACCAAAAGAAACTCATAACTAGCTTTCCACATATGAGAACATAGGTGATGATTTGAGCATGTAGAAAAAGTGTAAATAATCTTAGATATTGGTAAAGATCATTGATCACAAGAAAGTGTGTGATCCAAAGAAAATGTACAATGAAAAACTATAATCTAATGAACCATGAATGTGGTTATTAATATCATCAATAATGATGTTAATAAGACAACCTTGAACATCACAATTCCTTTTCTAATGTTGAATAATTTTCAAGAGAATATATACATACTTGATTTTTTCAATAACTTTACCCTTTTGCATTCCTAGGTCAGTTTACACTTCATCTGAAATTCTAAGAAATGATATCAAATTTATCATTCTCAAAGCATTAGCATATCATGAGAAGAACGATAGTTCATTCTATCCATCTTTAATAAAAAGGTCATAATATATTATAAAATATGTACAATTCCACCTATGATGAGATAATACTTTAATATCATAAACTTATTTGAGGTTTAACTTAAAATTTACTTAAATGGATAATCCTATAATCATTCTAAAATTTTAAAATACAAAACATTAGAATGAGGTTCACTAAATCATCTTAACATTTATCTCCAATATATCATCAGAAAGTTCCTAGTTCTCACATTCCAAACACATAACATTATCATGTATTCTATTGAAACATGTAAATAACCTAAATTACCATACATCCTTATTGAAAATATACATGTTTCATTATTACAATGTGTTTTTATATATTCCTTAAGTCCAAAAAGTTGTAAACACTATCCATGATACTATAAAACTCTTTTCAATAAATTTGTAATCATGTACAAGGAAATCATTACCTTACAATTTATTTATTCATATCTGAAATATATTTATCCAACTGTCATTATCTCATCATCATGCATATATTAAGGATTATCTATCCCTTAATGATGTGCATTCCAAAAATATCAGCTTATTACCTCAATCACTTTTCATGTTTACCATTACCATTCATCATATGCTCTTAAATGCATAAGGAAAAACTGAAGTAGACTAATCATTATAGATGTTTCATTATTACATTATACCATAAGTGAAATTATAAAAAATTATTCTTGAATACCATTACATAAACAGTTCAATCATCCAACTTTGTTATTAAACCATTACCCTGAGTTTATCATCTTATTCATTCAATGAATATCAAATACAAATATTGTATTT
The DNA here is from genome assembly GCA_963277665.1 of Viscum album. NCBI lineage: Eukaryota > Viridiplantae > Streptophyta > Magnoliopsida > Santalales > Viscaceae > Viscum > Viscum album. The sequence goes on along the minus strand of OY728132.1, from coordinate 1,685,683,112 downwards.
AGGTTCCTCAATGTGAATAGTATCATGCTTCTTATGTTTAATATAAAGAATATAGTAAGAAAATTGCATACCTTTCATATTTCATTTTTTATATCCTTATCCTCAATAGTGTAATCAATACTCATTCTACCTTCTTGATTTTCTTCATGAGATTTCCATTTAGGAATTTTTTTTTTCATAATGCCCATGCTTTCCATATCTAAAACATTGAATGTTAACCTTTTTCCTTATAGTTCCCACTATTAAATAAGACCAGAAAGCATAGTGTGACCAACAATTATCATAGCATAAAAACACATAATCCTGAAAATTTACTTATATGATAACTAAATCATGACATCTACTTTTAAATATATGACACCCTAGTCTTATCCTTTGAGACATCCCTAGAAATATCCTTTGAAATATCATTATGTATCTTGTTATTTTTTCTTATCCTAGTTTATTTAGGTTAACTAAACCTTCATTCTGATACCCATTATAGAGACCCAAACCTTTAATACATATAAATTACATTAATTCTTTGTTTAATTAATAAAATACATAAAAACACACCCAAATAACATATTAGTTTAGTTTTCTTGGAAACTTTAAACACATAATTCTAATTTGGGAAAAGATCTTAAACATATCCCATAAAGATCTTCTACATTAGTACCCCTAACTGAAACATTTATTTATAACCTAGGAAAAAGAAAACATAAGAAAAATGGTTAGCACAATCGCTTATTAAGGGGAAAAAATGGACACATGTAAACATAATCATGAGCATAAGTGTATGAAAAAATGATAATGAAAATATATGATCATACCCTGCATATCAAATATCATAAACATGAATCATGGAATAAATATTTGTAATGCATAAAACATGAATAATAAGAAAATAGGTAACATGGTCCATGTAACCAAAACATATGAATGAAAAATATATTTTTGGAAGACATATAAGAATATAATAATTATATAAATAGTAGTCAATGCGTCACTACTAAGGCCATCTTGGTAGTATGGGTTCACTTCCCATAATATCTTGGTATTCGTTGTTCACTCCCATAACCATCCAAGTAGTCATGGTTCACTCCCCTAACCATCTTTGGAAATAAAGGATCACTCCTGAGACCATAATATAGGAAAATGTCCTTCTTGTCTGTCTCATAAGATACCAATCTTTACCCAATTCATTAGAGAGAGATATAGGTCCCATCCACATCATAATTAAATCATACATACATGGGATTCAAGATCATAAATAATCATATAATAACAAATGTAATTTAAAGCGTTTAATAAACATGTAATCATATAATTACCTATGGTAAATATACAAGGTTCATAATAATTTCTCCAAAATCATAACCTGTGAAAAGAAGCGAGTTTCTTAAACATCATGCCATCAAAATATAAACCATTCATAGAAATAATATGAATGATATTATTGAACTACAAAAAATAATGAAATCATAGGTGAGGAAGGATTTTTAAAGATCACTTAGAACATGAATTTTCCTCAAATATCACCTTTTAAAATGTAAAACATCTTGAAAATCCTTTTCTTAGAAGCCACGTTGAAAATGTATCATGAAAATCATTTAAAATAGTTGTTGAGAAAAATATCCTTTCATTATTGAAATTGTGTTCTTTTCCTAAAATTTCACAAAATTGTAAATCATTTTTATTAAAATAACTATAAAATCTTGCAAGGGAGGATTCAAGTTAATAAGGTGTCATTAATGTTTAAAAATATACCCATTCCATAGAAGTTTAAAAAATATTATTCTCATAATTTTTCTGGAAATGTAAAAAAATTACTATGTAGGAAAAATGATAAAATATGGATTTCAAAAAATTTAATAAAAAATCATACATTGGTAGAAATGACTTTAAAAAATTGTATAAGAATAGTAAAAATATCCTCTAAAACCATTTTAAGAAACATGGATGATAAATATACCCTATTAAATTCTTACGTATAAAAACTCTCACAAAGTAATGAGATTGTGAAATTAAACATTCTTCTTTGAAAATCTATTTTAATATATATATATATATATATATATATTTGAAAAAAACACCTTAAAATATAAACCATTTAATTAGAGTATTTTTTCTTGAAAATGAGCTTAATATATGTTTGGAAAACACTTTTTAAGGATAATAATCTTCAAACATTTCAAGGTGTCCCATACCACTTTGAAACATTTGAATCATAATCACAATGAAATAATAAAATTAAAATAATCTTAAAATATCATTAAAACAATTCTATTACTGATATAAAATATCAAATGGAAGTATATACACCTCGTAAAAAGAACTTAGGTTCATAAATAACATGGGTCTCTTAGATGGAAAATTGAGAAAAAACTGCCTAACTCATTTGGTAACTATTAAACTGTAAAAACACATTAAACACTACTACAAAAATGGGAAAGAGATGTGATTCAGTTTTATCAGTGCTAAAAGAAGCGCTGATAAAATCCCCCTTTATAAGCACTTTTTTTAGCGCTGATAATTGCCCCCTATATCAGCGCTTTTTTAGCGCTGATAAAGGGGTCCCCTTTATCAGCGCTTCTTTTAGTAGAGCTCATAAAGGGGGGATTTATCAGTGCTTTTCCCGAGCGATGATAAATTTTATGTTTCAAAAAAAATATTTTTTCATGAAAAATAATATTTCGTTATATAAGTATATTTATATTGATATAAATACAATATATATTTTTTAAATATGTTATAGATACATATAAATAGATTATTACATTTAATATTTAAGAAATTTAGTGAAAATGGCTTTAAAATATTTTAAAAAATATTATTAATTAATAATTTTCTAATTATTATCGATTAAAAATCATTTAATAAAAATTTGAAGACACAAAAAATCCAAACAATTAATAAAAGATCTAATATATGTTGAAAATGTAAATCAAAATTCAAACGGCCATAACTTTTGATAGGGGTGCCTGTTTGAGCTCTAAAGAAAATAAAATCGAATCCTGTGATGATCTCTACATGATAGTCACTATGGAAAAGCCTCTGTAAATTTTTCAAGCCCAAAAAGGCCCAGAAAGCCTCTAAAACTGAGTTTTTAGACAGGATACCCCGATTTTTTAACATTCAAACACGTATAACTTCTGATCCGGATGTCTTTTAGGCCTGTACCACATATCATAATGAAGATTGATTCATTTTCTCAGATTTGACTGGTTATGGTGTTGAAACAGAATTCTATATTATAAGTTATGATCGTTTTAACATTCTATGGCTTTTTAAATACACATATATATGTATTTATTCATAAATATATATGTGTCACTGTGTGTGTGGGTGTCTATGTGTGTGTTTGTGTGTTTTATATATGTATATATGTATTTATTTATTTATTTACTTATAAACACACTTCAAAAAAATATTTTATCATAAATGTATTTAAAACTAATCTTATAAGTTCATTCTATGGCTTTTCAAATACACATATATATGTATTTGTTCGTAAATATTTATGTGTTTGTGTGGGTGTGTCTCTCTGTGTGTGTATGTGTGTTGTATATATCTATGTACGTACGTATGTATTTATTTATTTATAAATACACATAAAAAACATATTTTTTCATAAATGTATTTAAAACTACTCTTATATATATATATATTAATATACAAATAAATATACGTATAACAATTATAACTATATCAATATATATAAATATATTAATATACGAATTAATATATATATACTAATATATGAATAAATATATTTATATTAATATGAATCTATATCAATATACGAATAAATATAACTATATATATAGATATATCATTATATAGAGAACAAAATGAAATGGCTTTGTGGAAAAGGTGCAGACGCGAAATGGGGGAGGTCCTGGGTTTGAGTTCAGGTGGAAGTGAAGGTGGTGCCTGCGTATGAGGATTTTCAGGAAAGGAAGCATGTGAGAGACCTCATAGCTCTGATAAAGGGGCTGTGAAGTATTGATAAAATCACTCCCCGCATTATTTTAATTTATTTTATTTTTATTTTAATTTTTTTGACATTTATCAGCGCTTTTTAAAAGCACTGATAAATGACCCTTTTATCGGCGCTAAAAAAGCGGTGATAAAGGGGTCTTTTATTAGCACTTTTTTTAGTGTTGATAAAATCGGCCTTTATCAGCACTTTTCAGAGCACTGATAAAAGGGACCCCCTTATATTATCGCTGAGCTTTACAACGCTTTTTTAGCGTTGTTAAAGACCGTTTTGAGTGCTGATATAGGCCACTTTTCTAGTAGTGAAATATAGATAACAAAATGGATATATAAATTCAAATAAATTAATATATAAAATTACTAGAATACATTCATATCTAGTATGTACACCGCACAACATAAATGAGTGGTGAATAAGGTATGTGTCTCTCAAAAATAAAAAGTGCGACAAAATCATCTTACCTTAGGTATGATTCCATCCGTACATGTATAAAACTCATGTATAACGATTTTAAACATATAATTAACTTATATTAGAATAATAATAATATTTATGATATCATATATTTTTAATTTATGACTTTAAATTACCCATTTATCAACAATTCCAAGTTAATGAAATGTTTTGGGTGATAACAACAATGTTAATCGTACTTGATTTGACTTGGTATTCTTGACTCCCATTCTTAGATAATGATTTAATTATTTCAAAAATAAAAAAATGATATAAATATATTATATATTGATTATATATGTATTTATAATAATCCTTAATGACAAATGAAATACATCGTTCCTGGAGATGGTAGGTCGTACGTACACATGAATATTGTTTTCATTTTTTGGTAAAAATAAAAAAAATTAGATGATTTATTATTATTAAATAATAATTTTAATTTCATATATAACATATATATTCATAAAATTCATCCTTATTACCATCCATGTGAAATATTGGTGAATAATGAGTCACATCGCATCATAGAGATGGTAAGCCATATGCACACATGGGAAACATTATCATTTTCCCAAAATATTAGATGTTAAAAAGGTAGAAATGATATTATTATTAAAATGGTATATTTATATTTTAAATATCATATATAATCATTAAAGTCATCATAATTATCATTCATAAATTATGTTGATGAAAAAAATATTACACCACTGTGTGGAGACGGTAAGTCGTACGTAAGCACACATGGTGATATTTTTTTTATATAGGATGGGAAAAATAAGGGATATTATTGTAAAATAATAATAATATAATTTCAGAATATATAATATACCATATTTATTACTTTCTTATAGAAACCACATATGAATAGGAACTTAAATAAGAAAAGAAAATTGAATTGGATTGGTAAAACACTTACATATTCTTCGGTGGAGTTGTTTTGGATCTCCCCTTATGGACAATATTGATCATCTTTTTGGAGTAAAAGGTCCATTATATCTTATATAAGAATGTTTATAGTGTAATTTGGTAGGTATTTTTCAATCTATAAGGCTCAAGTTGGTGTGAGGAAGTGGGGAATGAGGTGTTATTTTATAAGAGAGTGGAGTGACACTCTAAGAAAAACTTACAATATTAAATTAATATAAATTTATTTTAAATTTCAATTAGTTCAAAAGTAAGTTATTTAGAGTATAATATTATTATGGGACTAAAATCTACCGAAAAAGTATTTTTATACAGTTTTAGGAAACATTTTAAACCTTATCTTTTATTATAACACTCACTTAAACCCTTTAACTTTTACCATGAAAATTTTGATTTTTATACTTGCGGATTAATATAGTTACTATAAAATTATAGAAGCACATAAAATGGATTATTGGTGAAATTTTAAAATTATTCTAGTTATTCGACCAACTTATAGTGTTTTATGAGTTTTATATCATTTTATAAAATATTGTTTATTTTAAAGTATCATTTATATCTATTTCAATACTATTCATTATTTTTCTTTTAAAAAGTTTCATATTAACATGATAACTTCTAAAAAACACTTATAATATCTAAAGAATATGTCAAAGTTATCTATAAACTTTTTTGGATGTAATTAATTGTGTTTAATTATATTTATTTTAATTTTTTATTATCATTTATTTGATATTTCAAATAATTACAACATCATCATTATGAAAGCCATTAATTAAATTTTTTCATCCCAAAAAAGTAAAAATAAATTATCATTAGGAAGAAAAATTTATTATCATTCAAATAAATATTTATATTTGAATTTATATTCTTTATAACCCAATATTAAAAATTATTTACTTATTAAAATTATGATTATGATATTTTTAACTTATCTTTAAATAAAATATAATAAATTCTATATTCTTACCAAAGTGGATTTAAAAAGTTTTAATTTAGGCCTAAGGTTTATTTTAGTCTAATACCAGTTATCCAATTAAATTAAGATAGGTTTTAGGGAAATTTTAAAATTTTAAAATATTATTTTTATCTTTAATTATTGGGTTTACCCTTAGTTGTGGTAAATAAAAATACTAAAGATTCTATTCACCAAAAAATAATTTGATCCTAATATACCAAAAATTTCATATTTTTTACACCCATTTATTTCAAATTTTCAAAATTCAATTCATGGAAGTAACTAAATTACGTTTAACATTAATCCTGCTGATGTGGTGAGAAAGCGGGTAAAAGAGGCATTCAAACGTTCAATATGTTTTTATATCTAAATTCATTATAAAATTTCTTCCAATGAACTAAATTGGATTTATATATGTATTATTGATCTATTTTAACATTAAAACTTATTTTAAAGTATAATAATTATTTAAACAGAGGGGTTAGTTTTTATCTAAAATGCAGTATTTTTCACTATTCATAAAAAATGAATTTTCTCTGAAAAATTCACCCAAAGATAATTTTGACATTAAAAATTAATAAATGAAGTTTATTTTATCAAATTATATTTATTATAGTGTGTAAAATTAACTTTTTTACTTTTCATAGAAGGACATGTAAATAAGTTTATTTTTGAGAAAATAGTAGTTTTAAACATATAAAGTCATTAAAGAAAAATTTATTTTTCATTATAAAAAAATTATAAATAATATTTGAAAATTATTTATTTCAATTAAAATTAATAATTTAATATTTAGGTTAAAAAAATCTTATTTATATTATTATAATATTATGGCGTTGTTTCGTAGAAACTCAGTGTTGCGTGTAATGCAAGGCAGGTCGTGGAAGTGTGTAGTGAAAGCTTCCCTTCAGGTTGTGTATATAAAAATCCAAATATAGTTATTTTATATAATAACAAAAATCTATATTTATTGTAGTTTGAAGTGAAAATATAAAAAATATTAATTTAATTTAAAAAATATAATTCATAAAATCTTGAGGTTTTACAAGATATCTAAATAGGATGTATAAATCTTAACCAATTTCTTTTAAGTTTATTTATTCATTTATCTCAATAAAATATATTATAGAGTTTTTAATATTTTAACAATATTATCTATGATATACTTAAATTTTATTATGTTTATGGTAAAACTATTTCTCTCGACCTTTCCAACCACTAGAAAATGAACACTTTGCTCGTGCGTACGTGTGGACAACCGTCTCCATGAAGTTTTGTTTTTTGTTTTTCATAACCGTGTCATATAAGTAGAAAATAATTTATGGGTAAATAGAATATATAATATATATATTAAATAATTATGATTATTTAATTTTTAAATCATACTTACATTCTTACCCTCCTATCCATTGGAAAATAATAACATCGCTTGTGCGAACATGTGGACCAATGCCTCCTCAAAGTAAATTGATTTTTTTCATTTCCCCCTTGAATGGTTGGTCATAAGGGTATATTTAATAAGAAAATATTTTATTAATAATATTATTATAATTATTTAAATGCAAAGCTTTATCTATTACACTTTTTTGTCATTAAATAGAAAAATTAAAACCCCATTCATGCATACATAAGGACTACCATCTCCATGAAAGGATGGGATTAATTTTTCATGGACACCATGTATGGATATATATTAAATATAATTAAATGCATAAAAATGATAATTATAAAAGGTTTTGGATTATGGGGATGATTGAAACATGAACCTTTTGACTATAATCAACATATAAAATTTATTTTTGATATTATGTACTAAACGACATCAAAACACCTCACACAAACTTAATTGAATTAGTAAATAAATTAAACATCATAATAAATTAAATAAAATGAATAATAAAAATTAGGTAAATAACTTTAGAATAGTTATTAATAATTTAGATAATTAATATAATTTTATTAATCAATAATTTAAATGACATATGTGGTGAGTTAGGACACGAGGTACGAGATTTTTCTTTAAAATATTATTTAAATATTTTAAATTCTTTTTACCCCATATACATTTTATTAAATTTCTTAAGAATATTATTATTTATTAATAATGTTTTTAAATTTTATTTTATGTACTTTTTTTACTTTCACCACAATATTTTAAAAAGGGATCATCTTAGTGTTTTTCATAAAAGTCATTTTGGATGTTATTTATAAAAGTTTAAATAGAATGATTTTTTAACCTATAAAACATGAAAATATTTGTCAATTTTAATTTACTTTATTCTTTACACATCCTACAATAAACATTATTATGGATTTTTAAAGAACATCAATTTCCTATTTTCCTAGAAATTTATAGTTTTTAATTTCTTTTAAAAAAATGAATGTTTCGTCACATTTTTATGAGAAACATAAATAATTTTTACTTATTGGTTAAAATTAATACTATTATGATATTTTTGATGAAACATAAATATTTTATGTGTTTTACTTATGTTATGGTTATTTTATATTATTTATGATGAATTTTGGGTTGATATATCCCTATAATTCATTGGGTAATGAGGATAGATTAAACTGTTTATAGGCTACTCCAATGATATGGATAGAGTTAAATATTTATAAGTAACTCATTTGAAGTGAATAGAGTCAAATTTTTATAAGTTACTCCTATGAATTAGATAATGTTAACTATTTATACAATACTCGAATGAATTAATTGTAATTAACTATGTAGATTGTTCATTTGTAATGGTAATAGTATGAGTCATATGAAGATAATGTCCCAAGATACCTATATATTTATTCTATGATCTAAAATGTGTTTTGTAATAACCATAACTTTTATAAATGAAGATCATTTTTTAAATTATTAAATGCCTTATTATGTAATGAAATTGTTGAAAAATCATGCACTACATTGGTTATTTTGGACCATTTTAATTTATATCCTTTCACATTTAAAAGACCATTAAGAACTATGAATATTTATTGTATATCCATTACATAGTGATCATATTATATATTTATATATATACGTTTGTGATAAATTAACTTAACATAGACAAAGTAAGCGATGGACTTGACCAGTAAGATCATACCCTATAATGCCCATTTATTAGAGATTTTAAGGGAGATATCATACCTGGTATTATACCTTAACCAAGAAAAATAAAATATTCAATAACTAAAAACAATAAAAACAATTTATGATAGAAGTCTAGACTCATCAAGATTATGGATTAACCCATATTCATCGAACTACACCAAGAAAATCTCACCATCACACACCTTACCATTAGATCATTCATTGGTGTAATAAAGGGTTATATATCTATACCATAATAGTATAAATTTTCAAATTTTTATTTATAATATAATAATTATTTTATTTTTATTTTCTATTTATATTATAATGTCAGAATAATAAATTTGATAAAAATTAAATATTGATATGATAAAACACAAATTGTATTTTTATTAAATATATAGTTTTAATCAAGACACTCTTTTTAATGTATTTGAGATTTTTTGAATTAAATTATATTATAATAATATATTAATATTATATAATATTTATTTAATATAAATTATAATTTATTTTTGTGAAGTCAAATGTATTTGTTATAAGGGTCTAAAACTGTTATTTTATAAAACTTTGTATTTTTCTAAAAAGAAGAATATTGAATTAAAAGTTAAAATATTCAAATTAAGTGAATTATTTTGATAAAATAAATATTATTTTTTAAATAATAATCTTTAAATTATCCAACATTTAATTTTTCATAATATTCCGAGACAGTCGGGTTTTTTGGTAAAAATTATCTAAGGTATAAGTATACGGTATGTATTATGACATAATAAAAGAAAAAAAGTGTTATAATAAATACTATAGAGTATAAAAGACCAAAATATGTTTCACATTTGAAATAATGGAATTTTGAAGTTATTTTATTAACTTCATAAACCTTTAATGAATATTCCAAAACCTATATTATATTTTAATGTTTTAAAATCTATTCTTTATAAACATGAATCTATTCCGCATCCCCAAGGGAATTATTTGGAAGATTTTAGTTCTTAGACTTATAAAATAATGAAATTCACTCCTATTTTAAAGAAACCATTTCAAAAAATCTTTGGGATTCTAGTGGTTTGGATTAATTTATCATACCAAGTCCAAAACCAAAGTTTAGAAATTAAAAAAGAATTATAATCAATTTTTCTATAAAAACCCACACAAAATCCCATTACACTTCACTAAAAAATCTATAATAATGAATTTACTCTATACTACCCTCTCTATATATCCCCAAGGTTCCCTAGGTTCTTTATAATCTCCTCCTAAGCTTTAAAAAGAACCATATTAATGTAAGGGATCCTCTCCTCCACCACCTTATTCAAGAACATTTTTTATATTATGCTTATAGATTTCAAATTGTAAATTTTGGAATATGTTTTACACATAAATATTACACTCCTTATGATTTACATGTGATTATAGACCCATTTCACTCTCAAAAAACCCTTCCATGAATCTTTATGTACCCCCGTTAAGTTGTCAAAAAATTTCTTACGATTTTTCTATGTCAAAATATTATGTGGTGAATACACATCCCCATTTCCGATCAATGGTATTCAACTATAAGTACCTATCCTCAATTGATTGGGGACTTATATATATGTTACCCACACTCCTTAATCATGAGATTAAATGTTATGAAAAATAATCATATGTTTAATGATCAATGTGGGACACTTATGCATGTATAGAATATGAATGTGATGGGTGGTCATAGAATCATATAGACCTCCAATGCATTGGGTAGTATTTTTATATCGTTATATTAAATGTATAGTGAATGGGAGGTTATATTAAGCACACTATGCTATGAAATATCTATATTTATCCTTAACTTATTCTTTTGCTGACATGTTTTATGTCGTTTCCACATTCCCACATTGACTGTATGTTATCATCATATATTATGCTTCAATTCACAAGTTTATAATTTTTACCCCTATTATGTTACTTTGATATAAATCTTGGTTTACGTGTACTTATTTTTGCTATTCAATTATTTTATTATTTCATAGTGGGATTTATAACTCCCCTTTTCTTTTTTATGTCCTCATGTTTTCCCATGAAATTTTAGAAGTCAAAAATGTTTTTAAAAGAATATTAATGGCGTTTTAAATAATTTTGTTTTTATGTTGCATGTTATTATTTTATGTACCTAATTACCAAATATAAATGGAATCATGATCTTCTTGGGTTGTATTAAGTGTATTATTATATAATAAATCATGAATTGTGGTGAATTAAACTATGGGTTGTAAAAGTCGGCATCTGAAAAAATGTTTATTTATTTTTACGGATTAGGATTAGAAAACTCTAGTGAAGGGACAGAGATAAGACTAAACATAGGAAAACATACATAGATTTTAGTAAAGTATAGAGTATTTGGTTTACAAGAAAATACATCCTTATTTGGATAATACAAGTGGATGTGCCTCTAGAACAGTTGTACCATGGGGTAATAACCTCGAGAAGGGATCATTGATCTAGACTCGATCATCACCTAGTGCATGAAAATTAACCTTGTGGCACACTTGGTTTAACACTGATTTGGTAAATTCATGATCTCTTTAATAACCAATATGAAAGGAACAAAAAACAAAATAAGATTTTATATTAGTAAATCGATCTTGGATAACTTAGTTTGAAGCCTAGAAATTCATAGGTTAAGGAATATATTTCAACAATGATTCACCCATTTAATGTTTGTAGTCTCCCTTTTATATATTTTATAGTTTGAAAACTCTCATCCCTAAGTATATTTTGGATGAAGTAAATGATTAAAACCATCATAAAATTATGAAATTAAGGCTTATTTTCCATTTATTAACATCAAAATGTTTTATGTAACTATGGTTCAATTAATTATTTCATATCTAGCACGTTTAGTAAAACTATTCACATACCACCACAAAACATGGATGTTGAGTGATCGATGAAGATGGAAAATGGGTCAATTATTTCATCATAAGAGTATGAATTATCCCATGTACAGATCTAGGGGCTTATTTTCCTAGAAAACCTTGTGATAATACCTTTAGTAGAATTCGATGTTGATCTCGGTGTGGATTGGATTTCCATATATATAGCCTACATAAATTTTAGAGAGGAGTCAATCTATAACCACCAACAAATGTATCAATGGAATTACCCTTCTTATAATTATTTCATATAATATAAATCACATAAAATCACTTATGTAATACAATAAAAACTTTATAAATGAGGAATGAATGGTATAAGAAGTATTTCTAGATGTTAAGAAACACACACCAACAAAATAGTAACATGAACTTTAGAATAGTAATATGATCCTTATGAATTTTAAAACATCCAACAGAATAGTAACATCATCCAAAAGAGTATAAATAAAATTTAAGAATCTTATAAATTGTAATATGATATAATTATATCATAGTATAAGTGAAAAAATGTTTTAGAAATTATTAATTATGTTTTTGTATTTTTGTAAGTCTTAAATATTTAATTATAATTATATAATTAATTTAATAATTTAAATGTAAATTTATTTTCAGGAAATTTATTTAAAAATTATTATTCTTTTTCTTATGATTTTAAGATAATTTTATGAGACCTTACTCAATTTTTCAAAGTGTTATAAAATATGTTATAATTTTAAAATCAGTATTTCCATAGTAAATGATAATTTAAATTAAAAATTAAATTTATAATATTTATAAAATTATTTTTATAAAATAGAGTTCATTTTTGAATTATAAATGTTGAAAAAAATTTAGGGTTAATTTTTTGGATTTTTCTAAAATACTTGAATTTGTAGTGAATCGTAAAATAAAATAATTTACGATAAAAGCTAAATACTTGAATTATGGAGTCATAGATGATGTAAGGATGATATAAGCCAAAAATAAAGAAATATTATTCATTATTTTAATATATCTATTAATAATTCTAAAAATATTCATATTCTTGATCCAAAATAATAAACTAATGAATAAAGTAATTAGGAAACACCCCTCTCCACCACTATAAATACCACTCCTCACCACCTCTTTTCCTCACACCTATCATGATTTGATCCTTGAACAAATAATACAAAAATCTCTTCCCATGACAATCCCCCATGTAAATAGTATTTTTTTAAAATCAATTCTAAAATATATCCCCCTAATGACGTTCTTGAGGAAAAGGATTCAAGAGGTAAAATCCTCTTTGTTTTCATTTAATTTATTTTCAAGTTATTTTCTTTTATTATTATCTCATCACCTATAGTCATCAAAATGTTATGATAACTCTAGAAAAATAAATATACTATATTTTTTTTATTATAATGGAATAATACATCATCAAACGCCTTCTTATCCCCCTTTTATTCTAAAAATGGAATGTCATCTTTGAGGTGTTGTTTTATCACCTTCAAGGATGACATATTTTAATTTTCTATCACCACATTTATTTATGGTTATAAAACCATTATAATTGATGAAATATATTTTAAAATTAAATTTATAACCCTTTTTGTCTTCTGGAACTAACATATATACATAATACTAAATAATAAAACAAAACAAGTTTGTTGTGATCGAAAACTGCCAAAATTAACCTAAAACAATTATTATTAACTTTTATTTAAGGATTCATCAATATAACATATAAACAAATTATTTATAATAAAATTTAAATTTTTTAAATTTCATTAATATCAAACAATAAAAAATTTGGATATCTATTCCCATTTTACATGAACTTCTATTCATTTGTACAAGTGAACTGATCAGGAAAACCAAGATAACAAACACTCCCAAATGATGAAATTAAACTCTATAACTCACCAAAAATCCCAAAGATGAAATCAATAAAAATATAATGAGGTAAATTAATGTATAAAAGGTTATATATTTTTAAATCAATGAATTTAATTTTATTATCAAGTGTATTAATGTGAAGAAATCATTCAAACATAAGGTATAGGGAATTCTCGAACCCTACTCTCTTTATTTGGGTTTTCTCTCTTTCACTCCAATTTTAGGATGTATGTTACATTATTTTTTTACAAAAACATTTATTTTTTACTTAACTTTTATTTTCTGGTATATTAATTTTTCCAATCTGGTTTATGAAAAATGAAATGAATTTTCTAAAAGAAATCTTCTTTTTAAAAAACACAAACTTTACTTATCATGAGAATATTTCATATTTAATCAAGATTGATAACAATAATATTATTAACTTATTCTCTAGTTAAGTCCAAATTTTATGAAGGTGTACTTTATAAAATTATTCTCATTTATTTCCATGGGTTATTTTATATCCAATATTGATATACGATCTATGTGGCATGCATGTTAATGAAAATCTTAGGATGTGACAGGTGCACCCAGAATTATATAGCGCTTGTAAATGTTAGGATATGAATGGTGAACCTGGAATTATATATAACATTAATTCATTGGGTAATGTAATGAATCTAAGGAAATAAAGTGAAATATGAGTGAACATGATGCTATCTTTGTTTACAACTATGTGTAGTATTTGACCACTATGACAAGATGTCTCAACTGTATGCATTGCCACATTCCATGCATTTATCTAATGTCTCCTATCATGATTATGGTAATAATATATTTCTTATATTATGATGTTGATTATCATTCTCACCCTTTTCTCATTTCTCTTATTCATCATCTTACTAGGATTTTATCTCACCCTATTTTGATGTATATGATCTGGTGAATACTTGTACTAAGGAGAACACGAGGGCCAATAAGAAGATAGAGAAGATGGAATTAAATAAATGTTTATGTTTTATTATGTACAAGTTTTTTATGGTCCTAATTTTAATAATAAACTAAACCTTTTGATCTTATTTTTGTAACAATTTTATATTTTTATATTTAAAATGATGTAATAATATTGTAAGAAAAAGAAGGATCGCTAAAAAGTCACCCTCTATTTCACTAATCATCTTCTGATTCTATACAAGTGAAAGGATAAGGATGAATAAACTTTGGTATCATCTTATAAAGCATGGAGTTTATTAATTTGGAGAAAGTCTATCCATCTCAAATGATTGAGATTAAAGAATATGTGTTCCTTGTTGACTTTCCCATTATAAGGGAATTTACTAATGTGTTTCCCAAATAATTTTTTAGTCTTCCTCATAGCCATGAGATTGAGTTAGCAATCAGCCTCATACATATATGTTTTATGACATACAGGTATCTATAAATAATGGACATTGTTTAACACGAGGAGATTAAGAACCACCTATCAGAGACAATGGATAAATGGTTTATACACCCAAGTGCTTCACCATAGGGTGCATCTGTCCTTTTTCCAGAGGAAGTATGGTTCATTACAACTCAACATTGATTATCATAATATCAATTAGATTATTATAAATAATAATTATCCACTACCTTGGATTGATGACCTATTAGATTAGCTATGAGGATCCTAGTACTTATCTAAGGAGGATATTTGGTTGAGATATTATCAAGTGTCTCTATAAATGGAAGATATCCCCGTGGTTTTTTTTTCATATAAGGTACGAGCACTACACGTTCACATTAATTCCTTTTGGACTCACTAATACTCCAAAAATTTGAAATTAATTAATGAATAGTGTCTTTAGGGATTACCTTAACAAATTTGTGGTAATATTTATAGAGTATATTCTTATCTACACCAAATGAAAAGAGAAACATAAGGATCATTTATGTGTTGTATTGATGAAATTACAAAAAAAAAAGATGTACACAAAGTATAATAAATGTGAGTTTTGGATGAATAATGTATCATTACTAGGTAATGTTATCACTAGTAAATTGATATCTATGGATCCTTTAAAAAAATAGGTAATTGAAAGACGGCCCAGACCAACCAATGTGGAATAAATCCATAATTTCCTTATATTAGTTGTTTATTATTGTCAATTTTTTAAAAAATTCTATCGATATTAAAGATCACTAACAAAGATAACTTAGATGAGGATAATTTCAACATTTAATGGTGAATGCAAAGAAATATTTAAAGAGATAATGAAAAGGATAATTACTACACCTATTCTAAAATTATCTAGATGTGGGGAAGGATTTGCAAACTAAAATGATGAATTCAATTTTTTTTTGGGTTTTATACTCATGAAAGATGAAAAATGATATCTTATGCCTCCCAAAAGTTAAATATTTAGGATAATAACTACCCAACACATGATCTATAATTGGTTCTAGTGATCGTTACATTGAATATTTAGAGACAATATTTCTATGGGGACAAGTGTGACATATATACAGATCATAAAATCCGCAAGTATATATTCACACAAAATGATCTCAATACACACCAATGAAGGTGGTTATAGATAATAAGGGACTATGATTGTTCAATCCATTACCATCTTAGGAAGATGAACAAAGTGGCATATTCTTTGAGTATAAAGGATCTAATAACCCTATAAGTGATGATGATTAAAAGGGATATATTCTTCTTGGAAATGAAAATCATAGACATGGGATAATAAAAGGATCTTTAACCTACATTTCTAATATAATTACTTAACCATAAATTCTTGAGTGGAAAAAGGATGCCTAAAAATATTATGGTGTGCTATATATAAAGGTAGTGAATATTGTAGATTTTAAGTTTTCTAAAGATAGAGTAACAAGGATTGGAACATAAATATGTGTCCCATAACAACCAGAACTGAAGAAGTAAATTTTGGATGATGCACATAGATAATTTTTCTCAATTAATCTAGGAAGAAAAAATATGTAAATAGATTTGAGGAATTATTTTTGGGATAACATAAAAACATATATTGTAATATTTTCATCTTGATTCTTAGTATGCTAAAAATTGAATGATGAACTATATAATTATAAGGGCATGATGCAATCATTTCCCATAACAGTATGTAAATAGGAAAACATAACCATGAATTTCATCATAGAAGTTCATAGGACCTATAAAGGAAATAAAACCAAATAGTTTTTGTCCATCACCTTCCAAGTTAGAACATTTCATTGCAATCATGGATTATTTATCTTTTGACCAAATCACTAAGATATATATAAGGGAAGTGGTTAAATGAAATAGAGTTCAAATCATTATTGTATCTGATTGTAACCTAAGGTTTACCTCGAGGTTCTAGAGAAGCCTTCCGCAAGAATTGGAAACAGAAATGAGATTTAGCACTACTTATCACTCTTAGAAAGATGACCAGTCTAAAATAAACAATAAATCTATAGAGGGTATTCTAAGACCGTGTTTAATGGATATCCAAGGATATTGGGAATATCTCCTTCCCCTAGTGGAGTTCACATAAAAAATTAGTTTCTATTATATCTTACGAATGACCCCTTATGAGGATATGTACGGGAAGAGGTGTTAGACTCCAACATGATGGGATGAAGTTAGAGTGAAAAAATTAATGGGGACTAATATTATCTAAGATATGACGAAGATGTTTTAAACAATTCAACATCATATATAATATTTACCAAGTTGACAAAAATGGTATACGAATAATTATTGACATGATCTAGAGTTTGAGTTTAGAGATTAATTTTTCTTCATATAACACAGTAGAATAAATTCATGATGTTTGGGAAGAATAAAAAACATATCCCAAGACACATTGGCCCCTTTTATATCGTTGATGTCATCAGATTTGTGGCCTATCAACTAGATGTCCCACCTAGCCTATATCAAGTACATGATGTGTTCCATGTATCACTTTTGAGGAAGTACATACCAGACCCCACACATGTACTAAAAAAAATATTTTACCATTTGATAATGATATTTTATATGATGAGCAATTAGTGAAGATCTTAGATCATTAATACAAAGTTTTATGAAACAAGACAGATCATATGGTTAACATATTGTGACATAACCACAAGTTTGTGGAAGTGACATTGGAACTAGAATAGGATAACTAACAAAAGTACCCCCATCCATTTTAGTGTAAAAATGAAATTTTGATGGTAAAATTTCTAAATTGTAAAATAATGTAACGACCCAGACATTAATAAATTAAATTCTCTTATTAAATGATTAAATTCCTTAAAAAGAAATGAAATTATAGAAAACATATGCACTAATTTAGTTATTTTGGACCATTATAACTTATATCCTATAAGATTTAAAATAATATTAAGAATCATAACCATTTATAGTATAACCTCTATATAGTGATCATATAATTAGTGTATATATATGTCTATGATAAATCTATTGGACACATAAAAATGATTCAATGGCCTTGACTTGTAGGATCATACCCTAGGAAGCCCATTTATCAGAGCTTAGAAGGGAGATAGAATCACTATGATTTTCCCTTTTCCAATAAAAAACCAAGATTGAATAACTAAATCATGAGAGAAACCATTTATTGGAGAACATCAAGCTCTTCTAGATCATAGACTAAATTTTTTTCGTTGATCCACCCCATAAAAATCTCAATATCACACATATTACCCTTAGGGTATTACTTAGTATAAGAAATGGATATGTATCTAGATCCTAATAATATGAATTATTATATTTTTATTTTTAATAAAATAATAATTATATTTATCTTATATTATTACTTGATAATTATTTAATAATCATTTTGTAAAAAATTATAGTTTGATATGATGAAATAGAAATATTATTTTTCTCAAATATATAGTTTGAATGAAGATACTATTTTTAATAATTTTTTATATATATATAAATTATATTTTAATATAATAATATTATTAAAAATAAATGATAATATAACATTATGAAGTCAAATTTAAATTTTAAAAGGGTTTAAAAACTGTGATTTTCAAAAAAAAAACTATTTTTCAATAAATAGGGATTCTTAATTTAAAAGTGTAAATACTAATATTTAGAGAATTATTTTACTAAAATAAATATAATTTTTTAAATTATCATGTCAAAATTCTCCACTGGTTAATTTTTCATAATTTTCTAAGGCAATGGTATTTTTAGGTAAAAATTAAATATGTAATATTTTACGGTATTTATTATGTCATAATAAAATCCCAAAAGTAATATAATAAATAATATAAATAGTATCAACATACCATATTATTATTTCCCTTTAAAATAATGTGCTTTTAAGTTAATATATTAATTTTATAAACCCTTAATTAATCCTTTAAAACCTATAGTATATTTTATGGTTTTAAAACTAATTCTTTATAAACATGACTCACTTCCACATTACCAATGGTATTATTTTATGGATTTAGTTACATATCCTTATAAAATAATAAAATCCACTATTATTTGGTAGAAACCACCATAAAACCTTGGGATGGTTTGGTTTTTGATTTAATTTATCTTATAGAGTCCAAAACCTATGTTTTGAGTTAATAAAGAATTGTCCGCTCTTTCTTTATAAAACCTGACCCATACTCTCATTCCTCTTTTATAAATACTCTTATAGAATGAATTTAATATAAAATTCCCTATCTATATCCCTCCCACTATTCCCCAATCTCTTAAAAATCTCTTCCCAATCTTTACGAATCACTCTCTCAATGTAAGGGACCCTCTCCATGTCCTCCTTATTTAAGCACCTTATTTATGTAATCCCTATTTATTTCCAATTGTTCATGTTGGAATATGATTTTACAAATAATTTTTTACTTTCCTTATTATTTACATGTTATTAAATACTATTTAAGTCTCAATAAACCCTTACATG
Source organism: Viscum album (assembly GCA_963277665.1). Taxonomy (NCBI): domain Eukaryota; kingdom Viridiplantae; phylum Streptophyta; class Magnoliopsida; order Santalales; family Viscaceae; genus Viscum; species Viscum album. The sequence goes on along the minus strand of OY728132.1, from coordinate 1,685,663,026 downwards.
AATATTTATATATCCCTGTTATATTTCTGAAAATTTTCAATGATTTTTCTAGGCTAAATTTTTTTGTAACGAATACCCATCCACATTTCCACTAAACAGTATTCAACTAGATGTTACTATACTTTATTTATTGGGTACTTTTATTTATTTAACCCAATATGATTAATCTTGTGATTAAATTTGTTGAAATATTTTCCTATGTTGAATGATCTATGTGACAAACTTATGCATGTACATAATATGAATATGACTGGTGGGCCTAGAATCATATAGTCTTTCAATGCATTGGGTGGTGTTTTTATCTCATGATATTCCATGTATGATACAAGGGATGTTATCCTAAGCACACTATGTTATGATGTCTCAGTGGTTATCCTTGACTTATTCATATGATGTAACATTTTATGTTTTTTTCCAAATTCTCATGTTGCCCATATATTGTCATCTTATATCATGCTATGATGTTCAGGTTTATAATTATCTCACTTATTATGTTACCTTAATATTTCTATTAAATCACATGTTAAACTTTACCTTATTACATGATTTGATTATTCCCTTACTGGTCATTATAACTCACCACTTTCTTATGCATGTCTCTATGTTATCCCATATATTATTAGAAGAGAAACAGATTTTTAGAGAATGTTAAAGGTGTTTTAAATAAAGTTTTTATTTTTCTATTACAAGTAGTTATGTTATGTACCTAATTACTCATAGACACCATGCCTCAAAATTTTGTGTTTTTTTATTATGATTATAATTATATAATAAATCATTAATTAAGGTGTATTAAATTATGGTTTATTATAGGTTTTTATGGAAATATTTTGATCAAAAAAGATAATAAAATGAGTTTATAATTAAAATGATGATTTATGATTTTAGAAAAAAGAATGGTTTGTTTTCATGGTAATGTTTTCATGTTTTTGAAAAAACCCTCGTGAATTATGATTTACCTTTATTATTTATTACATAAAGTTTTATAAAAAATTTGGGATTTAAAGTTGAAGTCATGTGTATGTAAATTATTATTTTAGTTAAAATTTTATTATGTAAGATAAATTTCTTTTGGGTTTTCATGAATTTCAAATGTATTAACATGTTCCATTTCTTTTTCATATCCCTTACTAAGAATTGTTTTTATCATCCCATGTTTTTTAATATTTTTCATATGGATTAAGGTTATGTAAATATTATAGATAGGTAAATGGTGGAACATATTGAATAAAGAAAAGGTGTCATCGAAACAAATGAACTAATTATTTTGGAATTTGTTTTTACTGTATAGAAATTTACACTTTTTTAGGTAATGGTTTTCTTAATTCTCTAAAATGATAATCCTAAGATATCCTAAAAATGTTTGAAAGTGAACCCCTTGTTATAGATGATATAATTATTCGTTGTTAATGGTACAAGTAATTATAGTTGGTATCATAGAATGTTTTAAATAACTATAGATGTTTGGATGTTATCTGATGAGGATAAATTAATATTTAAGTATAACATTATGGGTTGATATTTTTAAAAAATAAAATAAGTTTCAAGGAATATATTTAATTATAAGGTTTTATGTGACATGATTTTAAGATGATTAAGGATAATTTGGGTGACATTTTTTATGTATTAATAAATGATTGAGATATATGTAACCCTTCAGATTAACATGTGAATTGATGAATAATGTTTTTCTATTCTTTGGGATATAAGTTAAAAGGTATAAATGACCTTTGGGGTTAATATTTTATTTTATATTGAGGTAATTATGGTTAATTAGGATAAATGGTTTCCACATTTTGGGAACATATGTTTTATCATAGATAACCATGAGATTGAAAAGTGATTTGTTGACTAAGTAATTAATGTTATTTTTTTAAAAGTTAATTATATTGAAAACATTCTATTGTTAAGGTAAAACAAATTTTAGGAATAAATATTTAGTAAATTTAAAAAAGAATATATAATTTTATTGTGGATTTATGCTGGCTCGGGTAATTTATAGAAAATATTACCATATATTAGAGATGATTTGATTAGAGTGTATAATTTATTGTTATGTAACTTTATGAGTGACTAATAGTTCTCAAAGATAAATGTTTTATTTATTTTGGAAGAATACGTGATCAAATAATTCTAATATCCAAATTTAAATATTTTTGGCATATTTTGTATAGTTTTAAAGAAATTTATTTATGGAATGATTTAAGAAAATCATTGGTTATTATATTTTCATGTGATACCAATTTTCTATTTTTGTAAATGTCAAGTGATAAGAGTAATTACTCTTAATCTCTTTTAAGGATGTTATGATCCTTTTAAATTTAATTTTAGTTATTATTGCATTAAAAATTCATCATAATTATTTATCATTTAGAATATGAGATGAATATTAGATGAAAAAATGCTCAAAACACAACCAAAAGATGTAATTATGCATATAGAGTAGAAATAAATTATGTAATTATATTATCTCATATTATATATATTTATGGAAAAAGAATTCCTCAAAAAATAAAGAGGAAGATATATCTATAAAGTATTATATAGGAAACATCATACAACTATCGAGGTGTGTTTTTGAAACTTCTTTATAAGTATGAATATCAAAATGGTAAATGCATGGTTTAAGAAATATTTATGAATAGATAAGTTTCCTAGTACTAACATATAAATTAATTTCAATTTAAAAAGGAAATTATATCTATGTGTATTAAAATTCATTTCTGTTCACTTATGTATATTTATCTTACATGCTATAGAATTTATTTTGTAAATATTTTAAACAGTTTTTATCAAACACGTGATAAAGTTATGTAGACATAATTTCTTTAAGGGGGTAGAATACAACACCAAAATATTTTAGAATGAATTTTATTTTACATAATAATGTTTTTAATAGAGTTTACCATGCAAAATATCAATTTTAAACCAAACTATGTTATACCAAAAAAATATTATTATTTAAATATGACTGTTATATCCTTTTCATTGGATTAATGGGTAGAAACATGAGTAACCCCATTATAAATTATATGTAGAACATTATTATATAATAAAAATTACTAATTAATTTATCAAAAATAATAAGTCAATTTAAAATAAAATCATATAATACTAAAGGATATATTTTTCAGAAAAATGATTTATGTGAAAAATGTATTTTTATGAAATTAAATTAATTTATTAACTATAGAAAAATTATTTTAAGGAAATTAAAAAATAATTTTATTAATAAAAAAATTAAAATTCATGAAATGGTGTAAACTAGAGAATTAATGGACATAAATACAATTTATTATTTATATATACATTTTCTTCAGAAGGGTTTTTATGAAATTTTATTAACAAATAATTGGATTAATTTCTGAAAAATATATTTTTTTGATAAAATAGAATTAATTTTTTTGAATCATCCAATAAAAAATTGTTAAAATATTTTTTTGGTAATTTTTAGTAATTTTTGATTTTTGGGAGAATAGTGAATAATACCGATTTTGCAAAAAAAAACTCTCATTTCATTTATTTTAATAAAGTAATTTCAAAATTAAATTTGGATCTGGAATAAATTGAAAGATATATCTGTCTCATTTTATTAAAAATAATACACTTAATTCCATGATAATTATCATTACTCTTGGGTTTTGTAATAAATGTACTCTTATGCTTAAAGGGTGGAATAGTTAATTAAGGTTAAAATTATGTTCTATGATCGAAAACTATTATATAAAAATGGGTGGAAGAGAGATTCTTGAACACTCCTATATCCTTGATCAATTTTGATCAATTTTTTATTCACTTTACATGAATTATGACTTCTCTTTTTATAGTAATAAAATTATATTAACAAAAATTCCACTCTCTCTGACATTATATATTTAATATATTTTCATATTGATGAAAATAAGTTATTAACTTAAAATAAGTTATTCTCATTTATGAATATTTATTTTTATTATAAATAAATTATTTTTATGATAAAAATTTATTTTTAATTTTTAGTGATGGCATAATTACCTTTAATTATTACATAGTGCTGATGAAGAGAATATGAAGTAGTAAAAAATTAATAATTTTTCTCATAAGAAACATTAAAAATAATATTTTCATGGATTTATTTTATTAAAATAATTTTATATATAATTATAAATTATTATTTATTAAATGTGTTTTTTAATTCGAATTCCATTTTTGTATTTCTATGTTTAAAGAAATATTTTTTTGTAGAATCTAAAATGACCATAAATGGTATTTAATGATTAATTTTTGTAAAACATTTTAAAATCATAAAAATCCAATATACTAAACAATTTTATGGGAAATGTTTTAGAATATAATGAATGGTTTATGTATGGTCCACTTTGAATTTGTAAAATTATATTCATGACAATTTAGATTGAAAAAGTGTTAAAATGCCATTGATTTTTTCCCATAAGAAGGAATTGATTCAACCTTTTATAAAGACAATTAAAATTTGTTTTTATCTAAAATAACTATTCAAATACATCTCTAAAATTCCATTCCCACATTCTAAATCCTCTATAATGACTATAAACCTCTCTTTCAAAAACCTTTATCTAAATTAAAAGGGGGATATCAAAAGGAGTGGTATTAGTCTTAACCGATTTCATTTAATTTTATTTATTCTTCTAACTTATTCAAACATATCATAAAAATAATCATATAATAACATAATTATCTCTACTATACTAAAATATTATTATGTTAACGGAAAAATTCTTTTCTATCCAATGGAAAATAAACACTTCGCTCGTGTGTATGTACAAACTACTATCTCAATGAAGTAATGTATTTCATTTTTCTTCACCACATCATATGAATGGTTAAAATGATAAAACCAATTAATATATATAATATCTAGAAAAATTATTATTTTTAAATAATGGTATATTACTTAACTTCATACCTTCCCATCTGTTAGAAAATGATAACAACACTCATGTGTACGTGTGGACTATGACCTCCATAAGGTGAAGCGATAAATTTTCAATTTCTGACTTACATTGGTGAGAAAAGGGATGGACTTAATGAATGTTATACAAAGTGGAAACCTCATGAGCGGGTGGGGGGGTGAATTCAGTTTCCAATTAAAATTTATATTTAAAAATATTTAAAACTAATTCCAACAAATTATAAAAAAACCTTGTTAACTAAAATAGAAGAATGATATAATTTGATATTTTAAAAAATATTCCCAACATAATTATTATAACTCAATTAAAACAAGTTTTAAAAACACTTTAAATTTTGAAATATTTTTACTTTTTTCAAACATCATATATAAAATCTGTATGAAAGATAATTGTCAATATAAAGTTTTTCTATATTGTTTTGAAAACTAATACTATTATGTTTTAAAACAGAGTAAACAAAACAAGAAAACACATTGAGGAATGCAAAAATATGTTCAATATAAATATGAGACTTATTCCTCTCCGCTTGAATATCACCTATGGCCAAGAATATTATTAAACAAATAAAATAATCAATAACATAGTTAAGGTTTTATTAACAACATCACACAGTGTTATCCATTCCATGCTCATCATATTCTACAGTTTCTATTGGAGTAAATATAATAAGAAATAACAATAAATATTATCCCATACAATCCAATATAGTACAAGAGACAATGGTTAACAAATTAAACAATTACAACAATAAAAACATTAAATATAATAAAAACAGATACAAAGAAGAGAAAATAATAATAATGCAGAAAAAATTTGTGTTCTGTTATTCTATAGATGATTCTTCTTATTTTGATGTAGTATTTTAGTTATGAAATGATGAAATAATTAAATTTTATGTTCTCTAATGTTTTTATGAATTTATAATTGAAATATAGTGGTATATACGTTAAAATAGAGAATAAGTTCATTATTTAAATATCTAATATGTGTGTCTCATGTATATCATGGGTCTGTTGTATCTTTGTTTCACTATTCTACTATAAAAGAAAAAAATTCTCTAAAAAGAGCTATTTAAAACTCCTCATTATAAATCGACATACTTTTCATGAAATATGGGGTTATTAAATGCCTCTAAAAAATTAATTATGCACAAAAACATTAGTTGGAATATTATTCTTAATAAATATAATACCCAAAATTAGATATGGTCACTTAATATGTGCCACATCAACTTCCATAGAGGCTTCAACACTTTTTGAGAAATCTTATCGAATCACTTGAAAATGTCATATGGGTGACCACCTGTCCCTATGGTCGATCTTGTAATTTTTAAAATTATTAATAATTTCCACAACTTATTCACTAGGCCATGGGGTCACTTAATCACTTTAAAAAAATTTCAGTTCTTCTAGATAATATATTCACATAAATTTGAGTTAGTTTAGAAACTTATGGAAGAAAAATTAGTATGTAAAAATTTTCTTGGTGATGAAATTTCTCTGATTTCATCGTTCAGTTGATTAGAAATAAATGTATGGTCCCTATAATACTTTGGGAAATTTTCGAATGATACATGGTTACTTAAAATGGGATTTGAGGTCTCAAGGTTACTCATTATGTTAATAAAATAGTTTATAAGAAAATATCCACGGTTGATCTGATAATAACGTATTCAATCCACTAGTTGTCTGGTCAATCAATGCATTTGAAAATAACCAAATAGTTGTGGTCTCTTCAGTTAAAATGCATGGTCACCTAGTATTTTTCTTGAATTCAATGAACCTATCAATAATTGTTTATGATTATTTTTTCAAATATGGGTTTTCCATTGTTTTTCATGTGGTTGATCAGATCATTATATGATCAATCCAACACATTGTATTATTTTAGACTCACAGTTGAAAGTTCATTATCGATAAGATTTATGGTCACTTCAGGACTTATGAATATTTTTAGTGTGATCTAGAAAAATATTTATCTTTCATGAAATATAGAATTTATTATAAATAACATAAAAATGAATTTTTATAATTAAAATTATGAATTAGTGGACTAATCCGAAAATCTCCCGCTTTTATGAACTAAAATCATTTTATTAATAATCACACGTAATGCACTAAGTGACTAAAATATTACAAAAAACTATAAAATGAATTGTAACATTATCATACCAAATTTTACAAATAAGAATAATACATTCATATATTACCCCCCCCCATTTGAGATTTTAAAAAATAAAGAGATGAAAGATTGAGAGAGTAAAAATAAATTTAATGAAGAAAATAAATTCATAAAAAATAAAGGGAAAAATAATAATAAATACATTTCATTACTTGTCAAAAAATTGCTTTGGACACATCAGAATCACTATTCGTAATTTGAATTTGAAATCGGTGAAGGGTCAAAGGGATATTTTTCTTTCAAAAAATAGTATTTATTTTAATTTCATGACTAGTATTAGTATCAACTCTTGGAATGATGATAGTATTGGAAACTGTTCTGATATGGTACATGGCCGGAGAAAGAGTGAGACTGTATGGCCTTATATAAGGTATCACTGGAGTAGGAGTGGGTGAAATAGATGTAACTATAGTCTTCTAAGTATACACTAGAGTTTAAGATATCTATTGGAACTGAAGTATGCCCTGACACTCTATATCAGGTCTAAGAAGGGTATATAGGAGGAATTGGAAGAGGTGAAGGTGCTAATACTAGAATATTTACAACATACATTTATGAATCCAATAGTTGGTAAATATCTTTCACAACCCTAGACCCATGATTTATAATATAAATTAATTCCTCATTCTCTGACATTAATTTGTCCAACAGATGTAATTTATTAACAAATTTTCCCCAATATCTTTAAAAACTATTGTTATAAGAGGCATATTAAGGTATCTAGAAAAATTTACAAACTAGGTCTTTAGTTATTCTTTGGTGTATTTTTTTTGAGATAATAATTAATAGAGTTGTCGATTCCACCATTTTCCTTAGAATCCTTGACTGATTGAACTATAATCACACCAAAAAAGCTTCTCTCCTTGTGGAACAATATCCATTTTCACCTGATTCCAAACATCATAAACATTGTACGTAAAAATATAATTTTCCTCAAGTATGAGTATTATAAAAAGATTCTCAATCATAGTAACAAAGTCAAGAGGAACTTATAAAGAGATGGAGTGTCTAGAAGGACTGGTAATCCATGATATGTAATTTTTTTCCAAAGTTTATTGTATTTTAATTAAATCATCCCAAAGGTATCTAGTTTGACATCTGAAATCCTCCATAATATATCTACACGTCATATTCTCATGAGAAAGATGATCTATCGTGAGAAAAAATGTCAACTAGATATATGAACCTTTAATCTTAATAGTTTTGGCTACATCTTCTAGTCAGTCATAGTTATTATACCAATTAATAATTATAGATAATTCTTTTAGAAATTATAGAAGATCATTTTTAAAGTGGATAATATCATCATAAGTGATTATTGAAGCTAGAGAAGTAGAAGTTTCATATTATTGAGTAAGGATACCCTATGGACAATGAGTATATTAAGGTAAAGTTGGTGTGATAGTCACCGAAAGCATTCTCATAAGGTCTCTTCACATATCCTTCATTGTTTGAAAAGTTACCAAGGGGTCAATATACTTCTTTAAATAAGGTACGTGATGAATTCTTTGATTATTCTAGAACTTCAACCATTGTTATTGGAGAATAATCATCAGAATTATCGCCTTGAAAATGTTTTTTGAAGGTAGGTCCAAGAGATGAAGGTTATCCAAGAGTTTTAAGAGATCATTATAGGGATCGTGTCAAATCTGATCTTATAGAACTAGAGAAGAAGGTCTGGACACAACAAACTCTATAACCATGAAGAAAATAGAAAGGAATCAGGTTTTGGCATAGGCGGGCTGTTATTATGATCACCACCACTGTCACCACCATAATCATGAGTAGATCTACCCCTATCAAAGAAATTATTATCTAGTGGAAAATAATCCCTAGGAGGCGTGGAATCAAATATAGGGTCTCCAATTTTTTCAAACATGATATTTATCTCTTAAATAAGATCATATCCTTTTTAACCCTCAAAATAATTGAGGATAGGTTCAAATAAAAATTTTCTAGGAATTCAGTCCCCCTTAAGAGATACTCACTCTCTTAAAAGTTCTTCCTCAATAGGAACCTAAAATTACTTTGGAACCTCAGGAACTTAAGATCTATCCAAGTTATCTTCATAATATATAATTATTCCTTAGTGACATCAAACATATATTGATATCCATCATCATAAAAATAATATTTTCCTTTAACTATTTTATTTGGAACCATGCTCGGATCAATAATATCATTTGGTCCAGTTGGATTTTTCTCTATATTGAACCGCTCATGTAGTTTATCTTCATCATCCACCCACATCCTCTTCCATAGATTCCAATGAATCATATTTATTTTTCAAGTGGAATGGTTTAATCAAATACTACCGGAATATAATAATATTTCAACTCCCTTAGGAATCGACCTCTTCTATTCAAGCATAAAAGAAAGGAATTTAGAGTATAAAATAATACTGAATCAGTAAGAATGATTACCTAAATGTTCTATGTAACTCATAAAAATTCTATGTAAAATTATCTATATTCCATGAGCCATATGGCAAAACAATAAAATATCTTGGTATTGAATTATTCTGGAACATCTCTTCAAGGTAATAGAACATGTTGAATGAATATTATTATAAGCCTGTATTCTCTGATTAACTTGTTAGAACTCAGCATCTGATGGATTCTACCATAATTTAATTCTAACAGGGAATTATAAAATTGAATATATAGACAGTTTAGAGTATATGAACATAGATAATCATCATTTTCACCCTAATGTAGAACCCTTAAATGTTATAACAAAAGGTTAATGAAAACTCACACTCGTTACCATCAACAATAGTCTGAATCAGATCTTCTTGATCACTATATTCAAAAATCATATTAATATAATACCATTTTTTGAAACATGGATAGAATGTATGATTCACATCTAAGAACCAAATCATCAAACCATGATGATGTGTGGCTATTTATACTAAATAACAGCTCATCATAAACCATTCAACATCTATATATTTTTATAGGAAAACTTCTCAGGATAGAAGATACAAATTCACAAGGATTCCAAGTCCACTCATACATTATTTTTATCTCTTGTAAAAATTATAGGATTTCAAAATTTATTCCTCAAATGATCACATCATATTAATAGATCACACTATGATTTACAAGCCGAAAGGTTTGGATTTTGGTGAAATAAGGTTTGAACGAGGGTTTTGGTTGAATAAAGTGATAATTCCAATTCTAATATGGGATTTTAAATCATTTAGGTATTATCAATAACATGTGAGAAATAGATAAAATAAAATAAAACTTAAGAAAAAAATAATATGGTATCCTTAATGGAAAAGTAATTATAAGAATATTCTTGCTAACCTACAATTAAATCTGTGGTTATATTAAGAAAATATTAAATGAAAAATATAAAAAAGTTAAACATAGTAATTAAATCATACCTAATTAATGTAGGATATAATTTAATCTATCACAATTCATAGGATTTATAAAAATTTCATCAAGTATATTTTCTATGCCAATTAATTCAAGAGAAATATCTCCTTTTTGAAAATGGTCACTCAAAAATTGATGTCTTATATCAATATGTTTTGTCCTATAATAAGATACAATTTTTTTAGAAATATTAATAGAACGTGTATTATCACAATTAATAGGGACATGTATAAATTTATATTCATAATCTAGTAATGATTGATTCATCCAAAAAAAATCTTGACATAACAACTACCTATAAATATTTATTTAGATTTAGCAGTGGATAATGAAATAGAATTTGTTTCATACTACATCGTGAAACCATAGACATTCCTAAAAAGTTAAATTTTTCTAAAGGATATTTTTCTTCCTAAATTATATCTACCAAAATTAGAATCTGAATAAATAACCAATTCAAATCTTTTTCCATTAGTGTAAAATAATGTAAAGTTTATTGTATTCTTGATGTCTTTGAAAATTTTTTTTTACAATATTTAAATGGGATTCTATTGGGGTTTCTTGAAATTATACACACAAGCACACACTAAACATAAAACTATTCAACTAGGTATTATATGAAGTAAACTCCCTATCATACCTTAGTAAATGGTTTAATCAACTGGTTTCTCAGTTTTATCTGGAACAAATGTAGAGGTGGTACTCATTAGAGTATCACTTCCTTTAGAGTTATCCTAGAAAAAATGTGTCAGCATATATATTGTGTGTTTCCTTTGATATAAAATGATTTCTTTAATATTTTGAAAAATTTAGAAACCAAATATTAATTTCAACTCATATATTAAATTCATTTCAAATTCATTTTATATATTTTTATAAAAATTCTCATAAATAATTTTTTAAATATCTAATGATAATATCATCATCATAAATTTGAATCATAAAAACATATATGGAAATTTTTTTTATAAATATGTTGGGATCATATATACATTTTGAAAAACGTTTATAAATAAAAAAAGAGCTAACCCTTTCATACATAGCTCTAGGAGCTTATTTAAAAACAAAATAGCTCTGCTTAATTTGAAAACAAGATTTTGAAATTTTGTTTTTTGAAATCCAAGGTGTTGTTTAAAAAACATCATCACCAAAATAAATATTAATAAAATCACATCTAACATTCATTTGATATATTTTTGAAATTTAAATGTGTTGCATAGAAACACAATATTTAAATAGATTTATGTCTTTCTTCTAGTGAAAATGGATTTTTATAGTCAATGCCTTCTTCTTGAATATAACCTTGCATAACTATTTTAGGTTTATTTCTTATAATTATTCAAAAATTATCAACGTTGTTCCAAAACACCGATTTAGTTCAAATGGTTGGGAATTAATTTGGTATTTCTATGAGTTCCAATAATTTGTTTCTTTAAAATTGATTGAACTCTTCTTTCATATCCATTACAATGAATTAATCATAAAAACCTTCAATTTTTTTAGGTTTAGGACATAGTTAGAAGGGTGAATTTTAATCCTAGTTTATATTCTAATATCTACTTTGAGTACATCTATCTATATATCTAACAAAAACATCTAACGAATGGTCCCTATGAGTTTTGATGGATCTTAGGATATAATTACTTGGTACTTCATTTTCTTCTTCAAGGTTTGGTTCAAAAAATTACATAGTTCTAGGTGATATTTATAAAGTAGGTTTTATAGTCTAATCACTTGTAATGGTTGATGTATTAATATTCATGTTAGAAACACATCCTCAAAGTAATATAAAGTAGTTTTAGGCTCATGTTTTTATATTTCATCAAATTTTAAATATTTAGATCATTGCAAATTTTTGTTTTCTTTATTTAACATCCTATTTTATTTAATTGATTTTGAATAAAAAAGGAAGATTCCTTCATCACTTTTGTGTAAATATTCATATAATATTTCCTTTATATTGAGAATAAAGACCATCAAGACAAAAACTCTAATGTAATTATACTTTGGTTTTCTTCAATTCCATAACTCAAATTTAGTTTTCTTTGTGATGGTTCTGATAAGATCACTTTTAATAATATATAAATTTTTATTGATAACTTCCCCCCAAATATAAATAGGTATGTCATACTTATTGAGTATGGTCAAGGAAATTTCTTTAAGTGTCTTATATCTTATTTCTATAAAACAATTTTTCTGGGGAGTCCTAGGAAAAGAAAAGTTAAAATTATATCCATGTTGTGAGAGTAAATTCTCAAAGTATTGATTTTCAACCTCATTTTCCATGATCACCTCTTAAGTATATTATATTTTAAAACATCAAAAAATAACACATTAGAAAATAAAATAGAATTAGAGTTATCAATTTGACCAAGTCCTGTTATTTTTCCTTTGTCATTGTCACTAAATGTTACATGTCCACCATCCACCTTTATAATTATATTAAAGATTAATTAGTATCTAGTCATGTTTATGGGACATACATTTTCTATATACCATAAATAATAATTGGAACTATTCAAGAAAGTTTCTCATAAATATATATAAGTAATAATTTTGGAATGCACAGTTTCTTGGGTATAAGAAAGTTAGAAATATGAGGTTTTGGTATCCAAAGATTTTTAATAGTTTTATCCTAAGTATAATTATGAATTATGGAAATAAAAAAATTAATAGTTCGAAAATAATATTAACTATTTTCAGAATTTGTATCCTTGGTCTAGTAATAAACTTATTTATATACATTCTCATTTTATCGGGATGGAATCCAATCTTGGTTGTGTACTTAGGTGTATTCTATTTACCAAGAATCCTAGTCTAGGTTTCTCTACCATTTTTAAACCTTTCCAGAACCTTTTTAAGTTCCTCGTTTTATTTTTATATTCATTGTTTCATTTTAATAAACTATAATTCTTTTCTTTTTCTGTAGAATGATTAGATTTAATAAAAACAGATAAAGCATGTTATTTAGGTAAATTTTTGTACTTATCATCAAGTTAATTAAAAGTTCCTTTAGGCATATTCAAATATTAAAATATATATTCACAATTAATATATTCATCATTAATTTTATTTTTATAAAATTTAAAATCTTGAAAAGGAGATGTAGAGACAATATTTTTTACCTGAGATGAGTTTTCCTTAAAATACACATTTTCCATATCACCCTTGTCTTCTCTACTCGAATCAAACTCAATGGAACTTTATCCCATGGTGCTCTTGGTTAATTTCATAGATTTTTTTTGGACATTTTAATTTTACCTCTTATATTTTCTTATACATTAATTTTTTAAAATTCATATTTGGTATGTCCTTTTCTCATGCATTCATAGAAAGTCACTTCACCTGGTTGATTTCATTTTATTTAGTTTTCTATTTTATCATATTTTTCTGTGTAGTTTGAATGCTTTAAGAATTTATTCTTTCTAGAGAACTTCTTAAATATCATTGGAAAATGAGCTATCTCCTTATCACTTTTAAAGGGTGATTCTTCCTCACTTGAACTATATTATTAGATTATTCTTTTTTATTTTTTGACTAATAGGTTTTGGGAGAAACTAATATTATATTCTCTTAAACATCTTCTTTATTTACATCCAACACTTCCTCATACATGATGATTTTTCCAATAAACTTCTCTATTGGTAGTTACCGAAAATCATAATATTATTGAATGGAGATAGATGTTTCTCTCCATCGATAAGGTAAGCATCTCAAGAGTCTCATCACATGATATTTATCTTCAATTTTTCATCTAATTGTATGAATCATATTGAAAATTTCATTGAACCTAAAATAAATATTAGAAATTGATTCAATATGTTTCATTTTAAATGTATATTATTTTATATTATAGGTATCCAGACACATTTTTTAGCAACTAATGTTCTTTCAGGAGACACAACACATGTTTCTCATATTTCATGAGAAGTATAACATGTTGAAAATCTATTTAAATCATCTTATCCTAATATAGAGTATAAGATATTCATGGATTTTAATTAAAATTATAAGAGGCCTGAGTAGAAACTCTCCAATCATATCTAGAAGTTTTAGGTTTTTCATACTTTACCAATAATATTGTTCAAATATCAAGTTTGATGTTATCGATATGTAATTTCATTTTAATTTCCCATTAAGTATAATCTGTACTATAAAAGTATGGATTTTTTTGTACTAATACCCTAAAGTATATTATTATGCATGAAGATATAAATTAAGAAAAGTCTTAGATTTTTTTCGTTTTGGGTAAAAACATGATCAAAATAAAAGGACAGATAAAAATAAACAAAATACATCTAATAATGTTGGTTAGAGTAGAGAACTCAAGCGAGGGTGAATTTATTTTCCTCTAAATATTTATATTTAAAAATAATTAAATCTAAATCCACCAAATTATAAAAAGATACCAAGTTAACTAAAATTGTATAAATATAAAATTTAATATTTTCAAAAGGCATTTAAAAATTTCTATCACATCTTAGTTAAAATAAGGTTTATAAACTCTTTAACTTTTGAAAAAAATTTCATGTATCATATAATGTCTACAAAACACTTATTAAATCTAATAATTAAAGCATTGTTCTTTTTATAGTTTTGAAAACCAATAAATGTTTATTTTAAAATAGAGTAAAAAAAATTAAAAACATAGATGTAATAATGCAATATGTTTAGTATATACTTGAGAACTAGCCCTTTCCAATTTTAAATTATCCATTTCCAAGCATCTTATTAAAAAAATAAAATGATCGAAAACCTAGATTATGTTTTGAAAAAAACATCACACAGGGCTATCCTTGATATAATTATCCTCTTCCATAGTTTTTATGGGATTAAATGTGATAAAAAATAATTTGAGAGAGTATTTCATGCACTCCAATATAGTACAAGAAATTATGCTCAAGAAATAAAAAAATACAATAAGAATCACATGAAGTATAAGAAAAATATAGATAGAGAAGAGAAATAAATTTAATGCAATAAAGATTTTTATTTTTTTATTCTGTACATTATTATTTTTCTTTTGATTAAATTTTATAGTTAGGAGATGATCTAAAAAAGACAAATAGAATTTTTATGATGTTTTAATGAAGTTTTGATCAAAACCAAGTGGCATGGAGGTTAAAATAAAGCACTAGTTCTTCATGTAAGTTTGTGATATATGTGTCTTTTGTATATTGTGTCTCTATTGTGTCTCTCTCTATTTGATCTCTTATTAAAGGATATTTTTTTTTCTGAAAATAGTCACATTAAAAGAATTATAAAAATCCTCATAATCTGTATGAAATCTAGGGTCATTAATTTCCTCTAACCAACATTTTATTATATACAAAAAAAGTATTTGGAATATAATATTTAATAAATATATTACCCAAAATTAGATACGGTCAATTAAGATGTTCCATGTTAGCTTCCACGATGGATTCCACACTTTATGATAATTATAGTTAGATCACATGAAAAATTCATATGGTTGATCTCTTGTCCTCATAGTTGATCCAATACTTTTTCAAATTCTGACTATTTTACATGATCCCATCACTTAACCATGTGGTCCCTTTATCACTATTATAAATTTCTAGTTCTTCCATATGGACAATTCACATAAATGTGCGGTCGATTAGAAACTTACAAAAGCTCAGTCAATTTGTCAAATCTTCATTATGATAAAATATCTCCAATTTAATCATGCGTTTGATTAGAAATAAATGTGTGGTTAATACAATACTTTGAGAACATTCTGACGGATGCGTGGTCACTGGAAATGTTATTTATTTTTACAAGTTTTCTCATGTGGTAGATTAAATATTTTTGGAGAAAATAACCATTTATGAATTTACAAATGTGAAGTTGATCCACTGGTTTTGTGGTCTATACATACCATTTCTAACAACCTGATAGTTGTGGTCATTTTAAATAAAATGTATAGTTCCTTGGATTTTATTTCATTCAATAAACCTATCGGGTGTTCCTTCTAATAATTTCTCAAATATGGATTGCCCCATGTTCTTCATGTGGTTGATAAAATATTAATATAGTTGATCCAAAACTTTTTATATATTCAGACTCATGGTCAATAGTCCATCTTACTAAGCTTTACAGTCGGTTCAGGACTTTTAAATTTTTTTATTATGATCTATACAAATATTTATCTTCTATAAAACATATAATAGAATAAAACAACATAAAAATTATCTGTGATAACTAAAATGATTAATTTATGTACTAATCCAACGATAAAGAAGTATGATATTTATAATATTATTAGGATTTTTAATGGTAAACCTTTATCTACAACATTTCTTTATACATTATAAAAACAATAACGTTGTTTATCTATATGTACAAACTACCATATCTATTCAATAATGTGATTTATTTATCAAAAACAACATATACAGATGGATCTATATATTAAATATATAAAAATGTTGATCACAACATGTTTATGATTCTAGATCTAATGGAACCACAACCCCTTTGACCATAGTAAAAACATCAATGTTAATTTGGATATAATAAACCAAACAAACACAAAGTGTCTGACTTATTAACTAAATTGAACATGGTAATAAATTCAATAAAAGGAATAAAAATTAAGGAATGAACATGAAAATGGTTTTGAAGTAGGTTTATAATTAATAAAATTTTATTATTCAGTAAAGTGAAATATGTACATGAAAATCCAATACACAAAGTAATGGAATTTTATTTAAAGTGTTGTTTTAAATATTTTAAATTATTTTCTCTCATATTTATATTCTTTTACAAGTTTAAAAAATGATCTTATTTATACATAAAAAATGCGGAACTTCATTTCCAACTACATTTTAATTTATTTACAAAGCTTTTAAAAATGAATATTTTCATCATTTTCCATAAATTTCATTTTTGGACTTCTATAAAAACCTTTAAAAATAATGTTTTTTAATATATAGAAATTTAATGGATTTTCCCGCCATCGTGTCAATCATCACTTATAAATATTATTGTATAAGTTTCGATGGGTTTTAAATATAATGTTTTCCCCATTTTTGTAGGATTTTTTTGAAAAAATATATTCAAAAGAAAGGAATAGTTATTCTTTTTTCAGAAAACTAATATTTATTTTTCTTATGTGGTTAAACGCCAATTATTTTGAGTGTTATGATTAAAAATAAATATTTTAGGTGTTTAATTCACATTATAGTCATTGGAAATCATTTATAATGATAGGTGGGTCTAATATAACCCTTCAATGGATTGGGTAACGTGGAAAGAGTTAACTATTTATAAGTTACTCCTATGAAGTGAATGGATTTAACTGTTTATAATTTACTCCTGTGAAGTAGAAAGAGTTCACTATTTATAAGTTACCCATATGAAGTGGAAGGATTAAACTATTTGTAAGTTAATCCTTTGAATTGGATGGACTTAACTTTTTATAAGTGAATCTTGTGCAATGGATGAATTTAACTATTTATTAGTGACTTCTATGATGTAATTGGAATTAACCAAGTAAGTTATTCCTTTGTAAGAGTGATTTTAATAGTGATACGAATATAACATTATAAGTTACCTGTATTTTTATTCTATAATTTAAAATGCAGTTTTATGGAAATATTTTTATTTAAATAGGAATCAAAATGATTTTATGATTTTATGGAGTGTTTAATATTTTCTATTGGTGAATGGTTTGATTTCAGGAATTGTTTTCGTGTTTCTATAGAAACCCCCTTGATTTTTGATTTTTTCTTTATGCTTGATTAGAAATTTTTTTATCAAAAATTTGTATTTTAAAGTTGATTTCAGGATTAAGTAAAATAATATTTGATATAAATGATTATTATGTAATAATACAAACTTTATTATGTGTTTTCATGAATTTCAAAAATATTAATGGTTACAATTTCTTTTTATATCCCTTATAGATATTTTTCCTCTCATACCAAATTTTTAAATGATTTTCAAAGGAAATAAGGATGTTTAAATATAAAAAAATCGTCAATGGTGAT
The DNA here is from genome assembly GCA_963277665.1 of Viscum album. Taxonomy (NCBI): domain Eukaryota; kingdom Viridiplantae; phylum Streptophyta; class Magnoliopsida; order Santalales; family Viscaceae; genus Viscum; species Viscum album. Next base: position 1,685,644,531 of record OY728132.1, on the reverse strand, counting down.
GTTTACTAAATGAGGAAGAATTTCATGAATGAAATGAGATTATAAGCATAAGAAAATATTTCTTAGAAACAATGTATGTTGTGTGGAAATGTCCATGTTGTTAAGTAATGGTTAGAATAATTCTCCAAAACCGAAAATCTAAAAAGTACTAGAAATTTTATAAAGTGATACCCTTTTTATAAATCATGTAATTATGGTTTGCTAAAGGTATATATACTTATATTCATCTCCCTTACCCAAGCTAGAGTTTTGTAAAGATAGGATGTAATGAAAGAAGTAGATATTCTTAATGAGCCATCTGATATTGAACCAATATTTGAAAGAAATGATAATCCTGATAATGAGGATAAATATTAACATATTATACATATGGATATTATATTCATAAAATGGTGTATTCAACTATTATTATTAGTTGGTAGTACCAGTTACGACCATAGAGTTCTATATATTTCATCAGAGAATTTAGAGAGCACATAAAACATTGAGCTCATGTTCAAATTAAGTGAATCAATTCTAGATTATATTATAATATCCATAGTGGGATCTATTTCAATATAATGTTCCATGGTTATTTAGAATTAATTGATACATATGATGTGAAAAGGCATCTGACTATTGATTAAGGTTCTGGGGAACAACAAAATCACTCTAACATATTCTTTTTTTAGAGGTGATTTACTAAACCATCACAAAACAATTATCTTATTTCATTGTAGTTTTTTATAAATTTTTCGTTAAATATAATGTTTTTATTAAAAGAAAAAAGGTATTCCACCATTCCACACCCTTCTCCCCCGAACCTTCTCCCATAATCTCCACTTCTCGCCGACTTAAAAGCGTAGCACCACCGTGCTTTCCACCTCGCTGGTGCCCATGTATCTCTTGAGCCCTCTGATCCCTCTCTCTTTTATTGCCTTCTATTGAGCCCACACTAGAGGTGAGGTCATATAGGTTTGATTTATCCCTTACTTTTCATTTAGAATTTTTTTGTTCAATTTTTTCTCTTGATTTTGATTACTCTAAGTAAATGAGTAGTCCTTATTCGGTTCCTCCAACATCTGTTGCGGTTGATACATTTTAGTCATACTTTACATCTCCCCTCAATTAATCTACTTTTCAAAAAAAAAATAACTCTTATAAGATCACTGATTTCAACTATGGATATGGGAATGCCCTAATTTTACTCTCTAAAACCCTAGGTATCTCAATGATCTCTCTCAAATAGTGTTGCATGTTCAATTGAAGGCACAAAATTATACTCTCCAATCATCCAGTTATACTCCCCCATACCCAAATGATAATTTTACATTTAATTATAGTAAAACCATTGATAAATTATTTTTTCAAATAAACATTGTTTCCATATATTATTTAACATAACACATTGTTGAAACCCTATTTTTTCCATTAACTATTAAAGTTTCTACTAAAACTAAAATAAAAGGAACATATTTATTATTTACAACTCATCAAAAATTATGTTTGAATTATAATCACCACTCCCCAAAAATCTAATAAAAACGTTAGTCTCTTTACATTTTTGTCACATAAGTTTCATATAATTAAAATCATTGTTATTTTTTTATTTAAAGAAACACAATTTTATTATTAAAAGTACCAAATATTTTATCATTTATGTTTGTTAACTTGATCAATTCATTTCATTTCCTTAACTATGACTAGATTATGTCATTAGTATTATCTGTTTTAGTTTTATTATGATTTAACCAATTATATTAACCTTATACAATATATATTACACAATTAACTATATCTATTCCATATTTGAATTTCATCAATTATAATAATTTATAATATAAAGAATGAATTTCCAATTTAATTTAAAAGATATTATATTTTAGTTTGACCCCTATCATTTTATTATAAATATCTCAAACATTTCTAAGGATTGCAATTTTTAATGAAATATTCATTGAAAAGAATATTTTCCATGCACAAAAAAACACTCCACATAAAGGTGTTTGAATATATTATTTAATAAAGTTTTAAATTAGATATTTATGAACTAATATACATTAAATTTTAATAGAAAATAAATTTCCATTAATGTTTATTATTAATTTTTTGGTGCTTCTATTCTCATTACTACTTCACTTTAAAATAATAAATTTACTTATATTAAAATGGAAAAAATGACTTATATCAAAAAAAATATAGATCTAACCCCTCTAATTATTATCATTTTAAACCATAAATGGTTTATTAAAATTTATATTTTCTTTCTTCCACATATTTTTATTAATAGTTATTATTATATAATATGAATATTAACTATTTATGAACCAAATTTTTATCTCCATTTTATTACAATTTCTAAGTAAATTGAAAGAAAGTGAAATTTTAGATAATATTATTGATTCAACAGAAATAATCAATAAATTTTATAGAATTGCAATAGTATTATTTATTTTAAATATTTTTATTTAAGTCTATTTGTTCTCTTATAGTTTATATTTAAATATTTTTTTTATTTTTATAAATATCATATTTTAATTAGTGTTGTATCTTCATGTTAAAATATATATCTTATATTGAAATGGACATAATGATATACAAAAACAAGAGCTTACAATTTCTAATCAATTTCCATTACAAAACTCAATGTGTTCAACTCACTTACATAAATCAATATGTGTCTATTTAATCGATGTATTTGTGTTTCCATCACTTATTATTATTACAACATCTATTTTATAATTTCATGTTAATAATCTTCATATTGTAATCATAAAATGAACACATTAAATCTCTATTTATACTACATTATATAATATGTGCATTATTTATTTTAATTACTATAATATGTTATTTATATATTTTCATGTATATTTTTACATCATTTCCTCAATAAATTGAAAGTTTTGATGAATTTTTATTACTATATTTATGATTTATTTGAAATTATGAGGAAGGCTGAATTCCATTGAAAATGAATTGAAAGACTTATATAAGATATATCTTTTAAATGATGATTTAGATTGTAAATATTCTTTTAAATATGAAAATGAATTGAAGAAATTGAAATTAATTGAATTTGTATTATTATTTTTGAAATGTATTTTAAAAGATGTGATATTTATTTGTTTTTATCTTTTAATAGAATAAAATTTAATTTGGGATGATTGTTTGGTATAGGATTCATGCTGGGATATAATTTACAGACTTATTTCTCAATTCATGGAAATTACTCGCTAGCCAACACCCCTTTATATTCACATTGATTATCTATTAATTAAAATAATTTACCTTTTAATTAAATATTGAATCTATTTAATTACAAATAATTACCCTTTCATAAATTTTACCATAATCTTTTTTCCTAATAAGTAATACTTAATTGTTTTAATTTTTTTTGATAAAGTGTAGGGGTATAGTGATATATATTGATAAAATATTGATCAAATTACTGAGGAACACACCTCTGTATACTAAGGATTTGGTGGAGTTTTTAGATTTTTAAACTTCTAATCAATCCATTGATGGGAGAATAAGATACCCATACCCTAAATGTAAATTTAGACGGTGATTAAAGAGAGATGATGTTTATGAACAATTTATATTTAATCATTGTGTTGGATTTGAAATGGAGAAATGAACATTATAGAATGTTTAAGCCCGGAGGTTAATGGATAGAATTAGCTCCAAACATTGTCGAAAATGTACAATGAAATGAAAATCCTAATAAATGATGCATTTGACATTACAAGACACAAACATAAATATCAAAACATATTAGAACAAAAAGTTAAGGGTGATATAAATTGAAACCTAAAAAGTGATGTTTTTTAGACTATAGGACAAAGAGACCAAAATGTTAATATATCATTGGATCCTTTTCTTGATTATATGGAGACTAATGCAAGAGAGAACTTAACTGGGAAGACAAATGTGTTTTAAGGGTTACTTGAAAATGGAAATCAAGAGTCTTATAGGAGATGTTTGAAATATTCAAAACATTTTTTTCTGCTAAAGTTGTACCATGTCAAATTTCTATATAAAATAACAAATAAGGATATTTTCATTATATTTTAATTATTTCATGATGTATTTCCTAAAGAAAACTTCCTCAAATATTTATATGATATGAAAAAGTTGTTAACAAGCATGGTATGAATTATAAAATAATACACGCATGTCTTAATGATTGAATTATTTATTGGGGAGAGGATTCAAGCAGACTGTATTGAAAAAATTATTATTCTTCTAGATGGTATTAAATGGGTGATTTTTGAAGGTTCAATCTCAGTACTACTATGAAGAAGAAGAAAAGGACCACACCTGTAATAGTTTTCTATTACGTTCCTTAAAATCGTTGATTTTAATGATTATTAATGTCATCGAAAATAAACGAGCACATGAAGTATAATTATATATATAATAATAATAATGGGCTAATTATACATCTAAGATATTCAAAATTGTGGAATAAATTTGATTCATTACATCTAGATTTATCATCTGATCCTAGGAATGTGTGATTGAGATTGACTGCTGATGGATTCAACCCATTTGGGACTTTGAGCACTAGTTATAGCATTTGGATGGTTGTTTTTATCCCTTATAATATTCCTTAATGGATTTGTATGCAACCAATATCTTTTATCATTTCTATTTTTATTCCTAGAAATAAAATTCTTAGAAATGATATTGTTTTATACATTCATCCTCTAATTGAAGAATTATAAGAGTTATAGAGAAACAGTGTTGAGACATATGATGTAGCTTCTTGAAATTTTTTCAAAATGAAAGTTAAACTAATGTAGACCATTAGTGACTTCCTTGGACTTGGGAATTTATCAGGTTGGAACACTTACATGGGTTTGGATTATTCTATTTTTAACTTTGATTTTGATATTGAATGACTACCTCACAGTAAAATATGGTGCTTCTTGTGTGATCGAATAATTCATGATATATCTCATAGAATTCGGTTGAACAATTCAAAATTCAATGGTTCTATTGTTTTTAGTCCACATCTAATGATATTGACAGGTTCTGAAATGTTATCACAACTTGGAAATGTTGAAACCGAATTTGGGAAGGTTCATAATTTGAATGACAGTGGGAAACTTGTTCAAAGTGCATTGTCAAGTGAAATTGGTATGAAAAAATTAAAGAAAAAGTATATTATTCAAAATTCCTTATTGAGAATTTATTTTTTGTGGCATAATATTAATTTTATGAATATTGAAAAAAATGATTGCAATAATTTGTTCACATTGCTTAATGAGTACGTAAAATTCAAGGACCATCTCAATGATTGGAAATACTTAAAACAATGAACATAAAGCGCGATATCTATCCATATGAGAATGGGATGTATGCTTTGACAATTTTTGAAATAAAAAATAGAGATGAAGATAAATTATATAGAATTTTAAAACATGTGAAGGTTTTTAATGGATATTAAAGTAACATCAAAAGGTATATTGACTTAAATAATAATAGGTTACATGGATTAAAAAGTCAAAATTCACATATTTTGTTACAAAATTTACTACCATTGGTATTACATACATTATTACATGAAAAGTTTTCTTCAATTATACTCAAATTTTTTACATTCATTAGAAACTATGTGAGAAAACTCTACAACTATTTGAGCTTGAAAACCTTCATGAGAGATTTTTATTAACACTGTGTGCAATGATTATAATCTTTCCTTCATTTTTTTACTATCATGATGCATTTAACTATGAATTTGGTTGAGGAAGCTAAATTAAGAGGCCATGTGCGTTATCAATGGATGTATCTAATTGAGAGGTACATTATTTATATGTTTTTCATATTAAGTAAAAAATTTGTGGCACTTTATTAAATACATAATTATGTTTTTTTTATTTTATTTCACAGATACCTTGGGAATTTTAAATCATATGTGAAAAATAAATCTGAACCTTAAGGCTCGTTTTCTAAAGGATATTTGGAAGAGGATGGTCTTACCTTTTATTCCTAATAATTGGTTTATATTTAGACAATATTCAATCAATTTGTACATGTTGAAGAAACATCGAATCAATCTCAACTACATGGTAAATCAAAATATTTCCTGCTATTGTCTGATCAGTTGGGAGGAGCACAAATGTTACACTGATAGAAATTGAATTATTATAGCCACATAGATATGTGCTAGTAAATAGTGAAATTACATATCCATTTATTGAAGATTTCAGGATACAAATAGAGAGACAGCTGAGCGGCCAAACATGAAATGATAAAGATATAACAAAATCAATTAATAAAGAGCTAGTGGAATGGATTTCACAAAATGTAAGTTCATAAATATTGTAATAAATGCACATATTTTGTTAAAACATGTATTTTCTAAGTAAAATAATGAATATTACATTTTATAGATCATGAACATTGATACTCGAGCTTATTTTTTATATGTTTTGATGTATCTTACTAATATTCCACTAAATTAGACTTGAAAGTTCATTTCTTACAATGTGAATGACTTTAAATTTTGTACAGTCGGTCGATAAGAGGGTTTGAAAACATAGAAAAGTTGTATATTTATGTTTTACGAAGTGTGATACTATGGAAAGTTGACTGATATTAGTTAATTATACTACAATGGGAATTTTTTAATTTTTGGTATTCAAATTAAGTTGGGTCAATGTTATCAGGGGTATTAAAATATATTCCCTAAAATTTACTTATGTGAACTTTTCTCACATGATGGGTGTCTATGATCATGAATTACATGATCCATATATCTTATCATTGCAATGGAAAATGGAATATTATTTGGAAGATGTTGTGGATGAATAGTGGAGTGTACACTAGTAGAAAAATACCCTATACCAGCGGTTTGAAACTGTTGGTATAGGCCTCCAAACTGTTGGTATATCTGATACCAACGGTTTGGATAATTGTGGCCAAGTAATCCATGGTGATAGGTCTATACCAACAGTTTTTAAAACCATTGGTATAAGTAATATGAAAAATCTATACCAACGGTTCCATAAAACCATTGGTATATGTATTTCAAAAAAGAAGCATTCGGTGGGTTTTGATCCCAGTTCCTCTAGTTTATTATTGAACAACCAATCCACTAACCTAACTTGACTTTTGTGAACATAATTTCATAAATATATATATGTATTATCATAAATATTTTAAATTTTGATTTATTTAATGTTCTCAGTGAGAAGATTCTATAAAAAATACATGTAACTATACCAACGGTTATCAAAACCATTGGTATAGGTCTATACCAATAGTTTTGAGAACAGTTGGTATAGATTCTTTGGTATAGGGGGGACCTATACCAATGTTTTGGGGAAAACTGTCGGTATAGGGTCTCAATTATAGACATATACCAACGGTTTTCCGGAAACCGTTGGTATAGGTCCCCCCTATACCAACGGTTTGTCCAAAACCATTGGTATATCTCAAAATTAGTGACCCATACGAACGGTTTTGGCCAAACCGTTGGTATAGGTCCATATATGTGAACTATACTAATGGTTTGCCCAAAAACATTGGTATAGATCATATTTCTTTGTAGTGGTAGTTTCTCATGTAAAACAAAAAGTCTTGTATAATATGGGTGATGAAGTGAAAGATTTGACCTCTAACATTGAATTCCATCAAAAAATATGATAAAACTTATTTCCCATTTATGATATTGAAAATATTATTCTTGAAAGGGTGGATGAAGTTACAATGGAGTATGAAAATGACATGAGTGAAGGAAAAAAGATTCTATGTGTAGTCATCTATTCATTTATCAACAACATATGTTATTTGTGAAGTAATTCATTATCATAGCTATATATATTTTATTTGTCAGTATTTTTCATTTTTTTATCCACTATAATTTTTTTCAAATGAATATTTTGAAATATATGTTCTGAAGATAATTTTATTTGATTAAATTAATCGAATGTCAAGGGGGATGCATTTTACTTATCCCAGTCAACTCTCAGTCAACGTTACCTTAACCATACTGATAGATGATGATCCATTAGTCTACCTCAGAATAACATCTGAGAGACCCTCTTCTTACCACCATACACCATATCTCACACCCTCCATTTCATCATCATTTGGAACACCCTCAGTCAACATCCAATTAGAAGATCAGCCAAAGCGTCCCCATTTAGCAAGATCAGTATTGAGGGAGTAGGTCCTTACTCCTATTTCTTCATGGGGATTTTGGAGGGTGACAGTTATATGTAGAAATTTTAATATGAATAAAGTTATTGCACATTTTTATACTACTAAATTTTTTTCATAAAATATGGAAACAATGATACTATGGAGAGAAATATGAAATTTTTAGATGTATGGAATCTAAACGGAATGAAGATAGTTGTCTCATTTGACTGCTATGGGGTCCATACAGACGATGCAACATGATTATTTGCCTATATTCTAGGCCAACTGGTGGTGGATCTAGTTACCCTTCTGATTACGTATGGTGATTGGAGGATTATGCCACATTCTTGGAAAAATGAATTTTTTTATTCATAAATAAATATAATTTTAAAACACAATAATTTAATTTAAAGTCATTATGTTATTAAATTCCAATATTTTAAAAATTAATATCTTTATACTGATTTTTGCTCACTTTACCAATTTTATAGAATGAATGTGGACATTGAAAATTTTGGTTGTGAAATCGAAATATTTTAAATAGAGATTAGGGAACGAATTCAACAGTAATTCATTGATCACCAAAAAACTATAAGATAAGGTAACCAAAGGTATACCTAGAGAGAAATGAAAGGTTTTTGTTGATATCCATTGTCATGAGAAGCATGTGGTATTTAAATATATATTATTATATTAATATCATTTTACAATTATACATGAATTTGACATGGATATTACATTCCTTAAATTACTATTAAATTACATGATATTAATTCTAGGATATTTAAAGGAATATTACATCGATTCATGATAATAAAATCACCCCTCACACTATCAGTTCAAAGAGTTTTTCCAAAAAATGATAAAATCTGTTAATATTTTCATTATCTTAAATATATATAAGATAATATTATCTGTTTCATATTTTAAATTGTTGATTTATCTATGTTTAATGTGGTTATATAATTTAGGGTTCCAAGTCTCCATAAAAAAACTGTGGTTGGATGTTCATAAAAAATTGGATGGGAGTTATGTTAACGAACCTATCAAAGAAGTAGGGGTATGAATTAGTTTTTATTGTAATAAATTATTGTCAGGTGTCACTATATTAAAATGTATTCATTCAAATATGAATGATATTTTATTTATAGGTAAAAATTAAATAACTAGGGGATCTCAATCCAACATAGTCCTTCCTAGTCTCCCAGGACAACCCAATTGGTCAAGTCCTTGGGGAGGAGCATCCTGGTTTAGTGCACATGATGGGTTTGAGACCATTACCATATGAGGTCTTTGGTAAGACATTGTGGATTTCAGCTGCATCTACTCCTTGTTATAGTCATTTCCTACCCCAAGATACTTAGAGGAAGTTTGTTTCTATGAAAAGAAAAATTCCAGAATAGAGGTCTCATATATCCACTTTGTTGAAAGTGTGGATTGATTTATATTAGAAAACAAATGGATCTATCCCTGGTGATTTTTCATTGATGGATAGTGGTGAGAAAGTAAATCACACAACATTAAAATCAATTAGTTCACAAAATTTTATTGGTTTTAAGTTTAAATATAAATACACAACACTATTTACTTTTTAATATATTTGTCATGTTGGATTAGAAAGTAAAAAGTGGAGATAGGGCTGTAGAGGGTATTGAGTAAAGTTCATCGAGCAATGATTCGTGTTTTATTTGGATTCAGAGATGATATAAAACTAAATTTATGAAAAAACTAACACAAATTTGGTGATTTATAAAACATTTTGTGGTCTTTAGTAGGGATATCTATATTAACCTTACATTTCAGAACCATCTATTTTAGAGTGATTATATAATTTCATGAATATTAATGGAATTGGTAATCTTTGAATTATATGATATAGTTATTCATGATTTGTGAAATTAATGTTGACCTTGTCATTAATGGTGCTAAATTTATTTGGGATATGGTTTATATGTTTTGTTTCCACTCTATATTGTTTGTTTCTTTTCTTCTAGGGTTGAGTTCTATTATGGGGACGTAGTTTCTATAGTAGCATTTTTTTTCAAATGCAGTAAATAGAGGTGGTTTAATCAGTCAAAAAATATAACATATTATTTTTTAGAGAATGTTTAAACTACTACTATATAAATTTTTAGTGGTGATTTTCACAACCACAATATAAAGTCATATTTATTTAGCATGTATTGTTTTCATTTTTTAGTGGTTTTGTAATAAAAAAATTAGGATTATTGGTGGGTTGAACCACCGCTAAATCCTCAACATTTTTTGGGTCAGAAAACCATTTCTAAAATGAACTAAACCACCGCTAAATATACATTTTGTGACGTTTTATAGTAAACAACGTTAACAAGAAGGAAATGTCATAGGTTGGATGTAGACACCAAATTTAGCAGTAGTTCTTTGAAACCATTGCACAAACAGTTATAAGTTGTTTAAAACACCACCAAATAAAAAACTCATCACAAATATGAAATTTTCTTACAGTGAAGTGGTCGGGCCCATGCCTAATGATTATTTTCTTTAGTTTAATCAAATAAAATCTCTAAAACATACTGAAAAAATTCCACATTGTTTATAGAGTGGATCTTTAAACATATGATTTATAATTAACTTAAAATAATAATTTACCTAACTTAATTATTGTTTCTGTGTTTTTTGATCAATCTGGTTGGAACTCAAGTTGTATCATCATTATTATGAAGAATCCAAACTAGAACTCTTATTTTAGAATCTACACTTGCTTCATGAATCTCATAAAGACATTTTTGGTATTTCAAGTGCACGAATAAAAGAATCAAATGCCTTACATTATTCACTATTGATCTAAACAAGAATACATTAAATATTGAAAGAATTATTATCTTGTTCTCTCAGTCTTGATAGGAAAAAGTATGATTTTCTCTCATTCTGAAGATAAGTCTTAAGAGGTTCTCTTAGTCTTGAGAGAAAATCTTGAGAGGAATGTTGTGAACAACAATTCACTTCTCCCTAGAAAATGATATAAAATTGAATTTATAGTTTTGGTAAATTATTTTATAATTAAGCCGAGTACCTTCATCAAATATTCTTTCTAATATATTCCCATATCAAAATAATAATAATAATAATAATAATAATATATTCCATTACATGTTCTAATTCATAAATATTTAAATATCGTTTCTTAAATATGTAAGTAAATATATATTTAAAAATAATGCGAAGTAAAATATATGATTTTCATCCAACCCTTAACTTATCCTATTAACCCTCCTCAAATTTTATCAAACCATGAATAAAAAATATTTATTTAAATAAAATATTCTATGTAATATTCTTTTAATATATTAATTTTATATTAACTAAATTGTGAATATTCATGTAACTAAATAAATATTTATATAATAAATAAATATTTCATTATTACATATTAAATTATAAACAATAGATAAACATATATTATATTCTCTTACTCATAAATAATGTTTATTTAATATTGAACTCATATATATTAAAAACTCAATCAAATGGTGATTGAATTAATACCATCAACTCAACTGAAATAATTATTAATCCATAATTTGAGAAAAATATTTATTCAAATATTGAAATTAAATAAAATTTAACTAAGATTATAGATGAACATAGTGTGTAACCTGTTTGAATAATTTCTTATTGGCAATAGGTGAACTTTCCTAATGTATAATATTAGTATCTAACACCATGTCAAGGCACCCATAAATAAATAATTTAATGTTGCAATGAAAAAACCTCTTATGAATGCTTACTATGTAATATGGTCTTTTGCCTCAATATCTCATTGAGAAAGTTGTATACTTGTTTCATCCACCTATATGATCGATTTATCTTTCTTTAACTACATGAAATGAACTTGTTTATAAACATTCATGGTCATGGACTTACTTAGATTTTTTTATTTCACTCGAAGGGCTTGAGATATATACTTCCATTATCCTAGATTGGAGAAATCCATTATTGACCTATTTAGTCAATATCATATCAATTATAATGTACCAAAAATATCCTACCATAGCATAATATTATCTCACTATATTTTTCATCAATACACCATAGTACATGGTTCATAATATACATTAATACTAATATCATGTTTAGATACCAACACACATGTCTACAAATAGGGATATCCAATGACACGTATAACACGTGGAATTATTATTATAATGTATGTCCTCATAAACTACCATAATAAAGATTATCATGTTCCAAATTCCTAAAAATAATCCTCTTATTCTTATGATTATCAAGAAACTGATAGTAATTACATCATCTATGACATATAAAAAAGATATCCTCTAGAGAATAAGACATATGTTCCATAATTCTATCATAGAATCTACTGGTTCTCATTATAGTGGGGAACTGTTATAACATTTATATGTGACCAATACTCTAATGAAATTATCACATTAATGTTATTTATAATAATAATCATCATTTGATAATATATTTATTAAAATTATGGTAAAAAAAGTAAAAAGTGTGTTAGTTCTAGGGAATAAACTCCAACAGACTCTCACATTCACTAAATCTAACTTCTAACAACTTTCTGTCTACTAAAACTCACATGATATTCATGATTAAATAGAGATATGGTTTTAACCAATGAGTATTCTATGTTATCCTCTTTGAAAACTCTTATTACTATAAAATCACCCCATTAAGAAAAATACCTCTAGATGTGATACTTTCAATGTATATTCTTCATCCATTGATGTGAATATGGATCATTGTCTAGGACCATTTCTACTGTATTGTCACAATATAATGTGATTGCATCTTAAATGTTAAAAACAACAGCAATATCCTAGATGAATTTGTCTATCTTTCCTACTACATTAAAAGTATCAATAAACTCGAAATCTTATATATAATTGGAAACCAATGGATAATTAAAGCTATTCTATCTTATAAATCCTCAATTTTGGACGAAAATATATCATAACTGTCATTTTATATCATTATGGTCTATCTGGATAATATAATATGTATATCCCCTGATTAAAAGTTAAACATATCCTTTATTAACCAAGAATATAACCTTTATATACCTTAGATTCTTAAGAATAATCTTCACATATTCCCAATTTTTTTCTCCTATGTATGACTGATATCTTCCTACCATGTTTAATGTTGGAACCACTTTGCATATAAGTTTGTATTTGTTGTCAATACCCTGTAAATAAATATCAAAATGAAGGAGATCCTGAAGTACTCCAATGAAATGGAGGAATGGAAATTCAAATGATTTTTGTACTGATCATAAGTTCAAAGAACATGTGTCAAAGGTGACACATTGTTTAAAACAATAAAGAAGTGAGGTATAATCCATCTGAGGATAATTAAAGAAGAATGGGGTTTTGATGAAGTCCATGCAACTCCTCATGATTTCATGAGAACCATGCAAGATACTTCTTGAAGAACTGAATCATATGTTTTGCATGAAGTAGATAATGATGTTTGAAGAAGAAGACAATGTGAAACAGATTGGAATTCTGAGATGGCCATGCACGTCACATTTTCATAGAAGATGATGATGCTAAAGTTGTTCCTTCAAGGAATACATATCACGATAGTGGAGTTTTTGATGAAAGCAGAAGAGTTTATGAAGGATACAGATCAATGAGAAGAAGTGTTTTTGAGGTGATCGTGATTTTTGACAAAACAAACAAATGACATACAAATTTGTTGACAAAGGATATTCCATGGTGGTATGTCTAGTTCAAGGGATGTGGTTAATGATCCATGATTGGTCAGAGAACGTCAACAAATGAATGGATGATCTGGAGGTACATACAAATTTGTTGACAAAGGAGATTCCATGGTGGTATGTCGAGTTCAAGGGATGTGGTTAATGATCCATGTTTGGTCAGAGAATGTCGACAACAGAATGGATGATCTGGAGGCAGTACAAAAAGAGCAGGTCAGAGAACGTCGACAAAGGAATGGATGATCTGGAGGCAGTACAAAAAGAGCAGATACAAGGTGGTGCTATTTCCCAGTGTTTGCCAAATTTTTGGGCCTCAAAATCAGAAAATGAAGACATGGATTGTCTGTAAAATTAGGTGCGCACAAAGAGGATGTGGTGCATGGAAAATAAGAGGCTTGCACGAAATACATATGTTGGGCTCGGAAAACAATAGGATGTGTGAAATAGTGGATTGAAGTTTTTCGCGCAGATAGTGTTTCGAAATCAGATTGGTGAAAAATGGAAAAGGCATGGGCTGCGTGGAAAATGAGGGCTGTGTGCGAAATACTTGAGCTGGGTGTGAAAAACAGTGTGGTGCGCGAAATAGTGGAGAGAAGTTTTTTGCGCAAATAGTGTTTCAGAATAAAAACGTCGAAAAATGGAAAAGGCATAGGTTGCGTGAAATATCTAGAGAGGTGCGTGGAAAACGATACCTGCGCGAAATATTACATGCCAGATGAGAGGTTTTCTACGGCGAAGGGGATTTTTCATGCGGGGTCTTAGACTCTTATAAATATAAGGTGAACCCCTCCATTCGGAGAGTCTCTACACTTAGATAGATCCTGAGCTCTGGCGCGCGGAAAAATGGAGGTATATAGTGGTACGCGAAAAGAAGAAGTGTTGCGCGAAAAATAAGGTGTTGCGCGAAAAAGGGAAGATTTTCTCGGAAAAAAAAGAGTTGCGTGAAAAGCCTTTTACGCACCAAAAGTTATTTTTATGTGAAAGTTATAAATTTTACGCGCAAGGCACCGGGAAGGGAGCACGAAAATTTGGGGGTCCCAAAGGCCTTAAACAGGTGCTTAGAACTCTCAAATCTGCTTTGTGAAGATGGAATAATAGTAAACCATTTGGTTTTATGAAGAGAAGTGGTACCGCACACACATGACTGGTGTTTAACATCCTCATTGTGCTTTGCGAAGAGAAGAAGAATGGATCATGCAACTAAACTCAGATCTTCACAGAAAGTGGGGAATGTATCAATACACTTAGGTGTTAGTATTGAGAATCAAAGGAAGAGAAGAAGAAGATCTAGTGCATTAATTCATTGCACTAAAGAATAAGGATTGAACTAAAGAGGGAATCAACTGCTAAACCCTGATGCAAGTAAAGTCTCATGCTGAACAGAAGACAAAGAACTTCAGTGCACATCTATTGAAGAGAACTTCACGTCTATAAACTAAGTGGGACTTCACCAATGGCAGTGAGCCAGGGGGAGTCAACGGGAGTGACCCGAGGGATGCAGTGAGCTATCCCTAAACTTTTGTAAAGGCAGTGAGCCTGGGACAGAGTGACTGTACCCGAACATTTGTAATCTACAGCCAGTAAAGCATAGTGTATTTTGGTATGATCGACAACCTGTCAGCGTATGCTCCTTGGACATAGCCCTTAGTCGTGAACCGAGTAAAATTGTTGTGTTATCTCTTTGCATGTGAATGTTTCATTGTTGATCATATCCATCATACAGGTTTAAGTAGTTCCTACCAACATGGGAACAAGATCCACAACATTAAGAAGATAAAGTTGACACCCTGATTCACCCCTCCCCTCTTAGGGTGTCCCGGGGTCCTACATTTAAGACATATGAAACATCAAGCCTAGTAAATTTTATTTCATAAATTATAGATTATATCATACAAGTATAAGGGATTTTTTACAATTTATCTTTCTTATATTGTGTGTGGGGACACATATTCTTCAAGAGATATATACCTTGTAAAAATAAAAAAAATATACTCTTGGATTTTTTCATATTTAATCTCTTCAATAACTTATCAATGTGTGTACCTTAACATAGTCTAAGAATTATTTTGGATCTATCATGATGTATATTGATCTCTATAACATAGGCTTCTTTACATTGGTTTCCATAGAGATGATTTTTTTAAACATGTATTAATTTACATTAATACAAGTATCTCATTTCCCATTAATAAAATATCGTCAATATATACTAATTAGAAAAAAACTACAGTCACCCTAAACCTATTATATATAGATAGATCATATTCATTCTTTATGAAACCAAATTCTCTTATAGATTCATCAAAATAAATGTTCCATGGGATAAATGCCTTCTTCTTCCTACAAATAGATATCTACAACTTTTAAACATTATTGGAATCCTTTGGAGTCACAAACACTTCTTATCAAGTCATATATACATATTTTGCAATGTTTCTATCAAGGAAGTCAATTTTTATATCAATTTTACAAATCTCACAATCATGGAAAATTATTTCAGAAAGTATAATTTTGATGGATTTTATTATAGTGACTAGTGAAAAGGTTTTGGAATTGTATTTTCCTTAACATTTATTAAACCCTTTATTAAAAATACATGATTTATAGGTATTTAATTTACCATACTTTTCTATATTCTTATTGAATACCAATTTTGACACAATAGGCATTACATCATTTGGAAGATCTACGAAAACCCAAAATTGGTTTTGGTACATGGAATCCATTTCAGAATTCATCGATTCATTGTACTTTGTAACTTTTAAGTTGTATATAGATTCTTCATGAAAGATGTGTTCATTATCTTTTACTAATAATGTGTCACCATTATTGGGGAATAGAAAACCAAATCTCTTTGGTTCTCTAACCAAGATAGTGCACCTATGTAGTACTTGTGTCTCTATAATAACATCTTATATATGGATTTTTATAACTTGTTTCTATAATAACACTTATGTATCCAAATCATTGAGTTCATCTAAGTACATATTTCTCCCACTATCTCCTTTTAATACTTGCTCCCTCTCAAGGAACAAGGAATTCTTAGACACTATTGCCTTTTTGTATGAAGGATCATATAGATAATATACCCTTTTTTCTTGGGTTATCCTATAAATATAAACTTAACTTCTCAAGATGAATGTTTGTTTCTGGAAGTTAAATTAATAAAATCCCTAAATACCCACACTCATAAATTTTAATACAAGAATTTCTTCCCACACTATAACTAATATTCAATTCCATTCTTCACTTTAGTTAGAACATGTTTTAGTGTTTACATTGCAGATTGTAATGCATTTAAATAAAAGGATTATGGAATAATCCCATTAATCATCATCAATATCAATATGTATAATATGGTTTATTTCCTCCTTTCACTTACACCATTCTACATCGGTGTATAAGAATATGTGATTTGATATAGTATCCCAAAATACCTTATATAATCAATGAACTCTGGTTGTGATGATCCCCTCCACAGTCTGAACATATTTTATTTATATTCTCACCAACTGATTCTATAATATATTTAGGTATTCCTTAAATGTCTTAAAGGAATTATATTTATAATTCATTAACTATACATATCCATATCTACTCAATCACTTGGTAAAGGTTCTGAAGTAAAATTTTCCACCTTTAACTCCAACTAGAAAAGGTTTGAACATGTCTATATGAACTAATTCTATAATAATTATGGCCCTTATACCTTATCAACTAAAAGTGTATTTGGCTATTTTTCTTTAAAAAAAACCATGACATATTTCTTGTGGTTTTATTTAAAAATAATTTTAATACCCTTCATGATATATCATTTTTCAAACACATATCCTTTACATGAACTAGTTGGCGATGTGACAATGTGGTATGATATAAGTTGTATGAACTTAATTTTTTATCAATTTCCAATACTTGGTTTTCACATTATAGTAAATAAATATCATTATAAAAATATCATATCCCATAACATATGATATCTTTTTAAAATTATTATATATTATTTATAAACAGGAAAATAAATATATTAATGTCTAAAATAGATGTTTATATAGTATTTTTGGTTCACTAGGCACATAATAAAAATTATTTAAAAATATTACCAATCCGGTAGAAAAAGTGTGATAGTAGTATCAAATAGTTATTTCATCTGGTAATTCACCATTAGAAACTTGAATATCTACATCAAAATTGGTAATCTTTCAAAATATACTTGGTTTATATATTTAGATACAAATTTGTGTTCCAAAAGTTGTATCTAATACCTAATTTATAGAAATATATAGATTACATTTGATAATGAATGCACTTGAACCTTACCCTTGTTTATTCAATGAGGTACAAATATTTTCCAGTGTCATTTTTTACTATAATAAAAACACATAGTATCCTACAACTATTCCTACCACTTTTTCCTCCCCCTCTTGGTAAGATGGTCTAAATGTGATTTAGAATTGGAATCATTCTAAGGTATTTTCACCTTTCTTTTTCTATTATCCACAATAAGGATAGATTGTTTTTAATTCTCCCTGTACGTATATAATTATTTAATTAGATTTAGAATATTTACGAGAATCTTCTATATATTATTCATATTAAAATTCACAATAAAACTTGAGATGATATGAGTAAGTTATACTTCAAGACGTATGTAAAAAATTCTCTAGGTAACCTGAAACCCAGACTTTTGAAATGATCAATATAGCCAATCATATTAACTACATTAGCTCTAGATAGAATATATTCTCTGATCATGCATTTAAAGAGTTCTTTGGAGATATCATTTCTATCTTGTATTTCTTTCACTTGATAAATATCATAGAGATAAGATAACATGGTGTATTCATTCATATCTTTTTTTAAGATTATATATATATTTATTCATGGATTATAGCCTAAGTAAATTTATATCAAATGCACCATATATGTGTTTCTATTGGAAAGAATTATCATCCTCACATTCCTCTTTATAATGCTCTATAGCAATTTTGGACTCCAATGTATAGAGCATACACTCTTTTTGTACTAAGTGGTGAAAGCATCAATACCACTCTTTAAATTTATAACTAGTTAGAATATTGTATTTCTCCGATATAAATTGCAGTTATAATGTTTTGGATTAATTAATTTCCATTTATTAATATAAATAAAATCCAATTTTAGTATTTCATCTTCATTACAAATTGTGACATAATAAATTTTATTTTGATAATCTCACTTTATTTTTTCAGATCACAATATCCCTCACCATTGGATTCTAAATATCTTATCACATGGATATTATAGTGGAAAGGATACACATTTTCCTTCTCATAACCTTGATGAAATCCCAGTCAAATTACCAGAAGATATTTTGGTAAGAAACCATTCTTATTGCATTAACTCATAGTTCTTTGATATGTTTAGTAAACTCCCTAATACTGAAATCCTAGATTCATATATCCTCAATACTTTCATCCATGTTACACCAATTATTGTAAGAGAAAATGCTCTTGATGTTAACTTGGTTAAGCATAATAGATGAAAGTATCCTATGGGACATAATCCAATACTTAGATCTATGGTTTCATTATAAATCATGTAATGCAAAGAAATATCCAACTTAACATTGTCTTCAAGTGTTTTTCTATCTTTATGTATAATTATTATTTATTTTATATTTACATGTTTTTTAATATTATATGTATTATACATAATTAATTAACTATTTTGGATAAAATTATTTATGCACAATCAATTTATTTTATTTCATCTTGCATTCTTGTAAAGTTATTTACTTTATGTCATCACTATTAAACATCACCTAAACACTTCGTCATAGAAATAAAAAAATAACCATTAACATTACAAAATAAAATAAATATTTGATAAAATAATGATATTTTAACTACTATTTTTTATCAAGTGGAAGATAAGCCAAACATTAACCCTAAGGGAATAACTACTTGAGCTGATAACTCACTCAAATTCCATAATTACACCCTTAACCAGTGTATCTCTTTAGTTGGTTTCAGCTCATCTTGGACATGAAATTTCTCTACTTACCTATAGATCCTTTCATTGCATAGGCTTTATCAGATATAGGATATGGTAACCAGGGGTTTAGGGTTATATAAAATAAACCATAGACATTCAGGCTCATACATGATTAGGAAGGGATGATATACATATCATCATATTCAATTTAATAATAAATTTATCACAAAAGTCAGGAAATATATAATAAAAATAAATACCAACCCTACACGTGCATAGTTTGTTCAAGATCATTATCATCTATATCATTCAAATAATACACATTTAATGAAACTCAATGAGATATTAAAAGTAAACTATGTTTGATAGTTTATACAACATGAAACACCGAGTTTAAACGAATCTAAAAATATTTTTATTTAAATATGACTATTATAACCTAGAAATTGATTTAGAAGATATATATAGGAATAACCACATTATGAAAAAAATAATAATTTCATATTAAAGATAAATTTAAAGATTAATTCTGAAGAAATAAATCCCAATTTTTTTTTAATAAAGTCATTTTATTATTAAAAAATATGTTTTCTTCAAAAAGGATTTTTATATCATTTTCTGAGAAAATAATATAATTAATTTTTTCCAATTTTAGAAAATTTTATTGGTAAAATGAACAAATATTTTGAGATAAGAATATAGAAATTATATTTGGGTGATTATTTGGGTTTTTTTTAAAATATGTATTGTCTAGTCAATAGACAAAAAAATTACTTTTTATTGAAAAAATTATTTTTTGTTTGAAACATTTACAATGTCCCATTTTTTTAAAATTGTCTAAAATTACAATTATATCATAAATATTATTCGTAATCAAATTAACTTAATTGGGATAATTTTTATGATTTAAATTTGTATATAATCATTTTTATAATTAAATAGCATTTTTATGAATAAACGGCTTTCCCGTTCCTTTTGAATTTTAATCCTAAATTAATTTATTCAAGTTATTGAAATTGAATGTTAGAAAATTAATTTAATATTTTCAATAAGGAGGTAAATATTTGGTAAATATTCCCCTTTTATTTCTAGTCATTATGAAAAGTAACCATAATTAATAATTGTCAACATGGTAAGGGAAAATTAGGTAATTTAGGTTAAGAATAATGTGATAAGGAATTAAAAATAAACCCAAAACTTTCCTTAATTTCATTGTATGATGAATTTTCATCCAAAATTTTAAAATATGACCTTTTTATACATGATTATGATCGTGAAATCAATAACATTTAAGAGATGGATAAAGATGAAAATTCCACTTTTCATTTTGAATATCTATAATATATTATGATAGGGATAAATAATAATTATGTTTGATTATAAATATTCATTTTAAATATAAATTATTTTTTTGTCATGATAATTTATTTTTGAAATTTTAGTAACAAAATAAATACCTTAAATGATTTCATAATGACAACAAAACAATTATTCAATTAATATAAAAATAGAATAAATAATTTTTAAAATAATAGAACTAAAATAATTTTATACAATTATTATGTTACAATAATTTTGTCGATAAATATTAAATTATAGTTATTTTTAAAGGATTATATTCGAATTATCTCTTTCTATTGATGTATTCAAACTCGAATTAATTGAATAGTGTCAAAAATGATATTAATTATATTTTTTTTAATGATATAGAATTCATAAAAATATTATATTCAAAAAATGGAGGTTATAGGTTTAAAAAATAAAAATTGTTCCATTTTTTGTTCATTTATCATTTTATAGTAACATTATTGACCCTTAAAGGGAAGAAAACATTAATATTGTCATAATTGTCAAAAGGGTTAGTAGTGGTTAAAACTAAAAAGATAAGGGTAAAAACATAACCAAAACGTGTATAAACATTGTTTTATGATGGTATTTAGATTTATACTTATTCAATAATCCAATTATTTCATTTTAGATACATTTTTATATTAAAATTATTTTATATTAATATAATTCTCTAGGAAATTCTAAAAGTTCCCCTCCCCTCACTTATAAAAGGGGCCCTCCTCTCATATTTTATTCAAACTTAAAAAACATATATTTTTTTGAAACTATCTACCAATATCTATTACTTACATACTTTACCACATAATAGAGTCCTAATTTTGATCATAAGAACAATCATGGAAGGATTTATGTATAATTCTAAAGTGGTTGTTTGAAGAAGATACATATTTCTTAGCCAAGTTTTTATATTTTATTTATTCTTACTCATACTTCAAATATTTTTCAAATATTACAATGTATTAAAATCATTATTTCCCATATAATGAGTTTTAATTATGTTAATTTCATTATCTATATCAATCTACTCTTCTATAAAATAGGAAATGAAACTATCATTCGTGTGTACGACGGACTACCACCTTGTGAACCGATGAAAATCATTTTCCATCACTGCCTCTAACAGATGGTTATAATGGTAGATTATATATATATATATATGGAATTTATATATATGTGATATTATTGAAATATTTATCATTCTATAAAATTAATATATCATATACTTTCTTACATTTGTATTCATTAAAAATGATAATATCATTCGTGCGTATGTGTGAACTACCACCTCCATTAGTAATATGATTACCTTTTCACCACAAAATAACATGAATGGTCTATATAAGTTTATATAAATTAATAATATCCTATTTATGATATAATTACCATTTTTAAAGATTAAATAATACTTAAATTCTTTCCATTATGATCACTAATAAATGGAAAATGTTACTGATGTGTACGTATGACCAATCATCTCTATGACTTAATAAAGTTAATTTATCATTACTATATTTATTAATTTGTTTTAAAAGAATAATTTATGTATAAAAATATTAATTATTCCATTAATATTTTTCTATAGAGTATTAAATAATGACATCTTTGACCATAGTCAACCTACCGATGTAATTTTGAACATATGATCCTTATAACATCAAAATGTATGACTTGAACTTAATTAAGTAGGTAATTGATTATGGTAGGGTAATAAATAAATTAAAATTAACAATAAACATAATAAAGTTTCTTAAAAAATATATAGTTAATATAATTTGATTATTCAGGAAGATAAATAACATGTGTGAAAAGTCGAACCTAAGGTAAGGGATTTCTTAACTCAATTTTCATTCATTGGGAAATAATTCTACTTCATTGTATATGTTAACAGATGAAAATGTATAAAATGAACTTTTATTGTAATAATTTTTACTTCCACTTGTTTTTAGTGAATTTACATTTAATACACATAATTACATCATTTGTTAAATTTTCACTCCAATGATATGACCTTCGTAATGGATTTCATCTCTAGTTCCACTACATTAAGATGTATTCGGTAATATGCACCTATTTACATTTATGTGTTTTATATATTTCCACTTTTACTTATTTAACATGAATATCTATCTATCCATGAAGATTATTTATTCACTTCAATTTACTCTTTTAGGAGGTATGTTTAAAAGAAAATCAGATCATATTTCTCTTGGTGATCGGGTATATTTTTCTTCCTTATCCATATTTTTTAGAATTATTTTTTGAAATACTTTTTTATTTACATAAATACTTTTAAAGGATATTTTATGTTATCCTTGAATTTTTACATGGTTTCAAATGAATCTTTATAATTTTTTCCCAAAAGGGTTCATTTTAGTCTTTCTTTGAAAAAAGTCAAAAGGAATGTTTTTTAATTAGTAGTGTATTAACGAACATTCCTACTACAATAATTTTTTACACTCTTTATCTTCTCCTATAAGAATTTAAAATTAAAAAAAACTCTTCTGAGAATTTATTTCTTATTAATTTTATTTTTTTCTCTCAAATATTTGAATTTATTTCAAAACCAATATTTCTGTTGAATTAAAGGTCCTCTTATATCTATTATTAATTTTGTGGTTATTAAATTTATCTTGAAATATATATAATATTTCAATCATTAAAAATTAAATATACCTTATATATCTATATCATTGATATTATTATTTCAAAAATCATATACAATTATTACACATGGTGTTTTACTTTGAAAGTTCTTTTATTGACTAGGGAAATATTGATATTCAGTATTCTTTATGTTGTATATATATTTTTATAAGGAATATTGTTTAATAATTAAATAAATAATTTGATAGATAAGAAACTCACTAGTCATGTAGTGTTGGGTGGGGTCTAGAATTTTATAGTCCCTCAATTCATCGATATTTATCATGAGACAAATAAGTAAGTTATCATTAAATGGGTTTGGGTGTATACCCACCCATCAATTAAAAAATCCAGGTACAATGATTTGAAATTATAGATATCACATTGTCTGAAATCATTAGACCCAATATTAATAATTGACTTCATTAATAATTAAAAAATTATTATCCATGATATTACTTCATTAATATTATCCATGGATGCATTTTTTACTCAAGTTATTGATTAAATGACATGCTTTTATCAGTTATTTACCTTTCCATATTGATTATACATTATTTACTCATGATATTTTTTAATATATGTAACCATTACTAAGAATTTGATCTTAGCCATTATTTTTATTCATTTACTCATGATATGAAGAATGAATCATTAAATGAGTTCATGTATGCAAAATAATTTACCTCACTATGTTTTATATTTTATTTCCAATTTAAAATGGGAATCAAGTATGTGTCTAGTTTTCTAAGACTTTTAAATTGATCGATCATGCACAGTGAGATCCCATGTATCTATGTCAATTTAATGAAGTAGACGAAATCCCTTGGTTATTGGATTTGGGGTTGTTACATTTGGTATAATTTAAAGTTTAAAATAAGCATTCGGAACTTGTTTTATGAAAACATAGATTATAGAATATAACCATATGAATTACATTGAGGATAATTCTATGTATGGGATAATATTTTAAAATTTTTATAAGGTAGAGATTATTTGGTTTTCCACTATGATTATTTTTTCTCATATAATGTTTTTTAGTTTTTTTTCAATATCTATAACTAAGATAAATCTCATTAATACTCAATGGGATGAAAATATCGTAATTATGAGCCACAAAATTGGATGATGTATGGAGTAAAAGATATGGTGAATATTAAAAATTATTTATCATGATATAAGATTAAAAGAATCCACATTAACCAACTCTTAGGCTCACCAAATAAGATAAGGATAGAGTTCACTGAGTGATCAGGTAGTGGAAGCCTTGTATGAATAAAATATCAATATCCTTCATGTTAGAAATGTTGAAAGAGAAACCCCATAGATTTTTTCAAAGGAATATGAAAATGTTTTATTTGAGAAAAAATAATGGAATATATGAATAAATTTTCTAGGAAAAATGAATAGTTCTATAGAGGGATATAAAGTTCATCAAAAGGATTCATTTATACATTAATGTGTTATGTGTGGGTGATATGGTAATATCTAATCCAATTCCCTAATCCAAGGGTTCACTCCAAGGACAATGAATATTTTATGATATGTTAATCATTTAATTGTAAGTGTTTATGTGTTTATGTACTGGGATATGAGAATTAAGTTTTATAATTGGTATATCAATGATATTATAGGTATAAGTGTCACGAGCCATCTCCCGGGGCCCATGCTGTGACTACCCCAAGCCTGCCTACCATAGGCCAGGGGATGGAGACTTGCACCAGAAAGGCATGTTCCTAAAACCGAAAAGATATTGCCTCTAAAATAGTAAACTCACCCAAAGCAAGCACACAACAAGATATAATAACTAGGTAAACTATAAGGTAAACAGTGTGTGTATAGAAATTAAAGGGGCCATAATACAAGCCAAACTGGAAGGTATAAGAAAAATTGAAAAAAAAACAGTTCTTGTGAACACCCGCCAAAGACCCTACCTGAAGGGTAGGTATAGCTCTCAAATGGTGGTCCCTTTGGATAGTCTCGTCTAATGTCCACCTCCGATAAGACTCTAGTATGGTACCCTCATCCATGATCAGTGTTGTCCATCCTCTTCATAAGACACAACAAGGTGTGGGCGTAACCCATTTAGGGGTGAGTATAATGATACTCAGTAGGGACCCCAAGACCCTCGTATGTCTCCTAGAGTTCCACCAAGGAAAACAACAAAGCATGAAGAAATATTCATCAAAACTACTTAGATATATTCCAATATATATACCTAAGTTATCAAGATATACAAAGGTTACACCACAAAGGTAGAAGTACCACACAGGTAACACCACAAAGGTAGAAGACTCAACTCACACTAGGTATAAGTGATGTATAGAAGTATAGATGACCAGTCGTGAAGCTAGATCATCTTATTCTATCAACAGGTAATGCTAATGATTATAAGGAGTCTGACCAACACATGATCGATAGGTACAAACCCCTGTAATGACCTACATAGAATCTGACCCACACATGATCGGTATGCACAGACCCACATAGGAACACTGATCGCTGACCCACACAGGATCTGACCCACACATGTTCGGTATGAACTGACCCACACATGGTCGATTAGAGCTAACCCACACAATATCTGAACCACACAGGAATAGTGTTGACCCACACAAGATCGCTCGGTACTATCCTCTGTATGATCTGTCTCCAACCTCCGCATTATTGCCAGCCAGTAGATTCCCGATCATAGCACCTTTGTGAGAACTGATACTTAATACATCAGTTATACATCAATAGCCATGACGTTCCATGAATATGTATCCCAAAGGTTAGTCACGTCATAGGGGACCTAACACAACAAACAGCGCATCATTCGGACGCTTGGTCTATATGTTATTAGCATTTCCGTATCGAGGGCCCAGTTGGATTCGGGTTCGATCTAACGCAGCTATACTCAAACATTATCCAAAACTCAAGTGGAGTGTACCAAAAGAAAAATCATGATCCTAGGATCTCAGTTGCGTAGACGGTATGACATATAGTCATTCGGTTCTCAAGACTCGGCCACAAAGGCATATTTGGGTCCAAATGGACCCGGTTCTGGTCCGACCCAGCCCAACCCAACCAGGGCCGACCCGACCCGGTTCAGGTCGACTCAAATTGTTCCGTGTATAGCCTGGTTGTCCTGGGCCTCAGTGGGCCAGGCCCGCTGGGCCGTGGTCTGTCCCGACCTATGAATGAGGCATCCAGGTGGTGTGGCTTGGTGGCGCAGCCCGTGGGGTGCGACTCGGTAGTGCGGCCCATTGGCATGACCCTTAGTGCGGCCCACGGTTAGGTCGACCACAGTGGCGAGGTCCGCCCTAACCTACGCTTGGGAAGGATGCACCCCCCAGGTCACCTGAGTGGCCATAGAGCCGTTTGGTCTTTGGAAGTGGGACCCCCGGAGCGGGTCCTGCTCAGTGCACCAAGGCTTGCCGGATCACCGGCCGGTCCTCCTCCCAGCGTCGCGATGGCACTATTTCCCTCCACGGCCAGCTGGGGGTCGGCCGCCCTTCGGCCTCCTTCATGGAATAACGGTTGTGGTCGTCTACTACGATGGCACAGACACACACTTCTTCCTCACCATGCGATCGGCCGGTGTGCCGACCACCACCCTACTCCGCTGTGGCCGACGGTCAATGACCTCTTGCTCATCTAGCGGTGTGGACGTGTGCTGCCCTACCTCCATGGGGCTGGCTGGTGTGTCAGCCACCACCTCTTCTGTGGGTCACGGCAACATCGTTCTATTTTTGAAAGATATGATGACCGCATATTTTCTATCCTTGGGTCGAGGGCTCTGCGTCCATATGTCATGCTCAGCAAAATATTTCATTTCCATCACGCATAATTATTTGGCATTGAAAAATGCATTAAGAATGCATGATGAACAAAATAAAAAGGTAAGGTATAAGTTCATAATGATGGACCTGTTTTTTTGGCCATTGTATTTTTGAATCCAGAATATGAAGCATTAACAAATAAATTCAATCATATTTCAAATTAAAACCCCAACCTTTTTCCATTTAGATGGCGTGAGAAAGAAGATGAAGTCGATGAAGGGGAGGTTGGCGTTCATCACTCTCGCAAGACGCTTCCAATCCAGGCTCGAGCGTCATCCTCGTTCATGATCTGGAGAAGGTTCTTCATTGGAGAATATTTCTCCAAAGGTTCTCCAAAGCACTCCTTTCCTTTTCCAATGATTTCTCCCACAAAAGGTGTGGTGCCAAATTAATAAGATTAAATTTTTTAATTAAACAAATATAGTTTGAACATTAATTTGAGGGAAAAAAAGAGTTTCTACTCTTTAAAAGAGGGGTTTGGGTGGTCCCCACCATGATGAATTCAATTTGGAGGTTTCCAAGGGTCTCCCATATTAAAGAAGAGTGTTTGGGTAGTCCCCACCACCAAAATTAAAAAAGGTGGTTACAAATAAAATAAAATAAATGTTTTTGTTTTATTTTATTTTTATTCTTTTAACACTCCCACAAAAAACATACAAACTAACTTTCACCCTTGACCTACTACGGTCACGGTGAAAGTCTCCTTAACCAAAAATTGGCATTGCGAGTTCAATTGTGTGATCATATTTCAATTCTGAGTACACGTTCAAAAGTTACAAAACGCCGCTCATGTGTTTACTGAACATACCTAAAAAAGGACAAAAATTCATTTTGGGAACTAAGGGACTCATAATTACGCACTGTCAATTTTCATGGACTCGTAATATTTCCAAATAATTAAAAAAAATTACATGAAAAAATTCTAGGTCTTTACATTCTCCCCACTTCCGGGATTTGCATCCCTGAAAGCCACAACACAAACCAGTGAAACAAGTGGGGGTGCTGAGCAAGAATCTGAGCCTCCCGCTCACATGTGTTCTCCTAGAAGTTCCCATACTGCCATCGAACGTACACTAGAGGTATCAATCTCCCACATAGGACTCTCTCCTGTCGATCCTCAATCTCTACTGGAACCTCTAAAAACATCACCCCATCATCGATGTCCAGCTCACCCCAGTCAATGATGTGTGAGGGGTCATGCATGTATCTCTTTAGCAAGGATACGTTGAAGACATTGTGAACCTCCTCCAACTACGGTGGAAGGTCTAGGTGGTATGCCACCTTGCCAACCCAACTAAGGAACTGAAAGGGTCTGATGAACCTCAGAGATTACTTGCCGCCCTGGCCAAATCTCCCCAAACATTGTCGAGGTGAGACCCATAGAAAGACATGGTAACCATGCTAAAACTCCAGAGGTATTCGTCTTCTATTAGCATAATATTTCTTCCTTCTCTGTGCAGTCTTCATCCACTTCTGAATGATCTGAACCTTCTCTGTGGTATTCGGTACCATCTCTGGTCCCATGAGTGGTGACTCCCCTGGATCAGTCCATCATAATGGTGATCTACAGGGTCAACCGTACAATGCCTTGAATGGTTCCAAACCAATATGGTAGTGATGATTATTGTTCTATGTGAACTCCACTAAGGGAAAGTTATCCTCCTAGCAACAGCCAAAATCAAGGATGCAAGTACATAACATTTCCTCGAGGGTCTGAATGGACAGCTCTGTCTGATCATCTATCTGAGAATGGAAGGCAGTGCTCAACCAAAGCTATGTTCCAAAAGCCTCCTGCAACCCCTTCCATAGATGGGAAGTGAAACGTGCATCATGATCAAAGACAATCAAAGATGGAACTCCATGAATCCGTAAAATCTTCTGTATGTAGAGGCATCCCAAGATCTCTACTGAACCCTGTTCACTGATAGGTAGGAAGTGGGCCGACTTGGTGAGTCGGTCAACGATCACCCAGATAGAATCATGACTCATGGATGTGCATGGAAGTCCTGTCTAAAAGTACATGGAAATTTCATCCGAATTCCACTCTAGCACCTCTAATGGCAGAAATAATCATGGTAGAACCTGATGCTCTGCCTTCACATGTAGACAAGTGAGACACCGTGAGACAAACTCTGCCACTTCTTTCTTCATTCCCGACCACCAGTGCTAACACCGGAGGTCTTGGTTCATCTTCTCCACTCCTAGATGTACCAAATAAGTGTAAATATATAACTCCTTGATCACTTCCTCCCATAGCACCATCGGTACCATAGTATGCCCTATAAAGAGGATGAAGTGCTCCCCACCTTCAGAAAATCCATCTGGTGCCTGTCCTGTAGATATCTGAGCACGTCGAGCCTCATAGCCAGTTTCCCCAAGCTTCACCTCCCTGACTCGCTGAAGGAGTGGGGGAGTGACTATCCGATACTGAAGTTAAACTCCTCCATCTCGATCCCCATAGGATATCCAAAAATCAACTAGAAGATCTGTCTCCTATCTTAGAAATTGTATACTAGATATCCTGTTGAGTGAATATTCTACTATATTTCCCTTCCTAGGAGTACAGACTATCTCTAAGCCATAGTCCTTGAAGAACTCAATCCAACATTGCTATCTCAGGTTCAGGTCCTTCTGAGAGAAGATATACTTGAGACTCTTGTGATCAGATTAGACTATAAAACATTTTCCCATCAAGTAATTTCGCCACATCTTCAATGCGAAGACCACAACTGCTAACTACAGGTCATGGGTAGCATAGTTATGCTCATGTTGTCTGAACTATCGAGAACTATATGCAATCACTGCTCGCTCCTACATCAAGACACATCCAAGACCGATCCCTGATGCTTCACAGTGGACTACATACCCAATGCCCTCCTCTGGTAGCCCCAAGACGGGGGCACTCGTCGGTCTCTGCCTCAGCTCCTGGAAAATCCGTTGGCATATCTCCGACCATGCGAAGGGTTTCCCTTTCTTTGTCAACACTGATAAGGGTGTTGCAACTCTAGAAAATTATGGCACAACCCTCTGGTAGTAACTGGCCAAACCCAGGAAACTTCGCACCCCTGTCACACTCTGGGGTGGCTCTCAAGAAAGCACATCCTTGATGATTGCTGGATCCACCGCAAATACAAAATCTGAGATGACTTGTCCCATAATGTTGACATCTCTTATCTAGAAATGGAACTTCGAGAGCTTACCATAATGCTGGTGCTCTCCAAGTGTGACCAAAACTATCTGTAGAAGATAGGCATTCTCCTCCTCTGTCGCTGAGTATATTAGGATGTCGTCGATGAAGACTACTACAAATCAATCAAGGTATGGCTAGAAGATCCTATTCATGAGTACCATGAGCACTGATGAGGCATTGGTCATGCAAAAAGGCATAACCATGAACTCATAATGGTCATACTAACATCTGAAGGCCGTCTTCTACACATCCTCATCTCGTACTCTGAGTTGGTGATATCCTGATCTGAGGTCTATCTTCGAAAACCATCGTTCTCCCTTCAACTGATCAAAGAGATTCTCAATCCTTGGTAGTGGGTACTTGTTCATCACTGTCACCTAGTTCAGGCACTGATAGTCTACACAGAGTCTCAAACTCCCATCCGCCTTCTTGGCGAACAAAATTGGGGCTACCCAAGGAGAAAAACTGGGCCTAATGAACCCCTTGATCTGCAAGTCCACTAGTTATACCCGCATCTCTCGAAGCTCTGCGAGAGCCATCCGATATTCTTGTATAGATATCGATTTCATCCTGGGGTACAAGTTGATGTAAAAGTCTACCTCTCAGTGAGGAGGTAAACTCGGAACATCATCTGGAAAAACATCAGCGTACTGGTACAACACTATAGGATAACTCACACTCTCTACATCCACCACTTTGAGGATAAGGCTATAAAACTGATGTGTGATTGGTTGCACCCTCCTCTGGGTATGTACATCCTGTGCTACAAAGGTTCCCTTCTTGCTGGTGAAGGAAAACCTGGTCTCATCCATTCGGTTAAACTACACTTTTCATCTAATATAGAAAATCTAAGTGTAGACTGTGGATAACTAGTCCATACCCAAGATGAAGTCATAAGGTCTCGACACCGCTACTAGGAGATCCCAGCCAAGACTCTCGCCTCCTAGAGTAATCTCACACTACTGACACCAGTGTGTAATCGTCAAATCTTCTCCCATAGGAGTCTCTAGCCGTAATTATCAAGCCATGGTCACCACCAGTTTCTCCGAGCTCCGAACGAGGGTTGTGGAAATAAAATAATGACTGGAACCTGTGTCTATATGTATTGCCGCTAAAGTAGAGTAGACACAGATAATACCTAAAATAATCTCTAGAGCATCATGGTCATAGGCCTCATCTTCCTGAAGCTGAGCTTATCCCTGTCCACATACTCTCTATGGTCAGGGGGACCACCTCGTGGTGGTGGCGTTGAACCATAAATCTCCACCCACTGCCTACTGCACGGCCTGCTCCCCTTCCATGTCTGCATCCTACCTGCGGTCCTCCTCAATTGAATATTTTCCTCTGCCCAAGCAGTCCTTTGACCGTCTTCTGGTTATCCGTATGGTAGGTCGGCAGTCACGATCCATATGACCCTGCCCGCCACACAAGTAATATTTCATGTCCCTCTCATGTCCGACTCTGTCCCGAGAGCCCCGCACCACCGACCATGTATCCTGCGATCGTCCACCTGTAGGTCTGGTCTTCTTGGGCCTCTGCATCCTCTGTCTGCTGCCAGCTGCAGATGTCTCTACTACAAAGCATCTGGTGGTGTGTCTCGCTGCTGGTCTCTGCTCATCAAGGAAGCTATACACTAAGAGTTCTTGGTCTAACACCCCCACCTGCGTTGGGCTGCTGAGAGAAAACACCAAAGCTCTAATATCCCGTCTAAGCCCTCGCTTGATGGTATGGGCCCTAAATAAATGGTCCTGCACCATTTCAGTGGAGTAGCGCGAGATGTTGGTGAACCTCTCTGAATACTGATCCACGATCATACTCCCCTATAGTAAGTGGAGAAGCTCTTGTATACACATTGAGTGTAAGGTCTCTGGGAAAAACTCTGCCCAGAAAAGGCTCTTAAAGTCTGCCCAGATGAGAGTCACCTCGTCGTGAACTTAGAGCATCAAGCTCAACAATATGCTCACTGCTTCCTGAAGAAGACTGGTTGCAAAGATCACCATGAGATCGGCCAGTTTCCCTACCAGTCAAAAAACTATATCCACAGCCTCCAGCCAATCCTCAGCCGCCTATGGATCCATCTCACCCCATAACCTCAGTGGTCTCTGGCACTGGAACCCGTGAAACACACTCAAGCAGCGTGCACTGTCTACTTCTAGGGCTAGATGCATCGAATTCCCAACAGGTAGTGGTGCTGCTGGTACACCACCCGATGGTACAATTACAGTAAGGGGGCCCTGCATAGAAGCCTCGTCCCTCAGTGGGTTGTCATCACATACTCTACTTGGAAACCTGGCTGGATGTCTTCATGGTTGAATCCTGAAAATAAGAAGGTGCTCCACGGTCATTAAGCTATACCTAGTGAGCTGACTCACAGTGATCACAAAGAAAACTTTTCAAAAACACATACACAATCAATGTTTTAATGCATTGAGTTAGAAATCAGAGGTCAGGGTCCTGGTGTATAGATACATTGGCCGCTATACCAACACTGGATTCCCCAAACTAAAAACCACACTCATCACACTTAACAATATTTCCAAATAGAAAATATCAGAGCCCTAGTTCTTTGGTAGAACCAAACTCCTCTGATACCAATTTGTCACGACTCGTCCCCGGGTCCTGTTCCATGACTACCCCAGGCCCGCCTTCCATAGTCCAGGGGCTGGAGACTAGCACTAGAAAGGCATATCACTAAAACCAGGAAGGCATTGCCTCTAAACTTGTAAACTCACCCAAATGAAGCACAAAACAAGATACAAGGAGAATGTAAACTATAAGGTAAACAGGGTGTGTAGAGAAATTAAAGGGGCCAGAATACAAGCCCAACTGGAATGTAAAAAAACATTGAAGAACAAAACAACTCCTGTGAACACCCACTAAAGACTCTACTTGAAGGGTAGGTACAACTATCAAACGGTCATCCCTAAGGATTGTCTTGTCTAAGGTCCAACTCTGATTAGCCTCCAGTCTGGTACCCTCGACCTCGATAAATGTTGTTCTTCATCTGCAAAAGAGACAACAAGGTGCGGGCATAACCTGTGTAGGGGTGAGTATAACGATACTCAGTAGGGACCCTGAGACCCTCATAGGTCTCCAAGAGTTCCACAAAAGAAAAACCACAAAGCAAGAATAAATAGTCATCAACACTACTTAGGTATATTCTCAGACATATACCTATGTTATAAAAATATACAAAGGTAACACCACAAAGGTAGAAGTACCACACAGGTAACACCACCAAGGTAGAAGACTCATCTCGCACCAGGTATAAGTGGAGTATAGAAGTAAATATTTTCAGTCGCAAAGCCAGATCATCTTATTCTATCAAGAGGTACTATTTCTTGTTATACGGAGTCTGAACCACATAGGATCGTTAGGTACTAACCCCCACAATGACCCACAAAGGATCTGACCCACACATGATCAGTATGCGCTGACCCACACAGGATCACTGAGCACTGAACCACACAGGATCTGACCCACAAAGGATTGGTATACGCTGAAACACACATGATCATTGAGCGCAGACCCACACATGATATGTCCCAAACCGGATCAGTGTTTTCCCACACATGATCGCACAGTACTAACCTCCGTATGATCTTTCTCTAACCTCCACCTGACTACCAGCCACTGGATTCCTGATCATAGCACATTTGGTAAAATCTCTCCTCAAGTCATCGATTGTACCTCAACTTCCACAAAGTTACACAAAGAAGTATCCCAAAGGTCCATCACATCATAAGGGACCCAAAGAAATAGATGGAACATCATTCAGATGCCCCATATATAAGTTATTAGCATTTCCGCTCCGAGGGCCCAGTTGGATTCGGGTTCGATCCAACCCAGTCATACTCCAACTTTATACAAAACTCAAGTGGAGTATACCACAAGGACCATCTTGATCCAAGGATCCTGGTGCCATAGACGGTTCGTCAAATGGTCACCCTGTTCTTAAGACATGACCATAAAGGCGTATCTGGGTCCAGATGGACCCGGGTCCGGTCCGACCCGGGTAGACTGACCCAGCCCGACCTGACCTGGGATACCTCGACCTGGTTTGGGTTGACCCGACTGGGTCTGGGTCTGGCCCAGTTGGCCTGGGCCTTGGTGGGCCCAGTCCACTAGGCTGTGGTCTGGCGCATCCTGGTGGCAATGCCCGTGGTGTAGCCCATGTTCGGGTGGACCGCCGTGGTGGGGTCTTTCCTAACCGATGCCTAGATGGGAGGTACCTCCTAGGTCACCCAAATGGCTAAAGGGCCATTCAGCCTTTGAATGTGGGACCCTCTGGAGTGAGCCCTGCTCAGTGCACCCCGGCCGGACGTATTGCCGGCCGGTCCTCCTCCCAGCGGCACGACGGTGCCGCTGCTCTCCGAGGCCTACCAGGTCTCGGCTGCCCTTCGACCTCCGCCGTGTCCAAGTGGCCACGGTCTCTAGCTACGATGGCGTGGATTCTTGCCGCCACCTTACCACGCGGACGACCGGCATGCTAGTAGCCACCCTACTCCACCGCAGTTGATGGGCTGTGGCCTCATGCTCATCCGGTGGCATGGACACACGCGGTACTACCTCTACGTGGCTAGCTTGTGTGCCGACCACGACCTCTTCTACGGGTAACTGAAAATTAATTCTATGCCTGAAAAATATGACGTTAAAATATTCACGATCCTCGGGTCGAGGGTTCCACGTCCATATGTCACGCTCAAAAAAATATTGTGTTTCCAGTGCACATAATTATTAGGTGTTGAATAATGCTCGAAGAACGCGCAAAGAACTAAAGAAAAGAGCAAGGTATAAGTGCGGAACAATGGCTATTTTAGTTTGGCCATCGTTGTTGTGAATCCATAATATGAAGAATTAACAAATAAATTCAATCATATTTTAAATTAAAAACCCTACCTCATTCCTTGTAGATGGCATGAGGAAGAAGGCGAAGTCGATGAAGGGGATGTCGGTGTACGTCGCTGCTGCAAAATGCTTCTGATTCGGGCTTTAGCATCATCCTCGTTCTTGATCCGAATAATGTTCATTAATTGGAGTATATTTCTAAAAAGGTTCTCCCAAGATCTCCTTTCCTTTGCCAATGATATCTCCCATGAAAGGTGTGGTGACAAATTAATAAGATCAAGTTTATTAATTAAACAAATATAGTTGGCACATTAATTTGAGGAAAACTAAGAGTTTCCTCCCATTAAAATAGGGGTTCGGGTGCTCCCAATCACCAAGATTTCACTTTGACGGTTTCCAAGTGTCTCCCGAATTAAAGAAGAATGTTTGGGTGGTCCCCACTACCAAAATTCAAAAACGATGTTTCAAATAAAATAAAACAAAAGTTTTTGTTTTATTTTATTTTTATTCTTTTAACTCTCCCACAAAACACATGAAAATTATCTTTCACCCTCAAAAAATTGTGGTCGAGGTGAAAGTCTCCTTAAGCAAAAATTGACGCTGCGAGTTCAACAGTGTGGTCAGATTTCAATTTCGAGCATCGGTTCAAAAGTTACAAAATGTTGCTCATGCATTTACTGAATGTACCTAAAAAATTTCATAAATTCATTCCAGGAACTCCGGTTCTCGGAATCATGCACCGTCAATTTTTGTAGACTCGTAATATTTTCAAATAATTAAAAAAAAATATATGGAAAAAAATTTAGGTCTTTACAATAAGAATTATGAGAAATCTAAGAAATGTTCCATATTAGATCGCCTTTATGGATTTGAAAGCATATGTTGAAAGGTGATGATAACCAAGAAAATTTATTTATTATTACTTTTATAATTAATATTGATGAAGTAATTGAGATTGTTTTGGTGACCTTGAAATTGGTCAGTGATTTTAGAAATAGTAATTTTGTTTATCCTTTATGAAATTTATTGTATTTATGGGAATAGACTTTAATTTTATCTCAGTAATAAGGATTATGTTATTTTTTGGAAACATATATGTTTTCATATGAGGATAAATTAAGAGTTTGGGATATCATCATGAGTTTCTTATGGTTCCCAAAAATTTCAACGGCATATATAACCCTTTTGAGGTTTTAAGTGATGATATTTTGTGGTGGTTAGAAACTATTAATAATTTTTGGTAATAATCACTAGTATAAAAACTGTTTATTACAATGTAGATTTCAGATCAGTTATTTATAAACTATGTGAAAATATGGGAATATTAATTTTTTTACATTGGTTTTCCATTGACTAATGTGGAAAAAATATATTCACAACTCTTTCACAGAATTTATAAACTTTAACCGACAATAACGATCTATTTTTTACATTGGTTATAGTATAAACGATGTGGAAGAGTAGAGAATATCCAAATTTCCCATTATTTATAATATAATAGACATAAAAAATATTTTAAAAATTTATGAATCTGGTAAGGGTTCATTAGGTGGTCTTCCATTATTGCACCGCATGTATATTTTCTCTCTCTCCAAATCCCTAACTCTCTGGTTTCTTTGATCTAGTTGTCCAATATCACATTATGATCTTAATCAATCCTTAGGTTTTGTTAGCCTCATGTTATGCATTGAAGATAGATCTAAAGTAAGCCTCATACATTTTTATTTCTATATTTTAAGTCATTCTTTGTTGTGGAATCTCTAACCGATGATTTGTTCAATCAGGTGTTCTTTAATTTCACATTATTATCTTCATACATTTTAGTTTTTTTAGCTTTATCCTTGAGTGTTTGATTATAAATCTGCTCATCCCCAACTAGCTTTCCTGAAGGTTTTAATATCTTTTATAATGAGGTAATTAGTTGTTCTTGATTTTATTTCGAGTATGAATTAGTTATTCTCATTCAATATATTTTTACTTGTTAGGATTACATTAAAATTATTTTATAGAATATATCATGCTAAGGAGTATTATTTTGGAGATAAAAAAGGTGGATGTTATTTTTTCGAAATTTTTATTCAAGTCAATGAGTTTGTTTTTTAATTAATTAGGTGTTGATATCAGAGTTGGTTCATTTCATTTCTGATAATGTTGGTGCATGGAAGAGTTGAAAAATTATTTTTTATATAATTTTACATCATGATATGGATTTCGTAATGGGTTTTCAAAGAGAGGTTTTGTTTAAGAAATGGAAGATGTATATTGTAGTATAGAATGAGAGTTTTTTTTAAAAAAAAATATGGCTATTTTAAGTTGGTAATTAGTAGTGAAATCCATTTCTAATGGTACTCTTTGGCATTGAAAGAGGGTTGAATGGGTGATGGGTCTACTTTTAAAATTAGCAGACCAACCGAGTACCCTCTTTGGGAATACTATGTACTATATGAATTCACATGAATCATGTTTTAATGTGATTTTTTTAAACTATGACTCAATTTATGATTATATTATATTGTTAATTAAAATGTATAATAATTTTTTTTATAAACGATCAACTATGAATTAGTTTTCATCATTATATTTTTTATGGATTTTGATTTATGGATATTATTGTACATATTTTTTTTATAATTTCATAATGTTATATTCATTTATATTTTACAATAGATATTTTTTAAATGAATCTGTTTTTAATTCCTTGTACAAAAATGAATTTTCTCATCAAAATTTTCTTTTTTCCTTCTAATGTATTCATTATTGGTTTTTCATTTTTTTCGATGTAATTCATAATATAAATATTTTATAAATTAATACCTTTTTTTGATATTTTTTATAGATAATGAATCAATGATTGATTAATGAACTACAAATATGTGCTGAATATGCAGACAGTGTTGAAGATTTTTAGGAATTTTTTGAACTAAATGTTTCAAACAAAAAAATATTTTTCTATCTATGCATGAAATGATTAAATTTGAATAAGTTGAAAATCAGATAGATCAAAAATAATTTAATTTTTCATTGTTTTAATTTGTATTACATCCCTTGGATTTTCCATGGTCAAACTGGGAAGAATTTTTGGTCTATTGATGATGGTGCTTTGCAAGATAATAAATATGATAAACTTGGTAAAATGATTTGTCATATTGAAGTATAGGTAGTGGAAAAACAAATAAAAATTAAGAGTTTGTATATTGATGCCGAAAACCAATTTTATTATAGTTGTGTGGAATATATGGTTTTAATGACGGTGTTAATATTGATAAACTTGAAGGTGAAACATGAATAGAGTGACATGAGTTTTATAGAGCAACTGCAATTATTGAATGACATTATTCTTAAATATAATGATCTTCTTGATTCACATTATAAGGCCAATAAAATATTATGATTGATGGTATTGGGGTAAAATAAAATATATGTCTTCATGAATGAATACGTGCTATATAAGAGAGAATACAAATTTTGATAAGACCGTCCTAAATGTGATACATCACAATATAAGTTGAAGGAAAAATCATAGGCTGATTTAGAAGTTTTAGAAACAACTGTCTAAGAATTTTGGTATCTTATTATCATTCATATTTTTAAATGTTCATTTTATAAGTAACATGATTCAACAAGGTTTATATGGTATTCTTATGAGTGGATATGTGATGGAAAAATATGTCATCTAGCAGATTGTCCATAGTAGAAGAAAATTGATCACTGGTTTCCTACATTCAGAAATGAAGTTAGAAATATTAGACTTGGATTGTGCACATATAGATTGAATAAATATCCAAGCCTGAGTAGAACACATTGTTCATGGCCTCATTTATTTCTAATTTACATCTTATCTCTAACATTTTTTATGAAGCAAAAAAAATCATTTTGAGTTTAATGATCTGTGGACCAAATAATCTTGAAAATTATATTGACATTTTAGTGTCACCATTAATTTATGATTTGAAACTATAATGGGGGGAAGGTATAAGTGTGTATGATTCTAATAAAATGTAATCATTTTAACTACATGAATTATTATGATCACTATAAACAACTTCCTAGTATATGGAATTTTTCATGGATACTGTGTTAAGGGGCATAAATATTTCCAAATTTGTAAAAAATAGACATTATATTATCAATTTCATCATGGAAGAAAAATAGTATACATGGTTCATAAAAAGTTTTTTCCTATGGATCACTCTTATATAATATTAAAAAGGGGTTTAAATGGCTCAAATAAATTTGATATTTCTCCAAAACCATTATCCGTCGATGAATATTTTTAGAGGGTGAAAAACATTGATGTAACATTTGTAAAGACAAATAAATCTAATAATGATTGAAATATTTTTAAGAAAAAGTAAATATTTTTTGAGCTACCATATTAGAGATAACATGAGGTAAAAAATAATATTAATTTCATGTATGTACAGAAGAGAATTTTTGAATGTTTGATTAGAACATTGTATATATTAAGGGAAATAATAAACATGGATTGAATACAAGAATGGATTTACTCTCAATGGGAATAAGTTTGTAGTTAGATCCCACTCTTGATGGAAGGTAAACATTCCTAATCCTAATTTTTCATACCTTATCCAAGAGTTATATACCTATATTTTTTCAATGTCTGAATTACATCAAAATGCCACATGGTTATTCTTCAAATATTAAATTTTTTTGTCTTTAAAGGACTTGAAGTTGACTAGTATGAAATCTCGTGACTGTCAAATCATGATGAAACAACTCCTACCAGTTGCATTGCGTAGAATATTTCCCACCCCTGTCATAATGACTATCATGAAGGTGTTTTATTTTTGTAATTCAATTTGTAATAAGGTGATTGATTCAAATGATTTGAACATTTTGGAGCATGAAGTGGTTTTGAAACTTTGCCAATTGAAAAAGTATTTTCCTCCATCTTTTTTTGATATAATTGTGTATTTAATGGTTCATTTTGTTTGAGAAATAAAGATTTGAAGACCTTTATATCTACATTGGATGTATCCTTTTGAAAAGTATCTGAAGATACATAAGGATTATGTTAATAATCGATATCATCCTGAGGCATCCATTGTCGAGAATTATATTTTTAATAAGGTTGGAGAGTTTTGTACAAGCTATTTATCTGACATGGAGCACATCAATTTTCCTACATCTCTCCATGAATGAGTTAATTATGAGGGAAATGGTATTTTTTGATTGAAAGTATAATCTTTAAAAGGTGAATAGATAAATAAGGTATAATTATACATCTTTAATAACATAGATTATGCTCAACCATATATAAAATTTCATATTAATGTGTTGAAACAAAGTTATACAATGAAGAAAGATATGTGGATTTTGAATGGGAATAATAAAACTTTTTTCCCATGGTTTAAAGAGACTATGAAACTAGATGCATCATAAACATTGAGATGTTTTATAGGTGGTCCAAGTTTAAATTTGAAAACATGGTCAAGTTATGACATTAATGGATATACATTTCATACCAAAAATCAAGACAGTAGAAGTGTGGTTTAGAATAGTAGTGTTTCTATGTTCATAGAAGCAATGCATTTTTCAAGTGAAAAAGACAAAAAATCAATCTCTACATCAACTGTATATTATAGATTCATTGAATAAATATAATAGGTTAATTACATTAACTTTCAAGTTCCAGTGCTTATGTGTAAATGGTTTATCGATAACAAAAATGTCCAACACGATTAATTTGGAATGAAACTAGTTAATCTGACAAAATTGGAATACACAATTGATCCTTAAATCATGGAAACACATGAAAAAAGAATTTCAATGTTCTTGATCAATTTGATATACAGTGGGATGTTGTTTTACATGAAAAAAAGTATGTTGGTGATGATAAATTTGAAGATGATGCTGATTTACATGAGATCACTACATCAATGGAACAATTAACGAATAATGTTTACGAACATGTTGAAGACATGGTTTGTTCCATATAGAATGGTCATGATGAAGGAATTTGGGAAAACAATCTTTATTATATTAATAATATTATAGGTAATATATGTTTAATTATGGTTTAGTTTTTTAAAATTTCATGAGTTAGATATTTTAATTTGATTTTCTTTATTAAGAAAAGTATTATAACTAATAAGTTAAATTTTTTGTTTATATTAGTTTAGTTTTTTCTTATTTCCCATGTTTACCCTTATGTAACTTATCTATTAATTGATTTTGTTGAAAAAAAATTATTTTAAATTTGATATTTTAAATAAAAAAGGTTATATTATATTATTGTATTTTAGAAAAAAATTCTTTTTTTTGTAAAAATGACTTTTGAGGTTAGTGAATTTTTACTATATCTTTTCATCTATCATTAATATTGTGTAGTTTTAATTAATTTATTCATTTCATCTATCATTAATATTGATCGTATTTTAATTATCTATAAAAAATATGAATATAAAAGTGGTACATTTAGTTTAATTTTGTTTTTTTTCTAATTGCTAACTTTTTATTTACATCTGCATGTAATTGTTGTATTTGTATATATTCATACTAATTGATATTTATTTGATTTTTAGGATAATATATCAATACTATAATCCACAACATATTTCTGGATATGATCATACTCATACCTCTATGGAGGAACTTACACATGCTCATGTTTATGAGCCTCCTCATCCTTCTTTACATGAGACATATACTTTCATAAGGGAAAATAGAGTTTGAGGGTTGGTAAACGTGGCACCAAATGTTTATCAAAATTATTAGTTTCTCATATCAAGGAATAGAGGATAAGAATATAATTTGATGATAATTATATTCAAATAGGTCAAAATTCAAAATAATTCAAGACTTTTCTATCAGTATGGGCTAAAAGAAAAGTTATTATTTTGTTTGATGATAGGAGAAGTGTTTAAAAAGTGACATTATCACCATTTTGGGAGACCGTTTTGGTAGGATTGTTTTTTATTATGTTAATTATATTGAAATGTTTATAGTTATATATGTTTTTCCCCATCTTATCGGATTACATATGATTTACTTGACACTAGAGGAGTCTTGAAGAAATGTTTGTTAATGGATCCTTTGATATAGAGGGATTTTCAATAATCCCTTATATCATATTTCATTTTTGGGAATTGAAAACATGAAAATCCATGTGATATATATACATTTGTAAATGAAAATACATAGAATTGTTTTTGAATGTAGATGATGAGAATAGTTTTTAGTAAGTGTAATGTTACCTTTTTTTGATGTTTTTTTATATTACTATCCAAGTTGATGATTTCCTTTTTCTTAATTCTTAATATATAGAAATCAAGAATATATCCTCAAAAGATTCAAGCTAGAAATGTATACCCTCAAACATTATCTTGGAGAATGCCTATATTATTGGAAGAACAAATTATAGAATAAAAACTTCAAAAGATGAGAGTTGAGTCATTAGGATCTGCAGAGGTTTCCCCTCCCCCTCACTAGACATGGAAAATGGAACAGGTCTCAGATGAGAAAAAGGGGAAATATCTTACAGAAGAGTCAAGAGTTTTATATTATCATATTATAAGATGTTTATTTATGTATTTAAGTTTAATAACCTCTTTATATACTGTGATTAATTGAATATTTTTTCAAATATTCCATATAGGATTATCTTTAGGAGTAGAGCACACAGAGGGTATTTATTACTTAGGGTAGATAAGATATTTTAGCTATAATATTGGGAAAGCCTTAACACTTGGGTTATGTATAAGGATATCTATCAGGTGTATCAATAAAAAAAGTGTTTCCAAGTTCGGATGATTCGTCAAAGGAGCATGTTTATAAAAAAAATAGAATCCTTGGAATCCAATGTTTAGGATATTCAAGCGACGATGGATAACATGATAATAGATTCAGTACATGCAATGTTTGCAGACATGCAAGGAGTGTTTTGGCTTGATGATCTGACTCTGCCACCACCACTAGTAGATCCCACTCCTCCTCCTTATCCTACCCACACATCTATGATTCTAGACCCCACTCCTTCTTATCTAACCCCAACACCCCTCCTTCATAGCTTCCAAGTTACTATGAGTTAT
This sequence comes from Viscum album, assembly GCA_963277665.1. Taxonomy (NCBI): domain Eukaryota; kingdom Viridiplantae; phylum Streptophyta; class Magnoliopsida; order Santalales; family Viscaceae; genus Viscum; species Viscum album. Next base: position 1,685,600,788 of record OY728132.1, on the reverse strand, counting down.
ATGTTGATGATCCACATAAAATTGTTATATATGGGATGATATATTATATTAGTGACACTAATAATCATCCCCGGATTGAGATAGAGAATCATAGGGTCACTGTAAAGGATATTATTGATAGATCAACAAAAATACCATATCCTACAAATGAAGTGAGTATAGTTGGACAAAATATCCAACATTTTGTTCTTTTTCTATCTAGATTACATTGACATATTACCATAGAGGTTTCTTTATACATGTTATATTTTATTTTATTTTGTTAGTAATGTTTTTTTTCATTTTAATATTTGTATATTTATCTATATTTTTACAAGAATACATTAAAGGTAAAGAAATATTGTATATTAATAAAAATTAACATGAAATGACTTTAGATATAGATTCTACTATTATTGATCAATTTTCAACATACTCAAATTTGTTATTGGGAGGATATGAGATTCCAAATGATGTTTTTATTTATGGGCATACAATGATTGTGTGCCTTTACAAAAGTGATACTATAGATCTTGTTGCGGGAGATCAATTGGGAATCACCATGATGAATATTTTTTCATGTTAGTCGATTGAAAAAAATCATTCCTTTTATTTATTGATAATTTATAAATATGAATTATTAGTTTTAGGTATTTATATAAAATTTTTATAGATAATCAAAAGACAGATGTATATGGATTTATGGACCCATAGTTTATTTCTCTTATATCTTTGACAATGACCGATGTTTAAAGATCAATTTATATAGTTGAAAGTTTTCAAAAGAATTCCATCATTCAGTGTTTTATGGTTCCATATCATGAAAGTTATGAAATATGTTTTCTCAAAAAGTGTTATATATCACATAACATACTAAAAATTCCTAATTTTTTATGTTAATGGTCAATGTATGTTGGGTGTTTTTTATCCAAGTGAGAGGAAATTATATTGGATATGCTCTATCCATAGTGACATGAGAAAATTTTAAGAATGTATTGAAAAAATTTGTTTTCATATTTTAATAAATTTTTATATTATAATGAATAAAATTTATATTTTTCATATTATTGTCAAATAGGGAATAGAATTTATTTAGAGCGATGAGCAGAAATAAGATCACCAATATCATATTTGTAAAAGCTAAGGTGAATTTTCATTTTCAATTTCTAAATTTTGGATATATTAATTAAAAATGTTATTTTGAATTAAAATATATTTGAAATAGTTTTATAAATGACAAGGTGTAACTGAATGTTGATATTATGTTTTACGATTCATGTATGAAATAATTTCAATTCAGATAGTTACAAAGTTTCATAAGGTTATATTTCTTTATAAAGATTCCCGTAATATTTAATAATTTATGTTAAAAATTAAATTCAAATGCTTTCTGTATTATTTTTTTATATTTTCAATGATGCATGGTCCTATACTATATATAAGTTGATACATTTAAAAATTTATTCAGAAAAACATTTTATAGGTTTGATTGAATTTTAGTTTATTTGAAAGTTCAGTTGTATGTGTCTTTTGCAAGTTTTTTTGCTACCTTTTCTGTTATTCTATAGCTACTACTATGGTAGAGGATGAATCAACATAGTTATTTTTTAAATTTTTTCTCATCTATTGTTGGATAACTAAAATGAAAAACAAATTATGTGCTATTTTTCACATTGGTTATCCAATAACAATCGTGAAAAATAGTTCATAATTTTTTTCATGTCAGTTATCCAATAATCAACATGAAATACCATTTATCACATTAGATACTGAATAAACGACATGAAAAACAAATTGAATATATTATTTTATAATGTTGGTTTTAGTTAACCAAATTTAAAACATTATTTACTATGTACCCTCTAATAACATCGCTTAATAACTGACAAGAAAAGGCATAAAAACAACATGAAAAACCATTTCTTCACAAGTATACACTCTATTAAGGTTTGAATAAACATTTAGCACCATTAATGATTTGATGTTAAGTTAATTGTGGCCTATTTGATAGTGAGATATAGATAATCATGATGGTTAAATAGTGATTCATTAACGAGGTAATATTTTTGGATATATTTTTGATCAAGATAAGGATTAACTTTCGTGATTAGTATATAAATTTAATTCAGGATATTATGGTGAAGCTTTCTATATTATAATATTATGTAGGGATTTGTAATGGTAATTAATGATAATTTTGGGATGTTTGTTTGGGTTGAATTACATATAATCTTTTTTTTAACATGTGTTTAATCATGAATGATTATTTTGGATGAATGAAATTAAATATTGGGAAAATATGTTTAAAGATATGAGATTATCATTGTGTTTATAAAATTCTTTAATGTTGTGTTTTTCAAGATTAATTATTATGTATATTATTGACTGAAAATTCATTTTTATTTTATTTTCAAATACTAAGTTATGGAAGATATGTAACATACATACTAGGCCAGAACCAAAAATAAAAGTTTTCCATACCACATCTCAAAATTAAAAAAATTTCCTAACACTCAAAGAGATCCCAAAGAATCACCTGCATCACCCAAATTCAGTCACTGGTCATATCTCTCATGAGATTCACTATCATGAGTTATCACTATTGACATCATCATCTATCACTGCATCATCATCACTCTCCATCCATCACACTAGATTCCAGAGACCATTATAGACCACTTTAGATGTTGTAAGCATCGCATCAAGTCATCATCATTCCCCATCATGACAGTTACAACCAAATCACCAGAACTAGAAAAAAAGTAAATCCATCAAACCTTACATACATGATTTCCTCACACCAAATCATCATTGACACCCAGTGAACAAAAATGAAACCAAACACCAGTACAGAGCATTGGAAACTCAATAAAATGCTAATAAATTTGTACTTTCAGAAGAAACCCGATGACCTCCACTAAGCCAAACATAAAAAAATGTGAACCATAACCAAAAATAAAACACCACTTATCACCAATAAAAAAATTGTCCACTGATAAGTAGGAAACAAACCATTACTGAAATGTATAATTTCTTTATATGAAAGATTATAAATTTTGGCTATTATCTTATTTATTATAACCATTTTGGTTTTGGTTAATTTTTTAAGACATGAGAAATTTCATGTTATCCTTTTCTAGATTATGTTATAATTATAAGTTTATTTATCTACTTTACTCATAAAAAATAATTTTTAACACACATCTTTTATAGAAAGGATGAGATTTTGGTTGAAATTGATTAAAGGAATAAATTAAAATTTTCAAGAAAGTAGATTTCTTTATATTATTAGGCTAGATGGTAAAGTAATTCCTAAACTATAGGAAAAGGATCCTAAAATTAAAATGTTATCCTATTAAAATTATTTATGATGAGTTGATGGTATTTTCACCCATTATAGAATTATGGTTTTTTATTCATTAACCTAATCTTAACCAAGATATCTATCATAATCTATTAGTACTTAGGTGTTATTTTTCTCTTATATGTACAAATTTTCACATTACACTAACATTATACTATTTGGAAACCTAGTTTTGTGTTATTACATGGGACTATTGTATTTCCCTTTCCAACTATTTAGAGGAATTGTTGTTAACCATTATTAACGATTTGGGTTTTCCAAAAAATAATTTTTAAATGAAAAGCCACTAATTACAAAACATAAGTTCAAATTCTGATAATGTAATTTATTGACATGGGGGAGAACATAAACCCCTGAGATTATAAAATAACACTATGTACAATCACATGTACAACACACAACATTGAGTTTAAATGAACAATAAATATTAATATTTAAATATGATCGTTATAACCGAACTGTCAAATTGGTGGATATAGATAGTAATAACCACAATATGAAATATATAAATGAAGATCATACTCAATACAAATTTACTAAATTATTCTTATGAAATAAACAATCATTTTTTTTAGTAAACTCATTTTATTCTTCAAATATACATTTTCTTCCTAAATGGTATTTATTTATTTTTTCAAGCGAATGATATAATTATCCTTTTTCACTTTTAAAATATTTTTTTTACTATATTGACTAATATTTTTCAATATTCATATCATAATTATATTAGTGTTATTTTTTAGGATTTTTATGAAAGTTTTGATTTTCATGGGACTAGGAAAAAATAATTCTTTTATTGAATACTATAATTTTTTTTCATGCATTTAAGATGTCACATTTCTTAAAAATATTGTTTAAAAGTAAAATTAGTTCTTTAATTTTATTAATAATCCAATTAAGTTCATTTAAATTAATTTCATGATTTAATTTAGTATATACATATTTATATATATATATAAATACAATTTTCTAAAAAAATGCTTTCCTTGTGTTTTTAATTTTAATTTTAAATAAATTTCTGATAATTATTAAAAATAAATCTTTCTAAATGATTTTAATATTTGGAATTATGATTTTCAAATGTTTGAAAATGACCCTTTTGTTTTTTGTCATTATAAATAGTAACCATAATAAATAATTGTTACCATGGTAAGGGTTAATTGGGTAATTAATGTTAAAATAATGTGATAAGACACTAAAAATCAACCCAAAACTTCGATTAATTACATTATATGAGTCTACTTATTAATTAATTATAAAGTATTACCTTTTTTCCTATTTTATTACGATATTGACATTTTAAATTTTTAATTAAGAGATAAAGACAAAAATGTCACTTTTTTATTTTTATATCAATAATATATTATGGTAGGAATAAATATAACTTATGTTCACATATAAATTGAAATTTTAATGGTAAAATATATTTTTTTATCATGGTAATTTGTTTCAAGTTTTTAGTGTTGAAATAATAACATTAAATTCTTATGCATTTCCAACATAACATTTATTCAATTTATAGAAAAATAAAATAAATAGTTTAAAAATACTAAAACTAATATAATTTAATATAATTGTTGTTTTGGATGAATTTTTTAGATAATTAGAAATTTATATTTATGTTTTATAGGATTATATTCCAATTAAATATTGTTTATTTATGTATTTGAAATCAAATTAAATTAATAGTTTCAAAATCAAATTTAACGATATTTTATAATAAATAATAATTTATTAAATGATTTAAAATTGATAAAAATATTATATTTAGTAAAATTAATTATATATGGTTTAAATAATCTACCATGGTCCATTTAGGTTTTTTTTCACTTTATATAAATAATATTGATCCTTAATGAGAAAAACAATTTTATACTGCGATAATTTTTACAAGTGAAGAAAGGAGTAAAAACATAACCAAAACTTGTACAAATATTATTGTAATAATTTATTTAAAAACATAATAATATATTATTATAATTATTTCATTTTGGATCCATTTTTTATGGAATATAATTTTATATAAATTTAATACTTTAAGAAATTCCAAAAGTGCCCTTCCCCTCACTTATAAAAGGGAACCTCCTATTTTATTTAAATAAAATTTAAAAACACTTTGTTTAAAAAAATACCTAACATAATCCCTTTCATAAATCTCTTAATAAATCATTTAGTACCTTTTTTATATCATAAATCCAACCTAGAAAGGATTTATGTATAATCCTAAAGAGGTTTTCCCAAGAAAATGTATCATTCTTAACATTGTGTTTTTTTATTATTTATTCTTCCAGGTTCATAAAATATTATTTAACCATGAAAATCATAATAAAAACAATAAATCCAATATAATTTTATATTAATATGTTAATTAAATAGCCTATAACCATCTTCTCTTCCATTAAATTGGAAACAAAACAGTTGTTCGTGTGTACTGTAGACTACTACCTCGTGAAACAATGTAATTTGTTTTCTTTCACCACCGCTCATGGATGGTTATAATTATAGATTATATATGTGGATATATATATATATGATATTCATTAAATAATATTTATTTTTTAAATATAATATATCATATATTCTTTTACCTACCCAATCATTAAATAATGATAACGTCATTCGTGCATACGTATGGACTACCACTTTCACAAAGTGATGTGATTTATTTTTCACCACCACATCACATGAATGATATATATAAGTTAATCTAAAGAAATAATATGGTTTATATGACATAATTATAATTATTAAAAGATAAAATAATACTCACCTTCATTCCATTATGATCATTGAACAATGTAAAATGTTACTCATGCATATGTAAGACATTTCATCTCTATGATTATAACATAGTTAATTTTTCATGAACATATTTATTTAATAGTTTTAAAAGTATAATTTATTAATAAAAATAATAATTATTTAATGATTATTATTATATATATTATGAAATAATTAACACTCTGACCATTTTTAACCTAACGAAGTCATTTTGGACATATGATTTGATTATGATCAAAACATCTAACCTGGACTTAATTTAGTAAGTAATTGAATATAATATAGTATTAAATAAAATAAAAGTAATAATAACCTTTGAAAAGGTTACTAATAAAGTAAATAATTAACATATGTTATTTATTTTATAAGATAAATAATATAATTAACAAGTCATACCTGACGTAAGTGGTTTCGAAACTCAATTTCCATTCATTAGGTTATACTTAGATTTCAGTAAATATTTTATTAAATAATTATGTATGAAATGACCATTTATTATATTACTTTATATATTCACTTATTTATTTGGATTTATATTTTTAACACATAATCACTCTATTGAATAAATTCTCACACTAATGATATGATCTTTGTAAAGTATTTCATCTAAATTTCCACACCATTAAGATATATTTGGTAATATGAACATATTTAATTTCATGTAGAGTATATACTACCCATTTTAGTTATTTAATTTGATTATATATTTATTAATGTTAATAAATGATTCAATGAAAGTTACTCTTTCATGAAATAATTTTTAAAAGACAATCCAATCTTATTTTTCTTCTTGATCAGGTATATTTTTCTTTTATATCCATATTTTTTTAAATTGTTTTATTAAAATCCATTTTGTTTACAAGAATGTTTTATAAGTTTATTTTAATTAATCCATGATATTTTACGTGGTATTAAAAGAATATTTCTAATGTTTTTCCAAAATATTTCATTTTCAAATTTCTTTACCAAAAGTTAAGAGGAATGTTTTTAACATATACAGCGTTAACTGGACTTCCGACTTCTATAACTATTTTGAATTTCTTGTCTTATCCTATAATTTTTTTAAAAAATTACAAAGAAAAACATTTTTATAATTTTTTTCTAATCTATTTTCTTTTATTCTCCAAAATTCATGAATTTATTTCAAAAATCATTTTTATGATGAATTTAAGGTGGTATTATATCTCTTATTAATTTGTTTATTAAATTTCTCTTGAAACATTCAATATTTTGTGATCATTAAACATTTATATTTCCATTAAATACCCATCTTATATAATATTATTTTTTAAACTGTATACCATTTCTACAAACAGTGTTTTACTTTGATCATTATTTGATTGACTGGGGAAATATTAATATTCCATATTCTTTACTCAGTACAATTAGTTATTGATAAGGATTATCATTCAATAATTAAATAAATCATTTGATATATGAGAAATGAATTGGAAATTCAATGATTGGTGGGGTCTAGAATATTATATCCCCTCAATGCATCGATAGACTCATGAGACAAATTATTAAGTTAACATTTAATTGGATATGGTGTATACCAACCAATCAATTAAACTATCTGAGCACAATGATTTTTTACTCTAGATATGATGATGTACAAAATCATGATGCCTAATATTAGTCATTTCCATCATTTATTATTAAATTTTTTTTATTCATGATATCAGTATATTGATATTATTCATTAACGCATTTTGTGATCAAGTTATTGATTAAATGGAATGTGATTTGAGTTAGTTACCTTGATATATTGATTAATACTTATTTTCTCATGATAGATTCTACTATACATTCCCTTTATAGAACATTTGATATAACATATTATTTTATTCATTTAATCAGGATATGAAGAAGGAATATTTGAATGATTTCAAGGATGTTGAATAATTTCTCTCACTATGTTTTATATTTTATTTATAATTTAAAATGAGAATATTGTTTTTTTGTAGTATTAAAAGGATTTTAAATGAATTGATCTATAATTGTGATATCCTGTTTATTTATTCTAATTTAATAAATTCGAAACCATATCTACATTACTTGATTTGGGTTTGTTTCATTTAAACTTCATAGTTGTAATGTCCCAGGTCTGTATGGGATAAAAATTTCCAATTGAAATTTTTATTTTTCATTTTGGATCATAGTTAATTTAGAGAACCATGAATAAATATTTTCTTATTAGAGTACTATTTTCTTAAAATTATTTTTTAGGATGGGGTTCAAGTATCAGATGATGAATCTAGGGTTTGGGAGGCCATGGGAAGCGTGGTCAGGCCCCAGAGTGGCTAAAAAATATTGTTGTATCCAATTCATTTTGATAAAGGGGTATTAAATAATTGAAATATGTTAATGGGGAGTTATACTCCATGAACTAGGTAAAAGGTTCAAACTAGAGGTCATACCTAAAATTTCATGATGTGACCTCATGGTTCACACAATGAAACTGGCTAGATTTTATTTTAAAAAAATGATATTTTTTAGAGCTAGAAATCCCTTCAAGTTTCTTTATTTAGAGGTCATTAATGAAAGTGGAGGCCAAACCTCTCCCACTTTATTTTATTCCCCTTTAATCTAGACTAATTTTAGGTGGTTCGTTACACTAACTCAAGGTAAGAACTGATCCTTTATTACATATTTTCATCATCATTCACACTTGTTAATTTTTTACATGAATGTATATGGGTTCAGATGAACAATTTCAAAGGATCAATGAGAAATTGTTTAAACTAAGAGTTATTTTATTTTTATATTTTAGAGGATTTCTATAGAGGTTGTAAACACGTCACCATTTTTAATTTGGAATTAGGTAATTTATCATGTGTATTTGTTTTGTTTTCTTGATAATTTTTGATTAAATTGGTCATCAACTCGGGTTTATATTTTGGGTTTATTGTGCTACATAGAAGTATGGTCATGTCAAGAGTAATAAACACCTATTTTCTTTTGAATATGACATATTAGGAAGCCTAGTGATATTAGATTCAATTATTTTTTTGGAAAATTTAATTAAATTGAAAGATAAATTATATTAATGATGTTTATAGTTGGTATAGGGACTTGTAAGTGCTTAGGTGAATAGAATTGAATGATCCTTGGATGGAATTAAAATGTTTTGGAATAGATGATGACCTACTGGTTAAATTATAAAGATTCATAGAAGAGGTAGGTAGTCCTTAAAATATAACCCATAGTCTTGGAATTTTCTAATGGAAGGGATGATGCACTTAATTAGTTTGTTCCATAACTTGATTTTTTTTAAATTAAGCACTTTAAATTGCTTTTCTCCTTTTCAAATCCATTATAAATATTACTTAAACTATAAGAAAATGGTTGTTCCATGAGATATAAAATTAATTGGGTTTTTCCACGAATATACTTAGGATTATTAATTTCTATTTATGTTAAGGCTTAAATGAAAAGTAATAATTTGAATTAAAGTTTGTGAAATTGAATTTCACAACGATCAATAATTGGAGAATGGGTTAAACTAAAAATGTTGAGCTAGTGGAATGTGAGAACTGAATATTAAATGAAATTTACTCTTGATATGAGTCTAAGTAAATGAAAAGTGTGCATGTGAAAAAGAGGAATTATGTTTGAGATGAATTTTATTTAATGGTTTATGTGTTAAAGAAATTAACCTATTTTTGATCAAGTTTGTGAACCATGGTTATAGAAATTATACCAAATGTTACAATGGGAGTTATTAAATTATGAATATTTATGAGATGTAAAATTATTATTTTAGATAAATAGGGTGCCAATAAACAATCTATAAGGTGTTTTACTATATATCTCTTCAGTGGAATACAATTTAATCACACCATGGAAAATTTTATTGTTCTTATTAGATGGGACTGAGAAAGTATAATGGTATGGGATCTAGTTATGTTTTTGTATTTGGTTCATTTTGATTTCTTTTGTATATGGTTCTTATGTGTGTAATTCCTTGGTTTTCAACCCTTGGATTCAATTGCATATATGAAATGGATAAAATTCCATTGGTGAGCATTCATTTTATTTAGGGACATGATTAGGTTTTATGGGAGGGTGACTCATTAGATCCAAGGATGTAAAAATATAAGGAATTACATGAGGAACCATGGATTATTCATTGATTCATTACTATGAATGCCTCAGTGTAGATTCCCCTTTTATTTGGGTGCTGTATTATATATTTAATGTTATATATTAATGGAGTTGATTCCCTCAGGGAAACATTGTGAATGCCATAGGATGAGATCCATGGATTAAGCTTGATAATATGAGGTGAAATTCCATTAGTATAAACCTATATTCTAGTAGTTCTAGATAATTTTAATTCCTTGGAATTAAGGTCTTGTAGATTCTGTTTATAGAATACTAAGGGTTGGTTCCTTGGATTTCGTTGGATGGTATTGATAGTAACATCATAGATAACTTTTTCAGACTATAGACTGCCTTTGTATGAGAGGAATTATTGGTGGATCCCCATTGATAAAATTATGTTTAATGGATGTGTTTTCCTTAGTTATAAAGCTTTGAACTGACATGAGTTTGGATATTCATCATCCTGATCTGAGATACACCAGTGTTGGCTGAAGTGGGAGGTCTGACTTCAGGTGTCACCATAGAACCCAGGATTAGAGGCTCTATTTTTATTTATATGTTTTTTTATTTTTTTCATGTAATGTTTTTATATGTATCACTTATGCATGAATTTGTTATGTGGATGGATTATTTTTGGGACATCATTTGTGGTGGTCTACTATGTTTTACACACAACATTATCACACCTCAATGGAACATGGGTGCTTGATAAGAATATTATCTAGTTATATGTTACATGTTTAGTGAATGAGATCATTACTTGATGTTTTTCATATCATGATAGGATTGGAGTACAGAATGTTGGACATAGTAGACCTAAAGAGTAGTTTAGTATGAGTACCTATTTCTAATTTAATTTTTGGAATTTTATTTCAGTATCTAATCCACCATAGGGGAGAATTTTTTATATGGATTACCCATTACTATTATAGCATGTTATATTGTACATATTTATTTGGACATTATTATCTTATATGCAGTATTCATTTGGAATGTTTCTTTTACTATTATACTATTATTGTGACTCTAATATAAAAGTATAGTATCCCTACATTATCAACTTATACATGTGTTTCTAGTTATTACCCTAAAGTTAATGGGGGAGTATCACTTGAGGTGATGTGGTTTTTTGGAACAAAGTAATGGTTCAGTGGATTCTAAAGAGAGATGTGAAAAATTGTATTGGAAAAGGTTTTTTTTTTACAATTTGGTTATGGTTGAAAAGAGACTAGGAGTTTGTTAGAACATAGTAAGGGGCTCATTCTTGGGAGTGATCAATCCTTCATAGTGGAAAAACCAATTTTCCATGGATGTGATTTTTTGTTCTTAGAATTCATTGTTACAGTTGTATTTTATTTTCAACTTTGTTGAGACACTTGATTTATGATGTTATGATTTATGGAATTTCTATCTCTTATCTAGGCATGGTAGGAGAGGGTGTGTGCATTCATGAGTCATTCTAGGAATGTAGTACTTATGTATCATCAGTATATTTTCTATGATTTATATATTTATGCAGGGATTTATTGTTAGCTTATGATTTTACCTATCTAATTTAAATATTCCTATAATATATATTTATGTTCATTATTTAGGGGTTGGTATTTATAATAAATTCATTGTCTTATATGGCATTGTCTATTTATGGATACAATGGTATCTTACTTGATCAACTCACATGGTGATATTTGATACATAGGAAAATATAAATAGACTGATGATGGTCTTGATTAAGTATTATATCGATAAGAAATATTTTATTTTGTTTTCCCTCATAATTTGTGAATGAAACATTATATAATTAATATATTGGAATGAAAAAATGGAAATAATAATAAATATTGGAAGTATTAAGTGTAAATCATGATTTTTAGATATTTAACCCAATTGAGAATGTAAAATGTATGGCATTAAGAAAATGGAAATCCATTGAATGTGTGAGTCCAACGAAAAATGAATGTTGGGTTAAATAAAATGTTAGTTGGTAAACTATTAAAAATATTAATCTATAACTTGTGAATGGAATTTTTTTAACTAAACTTTGGATGTAAACCTTATTAATTATAATGGATTAATAATGTAATCCTATAGAGTTTTGATTTTAAATGGGATATGTGGCTCAGAGGCTTGGTGTGCTTGGATTAACCCTGAGTATGGGTAGTTGGGGCTACTTTGAGTTCTTGAGTACTTAGGTTTCGATGTTATGTGTTGAGATAGACCCTAAAAGGGTGGTGTGACCTAGTATATGAGGTTCTGACCCCATAGAGGGTGGATTGGCGGGATAAAGATCATGAGTTTATCGAGCCTCTTTGATGTGTAGTAGTGGTAGCTTGTGATCCTTGTATTGTATATTTAACTTGGGGGAAGATAAGACTATTGGGATCAATTTTTTATATAAAAGAAATGGTTTGGGGTTTTGGAATGTTATATGTGGCATAAACTTTATATGGGTTCTAATATTGGCCCATGAGTGGAGACCCCGGTGTGGTTTTCTTAAGGGATGGGTGGTAGGACCTAGTTACCCAGGAGAGCGACTCATGTTTAGTGACTTGGTGATCTGTGGCTTCTAAGGGTAACTTGTGAGATGGGTTGACCCAAACTTTTGAGATTCATTTAGGTAGGTAAATCATTGGTCGATACTTTGGCCTATGTGCGGGTGAATGTGTGGTGCTTGCAAGTTGGGGTGTGTTTGAAATTAAGTAACCAGAGACCTAATGCTTGTGTCTAAACTGGATTAAAGGGAAGGTTCATTTGGATTCCAAACCATGATAGTGGTGGATGGGATTCTGATACATGGTGTTAGCATAGATAAGATCTTGGAAATCTTAAAGAGAAGCCTGGGGTGATGGGTGGTTGTGTTCTTAGTCCTGATACATGCAAGGTGTTGATCCCCTTTTTTAGAAGGCCTCTACGATGGCATTAGTTGGATAAGGTGACATGAAATAGGAATATACTATTGTTTTATTATGTTAATGATCCTAGAAATAGTGATTCTAAACTCTCTATGTGATGATTCAATTTTTGTGAATTGATTGATGTGGAGTATATAGCTTCTATATTTCAATAATATTTGATAGTGTGAGAGTGAGCAATTATTTGTTTGCAATAGAATAGAGTTGTGGATGCATTGATCCTATTGGTCTTAGATTGGTGGAATAGAATGTATCCAGTTTCTATTGAGAATATTTCAGGGCTTGAATGTGTTGAGAAAGTATTGTTTTCAATAATACTTTATTTAATTATTAAGGGAAGATTATTAAGAACAAAATTATATCTCTTTATGATGATTTTGATGCTCACAAATACCCAAATTTTTTATTCCAATGATTTTGCTTTAATTATATTTCAAGAAATTTATATTCTTTATATTTTTATTTATGGAGAAATATTAAAGTATTTATTCCATGTGGAATATTAAAAAAAGTGTTAAGAAATCATTTTAGCGTGTTCTGGAAATACTATTAATGCTCTACATGTTCGGAAATTACTTTTAGTGTGTTCCAGAAACACTGTTCATACCCAATCTTGAGGAGTGTAGCATAAGGATGAAAACTATCGCTTATGTTTAGAATATTAGAAAAGTAAGGTTAAGCAACCAGATGTTATTAGGAATATATGAAAGAATAATCCCTCATTTGGAAGGAACCTTATGTTTTGGAATATCAGGAAAGTATGAAAGAAGAATCCTACGTTAGAATGTAACGTCATGTTTATTTCTCAAAAGTATGGTTCACCAACCTTAATTTAGTGAACAACAGTACATTTGAAAAGTATGGATCATGAACGTTATGTTCTGAATTTAAGAAAAGTATAGATTATATACCGTACATTTGAGAGTTTATGAGAAAAGTATGGATGATCAAACTTACATTTTAGATCAACCTTATGTTGTGAACCTTACGTTCAATGAATGTATGATTTGAAGTTCAACCCTATGTTTGACGTCGGAAATTTAAATTATGATTTTATTGAGAAACGATATTTGTGTAGATTATTAGGCTGATTTCATGCCAGATTAAAATCCCAAATATAAAGCGCGTCTTTGACTGATTCAAATACGTTTATTTATGACTGAAATAATCGATTTAAGAGGAGCTTTTCATACTGAATTTTCATGGGAGTTACGACTGCACAGTTATTCAAACTTTTGAATATTGTGATTCTAAAGGATTCTTTTGCTGATCTAAATTTAAAAGGAGAATAATCATCTTTATTCTATATATAACTCTATTATTTATATAGGGTAAAATAATCTAAATGAAAAATATATGTCAAGCTCTTGAGTTTTTCACTACTACAAATTACAGAGACAATCAAGACTTATAGATCTGTTGTTACGAAGAATGACAAAGCTATATTTTCTGAAGAAGAATAAAAACAAGTGAAGATTAACAGATTATATATCGAATATATTTTGTGAATCAACTATTGTTAAAGTTACGAATTATATTTCAAGATCTACTACAACTGAATCGACTCATATCTACTTCTACTTGAAGATCATTCTTTCTCAAGATGATGATCCATCGACTATCAGTTGAATGTTGTTGTAATTATGAGGAACAACTGGAAAGTATTTAAAGATCAAATACTCTTTTATTTCGAGTAATCAGATTCTTTATACTATGTTGTGTATTCTATTCTATGTATGAACCAAAAGGATCTGTTTTGGCCTTAGCTTGTAAAGGTGTCAACTGCCTACACTCAGTTGTGGAATGGTCTGTTGATAAGAGGACCACATAGATAAAATCACCAAGCTCATGGAGTAGTGTGTTGGTGGAGTGGACTAGGGGACTTATGATCCCCAAAACACTATACATCATGCATCCTTTTCTATTTATTTTTCGCTACTTAATATTTTTGATAAAGTTTAAAGAACAGATCATGGTCTAGCAAAGAAATTGTAAAAGACATAATTCACCCCACCTATTGTGTATATTTGGTATAACACAATCCAACAATTGGTATCAGAGGATAAGATTTTGATAAAGATATAACAAGATGAAATTTTATGGATTATACATCAGCAAAATGGATGATACATGATAGGGTATGTCAGTGGTTCGAGCTCCTTACTTCAACAGTGAGAATTATGGATGCTGGAAATTAAGGATGATCATTTATTAAAAAGAACCTTGGATAGAGAGTCTACTCGAAAATTCTAACTCCCTATGTGATTACAGAGAAACCCGAATCATGGAGTGCTGATAAAGAATCAGAGTGAGACACAAAATTGAATGTTATGAATGCTATCATCTGTGGTCTTTGACTATATGAATTCAATAGATCATCTCAGTGCCCAATGGATTATGAAATGTGGAAAACAATTGCAGTTGATTATGAAGGAACTGACGATGTCAGACAGATGAATTTTTCTACTGCTAAACTAAAATTTTATAAATTTAGGATTTTTAATGGAGAAAGAATCATCCAAATGAATTGAAGGTTGACAAATATTGTCAACAATATCACTTCCTTGGGAGATACAATAAAACAAGTTGATCAATCCCTGAACATTATAAGAGTAGTACTACTGATATGGAATTGAACTTTTCCTGCTATCGAACAATCATCTCCTATCAAAGATTTAACAATGAGAGAGTTAATTAGAACTCTTATGATGTATGAGGCTGAGATGCAGGATGAAGTAAATGGGCATAATATTCTTATCATGAAAAAAGATACTACTTTGAAAGTAACATCTCAAAATAAAAACAGAAAGTTTAAGAAGAATTAAATGATAGTAAAATCAGAAAGTTTTAATTCATCCAATTCAGATATAGAACTGGATCAGCTAGCTAAAATATTCAGTAAGTTTTATCAAAAGAAGAAAGGTTTTATGAAGTCTTTTAAAAAGGATGAAAAGGAAGTTAGTTGCTATGAATTAAAAAAAAATGGGTTATATCAGACCTGACTGTCCTCAATTAAAGGAAGACAAGAAGGAGAAATTATTCAAGATAAATGACTATGAGTAGAAATAAAAGAAAGCAATGAAAGCTACTTGGAGTGTATATGAAGACTCCAAAATCTCATTAAAGCCTAACTCAGAAAAAGAAGTATTAAATCTAAAAGCCAATATGTTCTTTATGGCAGAAAATGATGAGGTAAAATCTTATTACTCATCTGACTATAATTCAACCTTCTCAAATAATAAACTCATAGCTTACTGTAATATGATTGAAAAGGAATATGATTCTTTATTCAAGAAACAAAAATCATTAAAGAATATTCATAATGTTTTTTAGGAGAGAGAGATACTCTGCTAAAGCAATATCAAAAATTACTGGAAAAATATAACTTAATTAACACTACCTATACAGATCATGAATATGAAATAAAAACAATACAAACTAAAGTAGAAACTTACAATAGTGCATCTCTTATTTTTATAAAAGGATAAAATACACTAAATGAAATACTTGGAAATAATGTGATTAAAAAGGAAAGATATGGAATAGGAACTAATGGTGAAAAACCTAAACTATATAAAAATTACATTGTTTGTAATACTAGAAAAGTATTTTGTAATTATTGTGGAATAAGAGGAAACATATATAAAAACTGTTATTTAAGGAAACTGAAAATAAGTGGGATTAAGAAAGCCTTTGTTTCAAGTAGTTTATATGATTATATTGACTTCCAAATCTTTTTTTTTAATTTTCTGATGGACGGTTTGAGGGTAGCCAGTTCCCATGAAACCGGTTTAAGGGTATCTGGTACCCGAAACACTTCAAATCCACATCACAACAGCAGGAAATTCAAAATTCAAATGAAATACTTAAAAAATTCTAAAAACACCACCTTCAACGCCTTGAGCCACACACCACCTCGGGCTTTGTCAAATTACATGATCACCTCGGTCCGCACACCTCAAGAAGCATGGTGAAACCAACCACTCATCCACTCATTGGATCACCACGTGCCACCATGCTGTGTGGGACCATCGTCAGAGCCACTCTTCACTTCACCTCGACATTGCCGGAATCGAACTGGAACACTCTTTACTTCACCTCAACGTCGACTCTTCACATGCCACGGAAAGGCTCAACATCAAACCAAACTGCATCAAACCAAACCCTTGTTTAAATTCTATTTCAGGAAGCAAGTCACAAAATCCAAACCGAAATATAGTACATGAATAGTGGTTGATTTAGTAATATGAGTGGAAACTCATGAAATTTCATAACTCTATCTCAAAAATATGGAGTTCTAGTCACATTTGGTGATAATGCCAAAGGCAAGATTATTAGCATTGGAACAGTTGGAGATCTAGAATCTGTCTCAATAAATAAAGTACCATATGTACAAGGATTGAAACAAAACATTATAAGTATCTCCAAACTCTATGATGATGGTTATATTGTTGATTTTTCTAACAATTGTTGTTATGTTTTCAAAGAGAAATTGCCTAAATTTAGAGCACCCAGAACTGATAATGTTTATACTTTGGGCTTAAATTTATTTTGTAAAGAAAAAATAAAATGCTTAACTTCTAAGATAAATGAATCATGGATCTAGAATATGAGACTTGGACATTGTAATATTCATGCTTTACTTAAGTTATCTAAGAAACAATTAGTTTCTGATTTTCCTAGTCTCAAATTTGAAAGTGATAGATTTTGTAATGCATGTTAACTTAGAAAATAGAACAAATCATCCTTCAAATATGTTAACAAAATTGCTACATCTAAACCTCTAGAACATATCCATATGGATCTGTTTGGAAATTCAAGGATAGCATGCTTTGTTGGTAAATTATAAGTGTATGATTTAGTTGATTACTATTCTAGATTTACTTGGATTTATTTTTTAAAATATAAAAAAGATGTTTTTAATATATTTGATTTTTTTTTTCAAATTTGTTCAAAATGAAAAAGGTTTTAAAATAATTTCATTAAGAAGTGATCATAGTGGAGAATTTTAGAGTCTATAATTTAATTCCTTTTGCTCAAATATGGTTATTAAATACACCTTCTCTGCACCAAGAACACCTCAAGAAAATGGAATTGTTGAAAGAAGAAATTGGAATATTCAGGAAATGGATAAGACTATGCTAAATGAATATAGTCTTCCTACCTATTTCTGGGTAGAAGCAATAAGCACAACCTATTATATAATGAATAGAGTTTTAATAAGACCAATTTTTAAAAAGACACCCTATAAACTCTAGAATAACAGAAAACCAAAAGTAAATAACTTTAATGTTTTTGGATGCATGGTTTACACCTTATACACCATGTAAAATCTTTGTAAGTTTGATCCAAAATTTGATAAAGTCATTTTCTTAGGATATTCTTCTACTTCCAAATATTATAGTGTATTTAATAAAAAGTCAGGGCTTTTGAAGAATCAGTTTATGTGAAATTTGATGAATATGATCACTTTGAGAAAAGGAAAGACAAAATAAATGAATCTGACTCTAATGATAACATGAGACTTGAAAATTTGAAAGATGATTTTGAAAAAGATATAAATAGAATTCAGTCCAGTTCAGAAGGACATGACATTGAAGAGTGTAACACTATACTACCTAGACAGTCTAAAACCCTAAAGAATCACACATTAGAAACTGTATTAGGAGACCTAGACACTGAAAAAAACAAGAATAAATGTAGGAAATATTGTTTAATTCTATGCCTTTCTATCCCAATTAGAACCTAATACATTAGAAGAATCCTTAGTTGATGAAATATAGATGATAGAAATAAAAGAAAAACAAAACCATCTCAAAAGAAATAAAGTTTAGAATTTATTTGAAATACCTCATAACTATACAATAATAGGAAGTAAATGGGTCTTCCTGAATAAAAAAGAGGATCAAGGAATAATAACTATAAATAAAGCAAGAATAGCAGCTAAGGGATATAATCAGGAAGAATGTATAGACTATGATGAGACCTTTGCACCTGCAGCTATATTAGAAGCTATTATTATACTTTTAGCCTATGCATCTCATATGAACTTTCTATTATTTCATATGGATGTTAAATCTGTCTTTTTAAATGATTACATATTAGAGAAGTTTATGTTGAGAAACCTCTTGGTTTTGAAAATTCTGAAAAACTAAATTCTATTTTTAAAATTACTAAAGCTGTTTATGGCCTTAAACAAGCACCTAGAGATTGGTATGAAAGATTATACTCTTTTCTTTAAAAAAATGATTTTACCATTGTGATGACAGATCCAACATTATTTAAAAAAACGGTTAACTCTAATATTTTATTGGTTCAAATTTATGTTGATGATGTAATTTTTGGTTCAACAAACAAAAAACTTTGTCCTAAATTTTCAAATTTAATGAAAAAATAGTTTGAAATGAGTATGATGGGAGAATTAAATTTTCTTAGGACTTCAAATTTATCAAAAATATTTTATAAATTTTTTAAATCAATGAAAATACATTACTAATTTACTGAAGAAATGTGGACTTGAAAACAATAAGACATATTCAACACCTATGTGTACTAGTATAACACTTGATTTGGATGAAACAGGAAAATCAATTGACAACAAGTTATATAGAGGTATGATTGGTTTTTTATTATATCTTAGTGATAGCAGGCCTGATATAATGTACTCAGTATGTCTTTGTGCTATATTTCAATCTAATCCTAAAAAATCTGACCTATGTGCGGTCAAAAGAATTTTTAGATATTTAAAGGGAACTATTTTTCAATCTCTTATCTATCCTAAAACTTCTGATTTTAATTTAATTTCATATTCAGATGCTCACATGGGAAGCTGTAGATTAGATAGAAAAAGAACCTCAGGTACTTGTTACTTTTTAAGAAAATCCTTATTTTCATGGTCTAGTAAGAAATGACACTCAGTTTCCCTGTCAACAGCTGAAGAAGAATATGTATCTGCAGGTAGTTGTTGTGAACACGTTTTGTGGATGAAAAATAATCTTATGGACTTTGGACTAAATTTTAATAATACACCTATTTTATGTGATAATACAAGTGCTATAAATATTTCAGAAAACCTTATTAATCATTCTAGGACTAAGAATATTGATATCAGACATCACTTTCTAAGATATCATGTTCTTAAAAAAGATATATTCTTAGAATTTGTAAGCACTAATATTAAATTAGCTGTTATTTTTATTAAACCAATTCCCTATGAAAGGTTTTATTTTTTTAAGGGAGATCTAGGTTTTTTTTATTTTTAAATAATTTTTTTAATTATTCTTATTTTATCTCTTTTTTATTTTTAAATGTTTTTAATAAATTAATTTTTTTGTTATGGTTTTAATCTTTTGCCACATAATTTTTTGCTTTTAAATAATGTAATAATTACTATGAGCGTAATGACATGGGAATCAAGGATGTCAAAAACCATTTCCAATTCCAAATCCATTCATTTTTTAAAAACCCTTCAAAACCTCGAAAAAATTTATGGAGACTATACAGAGTTTCTATTTGATGTAGAACTTCATCACTGTTTAAAATAAATTTAGATCAATTTGGTAGAAGAAGAAGACTCAATAATAGCTAAGATCGAGGAAATATATTTTTCGAAATCATCTATAGAAATAGCTAAAATTCTTAACTTCCCTCGTGAGGGAGTTTTCCATTTTGATTTAAAGAATATTAGTGATAATGTGTATAAGTCTGAGGACATTATGTCTTTTATGTTTGGCTCTACAAATATAAGGAATATGTTTGTGAAAGATGTAGAGCCTGACCATTATATTTTAGTTAAATTCATGAAAATAGGTATTGCACCCAGAATGTCAGAGATGGAGAAATTTTTTTACCCTGATATATACATAATGTTTATTTTTATGAGTGTTATTAAGTTTAATTTTCTAAAATTTATGGTCAAATATCTCAATTATTGTTTCCAACCAGAAGTAAGGATGAACTTCTATCCTTTTGGAAGGTTCATTTCAAATATTTTATTTAAGAATGATATGGTATGGCTAGTGGATGTCCAACTAAGATGTCAATATAGCAACAGTTTCAATTTAGGAATGCTGAGAAATATTGGGTTCCAATGGAGAACAATAAAAGGAAAACTTATGATCGTTGGAGCATAAGAAGAACAAGAGAGTTATTGGGAGATACATGAAAAATCAAAGGAAGGAGTAGCTAAGTCAAGAAATAGTGGAGTATCAAGGAAAATACAGTTTAAATATGTTGATCCATCTGTAGATGAAGAAATTCAAGATAGATTTCAGAGGAAAAACCATAGAGTTACTGAAGCTAGAGAGAAGCCTACTCACACAAATGTAGATAAGACTGAACCTATTCTAAGTTATAGATTTCTTGGAGAATTTAAAGTATAAGACATAGAAAACCCAACTGTTTCTCATATTGAGGTGACTCCTTATTTAGAACATGAAATTGTGCCTCAAGAAAAAGTAGTGGTAGAAGTAGAAGTAGAGGCATAGGCTGCACCTGGAACTGATCTTCAAAATGAAGTTGATCAAGAGGAACTAGTTTTAGAGGAACTGTCTTGGAAGGGATCAATGAAGAAGATTATTAGGAGGAGAAAGAACAAGATCATATGGATCAATAAGAGAAACCTTCTAAGATTCATACTGAAGTTATTAATGATAATTTTTTTTGTGTATGATTCCCTTCATGACTCTGAGGATAAATCTGTAGAAAAGCAAGTATAGAGGAATTCTGAAGAGAAGTCATATGCTGAAACTCCACCTTTGGCACTAATAAATCCAATGGAAGCTCAAACTAAGAATCAAGCACAAGGTGCCTATAATTATAATAATGATCATGTGGAGGAGTTTATTATAAAGTTTAATAAATTTCAAGGTGAAAATGTATCTTTGTGAAGTGCATCAGAAAAGGAGAGGCAAAAGTTTCATAACCCAAAACGCCAGTTCTGTTTTTAAGCTAGAAGTATAAAATTTAAAGAAGAAAAAGTTTTCTAAAGTTGCAAATCTAATGTCTAAAATGGGGATGAATTCTGATTTACTAGTGTCTAAATCTTTCAGGGAGCGACAATTCGCAACTATCAGAAACAGTGAATCTAGTACATCAAGTACTTCACCTAATCTGATCAGACGATTTCAAGACATTACATCAGCTATGAGCAATATGAATGACAAATTTCGAGACCTTCATTGAGATAGTTCTCCTTTATTTGTATTGTTGGACAATAAAATGTTTTGTAGACCAGTTGACTTCTAACGAAACTAGAATTAGAACTTTGATGAATTATTTCACTGATATGTTAACTCTTTTTATGGAGAAGGAAGAGAGGCTACATAGGTTCATTAGAGTCAATTTGATTGAATACATTCATCTAGCTCAGAAAGGAAGAGATCTCATAGTCCAGTTAGGCAATAGACTAATGAAAAGGATTAGACTACAGTTGTCAGAGATCAAGTATGTCATTCAAAAGCACTAAAACCTGTTTCCCAAATCCTTTTTTATCCCAACAATGATTCTTATTGACTTTACTATACTTGTAATTATATTTTCAATAAAATATATTTTCATCCCATGTGTTTCTTTTAGTAAATTTTTTACTATCCTATCTCTACTATAATACAAGTAATCTGGATTCAGATATTTATAAATAGTTTATCATAGCATTTACTTAAGTTCGGTGTCACATTAAAATGTGTTATATTTCTTATTTTATCATTATTTTTTATATCAACAAAAGGGGGAGAAATGTGGATAAACAGAAAATTTTTAATTAAAAACTTTTAAATATTTTATTAAGATATTGTTTTTGGAGAAATATGGATTAACACAAAATTATTTATTTAAAAAGGACAAGATATTATTTTACTTTATAAAGGGGGAGAAAAATTAAGAAATAATTTTGTTAAAATTCAATATTTTTTTATCTTTGAAAAATTATAAACTATATTCAATTAACTTTGTAGGTTAATTTAATTTTTTATTTCATGGGTTTCGTGATCATCAAAAAGGGGGAGATTGTTGAGAAAGTATTAGCTTCAATAATACTTTATTTTATTACTAAGTGTAGATTGTTGAGAACAATACTCTATATCTTTATGATGATTTTGATGCTAAAAATACCCATATTTGTTATTCAGAAAATTTTTCTTCAAGTATATTTCAAGAAATTTTTAACAACCCTTCTTTTATTACAAACCTAAACATGATTTATTACATAAACTATTATCTTGATAAAACATGGAAGATCGAGAGGTCTAGTGTCTCTGGGGCTTAGGATCATTACATAACAACTTAAAACATGAAATAAAACATCTTTATTGAAAACTTTCTTTTAATGACCACTACATTCCCTCGTACTTAGCATTTCATGGGATAACCTGAGGACATGCATAAGAAAATGTGTGAGCTATAAATCCTAGTAAGGGAATAAACATGGAATACATGAGGAGTACAATACATGTTAGACAATAGGAATATCAATATATCACAAGAGAAACATGAACATAAAGGCATGATAAATCATGATAATCATAACATGGAAATGTGGCAACAACACTTAACATGGAATTTTCATGAGCCAAGGCTCATTGCACATAGTGCATGAGTAAATTCTCAATGCACATGAAGCACGAGTAAACCCTCATTGCACTTGAATTAGCATGAGTCAACACTCATTAAACATGACGTATCATGATACTATACTTTACCCAATCCATTAGAGCGTTATAAGGGCGCACCCTTCTTAAACATTTCATTTCATGCATAAGTGTGCCATATGGATCATAAAACATGGATTCATTAAACATAATCATTTATCAAATGACAAAGGAATGTGGAATTCATACATGAAACTTTATAATCAATAAGTAAATGTGCATAAAGTTGAATACCCTTGATGGAGAAATGGGCATGGTATTCACTACACAAAGGCATTAGCTTAGAAAATCGGTGCGATTTCAGCAGCGTAACGACGTGACATAAGAATTCATAAAGACTATTGATGAGATAGAAAGGGGTTCCTAATCATATTTACATGTAATGGACAGTAAGGAGGTCATATAGATACATTTACCAACAATTGTAATGGAATATAGATTCATGATACAAAAGTATTGCTTGAATGTAAATGAGGAGAGAGAAGTTCATTTCGGAATTTCGGCATAGTAATAGGTGTACATGAGAGGAATTTGATGAGAGAGAAAGGGGTATCCCATCATTCAAACATAAAGAGGTAATTATGTGGGAGGTTTTAAACCATACCCCAACCTTCATAATTGAAATTAAAAGGGCAAAACAACTTAAAGAAAATTGGGCAAAATTGAGAAAGGAAGAAAAACCCTTACTTGGAAGTTTGTTTCCAAGGTTTGAGAGAGGCTTGAGAGAGGATTCTTGGGATCTTGGGTCACCTTGGGAGGATTCTAGAGAGAGTAGGGCAGAGGTTGGACGAACTAAAAAGGCTTTTAGTGAGGAGGAAGTGGGAGCTTGGTTGGGTTTATATAGTAAAGGTGAGTGAATTCTTTATTATTTAGGTTTGGGACCCCTTACATTAAACTAATCCAAACCACAAATAATCTCATGGTTTTTTCCCATGGTTATTTGAAAAGGGAAGAGGAATTTTTTTTTATAAGTCCAAATTCTAAACTTCTTAAAATAAAGGGTTTTCTTATGTGGAGGTGAGTCACACTCCCATGGAAAATAATTTAAAAAGACAAGATGTTTAGTAAGTCTTGAGGGGTCCATTAATGCTTTGAGAAGTAAGTAAAACAAACCCAAAATCACATTATTTTAATGGTATAACATATATTGGCCGAATACAAAGCTTATAGTATTTTTTACATCACTATTGTGTCATTATGATGTCATAAAACACATTATATATTTAAAAGGTATTTAATTTTTACCCAAAAATATGACTGTCTCAGAAAATTATTAAAAATTCACCGTTGGGTAATTTTGACATCCTGATTCTAGAAAAATAATTTATTTTATTTAAATAATTTTTTAAATATGTTAATTTTCACTTTTAAAATAAAAACACACATTTATCGAAAATTCAAGGTTTTGACAGAAATGGCTTTCAAACCTTAAAAAAATTATAATTGAATTCATAAAATTATATGATCATTTATATATAATAAAATTAATTTAATAATAATAATAATAATTTATTAAAATATTATTTAATAAAAAATACGTTAATTTAATAAAATATATTTCTTAATTAAATAATAACTAAAAACACTACTTGTACTTTAAAAACTATTTACAATGTATAAATAATAAAAAGAAAGTACACTAATTATTATATACAAAAATAATATACATGAACATAGTTCTAGTGATTTGTTACAAAACCCCTTAAAACAGCCGCATAAGGCTTAAGGGTAAGGTGTGCGATGGTGACAGACTCTTGGGGTGGCTCACATAACATCACTCGAGTGGTAATCTCTATCAACTTCCACTTTTCCCATAAACGGTCCTGTTCGATCTTGACATGATGAAGCTCATCATGGGATTTGTCAAGAGCGATGCCCAAAGACGCCACATCTTTTCTGAGCTCTGCCAAATGGGATTTGCATGGAGAAATTCTACTAGATGAGGCCATCACTTCTTTTGTATGGGTAAATTAGACTTGTTAAAGCCCTATATTTATACTAATCATGTGATCACTATTCAACGTCTATATTAGCAACTGTCAAAATTATCAACATAAAACCAAATAGGTTGACATTTTTTATAAAAATTTTATATAAAGAGACATTTAATTATATCAAGTGGGATTTCCATTAAGGAAACTTTGGGTCATTACAATATTCCCCCCTTAAGAAATTTTTCCCTCGAAATTTCCTTTTCCCACACTAAAGCAGATGTGGGTAACTCAACTTCATCATTTCCTCTGATTGCCAAGTCAATTCTTCAATATTTTGGTTTCACCACAACACCTTGACGAGGGGCATTATCATATTTTGTAGAACTTTTTCTCTACGATCTAAGATCTTTACTGGTTCCTCCTCATAAGAAAGATCATCCTCCAACGGTACCACCTCATAGGAGAGTACATGTGAAGTGTCTGGTATGTACTTTCTTAAGAGGGATACATGAAAGAAATCATCTACTTTGGCCATGGTAGGTGGAAGTGCTAGTCGATAGGCCACAACCTCGACACGATCAAGAATCTCGAAGGGGCTGATATACCTTGGACTGAACTTCCTTTTCTTTCTAAACCTCATGACCTTCTTCCATGGAGATATGCATAGAAAAACCATGTCTCCAACTTTAAACTCAAGGTCTCATCGAAGGTTATCTTCATAACTCTTTTGTCGACTCTAGGATGCCTTGATATGCTGTTGAATGGTTTTCACCTTATCCACCATTTCATCGACCATTTCTGGTCCAACCAGCTTACGTTCAACGACCTCATCCCAACATGTCGGTGCTCTACAACTTTTCCCATATAGGGCTTCATATAGTGCCATTTTGATGCTTGAGTGGAACTATTATTATAAGATAACTCAACCAGAAGAAGATGTTGTTCCCATTATCCTTTAAATTCCATTGAGCATGCTCTCAACATGTCCTCAAGTGTTTGGATTGTCTGCTCGGATTGGCCATCAGTTTGAGGATGGAAGGCCGTACTGAAGTTCAGTTCAGTATCAAGAGCATGTTAAAGACTCTTCCAAAACATAGAGGTGAATCCCGTATATCAGTCAGACACAATAGATAGTGGTACTCCATGCAGCCTTACCACTTCCCTGATATATATCTATGCCAGTTTATCCAATAAGAAATCCTCCCGAATAGCAATGAAGTGTGCAGTCTTGGTAAGACGTTCCACCACAACCCAGATTGCATTGTTGCCTTTGGATATCCTCAGAAGTCCAGTGACAATGTCCATGGTGATGTTCTCCCATTTCCATTCTGGTATGGGCAGTGGTTGCATCATCCCCTTAGACTTCTTCATCTCTGCATTCACTTGCTGGAACACCAGGAACATTGATGTATATGCAGTGATCTCAATCTTCATATTATCCCACCAAAAATTTTCTCTGAGATCTCGATACATCTTTGTGCTCCTTGGGTGAATAGAGAAAGTTGAACTATGTGCATCATCCAAAAGTTCCTTCTTCAGCTCCGGACATGATGGAACACATAGTATTTTCCCAAATCGGGCAGTTCCTTCTTCATTAACATTAAACTATAAGGATTTCCCTTTTTCTATAGCGTACACTTTTTCTTTAATTCCCACATCATCCTTTTGAGCATCCTTTAACCTTTCCAAAAGAGACAATTGATCAATCATTTTTGAAATGATTGATGATTTTCCCTTCTTTATGATTCCAATGTCCATCTTTATCAAGTCTAAGAATATTGGATCCTTCTCAATTCTCATCATTGATAGAATCACTGGGTCCTTTCTACTTTGGTTATCTGCCACCTTGTTCGTTTTCCTAGGGTGGTAATGTATTGAACATTCATAATCTTTGATGAGCTCAATCCATCTTCTCTAGAGCATATTAAGCTCTTTCTGTGTGAATATATATTTAAGACTCTTGTGGTAAGTATATATCTCACATTTCTCCCAATAGAGATAATGCTACCAGATTTTCAAGGAAAAGATCACCGCAACCAACTCCAGATCATGCATTGGATAATTTATCTCTTAGATTTTCAATTTCCTTGAGGCATTGGATATCACTTTATCATTCTGCATTAGCACACAACCTAATCCCTTCTTCGAAGCATCCCTGAATACCACAAAAGGTTCCCAACTTGTGGGTAAAGTGATCACGGGCGCAATGATAAGCCACCTTTCAACTCCTTGAAGATTTCTTCACATTCATCACTCCAAGAAAACTTTACTCCCTTTTGATTTAGCTTGGTAAGAGGGTTGGACAATCATGTGAAATTTCTCACAAATCGTCGATAATATCCAGCTAACCCCAAGAAGCTACAGATATCTGTTACCAATGTTGGCTTCAATCGTCCCTCAATTGCATCTATTTTGGAGGGATCCATAGATATCCCATTGCTTGTGATGATATAGACCAAGAATAAGACCTCCTTCAACCATAACTCACACTTTATGTACTTTTCATAGAGCTTCTCCTTGCACAATGTATCTAGTACAGTTCTTAAATGATCCTCACGATCCTCCTTGGTTTTGGAGTATATTATAATATCATCTATAAAGACGACCAAAAATTTGTCGACGTAATCTCTAAAGACTCTATTCATCAAGTCCATGAATATTTCTAGAGAATTAGTGTGTCCTAAAGGCATTACTATGAATTCATAGTGCCTGTATCTTGTGTGAAAAGCAGTCTTGGGGATATCTTCCTTTTTCACCCTTACTTGATAATATCCCGACAGAAAGTCCACCTTAGAGATGTATTGTTCTCCACGCATCTGATCGAACAAGTCGTCAATTAGTGGGATAGGATACTTGTTCTTTATCATGATTTTTTTGAGCTCACAATAATCGATGCAAAGGTGCATTGACCCATCCTTCTTCTTGACGAAGAGGACTGGTGCACCCCATGGTGAAGCACTTGGGCATATAAACCCTTTATCCAGATTCTCCTATAGTTTTTTCTTTAGTTCTTTAATCTCCATGAAAACCATTCTATATGGTGTCTTGGATATTGTTAGAGCCCCTGGTATAAGTTCAATTGAGAATTCAACATCTCTTCTAGGAGGAAGACCAGTCAGTTCCTTGGAAAACACTTCAGCGAATTCCCTCACAAAAGGAATTTCTTCAAGGATAGTTTTTTACTTGGACTCAATCATTTGAGCCAGATACGCATGGTCATAGGGCAATAATATTTATGCTTGAGAGGATGGAGCTAAAATAGATCCATCTTCTTCCTTACACTTGTAAATAATCAGGGGTTGATTCTCCAAATGGAGTGTGATTTCCCTTTCCTGATAATTTATGTTGGCTCTATATAAGGAAATCCAATCCATGCCATGAATTTCATAAAATTCCACCAGAGGGAGTATGACGAGGTTCGTTGGGAAATTCAATCCAAAGATTATAACAGGGGAGGACTGATTTTTATGGGATGCAATGATTGCCCCATTTTCCATACTCACTGACATCTTCACTTCCATGATTTGTGGTGCTGCTAGGATTGTTCTACTAAACTTTCGAGATATAAAATAATGCGTAGAACCTGAATCAAAAAGTATGTTCACTATTATTGAATGAATAACTAGCGTACTTATCACCACTTCGTTATTAGGTTTCACTTCGGCAGAAGTGATGGAAAAAGCTCTTCCATGATGCCTAGAAGGTTGTTGGTTGCCTCAAAAAACCCTTGGATTAGGGCACATATTTTCAAAATGCCCTGGTTCATTGCAGTTGTAGCAATGAACAACACATTGAGGTTAGAATGGAGCATTCCCCTCTTATGTCATAGTTGGGGGTCTTTCTTACCGATAGTCAACAGCTGGGTGACCTTCTCATCCACACCTAAAGCATTTCCTCATCCCCTTAAGGCAATTTCAAAGGTGCTCCTTTCCACACTATTGGAAAGTGGGGTGTTGGATCTTCTTAGCACTATTGGATTTATCCATCGTACTGCCAGCATTGAAGTCCACCTTACACTACTTGTCCCCATGATACACATGTGATTCCCCGATCTCTATTTGGACCTTGAGGTCACACCAGACAATTTCCTCATAGCTGTCGAAGTCACAGAATTCTAACGTTTTCCATAGGCTAGGCTTTAGCCCACCAAAGAAGCAGTCAACTTTGCATTCAGTGGTAACGACAAAGCCGAAAGTGCATCTTTCAATCATTGTGATGTTTTCCTCATACGTTCCAACAAATTCTTCGTCTTTTTTATTCTAGAGGGAAAGGAAACCCATTTCCATCTTAATCCGGAGGGTGCGTGGAAAATATTTATCGAAAAACATATTCTGGAAATCCTTCCATTCCAATGCCTCGATCTCCTCCTCAGGCTTCATATTTTTGATCAACATCCACCATTGATCAGTTTCACCCTCCATACGATAAGCCGCCAGGATAACCATCTCTTGTTCAGAACATTGATGGATGTAGAAGATATTTTCAATTGATTTGATCCATTGTTCAGTGATCGTGGGATCGAATGATCCACTAAAAGTAGGAGGCCTTTGTCTCATGAAGCTCTCAATAGTGACTTGTTCTTTCGTAGGGGGGTTGAATGTTCCTCTTGACCCGTGTTTCTATTCAAATCTTGAGTTAGCTAAGAGAGAAGCATGACAAAGTTCGCGATTCCTACTCCCACTGGATTGGGCATCTCATTAGTACAGTCATCACACTAATCTTCACATTGGTTTTTAGCCTGAGTCCTCCTATTATCGGCCATTGACTGCAATAAAAGGAAAGTTAGGAGTAACACATAAAGGGTAATTCAAAGACAAAAGATGATGACATATAAATTAAATTTTATTTCCTTAACTTATAAATCTATAGGCTTTAATCTAGGCTTTTCGTGATCTAATTTCTAATATATATTCTTACGGGTTTTTTTATTCCCTTAATAAGGGTTCATACTAAGCTTGTGAATTTACCAAAGAATATCCCCTTGGAGTGTCATAACCAAGAGTGCAACAATGCCCATTGTCGTGCACCAGTTCCCATTCGAGTCTAGCTCAAAGCGGTGTTTTCAGGTTTAACCCCTAGGATACATCTGTGTCAGAGCCGCCTCTACCTGCTCGTATCCAAAGTGGGATGTATTTGATTGATAAACCACTTACTCAATACTCACCAAAACATTGGTACGTTTTTATTTTACTTAGTATTGTATCTAAGGCTTTACTAGGGTTTTCTAATCCTAATCCCAAAAATAACTAAACATATCCTCTGATACCAACTATGACAACCCTGCTTTTATTACAAACATAAACATGATTTATTATATAAACTATTCACTTGATACAACATGAATATCGAGAGTTCTAGTTTCTCTGGAGATTAGGATCATTACATAACAACTTAAAACACTAAATACAACATCTTCATTGAAAACTTCTTTTACATGACCACTATATTCCCTCATACTTAGCATTGCATGGGATAACCTGAGGACATGCATAAGAAAAGGGGTGAGCTATAAAGCCTAGTAAGGGAATAAATATGGAATACATGAGGATTAAAATACATGTTAGACTATAGGCATATCAATAGAGCATAATATAAACATGAACATAAAGGCATGATAAAGCATGATAATCATAACATGGAAATGAGGCAACAACACTTAACATGGAATTAGCATGAGCCAAGGCTCACTGCACATGGAGAATGAGTAAATTATCATTGCACATGAAGCACAAGTAAAACCTCATTGAACTTGAATTAGCATGAGTCAACACTCATTTCACATGATGTATCATGATACTATACTTTACCCAATTCATTGGAGCGCTATAAGGGTGCACCCTTCTTAAAAATTTCATTTCATGCATAAGTGTGCCACATGGATTATAAAACATGGATTCCTTAAACTTAATCATTTATTACACGATAAAGGAATGTGGAATTAATACATAAAACATTATAATCAATAAGTAAATGTGCATAAAGGTGAATACCCTTTATAAATAAATGGTCATGGTATTCACTACACAAAGGCATTGGCTTAGAAAATCGGTGCGATTTCGGCAGCGTAACGGCGTGATATAAGAATTCATAAAAATGGTTGATGAGAGAAAAAGGGTTTCCTCATCATATTTACATGTAATGGACAGTAATGAGGTTATATATATACATTTCCCAACAATGTTAATGGAATTTAGATTCATGATACAAAAGTATTTCTTGAATGTAAATGAGTAGAGAGAAGTTCCTTTCGGAATTTCGGCATAGTAACGGGTGTACATGGGAGGAATTTAATGAGAGAGAAAGGGGTCTCCCATCATTCAAACATAAAAAGGTCATTATGAGGGAGGTTTGAAACCATACGCCAACATTCATAATTTAAATTAAAAGGGAAAAACAACTTAAATAAAATTGGACAAAAATGAGAAAGGAAGAAAAAACCCTTACTTGGAAGTGTGCTTCCAAGGCTTGAGAGAGGCTTGAGAGAGGATTCTTGGGAACTTGGGGAACATTGGGAGGATTCTATAGAGAGTAGGGAAGAGGTTGGACGAACTCCAATGGCTTTGAGTGAGGAGGAAGTGAGAGCTTGGGTGGGTTTATATAGGAAAGGTGAGTGAATTTTTTATTATTTTGGTTTGGGACTCCTTACATTAAACTAATCCAAAACACAAATCATCTCATGGTTTTTTCCCATGGTTTTTAGAAATGGAAAGAGGAAAAAAAATATTTTATAAGGCCAAAGTCCGAACTTCTTAAAATAATGGGGTTTCTTATGTGGAGGTGAGTCACACACCCATGGAAAATAATTTAAAAAGACAAGATGTTTATTATGTCTTGAGGTGTCTATTAATGCTTTGAAAAGTAAGTAAAACAAACCTAAAATCACATTTTTTTAATTTTAAAACATATATTGGCCGAACATAAAGCTTATAGTATTTTATTACATCACTATTAGGTCATTATAATGTCATAAAACACATTATATATTTAAACGATATTTAATTTTTACCCAAAAAATTTGACTATCTCAGAAAGTTATGAAAAATTCACCGTTGGATTATTTCGACATCCAGATTCCAGAAATACCATTTATTTTATTTAAATAATTTTCTAAACATGTTAATTTTCACTTTTAAAATAAAAACGGACATTTATCGAAAATTCATGATTTTTGATAGAAATGGATTTCAAACCTTAATAAAAATAATAATTTCATTCATAAAATAATATGATCATTTATATATAATAAAATTAATTTAATAATAATAATAATAATATTTTATTATAATTTAATTTAATTCAAAAATATCTTAATTTAATAAAATATATTTCTTAATTAAATAATAACTAAAAACACTACTTGTACTTTAAAAACTATTTACAATGTATCAATAATGACTAGAAAGTATATTCATTATTATATACAAAAATAATGTAAAGGAACATAGTAATAGAGATTTGTTACATAACCCCTTAAAACAGTCACATAAGACCTAAGGGTAAGGTGTGCGATGGTGACATACTTTTGGGGTGGCTCAGATAACATATCTCGACTTTTTATTCTCTATCAACTTCCACTTTTCCTGTAGATGGTCCCATTAGAGCATGACATGATGAAGCTCATCTTGGTATTGTTCAAGAGAGAAGACGAAAGACGACACCTCTTTTCTGAGCTCCAACAAATGGGCTTTGTATGGAACCATTCTACTGGATGAGGCCATTGCTTCTTTTGTCTGAGTAAATTGGATTTGTTAAAGCCCTATATTTATACTAATCATGTGATCACTGTTCAATGGCTATATTAGAAAATGTAAAAATTCTTAACATAAAAACAAAGACGTTGACATTTTATATAAACATTTTACATAAAGAGAAATTTAATTATATCAAGTGGGATTTAAATTAATGAAACTTTGGGTCGTTACAAAATTTATATTCTTTATATTATTATTTCTCGATAAATATTAAAGTATTTAATCCGTATGGAATATTTGACAAAGCATTTGGAAATCGTTTTAGTCTATTCTGGAAATAATACTCATGCTCTACGTGTTCGGAAATTACTTTTAGTGTGTTCTGGAAGCATTGTTCATACCCTACGATGAGGAGCGCAACATAAGGATAAAAATTGTCGCTTACATTTGGAATATTAGAAAAGTACAGTTAAGTAACCATATTTTATCTGAAAATTATGAAAGAAGAATACTATATTTGGAAGGAACCTTAAGTTTGGAATATTAGAAATGTATGAAATAAGAATCCATTGTTAGTATGTAATGTCCTGTTTTTTATCAAATGTATGGTTAATCAACCATATTTTTGTGAACAACCATACGTTTGATTGAAAATTATGGATCATGAACATTATGTTCTGAAGCTGATGAAAGTATGGATAATATATCATACATTTGAGAGTTGAATAGAATATTATGGACGATCAACCTTACATTTTAGATCAACCTTACGTTGTGAACCTTATATTCAAATAATGTATGCTATGAAGTTCAACCCTACATTTGATGTCAGAAATTTAAATTACGATTTTATTAAGCAATGGTATTTGTGCATATTATTAGACTGATTTCAATCCAGATTAAAAGCCTGAATCTAAAGAGCATCTTTGAATGATTAAAATTAGTTTATTTATGTTTCAAAGTATCAATTTAAGAGAAGCTTTTTTTACCGAATTTTCTTGGGAGTTACGACTGCTCTGTTATTCAAACTATTGAATATTGTGATTATAAATGTGACTTTTTTGGATCTAAATTTAAAATGAGAATGGTGTTATTTATTATATATATACCTGTATTATTTATATAGAGGAAAATAATCAAAAATAAAAATATATATCAATCTCTGGATTTATTCACTACTACAAATTACAGAGACAATCGAGACTTACAGATATGCTTTTATGAATAATGACAAAGCTCTGTTTTCTGAATATGAAGAAACACGAGTGAAGATTCACTAATTCTACATCGAATATTTTTTTTGAATCAACTATTGTTAATATTGCGAATTATATTTCATGATCTACTACAATCGGATCAACTCAGATCTACTTCTACCTGAAGATCATTATTTCTGAAGATGACGATCTGTCGACTGTCAGTTTCTTGCTATTGCAATTGTGAGGAAAAACTGGAATGTTTTTAAATATCAAATACTATTTATATTTAGTAACTGGCTTCTTGTACTAAGCTGTGTATTGGGTTCTATGTATGAACTAGAAGGATCTGTTTTAGCCTTAGATTGTAAAGGTGTCTACTGCCTGCACTCAGTTGTGGGACAGTCTATTGATAAGAGGACTGGATAGTGAAAATCACCAAGCTCATGTAGTAGAGAATTGGTGGATTGTTCTAGGGGCATTATTTTCCCTGAACCACTGTACATTGTGCGTCCTTTTTTATTTATTTTCTGCTGCTTAATCATTCAGATAATGTTAAAAAAATAGATCATGATATAGCTAAGAAATGGTAAAAGAAAAAATTCACCCCTCTTGTGAATATTTTGTATAACCCAAACCAACATGATGTGCTTGAACATTGTAATAGAGGTAGTTACTGAATGAGATTCAGTTCACAACTGCTTGGTATATAGGGTGGGGAATATGTGGTGGGTTTTAGATGGTGACTCCCCTTATAGTGGGGTAACTATAAATTCATAGATTCTTTTGGTTAATTACCAGGAGATTTTGGTAAAATATGTTAAATATTAATGTAAAGGTATGATGTTAATGTGTCGATTAAGAAGATATTTCAATGTCAATTTAGTCTTTTCCATGATGTATGGTATCATTTTTTAATGGGTGAGAATGTATTTGACATCTAGAGTGGATCCCACCATGAGTCATAGTTGGGTGTGAACTTTTATTAGAATTGGTTTCCTAAAGTATCAAAGATTTCCTTCCTTGATACAAGAATAGGAAATGTTTGACATCTAGAGCGGTGCCCAGATGTGTGCGGGTTGGCCATCTATAATCATTATATATTGAGGATAAACAAGGAATGGGATATATATATATATATATGAAGAGTTTTTTGGTTGTTAGGGTAATTTTAATGATAATCCTTTGTAAGGGAGCATCGTATTAGTCATATGTAAATGGAATTTGTGTTTGAAGGCCATGGATGAAGTGAGATCAGTGCTTGGATGATCAAGGTGACACTGAGGTACTATTGTGTGATAATACATGGTGTGATTTGGTTAATTCAAGAATAACATATCTAATGCATGGATGGGGTATTAGATAGATTCATTTCATTTTAATTAGTCTTGAGGTGATCTTGGTGTGACTGAGGGTGATACATGGGGTGAGATATAATTCATGACATGTTTCTAGGGCTGAACCTAGTTTCATCGCATGGTTTCAGGGGTGAATCACATGATGAAAAGTGATGATGTTTCTATGTTGAGAGGAAGTTCTTGGAATACTTGAAGAGTTAGTTTCATGAATCAGGTAATAGATAGACCTTTCATGTGGGATTTGGTTTTAAAAGCACTAATTTATAGGTTGGTTTTTATTTTGAGGGTGCATTGGAGGGTATATCCAATCAGTTTCAAAGAAAGTCATCTAGAGGAGACCCAAATACCCTTTCAAAGATAAGTCCTATAGTTGGGATAAAAATAATCCATATGATTAATTGGATGATTACACTATAGATTATTAGGGTAGGCGAGTGTGATAAAGCACTGTATAATAGTTTTCAGTAATAAATATGAGTGATGGATTATGTTTTAAAAAAATGCGTGCCTCATGTTTGGAGTTACATAGCAGGATCTCTTTCAGTGTTCCAGAGTGGTATGAATTGAATTGAGCATCATTTAGAGAACCAAATGTGTTGTATTGTTAGTTTAATGGTCAATATGAATTTTTAGGGACTAGAAGTGTTGTGGTTCAGAGTTTGTAATGCGCTATGTCCATATGGGTTGGAAAATTATAGTGATAATTTGAGTTTTTAGTTTTAATGGATAGTTTATTTGAATAAACGAGACTCAACATATAGTTTTTAGAGTTTTAATTCCATAATATAATGTTTTAATGGGTTTCAAGCCTTGGGTGATGACCCAGGGGTTTGGGAGGCCACTGGAGGGATGATCATGGTCCTAAGAATCTGAAAACTAATATTATATCTTATTTAGTCAAGAAAGGGGTATAAATGATGTGAATGTGCTCATTGGGTGTTACAATAAATAAATGGGGAAAGGGATGAACTGGATGGAATTTGAAAAATTTCACTGTGTGACGTCATGGTTAAAACTGTGAAATGGGCTCCCTAGTTTTTTAAGAAACCCAGGGTTTCACAATTAGAAACCCCTTTTGGTTTGTTTTTTGGGAGTTCATGCATGAAATGGGAGGCCAAAACTCCAGCTTTCCATCCTTATTCAACAATATGAACTAATTATTAGTGGTTCATCACACCAATTCTAGTTAATAACTCCTCCTATATTCCAGTTTTTCTTATTCCTTCCCTCTCATTGATTTTTATCCGAATGTGTAGGATTTTAAATGAATTATTTCTCTAGATAATGGATAAATCATTACACCCAAGAGGGATTTGATATGAGGATTTTAGAGGAATACGGAGAGGACATAAATAGTTTTACATTCATCAATTTCTGTGAGGTAAGTTTCCCAATGAATTTATTTAGGGTTTTCAATGATTTTAGGTAAAATAGGTTATTTATTTTGGATTATATTTTTGGGAATTTTTTATTATAGAATCAGGGGCATGTTAAGAGTAGAACAATCCTATTTTCTTATGAATCCAACATATTTAGTCTTCCCAATTAGTTTATCTCTAGTTATTGCATTTTGGAAAATTGATTTAAATTAATATATTAATTAATTTGATAATGTTCTTGTTTGAACATGGACTCTTAGAGGATCTGTCGGTAGCATGAGATCGAATGAGGCTTGTATAGGATTGGTGGGCCATCTAAAACCTTCTGACCTATAGGTTAAATTGGATTTACTCATGGATAAGTAGGTTATTCTCAAAATCTAACCCATAGTCTTATTGTTTTCTATGTGTATGTATGATACGGTCAAGTTGAATTTTTTGTTCATGGACATTGATTAAATTAAATTATTTAATTTTTTTTTCTATAGTTAAATGACCTTATGAAAATTTATTGCACTATATAAAAGTGGTAGTTCTAGGAGAAGTGAATTTATATGGTTTTTGAGCATAAATATGGTTGTATTGAGCTATGGTTATTTATATTTAAGGGTTATATAAAAATTTATAATTTGAATTGGTGGTTTTGAAAATAAATTTCACAACCAATGATAATTTGAGAATGGGTTAACCCTAAAAAGTGAACCTAGTGGAATGTGAGTTCTAATTGGTAAATGAAGTTGACCTTTGATATAAGTATAATGGAATTAAAAGTGTTCCTGTGAAAATAAGTAATTATGTTTGAGATACATTTTAATGAATAGTTTATGTAGTTATTGAATTAACCTCGATTTGAGTAACGTTGAAAATTATATTTAGAAAATGATTAGAAAATTTTATAATGATAATTTCAAACTTTTTAGTATTTATAATATATAAAATGACGGTGTTGATTAAATAGAGTTCCAGTAAGACTCTTTTAAGGTGTTTTTGTATATCGATTAATTGGAATCCTATTTAATATTTCTTTATAAAATTTTACATTTTTATGATATAGAAGCAAGAAAGTACAATGGTATGGGATGTAGTTATGTGTTTAAATTTTTTAAGTTGTTATTTTTTTACATGGTTAATATTTATGGAATGTATAGGGTGTCACCTTTTAGATTCAGTTTTGGATATAAAATGGGTGGATTTTCTTGAGTGATAATGGTTTCCATTATGGGACTCTCTTGGATACCATGGGAGGATAACACTTTGAATACAAGGATTTTTAATGATAAGTAATACCATAACACACCTTAGATTCCACAATAATTAATTACTACGGATGCCTCAGGGTGAATCCCATTTTAATTTACGTGATGTATTATGTATTGAATCCCATGGATTAATTTTTTGGATTCTCTCAAGAATACCTTGTGATTTTCATAATATTAGATCCCTAGATTATCCTTGGTCATATGAGGTTGAATTTCATGGGTGTGGACATAGATTACAATCAATATTGGTACTCAGAATTATTTAGACTAGAGGTTCCTTTTATTTAGATTATAAAATCTTAAAGGTGGGTTCCTTGTATTCACCAAGATGTCATTGAGAGGAACATCATGAATAACGTCCTTAGACTATGAATTAGCATGGTATGAGAGGAACCCTTGATGGATACCTCCTAGATTCCCTTATTTTTTGGAGTATTTTTTTCCTTGGTAACACACCTTTTAACCAACATGAGTTATGAGATTCGCCACTCCAATTAGAGATACAAAAGTTTTGTCCAACTTGGGTAGTTTTGAATTCATGTGTCACCATAGATCCCAAGATCTGAGGTTATGTTTTTATTTATTTGTTTGTTTATTTGGTTATGTACTTTTTTTATGTTTATAAATTCTTCATGATCTTTTTATGTGGACTAGTCATTTTCAAGATTCCATTAGAGGTGGTCTAATGAGTTTTACTCACACCCTTATTGATTTTCCATAGAACTTGGGTACTTGAGAATAAGACTATCTAGTTGTAGGTTATAGGTTTATGGAAATATCCCAATGTAAGATGTCTTTATTGTAATTATAGGAGTGGAGTGTGAATGATAGGACTAAGAATAACTCATGACAAATTTAGGAATAGTCTTTAGTTCCCATTTATTTTATTTTTTGTTTTTTCATTTCTGTATTTGATCTTCTATATAGAGTCAGGGTTTTGTATAGAATACCCATTATTGTTATAGAACATGATATTTTACTTGTTTATTTTTAATTTATTATATTTTAATAAGTATTTATCTAGATTTTTTTATGTGTTTATTATTATTCCATTGTTATTATGACTTTTATAGGTGAGTATAGTCTCCCCTCCATACTATATTAAACCCGTATGGCTAGTTAGTAGGCTTTGGTTTATGGGAGGTGCACTTAAGTCCATCTAGAATACCATATCAGAGAATCAGTTTAGTGTATTATGTGGTGGGACATAATAACAACATTCATTTAATTTTTTTCTTTAGTAAGATAAATTTATCAAATAATTTATTTATTTATTTATTTTATCTTAATTATCCATCCAAATAGTCCATGTGAGGCACCCAAGAACCTCACTCCTAGGTCTAGGGATAAAACACTTAATTTATAACTATCATGGATATGATATGATATTTCCCAAACTAAGCATATATCTATTTCAATAATTTAAACATCACATCTGACAATAATCACAAAATCCTAATAGTAGATTATTTAGTTTATTTAAGGATCATGTACATTAGTGGTTTATTTTATGATACTTGTGTGAAAATTTATCTATAATTAGGAAAAACTAAACTCCCTTGTATACTTTTCATAGAAAAATACACATTCTCATAATGTAGGGAATGGATAAATAATAAATGGGTGACCTCAAACACCTTGTAAGTGTAAACTTATCGACCTATCATAAAGTATTAGATTATAAGAATATGAGAAAACATGAGTAAGGTAGAAATATATAATTAAAAAGAACATAGAAAAATAAGATTTCACTATATTTCATGGTAGGAAGATATGTAATCTCAGATAAACAACATATAACATGGAAAAAGTGAATATATTAAATAGATAATAAATATTAGTCATTGTGAATAACCATTTGAATATAGAATATAAATGTAACATTCCCTTGGAACATAGCATAACAAATAAAATTGGCACCAACATAAGCATATGGTATCATTTTATTATGAGAATATCTAATAAGTACAACACTTTAGTGATTTAGGATATCCAACAAGGCCCACCAATTAGTTTGTGAGAATATTGATGAATACCTACGATTTTGTTTATGAGAATATACAATAAGTATTAACCTTTATTATGTGAGCATTATCCTAGAAGGCTAACCCTTTTTATTATAAACAAATATAAGTATGTTTGTGCTTCATTATCTTATGAGATATAATACCTTATGAAATAAAACAGAGGGATATATTGGACTCCATTGATAATCATCATCCACACATATTTATTCTATGAGATATTAATAATTTATTATATCATGCAAACACATGAAAAGAAAATGAGATTCATATCATTTCCAAATGGTATTTGATAACATGATATCAAAAGTAGATCAGTCAAAAAAATGATTGAATCACCCAAAAGGATTATTTCACATTCATATTTAGAACTAGATTCATAAAACAATACTCAATAAGAGTTATACCATTTGGGGTATACATGTTAAAAAACTTATTAAAATTACTAGACAAATCACATAGACTAATAAAAACAAATATCCCTTTTTAAAAATCTTGAAAACTCCATAAAAATATTTTATTTATAACAAAATACTTTGAGATTGATAAAACTTTTAAAATTAATCTTTAAGGCCCAAAAAAATATTTTTTAAATGAAATTTTATAAAATTAATATGTTTTAAAAAACATTATTTCAAAATATGTACCAACAATAAATATTTATTTCTAAAATAAAATCCTTTAAAATCCATTTTCAAAACAGATAACAATTTCAAAAATAAAAATTTTATTTTTGAAAGGTACAAGAATATTTTCATTTCTTTTAAACATAATTAAGAATCAAAATAATTTGGATATAAATTTTAATACACTAAAGGAATGTTTTCAAAGAATAATTCTCAAAGCGGTGAAAGAAACTGTAAAAAGTTTTTAGAAATTTTTTTTACCATATAAATAAAGATAAAGTTATGGGTCACATTAAATATACATTGTAACAATCATGAATTCAGAAAATAATCTTCTAAAATGAATATTCAATACTATATCCTTGAAAATTCCTAATGGATTTATAAAGGGTATCTGGAAGATAAAAATACAAACTTAAAAGGGAAATGGTTCTCAATATTTTAAAAATAAAATTATTGAACCCTCCATCATAAAAAAAGAAATAAATAATCTTTTTGTAAAGAGGAAAATATAATCTTTAATATCACTATAAATAAATCATATTTGGATTTCAAAATAATAAAGGAGAACATTATCGAGAAGGGTGAATAGAGCAACGAGAGAAAAATACATCATTTGGAGAGAATGAGAATTATTTTTAACATCATAAATTTTTATGAATAAGTAAATCCATAAATTTAATTCCCTGTAATAATCATAAAGTTATTATAATACTATAATATAATATAATGTAAACATATTCTAGAACTGTATTCAAATAGAAATAATTATGACTTACGGAAAGAAGTTG
This sequence comes from Viscum album, assembly GCA_963277665.1. Taxonomy (NCBI): domain Eukaryota; kingdom Viridiplantae; phylum Streptophyta; class Magnoliopsida; order Santalales; family Viscaceae; genus Viscum; species Viscum album. The sequence continues at coordinate 1,685,558,741 of OY728132.1, read as the reverse complement.
AGACAAGAAAAACCTCTAATGACTTAAGAAACATTTCAATAGAAACCCCTTAAAAGATAGAGATTGAAATTTAACTTCAAATACCATTAATAAATGATAAATCATAAAATTATTTATTGAATTGATACTATACATAGAATTTAAATGAAATTAGGTGCACCAAACAAAACATGTCTTGAAGAAATGAAATTGAGATAAAACATCCTCAACTTTAATCCCTCTTAAAGAAACATGCTCTAACCCCATATATTTGAAAAATAACCAACTAAATAACCTATTTATGAATCTTATTCTTACCTTAAAAATAATATAATCTTTATTTATCAACATTTTTTATAATTAAAATTTTTAGGTATATTTTATTTTCATCAACGGGTTTTTTTAGCTAGGATTTTTTATTTAGTATTAGTTTCATAATGGTGGTGTATATTCTTGTTTATATATTTAAATTTCATCATTATAAGATCATAAATATAACTAGAATATATTTGATATAATCGTTTATAATATATTAATTTTATTTAATACGCATTTTAGTTAAATTTTTTGTTGATGAAGTCGGTGATGACCTTTTTTTTGTAATTTTCATGAATGAGGGGTCGCAACTTAATAATGGTCGGATATAGTTACAATTATAGAACTAAAGAAATTATAATTTACTAATTATTTTCCAATATCACCTTTTTAAGTATCATTTGTTACCCATGATATAAATTTATAGGATTGTTCATGTAGGTGGATAAACATATCGAAACAGGAAGAAACTATAATTTATGGGTGGGTATGGTAACAAAAGTTGTTACTTTGAAATAATATCATTATTATAGAATCATAATGATATTATTTAGTTTTTATTGTCATTAATTAGGAAAAAATATATTTCTTCAAACAATAAATAACTTGATATAAAAATGAAATTCGTCGCTTTTGTGGGTGCGGTAGTATGCACATACACATAGGTGATGTGTTCATTTTCCATAGATCAGGAGGAATATATGGAATGTTTTATAATTTAATAATACTAATAATGTTATAAATATAATATTATCTATTAAAAAATGTATAACTATTTGTGTCAGGGGATGATGAAAAATAATCCTTATCGATCATGGAGGTGTTAATTCATAGGTGTTCATAACGACATCTTCAATTTTCGAATGGTTTTTGAGGAATATAAAAAATCGATATTCCATTAGTATAATAAAATTTAAAAATATTATTAATTTTGTTTTATTATTATTTAATATATATATATTAGTTTTTATGGGGTATATAAGAAAATAATTAAGAGAACTCAGTTGAGAACATTACCTTTCCCATTGGATGTTCTCCCTTGGGTAACACCTTAAGGCTCCATAGTTTAGTTTTTTAGAAAGAAAAAGGATTTTACGGTGTGGGGAAGAGATTGTATTAGATAATAGAGTAGATTATTGGTTGATATATTACTTTATAATGAGTATATAAATAGGGTGAAATCAATCTCCTTTTGTTGGTAAATGGAATGATTTTTTAATATAAATTTTTAATATAAGTACAGCTCATGCTTTACATGAAATATGAATCCAAAGTGGAAAATATTGGACTGTGGGATGATTTATTGTTGGTAATCCCTAATCAATTTAATTTCAATTATATCTTAACATATATTTAAGAATTTCACTCTTCGATTTTTTTTAACTTTTTAACATTTTTGGTTTTTATCATGGTAATTATTTTTTACCAAAGTAATTTACATTAAATGATAAAAATAAAATGGGACTTATAAAATAATTTTTAACTAATAATTATAAATATTAAATCCATTTTTTCAAAAAAAAATTATATTTTTAATAAATGTAATTTTAACATTAACACATGTAATGCGTATAAACAAATTTTTGAAAGTTTATTTTAAGTATAAATGTTATGTGTAGTACCTAATTATCAAAATCAGTGATTTTAATGAAAATAATTCGTTTATTATTAACCAAATTATATTTATTTTACATTTAAAGAAATAAAAAACCTAATTTCACCTATGGAAAAAAAATTAAAAGATAATGACTAAAAATAGAATTTTATTAGCAAAAATATTGTTATATATTCAAAATTTTAAGGGTAGATTTTTTAAATTCAATATAGAAATTTTAAATAAATAAATCAAATCCATAAATATATAATTTACCTTAAAAATATTTATAGGTTTTTATGTCATACTTCTTTATCTAGCCATAAACACATCAACTTTTGTAAAAACTGTATGTTTCACTATTCACCTAAAAATCAATTTTTCTTGAAAAAATACTAAAATTTATCCTAATATATTTTTTATAAAGAATGATAAAAAATTATAAATTATAAATTCTTAAATTTATAAATTTATATTTTAAATATAAATTTAAAATATAAAGAAAAATTACTTTTATTGAAAATTTCATTTTTAAACATTATGTGTTCTCAATATTATTTCATACTAATTTAAATTTAGAAAAATGTTAATATATTAATTAATATATTGAAATAGTATATATTACCATAGTACTAATTTAAATGTTTTGAATTTAATTTATTAATTATTTAATGTGTTATTAATTAACAATACTTTTAAATATTAAATCATATTAATTATATAGCCACTAAATGTAATAATTTTTATTGGTCAATATATTTTTATTTTGTAGTGATTTTATTATTATTATAGTTTTTTTAATAATATTGGTCAAATATTTACTAACTCATTTTAGTTTGGTGTTTTATGTTGAGAATGTTATTTAACATAGTATTAATTGGGAAAAATTATATTCCAAAATCTTGAGGTGTTACATTCACCCGCACCCCCCGAATAAACTATGTCCTCATTATTTTAATTAATAGTAACTAATGAAATAGCTAAGGGTGGAAATAATATAGACATTAATGCTGAATTTTTCTAATGATTTATCTACCATACTGTATTAGTTAAGAATACAAATTTTTTTTTTCAAAAAAAAAGATTCTATAGAAGTTTCTAGAGACATGACTTTCACGACTTGATCTACATGATCCTATTACCAACCAAATAATAAATATAAAATGGTTATGATACTAAATAATAAAATTAAATTAAAATATCTTATGAAAATCTATTATTAATATATATTCACCAATTATATCTTTATTTCAACCTATAATACATTTTTTTCAATAATTATATAATTAGGACAACTTATAACTTCTTTACTTTAACTAATGATGTCCACTCTCATTTTAATATCAAGGTTTCTCACCTAAATAGTTATATATTATAACATTAAATTCCATTTAAATCCTTTATAATGGTGCATAAAGGGTATGTGAATCACTAAATCATATTTTCTATGATTGTCTTTCAAGGTGTCCAGTCATAAGACCACTCATCATGAACCTAGTGATGATCGTGTTGATACTCAACCAATCTTTTTCAAGGTGATTACAACACCCCAAAATTTAAGAATATATATCTCTTTAGTAAATAAGTGTGTTTGATATTATTTGAATCACAAAATCAAGAAATTATATGAATAATATTATAAACATTTAAAATGAAGTACATTATATGGTATTTTTTTCAAAAATAATTTCTAATTAACTAAAGAAATACTATTCTTTCTAAATAATTATTCTGAAATATTTTATTTATGAGTATTGATTTTTTAAATATGATTTATTTTAAAAAAATAATTCAGAGTATTAATCTAATTATTTTTTTACAGATGTAGAAAATGAATTAATTTGTATCAATTTGATAGAAATTAAAATAAAATTATTTTAAGGTAAAAAATATATGTTTTTATAAAAAACTTATTTTACGCTCACAATATGTTTCTATATTAATAAATTAAGTTAATCACTATTGATGAATCATTTTAATGAAATGTGTATATAATATATTAAATTAAATATTTTATCATTCGTGTAATGGTTTTTACTAGGTGATTAATTAAACTAAATTCAGTTTTATACTTAAAAATCAATTTTTTAAAAAGGGATGTTGTTTTGTTTTTCACGCTTATATTAAAATATTAGTGTACAACTTATAATAGTTGAATTTAATTTTTTTCATATTTTGAATCATTGTGTATAGTTTTTTAAATAGTTTTATTTCATTTCTGATCTTTATTGATTGTAGCCATGATAAAACGTTTTCACAACTACAAGGGTTAAAAGGATTAACGAGGGTTAAACATAGAGATAAAGAATAAAATATCAGTAAAAAACAATAAATGATATTTTTAGAAGATATTTGTTACCACCATTATCTTTTATTTTAACTTGGGTCCCATGATGCTACTTTCAATTTAAATTGACTTTATTATATAATAAAGTTTTAAGTATTTACACGAGTACCACCCACCTCACTTGTAAAAAGGAACCACCTCCATTAAATTATTCACAAACTTTTTTCCATCTATTTTAGAAAATACTAGAAATAATATCTTCAAAAATTCTCTATTCATTTCATAATAAGTTATTTTGAGAATATAAACCTTTGAAAGCTTAATGTGTAAGCCAAATGAAGTTTCCTAGCAAAGTGGTAATTGTTTTTACAGATCAATTTTGAGTTTATTTCTTACTTAAGCTCATATAAATATTCTACAACCATATTATAATTGTAAAATAATAAGAATTACAATACTATAATGTTTTTAACTTTAATTTTACTACCATTTTCTACCTCATTTCCAACCTCTGATAAATGATAACATCATTCATGTGTAATTGTGGACCATCACCTCCACAAAGAGATGCGATTCATTTTTATTGTCATCCATACATGAATGGTAATATGGATGAATTTAATAAATATATTTGATATTTATGATATTATTTTTATTTTGGAAATAAATATTATAATTTACCTTTCTTTTTTTTTATTCGTTGTAAAATTTAAAAAATTTCTATGCATACGTACAGACTATTGTCTCCACGATGAGATGTAATTAATTTTTCATTACCAACTTATATGATTGATTATAAGATACTATATAATATAAAAATATTATACTTATAAACTGAATTTTTTATTTTAGATATCATGAAATCATGAATAGTGTTCAAGGATTCTAACCATAATATGAAAACATGCATGGGAGACACAACAGTTAAGACCTCAAATATTAATTTTAATGAAGAATTATTAATAAATTTTAATTTTAAATTATATTGGATTGTTATATTCTAATCAAAGTTTGAATATGTTTATACAATATACTTTTGATAAATCTAAATCTATTATATAGGATCTTAAAAATGTGTTTGCATAAAGTTGGGGCCTCAGGTAAGGTTTAACGTTACAATCTCATTTATTTTTGTGATTCTCTAGGTTAAATTTACAATAATTGAAATCATATTATCTTTATATGTTAAAATATATATATTTTATTCCCCTATATTTATATCTAAGGATTTATTTTTTCCTTACATTTTTCTCTCTTTGGTTTTTAAAATAATCGATTAAATGTTTTTATGAAAAGTTAACCTAATTTATTCTTTAGTTGGTGAAATTTTTATTAAATGACCATTTTCTCTAAAAAAATCAATAATGTTATTTAGTATGATACAATTGTTATATAAAGTAATTTTTAACCATTTTTTACTTTCTTCCCAAATGATTAAAATTGAGTTTTTACAATTTGTTTCTAAATATATTATTTTTGATTTTTTTCAGAAAGTATGAATGGAATATTTGTTTTGACATTACCATATAAAAGTTTTCCATTCATCATGACTATTATTTTATTTTTATATAATTTTACATATTTACAAGGTTATTTTTTAAAGATTACAATTTTAACAATATTCAAGGAATTTTTATTTAAATTGTTATCAAAATAAAAGTAAATTTCTCATGTTTTAAAAGAAAAAATAAAATATTATTGTAAAGGTATTTTTATTCTGTGTTAAAATACATTGAAATTTATTAGGATTAACTAGAGATATGTTTTAATGATACCATCCATGTTATTTGGAAAAATTATAAATATATGATTTTGAAATCTTTATGAAATATATTTCTTTCCCACTACCAATACCATGATAAATTCATGAATATTTTTATGATATAGTGGAAAACATATATATTGTTATCATTATGTGATATTTGGTCCAAAAATTATATATCCCTACATTGAAATGGGTAATGATCGATACCTCAATAGATAATATGAAAGTGCATGGGGAGAGAACCTATTATGAGAATGAAAAAGGATAGAGAGTGAACTAAATCCATTAGGGGAATTTTTCCACTGTGTGATGATGGTCTTGGAAGTGCGACGGGACTAGTTATATTATTTAATATTCTTATGATTGTCAAATAATTGTTAATTCATGTTCTTATTCTTATGATATTTTCTCAGGGGTCATGTTTGATTAATGATAATTCCTCACTCTTATGAAAAATGTGCTTTCAAATTCTAAAGATTAATAGAACGAATCCTAATTTATGATATATGAATGATTTTGTATGAAATTTATAAGTTATGATCCTAATATATTACCCCTATGATTATATTTTTCTTGTATATGATCATCAACAGATATCTCCCATTTTTACCCTTACTGGTCATCTGAGCTAAAATTTTGTTATGTTTAAATTTTTCTTCAGGTTATGAACAAATATATTAGGTAATAAATTTAAAAGAAGGTTTCTATAAGAGAATAACTTTTAAGTAGATTTTAGATATCTTACATGAAATAAGTTTTTATGTGTTTAGTCTTCCAAGACACTAAACACTTATGGTTATGGGGAATGAATTATTATGTTGTATGTTTTATTTACATTTAAAATGAGGTAATATTTATATATTATTTTCTTATGTATCATCAGTTGGTATTATAGAAAGGTTTAGTTATTTTTGGATATTATTTTATGAAGGATATGAGGATATAACATAAGATAACCTATGATTAACTATATGTGATATAGACTAAACTCAAAAGTGACATAGTTTGATAAGAAGGTGTCACAATTTAGGACATATTAGGAATAATTTTGACAATTATATGATTTCTAAATATGATTATTGAAGTTTGATGCTTAAACTCTGATTTTTCTATTTTATTAATTGGGTTGAACCTATAGGAATCATGTCTATAATGAATATGTAAGATAATTCAATGATTTTCCTCTTGATAAAATTAATGGCATGGTATCTAGAATGAAAAATATTATTATTATACTCAGATAAATCTCTTAATCAATGAGTCATGATGAATTTCCAAATGATAAATGGAGGGACCAATACTCTTTTGAGTATTTTATAAGGTAAAATTTAACTTTTTTTAGTGGTTTGTCTGATCCACTAGTGTCTATAAAATTCATCAACAATAGTATAAATATATTTACTATTTTATGGTGCTCTAATAATGAAAAGGTTTCATTGGTTTTGTATTTTTTTGATTTAAAGTAGATCAATTGTGAAATATTATTAATATTTTGAGGAAATATTAAGATATTTACTCTATAGAATCAAATGAATTTTAGAGTGTATTTTTTTAGTAAGTACCTTCCCCAAAATCATTACATGAAAATGGAAATAGAATTAATTGAGATAAATCAAATTTATGTTGAATATATTAGTGACCATGATTAAAAACATTAAAAGTCTTGTGAGGTATTCTTTTTCTTTGTTCATCGACCTAAAAATTAAAATTGATTGATTATTCTGTGGTATAAAACCAAGTCTCTTTGATTTACTATCTATAAGAGAATTTAGTAGCTATGAATAATTCATTTTATATATAATATTGGTAGAAATAAAGATTTTATATTACCATCATTCTCATAGTTATAGTAAGAATTAAAAAATTGAGTTTTTAGGAAATTATAATAAGAAAACCCACAGTGGAAAGAAAATGAATCTTCCTTTAGGAAAGAATTGTGGAAAGAGGAAAGGGAGAAATTTTCTCCAAGGGAATGGTAAATGTTTCAAGTTTATAAAGGAAGGTAATCAACTGAGGGAATGTTAAATATATTTAGAGAGTGCAATAAATGAAAATAATGTGGAAAATTTTAATTGAATGCACCATCCACACTATAAATCTAAAAATTCAAGGAGTATGTGAATTATTCTGACCAATGTATGACTTAGAGGGTTAATAATTAAAATTGGTGCCAAAAACCACTTAAGCCAAGAGATAAAAGGATATATCATTTTATCAAAATCACCAAAGTGGGTCAGGAGAATTAAGTTGTTAATGTTACACTTATAATCCAATCTTGAATTGAAAATGTCTCATTTGATTATAGTTATACCACTCCTTTATATTTGAGGAATTTTGTAAGTGTGTTATATCACTAAAAAATGATTATATGTTGAATTATTGGTCAAAAATACCAATGGTACGATGAGAAAATCCCAAGTCAATAACTCTTATATAATAGATTTTCTTAGGAATGTGAATCCTAAAAATATTATGATTCTCTCTCTAGTATAATTTGATGATATTTTTGGTGTGGATTAGATTTATTTATATAGATCCAATATTAATTTTTTGGTAAGGGAATGAAAATTTTTATATTATAAATGAAACTATGATCATCTTTCAATGTGAGGATAGATATGAACATCTAATGGAAATTACATCCATTGTATGGATCTTACTACCTATTCATGATGGATATTTATCATGAATGGTTAGGGAGAAACATAACATAGAAGATATGACTATTGATTTAGAATATAAGGATTTATTTCTCAAAGTGTTTCTTAGTCTTCCTATGAATCATGAATCTGAGTTTTTAATAGAAATCATACTCAGTGATACACCTATTTCAAACACTCCTTACATGATAGAAAAGATTGAATTTCTTAAATTAAATAACAAAATATAAGAGATTTTTTATAAGGGATTCATTCATCCAAGTTCATCACCATGGGTTTTATCAATTCTTTTTGTTAAAATGAAATATGGTTCAATGAATCTTTGAATTTATTATCAATATCATAACAAGATATCTATCAGGAATAAGTATCATCAACCCCATATTGATGATTTGCATGATAAACTATGAGGATCTCAATAATTTTCTAATATATAACTCTAATATGGATATGATCAATTGAGGGTAAAAAAGGATGAAATACCTATGATAACCTTATCTAAGAGGTATGAACACTATAAAGTTTTAGTGATTCTATTTGGAATTTCCAATTCCCCTACTATTTTTATGGATCTAAAGTATAGATTATTTAGAGATTAACGTTATCAGTTTGTGGTAGTCTTTATAGATGACATTCTTATATATTCATAGAGGAAGTAACATCATGAATAACATTTTAGGATTGTGTTGAAGACCTTGAGGATGGAGAATCTGTGTCCCAAATTTATTAAAAGTGAATTATGGATATATAAAGTATCATTCTTAGGCTATGTAATTACAGAATATGGTATTTTGATGGATCCCTCAAAGATTAAGATTATGAACATTGGACTAGAATAAACACGATGACCTAAATCGATTGTTTTATTTGGATGGATGGTTACTACCAATAATTTGGGAGAAATTTATCATAGATTTTAAATCAACTAACTACGTTGACATGGATGGGGGATACTTTCCTTTGGGCATATGAATGTGAATAAAAATTTAAGGAATTGAAGTGAAGGATAGTTAGAGAACCTATTCTAACTAAACCCAATAGTGAATATTGGTTTAAAATCTATAGGGATGCATCAAATAAAGAAATTTTATGTTTTATAATATTAAATTATATGGTATTATATTATTCAATACACAAATTGAAGGTTCATAAGAAAAATTACAAGACTTGTGATTTTTAACCAACATTAGTAATTTTTTCTTTGAATATATAAAGACCTTATCTTTATGGTGAAATATGTTGCATATATATATATATCATAAAATATTGAATTATATATTCATGTATAAAAATATTAATATTCAACATAGAAGACGGTTGGAACCGATTAAATATTATGAGTACTCAATACATTACCACACTAGGAAAGTGAGAAAGCTTAGAGATACTTTGAGTTAGAAGGATTATTCTAGGTTTTTTATGATGATGATGGAAAAAAATCTCTCACTTATGGATTCAAGGAGGATATACCATGAAATAATAAGTAATGGATAAATATCATATGTTTCTAGGATGAATATTCATCCAACAATTTAGGAGATGAATAAAGAGGTGCATAATGAGGATCTGGAGCTATAAAAAAGGGTAAGGATTATTCAGAAATTCAATTTTGACCATGAATGAATGATCAGATTCAATAATTTGGTATGTTTCCCATCAATATCAGAATTGAATATGGTTCTACATTGATGAATCTCATAGTTCATCATTCTCTACTCATCCTAAAAGTATGAATATGTATAGAGTAGTTTCAAAGAATTTATTATGGAGAGACATAAAGATAGATATTACAGAGTATGTATCTTGGAGCTTAGTAGATGATCAAATTAAGGATAAGAGACAAAATTATAACGTGATGTTACAAATATTATCTATAGGAGATTACATGACCCGAAGGTCTTAGGGAATTCAACCAGACTATCTACAAGGAACTGTCCCTCCCAAACATCCGCATCATGATAGTATCTCTCCACCTTCGCATGGCCGTTTAGCTAGGCTTCCCATGCAAGAACATGCTGGTCCTGATGTTGTAACCATAATCTCTCATTCAGACATATCCATTTGGATCTGCTCTAGTGAGTGCACCTGGTCTAAATCCTCTTCAGGAGCTGCTCATTTCTTTTAGTGTAACATCCCAGGTAAATAAAGAATAAAACATTTTCATATTTATTAATATTTACGAATTAAATATTAATTTTACTTTAAAGGGCTTTCTATGTTCGATAGCGTACCCGATATGCAACAAAGAGATTCTTTGGAATCTTACGTTGCACACTAGTAATAAAATAATATTATTTTAAATGGTAGTTAACACGTAGCCGTTGTATTGGAGGGAATGAATATAAATAACTAAAATATGATTATATATGTTTGTTAAATGTTTTTACATTTATCCAATAAAGGATAAAGGCTTAAAATACGAAAAGAATTCAATTTTAGGCATATATACACTAATTTTCACTAAAGGTCCATTTATCGCCTTTTGATGGCGAACCGTAATTAAATATAGTTTTGTTTAATATTATACATTCTTTTGGACCAAATAAAATTCTTCTGTATAATCGAGACCTCAAAATTTAATTTGTGTAAATTTTTGGTTTTTTTCTGATAAAGTTCATTTTTTTAACGAATAGTGAAAAATATTGTATTTTTATTCAAAGCCTCTTTTTAATCTAATTTATTAACATGATTAGATTATATTTTGAATTTGTTTTAAAGTTAAATTAGAATATATTTTTACCATTTAATCCAATAGTGGTTGTTGGAATTAATTTCACTTTGAAATTGGACTTAAACTAGTGTCAATCTTTTGATATAAATTGTTTCAAGAAAACACGCTATTTGTTCTGACAGTGGGAATTAATTATTAAATTAATTAATGTAACTTATATGTTATGAATTTTGTAAAATAGAAAACATTTTTTTATTCTGAATATAAAATATATCTTAGGGTGAAGTTTTGGTATTTTTCTGAAAAACATCAATTTTTGATGAATAGTGAAACCACTAAGTGGTACTTAAAAAATTGATTTTTCGTTTAAATTAAATTTTACCACCTCTATGTTTTGAATTTCAAAAATCTGACATTCATGGTTGTCATTATAAAGTATAATGTGGTTCAATGGGATTGAAATAATTTTTTGGTGAATAGTAACTTTTAAGTTTTTAATCGCGATTAGAGGTAAATAGTGTAATTTAAGGTAAAAATAATGTTTTAATAATATGAAATGACCATGAAACATGTCCTACTCTTTTTGTATGTATCATGTCCGACCATCACAATCCACGGGTCAACTTGGGGACCCCATGGAGCCACTTTGGTAGGAAAATGACATTAATAACTTTTTATTTAAAGTTAAAATTAAAATGTCACAAACATGTGTTGTCTTACTAAAACAATTTTTAAATGGTGTTATACAAGTCATAATTTTGACTATAAATATTAATTAGAAATATAAAAAGATTTCCTATATCATGATATTTTTTATATAATTTTTGGACATTATATAAATTAAATTCTTTATGACACCATGATGATGTAGCGATTACCTCATTATTTAACGATTTAAATAAAATGAAAAGATAATGTACAATCTAAGACCTAAACTTGTCAAAAACCTATTGTATGGGTGGATTTCGAAATATTATCACATTATCCTCGAAATATATACTTTTTGGACCTTTAAAATCTGAAAATCTTTTTATAATAAAGTAACCTTTTATAACTTTCTAGGAGTACCCCTCCTCTCCTATTATAAAAGGCCCCCACATCTACCACCTTACCCACACCTCTAAAGCCTTTGGATCGGACAAATCCTGCCCATATTGTCTCTCCACATCCCCCTATTACCCCTAGAAGCCTCACTATGGCCAGAAGTCTTTCCAAGTAAGCCTTTGAGCTCAAATCAAAAAGAGAAACCTGGTCTAAAGGTAGTGTCTTCTCTTGTGTTCTTATGTTTTATTTTGCTTCTCCAACCCCCTAAAATCTTTTTATTAATTTATTTTGTAACAAAACCTATATCTGAAATATACTAGGATGTTGTTATGAGAATTATTGGAGCTACACTTACACACACCTTCGTCTAATGGTTAAAGAACATACTGTTTCTGTGGTTGGTGATTTTCTGCCTCATGAAACGATGATTGTTCAATATTCTTTAACACCTTTCATGGTGTCCATTAAGATGTAAATATATTTATATTTGATATATATTATGTTTATTTTTTCTTTATGATTCTTTATTTTTCATTTGTGGCATACCTTTATGGTTTCCATTGTGGGTAAACATGATAATTTCATTTTAGGATGTGCGGACTACCGCCCCCTCAATGTGATTTGATTCGTTAATGCCATATGTGGGACATATGAAGGATCGAGTTAATGTTATTATATATTATGTTATACTGGAATTATAATATACCATTATATCATTATTATTTCACTCCATTAAATACAAAATAGAAATGAAAGTAACGTTCATGTGTACGTATGACTTACCATCTCCATGAACGGTGTGTTTCATTTCTTACCTCTAAATGTCATGTACTATTATAAATACATGTATATTCTAGATATATATGATATATATGATATCCAAATTATGAATATCATTCTGGATATAATGAACCTTTGACCACATAAACAACATGTAATTGTAAGAAGTCCATTTTTGACTTATGGACCAGATATCGAAAAAATGAACTTTATTAACTTAAATGTTCACATAACGTTTATAACATGGCAATAAGTTATATTAAAGGAATATTAAGCTTGAAAAAGGTTCTTAAAGAAAGTAGAAATTATCTTTAGTTTATTATTTAGGAGATTAAAGAGCAATCGAGTCATGTCGGACACGAGGTAAGGGACTTCATCTCAATCTCCTTTCATTGAGGCATAATTTGTTCTAATACAAGGATTTATTTTATACGGTGTATAAACCCCTATGACATTTAATTTTATAATAAAGGAATATTTTTCTATAAAGCCTTTTACAAAATGAAAAAAATGAATGTTTCTTTTAACGTACGCGATGGCAACAACCTTTTTCACCGTGACGATTATTATTTGGTCTTTGGGTTCCTCAACAAGCCGTAATGTTTTTAAAATGAAATAAATACCATATAATATTTGATGTATTTTGGTATTAAAAATGGTTTTGATAATGTATTTGTTATGTCAATATATTTAAGTTATATATTGTGATCAAAGTGTTGAAATATTTTCTTTCCATTATATTTGATTTATGTCTTATGATTTTATAATGGTACTTGGACATTTGACAGGTGGTTATGTGATAAACCATATGATGGGTGGTGCCGTGAATACCAGGATTGGTGGTTACGTTATAACCTCCAATGAATTTGGTATGGAAGTCGGCCTTATGGCTATTCCATTAAGTGATATGTGTGGAAGCCGACCGGATGGTTATTCCACTTAAGTATGTTTATGTCCCAAGTTTCCTTTATATGTTATGTGTTCTTTATATGGGTTTTATGGTAATATTTTAGTTACAAAAGGGTAAGTAATTATATTTTATTCAGTGAAGAGTAATTACTGCTCCATAAAGGTGAAAAGTATTACTTTGATAAAGTATTCATGGTTTACTTATTGTTTTGAAAAAGTAATAGGTTTCCTTCTTTGTGTATCCCTTACTGAGATTTTTTATGCTCACCACATGTTTTTTTGAAATTTTCCTTCACAAGACATAATGTGGAATAGGGTCAAGGATGGGATCAAAGAAAAGTCATGCTTTCTTAAACATTGAACTAGAAATGACTTTTTTTAGAGTTCTTATTTTGAAAAAAAGGAAACTTTGTAGAAGTGTCTACTGTGTAATCTTTTGATATGTAATAGTTATGATATAATTACCTAAAACTCTAAACCTGAAAATATCCTCAATGGGAATTATTCATTCAATTCAATGTTAATTAATGTTTAAGGCTGAGTCCTTATAGTTGGTATTAGAGGTCAGTTTAGATAACTTTAGGAGTTAAAAAATTATTAAATTATAAATTAATTTATGGTATGATTGAAATGATTTAGCATTTACAGATTACCATGTTGCTTAACCTAAGGTATTTTAGTGTTAATAATTTTTTTCGTAGAGGAAACAGAGAAGCTTTTTTGGGAAGGCATACTAAGGGAAATGACCTTCCAAATCAGCATACTGAGATGGTCAGAATAAAAATTGTGCAGTTTATTACAGTGATGGCTCAGTTGAATCAGGTGATAAATGGTGGTTGTGTTATTGATGATATTTTGGTGTTTTCTAAAAGTAAATATGAGCATGAAAGTCATTTATGTGTTATCTTGCAACCCATAAAAGAAAAAACTGTATGGAAAATTCAGCAAGTGTGATTTTTGGTTACAACAAATTTCTTTCCTTGGTCACATTGTTTCAAAAAATGGCATAACTGTTGATCCTTCTAAAAGAAAAGATGTTGAAGAATGGACAAGACCCACAAATGTAACAGAGATCCGTAGTTTTCATGGTTTGGAAGGTTACTACTGAAGGTTTGTTGAAAATTTTTCATGGTTATCTAGTCCAATGACTAAGCTAACTCAAAAGGGTGTTAAGTTTATCTAGACAAAATAATGTGATGATTGTTTTCAGGAGTTGAAAAGAAGATTGGTGAATGCTCCAGTTTTGGCACTTCCTTAAAGGAATGATGAGTTTGTTATATATAGTGATGCCTTGTTGAAGGGACTTGGCTGTGTCCTTATGCATAATGATCAGGTAATTGCATATGCATCACGTTAGTTGAAAACTCAAGAGGTAAATTACCCTACACATGATTTGGAATTAGTTGCTGTTGTTTTCGCTTTAAAATTTTGGAGGCATCATTTGTATGGAGTAAAGTGTGAAATATATACCGATCACAAACGTTTAATGTATATATTCACTTAGAAAGAATTGAAAATGAGACAGGAAATATGTCTAGAATTAATCAAGGATTATGATTGTACAATTCATTACCATCCAGGAAAAGAAAATAAAGTGGATGATGCTTTGAGTCGAAAAAGTAATGCTTCATTAACAATGTTGCATTTGTAACGTGATCCGTTGGTTAAGGATTTGATGAACTTTTTCATAAAATTTGTTGGAGTAGGATGTCCTTCTGTTTTGTTTCAGGTATCAATGAGATCATCCCTATCAGATAGAATTAAGCAAGCGCAGAGGAAAGACAGTGGGTTATAGAAAAAGGTAGAGCTGGTTCAGTAGGGTAAGTTGCCTGAATTTAATATTGATAATGATTGTGTTTTGAGGTTTTGTAAGAGAATATGTGTTCCTGGTGATTCATAGTTGAAGAATGAGTTGTTATGTGAGGCTCATAGTTCCCCATTTTCAGTTTATCCTGGCAGTACTGAGATGTACAAAGATCTGCGGGTGTATTTCTGGTGGGATGGAATGAAAAGAGATATTGCTAATTTTACTGTGAAGTGTTTGACTTGTCAGCAGGTTAAAGCAGAGCAGAAGTTATTGAAAGGGATGGTTCAGACTTTACCGGTGCTAGATTGGATATGGGAAAATATATCCATGGACATTGTTGTGGGATTACTGAAGACATCTTGAGGTAATAATGCAATCTGGGTTATTGTTGATCGCTTGACTAAATCTGCTCATTTCCTTTCTATTCGAGATACTTTCTCTCTAGATCAAAATTCTCGATTGTATCTTAAAGAGATAGTCAGGTTGCATGGATCTCCCCTATCCATTGTTTCTAATCATGATCCCAGGTTTACATCTAACTTTTGGAAGGTCCTTCAGAAGTCGTTGGGTACTAAATCAAATTTTAGTACAGCTTTTCATCCTCAGTCAGATGGGCAGTCAGAATGGACAATTCAGACATTGAAGGATATGCTACGTGCTTGTTCGGTGGATTATCATGGAAGTTGGGACCAACATCTTTCTTTGGTTGAATTTTCATATAATAACAGTTTTCATTCAAGTATACAGATGGAACCATTTGATGCATTATATGGGAAGTGGTGTCGAACTCTAGCTTTTTGGGATGAAGTGGGTGAAAGGAAGCTGATGGACCAGAATTGGTAGAAGAGATGGCAGAAGAAGTTCAGTTGATTCAAAAACACATGAGAATAGCTTAGAGAAGGCAGAAGAGTTATATGGATAACCGGAGGAAGGATCTATCTTTCGAGGTAGGTGATCATGTTTTTCTCAAAGTTTTACCATGGAAAAGTGTGATGCGATTCGGTAAGAAAGGAAAGTTGAGTCCAAGGTTCATTGGACCATATGAAATTCTAGAAAAAGTTGGATCAATTGCTTATCGAGTGGATTTACCTCCGAGTTTATCTTAGATACATATTGTTTTTCATGTTTTGATAGTGAGAAAGTATATGCCAGATCCATCTCATGTTTTGACCCCGGAGGTAGTTCGGTTGGAAGAGAATCTCTCTTATGAAGAACAACCAGTCCAGATTCTTGACCACAGAGAGCAACTATTGTGGAATAAGGTAATTCACTAGGTAAAGGTTTTGTGGAAAAACCATATGGTTGAAGAGGCAACATGGGAATCTGAAAATGCTATGAGGGATAAATACCCCCACTTATTTTGATAAGTGAATAAAATTGCGAGGACACAATTCCCAAAAGGCGGGAAATATATAACATCCCAGGTAAATAAAGAGTAAAAAAATTTCATATTTATTAATATTTATGGATTAAATATTAATTTTACTTTAAAGGTGTTGCTATGTTTGATAGCGTACCTGATACACAACAAAGAGTTTCATTGAAATCTTACGTTGCACACTAGTAATAAAATAATATTATTTTAAATGGTAGTTAACACGTAGCCGTTGTATTGGTTGGAATTAATAGAAATAACTAAAATATGATTATATATGTTTGTTAAATGTTTTTACACTTATCAAATAAAGGATAAAGGCTTAAAATATGAAATAAATTCAATTTTAGGCATATATACTCTAATTTTCACTAAAGGCCCACTTATCACTTTTTGATGGCGAACCATCATTAAATATAGATTTCTTCACTCGTATATATTCTTTTGGAACAAATAAAATTATTTTTTAGAATCGGGACATCAAAATTTACTTTGTGTAAATTTTTTGTATTTTTCCGATAAAGTTCATTTTTTAATGAATAGTGAAAAATGTTGTATTTTAATTCAAAACCTCTTTTTAATCTAATTTATTAATATTAATATATTATCTTTTGAATTTGTTTTAAAGTGAAATTATAATATATTTTTACCATTTAATCCAATAGTGTTCATTGGAATTAATTTCACTTTGAAATTGGACTTAAACTAGTGTCAATCTTTTGATATATATTGTTTAAAAAAACACGCTATTCGTTCTGACAGATGAAATTAATTATTAAATTAATTAATGTAACTTATATGTTTTAAATTTTATAAAATATACATAATTTTTTAATTTTGAATATCAAATATAGCTTAGGGTGAAATTTTGCTATTTTTCTAAAAAACTTCAATTTTTGATGAATAGTGAAACCACTAAGTGGTACTTAAAAAACTGATTTTAATTTAATTGAAAATTTACCACCTCTGTGTTTTGAATTTCAAAAATACGACATTCATGGTTATCATAAGGAAGTAAAATGTGGTTTAATGGGATTAAAATAATTTTTTGGTGAATAGTAACTTTTAAGTTTTTAATCGCGATTAGAGGTAATTAGTGTAATTTAAGGTAAAAATAATGATTTCATAATATGAAATGACCTTGACACATGTCCTACCCTTATTGGATGTGTCATGGCCGACCAACACAATCCATGGGTCAACTTGTTTACCCCATGGAGCCACTTTGGTAGGAAAATGACATTAATAACTTTTTATTTAAAGTTAAAATTAAAATGTCACAAACATGTGTTGTTTTACTATAACAATTTTTAAATGGGGTTATACAAGTAGTAATTTTGACTATAAATATTAATTAGAAATATATAAAGATTTCCCACATCATGATATTTTTCTTTATAATTTTTTGTCATTAATTAAATTAAATTATTTATGACACCATGATGATCCAGCGATTACCTCATTATTTAACGATTTAAATAAAATGCAAAGATAATGTAAAATCTAAGAACTAAACTTGTCAAAAACCTATTGGATGGGTGTATATCGCAATATTATCACCTTATCCTCGAAATATATAATTTTGGGACCTTTAAAATCCTAAAATCTTTTTTATAATAAAGTAACCTTTTATAACTTTCCAAGAGTGCCCCTCCTCTCCTATTATAGAAGGTCCCGCCTCTACAAACTTACCCACACCACTCAAGCCTTTGGCTTGGCCAACCCATGCCCATATTGTCTCTCTACATCCATATCTTACCCTAGAAGCCACACTTTGGGCAGAAGTCTTTCCAAGGATGCCTTTGAGCTCAAATCAAAAAGAGTTACCCGATTTAAAGGTAGTGTCTTCTCTTGTGTTCTTATGTTTTATTTTGCTTCTCCAACCCCATAAAATCTTTTTATTACTTTCTTTTGTAACAACACCAGTATCTACAATATACCAGGATGTTGTTATGAGAAGTATTAGAGCTACACCTACACACACCTTCGTCTAATGGTTAAAGAACATACTGTTTCTGTGGTTGGCGATTTTCTTCCTTACGAAACGATGATTGTTCAATATTCTTTTAACACCTTTCATGGTGTCCATTAAGATGTCACTCTATTTATATATGATATATATTATTCTTATGTTTTCCTTATTCTTCTATATTTTTCATTTGTGGCATACCTTTATGGTTTCTATTGTGGGTAAACACGATAATTTCATTTTAGGAAGTTCGGACTACCGCCCCCTCAAAGTGATTTGATTCGTTAATGCCATATGTGGGACGTATAAAGGATAAAGATAATGTTATTATATATGATGTTATACTGGAATTATAATATACCCTTATATCATTATGATTTCACTCCATAAAATAATAAATAGAAATGAAAGTATCGTTCAAGCGTACGTACGACTTACCGTCTCCATGAACGGTGCATTTCATTTCTTACCTCTAAATGTTATGTACTATTATAAATACATCTATATGCTGGATATATATGATATATATGATATCAAAATCATGAATATCATTTTGGATATAATGAACCTTTGACCACATAAACAACATGTAATTGTATGAAGTCCATTTTGGACTTATGAATCAGATATCGACAAAAGAAACTTTATTAACATAAATGTTTACATAACATTTAAAACATGGAAATAAGTTATATATAAGGAATAGTAAGCTTTAAAAAGGTTCTTAAAGCAAGTATAAATTAACTTTAGTTTACTATTCAGGAGATTAAAGAGCAATCGAGTCATGTCGGACACGAGGTAAGGGACTTTGTCTCAATCTCCTTTCATTGAGGCATATTTTGTTCCAATACAAGGCTTTATTTTATACGGTGTATAAACCCCTTTGACATTTAATTTTTTACAAAAGGAATCTTTTTCTAGGAATACTTTTACAAAATGACAAAAAGGAATGGCTCTTTTAATTTACGCGGTGACAAAGACCTTTTCCGCTGCTGCGAGTATTATTTGGTCTTTGGGTTCCTCAACAAGTCGTAATGTTTTTAAAACGAAATAAATACCATATAATATTTTATGTATTTTGGTATTGAAAATATTTTTTATAATGGATTTGTTATGTAAATATATTTAAGTTATATATTGTGATCAAATTGTGGAAATTTTTTCTTTCCATTATATTTATTTTATGTTTTATGATTTTATAATGGTATTTGGACATTTGACGGATGGTTACATGATAAACCATATGATGGGCGGTGCCGTGAATACCAGGATGGGTGGTTACGTTGTAACCTCCAATGCATTGGGTATGGAAGTCGACCGTGTGTCTATTCTATTAAGTGATATGTGAGGAAGTCGACCGGATGGTTATTCCACTTAAGTATGTTTATGTCCCAAGTTACCTTTATATGTTATGTGTTCTTTATATGGGTTTTATGGTAATATTTTGGTTACAAAAGGGTAAGTAATGATGTTTTATTCAGTGAAGAGTAATTACTGCTCCATAAAGGTGAAAACTATTACTTTGATAAATTATTCATGGTTTACTTATTGTTTTGAAAAACTAACAGTTTTCTTTCTTTGTGTATCCCTTACTAAGCTTTTTATGCTCACCCCATGTTTTTTTGAAATGTTTTTCACAGGACATAATCTAGAATAGGGTCAAGGATGGGATCAAGGAAAAGTCATGTTTTCTTAAACATTGAACTAGAAATGAATTTTTTTTAGATTTATGGTTTTGAAAAAAAGGAAACTTTGTAGAAGTGTCTACTGTTTAATCTTTTGATATGTAATAGTTATGTTCTAATTCTCTAAAACTCTAAACCTGAAAAGATAATCAATGGGAATTATTCATTTAATTCAATTTTAAGTAATGTTTAATGTCGGGGCCTTATATTTAGTCTGTCTGGGGAAACTACATGTGGCCCGAATGCCTTGAGGTGGCTCGATGGCCTTAAAGGTGGCCCGAAAGCCCTACTAACCCAAAGGCATGGGTGGCCCAAAAACCTTAATGATTCTAAACCCCAACTGGTGGCCCAAGTTGAATAGTTTTATATCCTACAGTACCGAACAATACCTTCTATAATAACTGCTACAGTATCTACTACAGTACCCACACAATGTACAGTTCCAGTACAGTACCTATACAGTGTATAGTCCTGCTACAGTACTACTATAGTACCCCCCAAAAATATGCCTCTATCTGATTTTGAACCTGGGTCTTGTGGATGCACATAAGGGTACCTCACCAACTAGGTTGAGGCTTATGTTCTACAACTATCATCCATACAATAGTGAAAATGTTAAACCACCATCATGTATTTTCTTTTGGGACTCCTTAAGACATCTAATGGGAATAATGTTTTTTTGGTTGGATTTGATTTATTTATAAAATCAATACATTTCATTATTATCAAAGAAGAGTTATATCTTTATTATCTCATCGAGTTAATCATTAAGAAAGTATCAAGGTCACATAGTTATCCACTCTAAATTATATATCATCGATATTTTAGGTTTACCATGAATTTATAGATAAGTATTCATCAATACTTGAATATAATGTTGATATTTAGAACTCCATTTCATACTTAGATATACGGTTAGTCTGAGAGTACAATTAAAACTATAGAAGAAATGCTGAGAGCTTTCTGTTTAGATTCTAAATAATATTAGAATCAACACATTCCTCTAGATTATTTTTTTACAATAATATATTTCACTCTATAATTTATATGGCACCATATTAATCCCACTAAGTAAAGAAGTGAAGGAATTTAACATTCTAGGATAATGTTGGGAAAAAAGTATATTATGATCTCATCTAGATGAGAAATGGTGTAGAAGCTTAGATCCATTCAGTAATACATAAGAGCAGCTCATAGTTAGCAGAAAATTTATGTTGATAATCGTTAGTGATATCTGGAGTTTGAATTTAGTGGTAGGGTATTCCTTTAAATATCTCTTTGGAACAAGGTTATGATATTTGGAAATAATATAAATCTAAGACCAAGTATGTCAATTTCTATGAGATTCTTGATCATGTTGAGATAATATATTATCGGTTAGAGCTTACTCTAAACCTATCCCAAGTTCATGGTGGGTTCCATGTATCATAGTGGAGAAAGTACATACTATGTCCTTCACACTTACTAAACTAAAAGGTTATACCATTGTAGCATGATCTTTATTATGAAGAGAACCCGTTAGAAATCTTTGATCATAGAGAAAATGTTCTATAAAACTAGAACACTCACCTGGTTAATGTTCATTGGAGGAATAATAAATCCAAGTAAGTAATGGGGGAACCATAATATGTGATGAGGCATAGGTATATTCAATTTTTTGTATTTGAGTGATAATTTTGAGAGTGAAATTCTTATATGGGGGGTTGAATATAACACCCGAAGATTTAAAAATATATTTCTATTTTATAAATAAATAATTTTGATATATTTTTAAGAACCCTACCATTAAATTATGTGAATTACTATTGAACATTATAAAATTAAGAAAATTATATGCTATTTTTTCAAAAATAGTCTCTTATTCACTTAGGAATTATTATTGGTCCTTGTAGTGGGGGTTTGGTTTAGTGGTAAGCACCCCTTAATTCTACATGAAAAATGGGGGTTCAAAACCCATTGAGAGTAGGTACTGTAGTAGTACTATAGTGCACTATAGCAGCGGCGGTTACTGTACAGTACTGTAGCAGCGCAGAAACTGTAGCAATACTATTCACAGAATGGGCCTTAGGCCAAAAGAATGGGCCTACAGGCCATGTAATGGGCTAAATTCCCACTAGGAATTCGGGCTATGTTATGGGTTTCCCTCTACATAGTTAAAGAGGTCTTTGATTTGTTTTAATAATAAATGAGGCTTCAAACCCAACCTTTTAAATTATTATTAGTCCTAAAGATCTATTTTGAAATATTTTTAAGATAATTTTTTCCACATATGTTATATTTAAAATTTAATTTAGTGTAATAAATTTTGAAAAATTATTTTTTTACACTTGTATAAAATTGATTCATTTTTTATATATAGGTTATAATTGAAAACAAAATCTTTTGAAGGTAAAAAATACATTTTTCCAAAAAATGATTTTATCAATATAATGTTTTTGATATTGTTAAATTAAATTAATCTCTATTTACAAATTATTTTGATGAAAGTTTTAGATATTATATTCAATTAAATATTTTAACATTCATCTATTGGTTTTTACTAGGAATTTCATTGTATTAAAGTCAGTTTTATGATTAAAAATGATTTTTTCTAAAAATGTTTTTTATTGTGTTTTACATGCTTATTTTAAAATGTATTTATTGTAATTATAGGAATTGAATTTTATAAAAAAATTAAATATCTAGAATAATAATTTCCAAATTTTATAAATATTAAAATTTTATGTTGGGGAATTTTGAATTTTAATGTTAGTTAAACTTATAGATAATGTATAAAATACATTTAAAACATGGAAAATGTGATTGGTTTAAGGAATTTAGACCCAAAATTTCTTATATTTTATTTTTGGTTACCATGGGACCACATTAACTTGAATATTACTTCATTATATTTTATTGTTGATGGTATTTACAAGACTTCCACCTACCTCAGGTATAAAAAAGAAACCCCTCACCTCACTAATTCACTCACATTGATCCCTCTAGTTCACTAAATACCTTCCCAAGTATCTTAATAACCTACATCCACATACCCTATAGTTTATAATATTCCTAAAATCCAATCCTTTGAATGATTAAGGTGTAATTCAAAGGAGGATTCCCAAAGAAGAGGTAATTATCTTTACTGATATATTTCAAATTTATTTCTTCTTTAACCTCATATAAATATTATATAACAATATTAAAATTATTAAATTAGTATAATTAATATTATAATTTTGTTATATATTAATGGTAAATTCATTTTGTGCCTCTTTTTTATCCTATGAAAAATGATAATGTCGTTCATATGTATGTGTGGACAACCACCTCGATGAAGTGATGTGATTTGTTTTCATGTATGACAAGCATGGCTGGTCATATTGATGGATTTAATTAATATATATACAATATATAATATATTATTATTATTATGTATATATAAATTATTATTATTTAACTTTATTTCTTTCTATTTTTGGTAAATTAAAATATTTCTCGTGTGTATGTACATAATACTCTTTCCAAGAAGTTATTTAATTATTTTTTTTTCTCATTACCAACCAATATTAATGATAATTAAAGTGTATATAATGAGTGGATATTATTATTTTAAGAAGAAGAATATTATTTATATTATAAAATCATTAACAAGGTTCAAGAATCAGAACTATTAAACCAAAACATGTTTGGGGAATAGAACGATTAACACCCAAATTGTAGATTTTAACGAAGAATTATTAATAAATGGGCTATTGTAAATTATAGGGTAATTATATATTGTATGATAAATATAAGGATTTTTATTTTATAGGTTTTTAATAAATATAAATTTATTATATAGTATCCTAAGATTGTGTATAAAGAAATTCATGTCCTAGTGTAAGGGTTTATGTTATAATCTCATTTATTATCAACATTTTCTGTATTATATTTCCAAAAATTGAAATTATATGATCATTATATATTTAAAAAACATATATTTTCTTCTCTTGTGTTTATTTATAAGTTATTTTTGATTTATATTTTCCTAACATTGGTAGTTAAAATCATCAAGAATTGTTTTTTAGAAAAGTCAACCTTAATTCCTCTTTGGTCAATGAACTTTTTCTTCCATATCAATATTTTTTAAAATATTTTAAATAATGTTAATTTATATTATCTAGTGATATTTAAATGTATGATCAACCATATTTTTATTTCTTTTTAAATTATTTAAAATAAATTTTAGCAATTTTTTTAATAGGTTATTTATGATTATTTATAAAAAATAATGAAAGTAATATTTATTTTAATGTTTACCACAATAATGGATTTTATCGTAGTCATGAATGTGATTTTTTTAATATAAAAATTTCCATGTTTATTTTCACATAAAATAATTTTTATAAGAATCTTATAATTTCTATTTAAAGTGTTGTCAAAAGAAATGGATATTCTTCCCATTTTTTGAAGGAAATGTATGAAGGTTCTTTTAAAAGAATTTTCATTTATGTTAACAACCTTTTATGATTCCTATGATTCAATGGGGACGTGATCTAATGATATCGACCATGTTATTTTTCTAGTTGGATTATGATTATGGTATTTTGAAATATTTATGAAATAGTGTTCTTTCCCATAGGTTATGCTAAGCTGAATTGATGAATGTTTTCATGACATTGTAGCACACATATGTATGGTTTTCATTATATGATAGGTGTTCCTAGAATCATATAGCAATAAAATTAATTTGATAATGATTTTTATCCCATGAGATAATATGAAATAGGCTGGGGATTGAACCCATTACATGGATATAAAGAGGTTGGGGAGTGAACCCAGTCCATTATGGGACTCTATCCACTATTTTTAAATGGTCTTGAAAGTGAGGCTTGAATAATACAGTGATTTTTTATGCCGATTATTATGCCACAATTAATATGAAATGTTCTCATTCTAATGATATTCTCTCATGGATCATGATTTATTAATGAGGATTCCTCAATATTATGACTCATGTATTTTAAAATAATAAATATTTATTCAATGAATCATGATTTATTATCTCTGGCGGATTGGGTATGAAATTCATAAGATAAAATCTTACTATCATACCCTTATACTTATCTTATTCTTATAAATTATCACTGATTAATATCTCCTATATTTAACCATACTGAGTATCTGAGATCACCCTTTTTTAGGTTTCTATTTTTCCCAGGTTATAAAGAAATGTATTAATTAAGAAATTTATAATAAGGGTTATATGACTTAATAATGTTGCAGAAGATGTTGAAGATCTTACATGAAATAATTTTATTATGTCTATAGTCTTCAAAGAAACATAACCATTATGGTTCTAGGGATAGAATTATTATATAATATTTTACGTTTTTATATAAAATGATGTAATATTTTTGTACAATATTTGGGTCACCTAAATGATTACCCCTAGGTGAATCTATGCCACATCTTTATCCACTTGGTAGTATCTAGAGAGGGATTTAATTACTAAGAAATCACACAATCTCTACATTAACAAAGATTAAAATGTTATCTTGTAATTAGACTCATATCTTAGCCTTATTATTAGGGTATTAACTAAATTTCTCTTATCTTAATTCCAATGAATAACTAAACTAATCCTAAAAAATAAATAAACCCTTCTCTGATATAAACTGTGGTTCCCTAGACCCACACTCTCGGGTCTAGAGGTAAAGACACATAATTTAAAACTTACATTGACACCAAGTTAAATGCCCCAAGATAAAATTTAATATATTTAAATAATTTTAACATTAAAAATCATAATAACAAATAAATACCAAGAATATTAGTTTTTGTGACTTTTAGGATTAGCTATATATGAAACTTGTTTTATGGTAGTTGTGAACATTTCCTTATAATTAAGACACATTAAACTAACTACTAAAATTAACATAAGTTTTACACAGCTTAATAAATTGTGGAATTGAAACTTAAGAAATGGGTGAGATAAAATTTTTAGTTAAAGGAAAACATTTCAAAAAGTCCTCAAGGGTCAGATCATAAGCATATGAGAAAACTTGAACAAGTGAGAAATATCTTATAAAAAAGTACATGGACCAATAATAGTTCTTAAAATTAAATATATAAGTAAATGAAATCTCAAATGAAAAAAATATAATATATAAAAAAATTTCTACTTAATAGATAATAAACATGAGTCATGGAGTATAATCATAGACATATGGTATAGAAATGTAACATACCATTTGAAAATAGAATAACAAAGAACTTTCATGAAAATAAAAGACAAAGTATCATCAAATTAATATAATATCCAATAATTCAAACCCTTTGTATTGTAAGAATAACAAATAATTCCCACCATTTAATTTGTTAGCATATATATGAATCCCTACCCTTCATTTGGTGAGATTATATAAGAAGGATCACCCTTTATTTTGTGAGCGTAGTGGCAAAAGGCTCATCCACTATGTTGTGACCAAATACAAGTATGTATACACTTCATTATCTTGTGAGATATAAAACCTTAACATGTGAATTTTAGGGAGATATAAGAACCCACCCATCATAATCTATATATATATATATATATATTCCATATGATATCAATCATTCATCATATCATGAAAACCATTTGAAAGAAAATGGGTTTCGTATCATTTACAAATGGTATCGCACAATTTGATATCAAAAGTTGGTGAACCAACATCAAATATTCAACCATAAAAAAGGAGTATTTCACATAGGTAATTAGAATTTGATTCAAAAACATAAATCTTTATTATTAAAGTATTTTGGGATACATATGCAATGAACCAATTTAAAATTATTGGACAAATCACATCGAAATACTTGAAGAAATACCCTTATTTAAAATACATGAAAACTCTATAAATTTTTTTTCTTTAAAATTAAATTAATTTATCATGATAAAAAAGTGGAATTACCATTTAAACCCAAAAAATAATTTTTTTTCAAATAATGATATTTTCCAAAACATTCTTTAAGAAGACATAAAAACACTATTAATATCTTTAAAAACATTAGCCTTTAAAATCAATTTTAAAATCAAGAATTAATTTTAAAATGAAACATTACCTTCAAAAAATTAAAAATATTTTAATTTATATTTAAAATAATTAATAATTTAAATAATTGATAAATATATTTCATAAATAGTAAATAAATATTCTTAATGAATAATTCATATAATAACTAATGAAACCATAATTTTTTTAGAAATATTTTTATGAATAGTCATAAAAGATGATGTTATAGGAAAAATTAAAAAGTACTTTTTAAAAAGGTAAAGTGTATTTATTTGAAAAAAATTTATTTTGGATATAAAATTTATTATTAGATCCTTGAAAATTAATAAATTTTTTCTCAGGGGAATACAAAAGATAAAAATAAAAAATTTAAAGAGAAATCTTTTTTAATATTTTTAATATAACATTAATAAAATTCACATCATAAAAAGTGTGATAATAAATCCTTTTAAAGGATATAACTATAATTTTTAACATCACCAGAAATAAATCATATTTGGAATTCAAAAACATAAATGAGAATATTAAATGGAAGGTTAAATACTGTTCTATAAGAAAAAGAGCTCATTTGAAGAGAATGAGAATTAGTTTTAACATCATTAATTTTATGATGAAATAAACCCATTAATGTAATTACTTGTAAAATTAAGAATAATTTCATTACAATATCATCAAAGAACTGAATAGAACTGTCATGTAATTCCATAGTCAAAGAGGAATAGTTACGACTCAAGAAAAAAAGTCGAGTCAAGAAAATAACTTTATATCATAAGAAATTTTTTAATAAAAAACATTAAAATAGAGGGATTGAAATTGAAAATAAAATACCATTAATAAAAGATAACTCAAGATATTATATATAAAATATTCATTATACACTCCATTTAAAGGAAATTAGGATTATAAAACAAAACATGTTTCAATGAAAGTAAATTAAAATGAAACACATTTACCTTTAATCCTACTAAGATGAATGTTCTATAATATCTTATATAATCAATTACCTTAGAACTTATTTCATACCTATATACATTTATAATCATCATTCATAATTATTTAAAACAAATATGTTATTTAGTTTTATTTTATTTTTATCATCATATATTATAATCTTTGATTGTTTATTTAGTACAAGTTTCATAATAGCAGTGCCGATTATTGAATATAGATTCAAAGTTCAACATTAAGATATAATTAAAGGAACTATAATATATGTTTTATATTGATTAATAGTTTACCAATTTTATTTCATATGTATTTCATTTATGATTCATATTGATGAAGTTGGCGGCGAGCTTGTTTTGGAAATTTTCATGAATGAGGGGTGGTATCTTAATAACGTTTTAGATATTACCTTTACCATTAAATAACCCAAAACAATAAGTAGTTACATATTATTTTTATATATTAAAGGTATTTATGTTTTCATAGCTAACCATGATATAAATTTATATTATTGTTCATGTAGGTTATTAAACCGACCAAAATAAGAACTAACAATAATTTTTGTGTGAGTATCGTTAATACAGTGGTTATTTTTAGAATAATATCATTATTTAATAATAAATAAAAATTTATATTTTTTATGTTGTTTAATTAGGTTAGAATATATTTTTATAAATAATAAAATACTATAGTGAAAAATTAAATACATCACTCTTATAGGGGCGGTAGTTTGCATGTAGGCATGAGTAACACATTTATTTTCCATAGATCAGGAGAAAGACAACAGATTTTTTATAATTTAAGAAAATAAATACTTTTATAAATATAATATTATTTCATTAAAAATACTTTTATATCTATTCTTATAAGGTGGTAATGAATTATCATGCACATTGTTCATAAAGGCGGTAGTCCTCATGTACACATGACGACATCTTCATTTTTTAAATTGTTTTGGAAGCAATTTTAAAAATTGATACTCCATTAACATAAACAAATATTCAGAAAATTATTAATACCAATTTTATCATACAATCATGGTTATAATATAATTTTGAGGTTAGAATAAGAAAATAATTAAGAGAGCTTGGTTGAGAACATTACATCTCCCTTTAGATGGTCTTCCTTGGGTAACACTTTAATGCTTCTTATCTCAATATTTTAGAAATTATAAGGCTTCTAAGATGTATGGAGATATTTAAGGAGAGACTAGGGTAGTGTTTTTTGTGAAATACATAAAAATTATTGGATAAATGGGGTGGAGGTGAGCTCCTTTTAAAGGTCAAGGACCTAGAAATTTAGCAAAAAAACTAATATAAAGAGATCACATGTTTCACATGAAAATTGAATCCAAAGTGAAAAATAATGGAGTAAGAGATTATTTAATTTATAAAATACTTAAACCATTAATTTTTACACATTTTTTAAACATTTTTTATATTCCTTTACTCTTATATTTTCCACTTTCACCATTTTTTACTATGGTAATTAATTTTAACTTATGTAATTTTATTGTAGATAATATTAATAAAATGGGACTTATTAAATAATTTTGACCAAATATTTCCAAATATAAAATCTAATTTATCAAATAAAATATATATTTATAGGAAAAAAATAATATAACATTAGCGAATAAAATGTGTAAAAAACAATTTTTTAGAAAAAGGGTATTTTTATGCATAAATGTTATGTTCCAGAATAAAATTATCAATGTTTTTTATTTTAATGGAATCAATTGGTATATTATTAAATAAATAAGGGAAATTTGAATTTAAAATAAATCCAAAAACTAATTTCACTTATAAAATAAATAATTAAAATAGAAATACTGAAGATATTTTTTATTACAAAAACTATTTCTTAATATTCCAAATGCTAAAAATTGTATTTCTAAATTCAACCTTGAATTTTTAAATTCATCATTTAAATCCATAAATAATTTTTTAATAAATAATTTTTTATATTTTTTATGTTATACATATTCTTTATATTTTCATAAACTCTACGATTTTAGTAAAAGCTGTATTTTTCACTATTCACCTAAAAATCTATTATTTCAGAAAAACATAAAAAAAATTCCCTAAGATAATATTTTTATTGTAAATAAAAAATTGAATTTTAGTTTATAAAATTAATATTTATATATTTATTATGTAAATAAAAGTTAAAAATATATCTAAAAACTTATTTTATTGAAAAAGACCTTTTTAAAAATTAAATGTTCACAAAATTTCTATAATAATTTCTAATTTAAATAAAGTTAATATATCAGTTAATATGTTTTGATATTATATTTTTTCATAATATTCGTTTAATATAATTTGATTTAATTTATTAGTACTTTCAATAGTTATGAGTGAACAATCCATTTAAATATTAAGTCATAATAATTATATAACCACTAAATGTTAGAATTTTTTGGTAGGATAATATTTTTTTATTTTGTGGAGGTCATATTATTCTTGTAATTATCTTGATAACATTATACTAATATGTTTTATCTTGTGTTTTTTTGGTTTTACAATTTAAGTAAGCTATCAAACATAGTATAAATTTATAGAAAAGTGTTTTTCAAAATATCCCAGTGTTACGACATGATATTCTTATGATATATAATATTAATTAAATAAATTTAATTAATTACTTGACATGTAAAGGAGGTGACACAATTTTCACCCTTCTATGTTCAAATAAACCCAATTTTTGAATTTAATACTTACATGGTGTGAACTATCACATAAAACAGTGTGCAACTTACACAATGAATAAATTTTATCATATATCGTGTACTTACCTGACATATATGCCAACACATCATATCACAATATTTCATGATGTGTTGTTATGTGGGTCAATACATGTAGTTTTCATGACATGTATACCCATGAAGTACACAAAATATAGGAATACCATGCACTTCATGTTTTAGTATAATAATGTGAAAATTAATTATTAAGGAATTAAATTAAACATTGCATACTGAAAATCACTCAGAATGTAATTTTCCGAAGAAACCATGTCACATGGCAGGTACCCCAGCAAAATTATATATGTTTTTCTCTTTAATATATTGATTTATTCCTTGTTTTTACTCATAATACATGCCTATCATTACTTCTATCTTTCCTGAGTTGGCACGAGATAGACAACATGTACAACTAGTTACACATCGAGAAATTATTTACTGGTCATATACACTACACACCTTAAGATTCAACATGTATATCATATGGATTATCATATGTTACATGATTGGTATATCCCATTAAATGTCATGTACTTTATATGATGTTTTGTAATCGGTTAACAGTCAATATTTGATGTCTATATTATTTTCATGCCATGTACATTGACCGCACAACATCAATGATTTATATTAGGACAAACCATTTAGGGTTTAATGGTGTGTAATCCTATCTATCCACATACAATATGGAATCCAGTATGTGGCGTGCATTTAAAAATGCCATGTACTAACACTAACCTGACCTTCATGATTATAATGGCCACAATTGTGTGTTGTCCATGATTATATGACATATACCTTTTAGTTATATGTCACACAATAACATCACGTAGCCATAATTCTCAATTCCTCTAGATGTGATATTCAATAATTATTCATATGTCATTGGTATGTTCTTTTTCATAAGAAATTGAACAATAATTTTATCTCATATTTCATATTTATGAACAAAACTATAAATGAATACTAACAAAAAAATCAAAAATCAATCTAAAAATAATAAAAAATTAAAAATTATTATTTGACTATTCTAATATCACTTGAAGGTTCATGGATTTATCATAAGAGGTTAATCCCATCAAAAATAATATTTTTTATCAATATATTCAATTAAAATTCTCAAAGTTAATGAAGCAACCACAGATCTTCACTGAGAGAATCGTTTAACAAGTAATTTGTAGTAAATTTAAAATAAAAATCACCTCATATAAATAATTATTTTATTTTTTATTGATGAATTTAGTTTCCGATCATGTCAAAATGTTGTTTCAATGAAGAACCCACACTATAATTTATCCAATGGTATCCAAACAGGTTCCACTAATCTTCAAAAAACACTGTTAGTACTCTGGGTGCTAGTATGGAAGAACCAATCGCATTGTGTTATTCATGTTTTATTGAAAATATATATATTTCAGTCACAAAATAATTATTCTCTTATTATCTGAGTATTAGAGGGACATGGATGATTTTATATCATTTTTTAGTGTATTTTTGAGTATTTCTCTTGGCCTTAAGTGAATTCCCTTAAGAGTAATAATT
Organism: Viscum album; assembly: GCA_963277665.1. NCBI lineage: Eukaryota > Viridiplantae > Streptophyta > Magnoliopsida > Santalales > Viscaceae > Viscum > Viscum album. Next base: position 1,685,525,646 of record OY728132.1, on the reverse strand, counting down.
GAAAAATAATTCACATCATCGTAGTAAATGATATAAAATATAATATATTGCTATGGTTAATTATTGGTTAATTGTTCTAAGGAAATATGTTAAATATTCTCTATAATATATTCCTCATTTCAAATAATAATAATATTATTATTAAATTTTATGAGTTTTGGTAACTCATAGATATTTAAATATCATTTATTAAATAATCAAATATTTATTTATATTGATGATTTTAACTAAAATGTATCATTTCCATTAATCCCTTAACTTAGTATGTCAATACTACTCATCATTTATGAAAACATAAATAATAAATATTTGTTTAAATATATATATATATATATATATATTATTCATTCAATAAATAAATAAATATTACGTTCATTAAACTTGAAAATAATTATTTATTTTAATATTCATGAAACTAAACAAATGTTTATTTAATAAATAAATAAATATTTATTACATTGTGTATAATAATGAATAGAAAAAAAAATATTATTTACTCACTCAAAAATATTATTTATTTAATATTCAACTAAAATATATTCTAAACTCAAATAAATGGTTATTTAATTCTTGTGACCGACCCAACTAGAATAATTATTAATGTACAAGTCAGGAATAATATTTATTCAAATATTAAATTCATATAGAATATAACTGTAATTATTTATACACATAGTGTTTGACCCTCTTTACATATTTAATAATGGATTCAAGATAAATTACCTAAACTTCTAGGTCTATATCTAGAAATAAATCAAGGAACACATAGAGAAAAAATTTAATGTCACAAAAAAAAACCTCATATAAATGCTTAATGTGTAATATAGTTCCACTATCTTGATATCTCATCAAGAAAGTTGTATAATTGTGTCATCAACATATATTCTTGATTTTTATTTCTTTTATTGCCTGAAGTAAACACGTCGATAAATCACCCTGGTCATTGAATTAACCAGATAGTTCTATATGAATTAAAGGGCCTAATATGTGTAATTAAATTAAAAAAAATAGGAGAAAATAATTTCATTGCATATTCAATCAATTTTAGACCACTTCTAACGCACCCAATATACCATACGTTACTGTATTTATATTTATTGTTGGATTCTGGAATATCCTAAAGGCCTTATATTATTTATTAATTTTTTGAGTAATCCCCTTCTTAACTAGGTTAATAGGGAACACTTACATGACCCATAAGCCCATAGGAACAAGGCCTAGTACATGACCTGAAGTCCATAAGACATGAATACACTAGAACTGCCTCTCCTAACATATAATTTATTTATGGTTCCTATATCTCTACCTCGCATGTATGATCTACTATCATTACCTCGTGTATAGCTGCTTGGTTCTGGGTATCCATGTCAATTTTCATACACACTATTATTTTTAAATCGATTTTTCTCTCCTCTGGTGCTTGTTGCTGATTTTATTCTTCTTCTCGGGCTTACTCATTTATTTTATGACCTGTCTACTTCTTGGTTAAGAGGCCTTATGGCTCAAAATCCCATGGCCTAAACAGCTAAGGTGGCCTAGGGGACCTATGGTCCAAAGGCTTGTTTTATCCCATAGGCCCAAATCAATTGCTCAAAAGCCCAAATCATGTGAATAGTTATGCTACTAAAGTTCTCTTATATTACTACTACAATAACAAAAAAGTACTCCTCAATAAATATTTCATCATTGGTTTCATTTAGAATTATGTGGTGTGTTAACCACTAAACTACCACCCCAACCCCCATTATGATTAAATCTCCTAATATTTTTTATCAATACATCAAAGTATGTGATTCATGATATAAATTAAAAATAATATAAATTCTGCAGAAAAATACACATGTCCAAATATTATTTTAACCAATGAACCATATAACATATGGAATTCCCATTAGAAGACCAAACCATTTCATCTACAATATTAGGTATTGAAAAGTGTTGAATTCCTGAGAAGAATACTTATCCACTTATAAGATTCATCAATTAAGTAGTCAAAACATCATTTTTGTACCATCTAACAGAATTCATCTAGACTATAATAATTTTTTTTAAGAATATTATCATAGAATTCCTAGGTTCTCATTATAGTGGGTAACTCATATAACATTTTGATATAATAAATAATCTAATGAAACCATCAAATTAATGTTACATATAAGAACCCTCTTCATGTGATAAGATATTTAAGGATCCTTCAAATCATCGAACCACTAGGAGTGGGGGGGGGGGGTTGAATCAGTGTTGAAATTTTTATAATTTAAATTTCTCTAAAATTAAACCTCCCAACTCATTAGAGTTTAATAATTTCCAACTTTTATAAAAAAACTCACTATCATTCAATGATATGAATGTAATAAAGCCACAAAAGATTTACTATGTTTGACATCATTCCATGAAAAATAATTTTTAGTATGAATTGAATACAAATGGATCCAAGTCCCATTAGACTCCTTTTATGCCCTGGTAGGAATGATGATACTAACTATTTCCAGTTTACAAAAGATCTTACTAAAAAATTAATCCACCATTAATATATGAAAATTTGGTGAAATTGATCATTGAAGTTCATCAAAAAATATATGTCTATTTTCTGCCAATCAGTATTTGTATATCTAGTGAACCTTCTCTCATCCAATATTTAACATCTATTTAAACTCACAAAAATTCCACATGTTTTCTAACATATGTTATATTCATTGAAAAACAATATTACAAACAAAACTCTACTTGAAGTGTTTATCTGATAAGTTATGTCTATTTCTCTATCTAATACCAAAACCATGTGTACCTCTATCTGGTTTCACTGAACTAAAACTATATCTAATTAGAATAGCTCTGAAAAAATATTCCCAGTTCCCCTATTCTTCAAACAAATTTGTTGGAAACTCATTGTAATCAAAAGGTGTTAATTATTTATATTTGTGAATAATGATAAGTATCCTCATAATTTTTATCCCCTTTATATAGGTTCTCCTAAAGTAGAAAGGTCTTGAAACAAATTTTACTTTCCAACTCAATGTAAATTTACCCGAGTCTTCTTAAGCCTTCAGAAGTAATCTAGAAAAATCATGTACCTTAATGAAAACTCTATCTTTTCCAACCTTCTCCAAACATCCTTAACCTATGTTTTCTCAATATTTTGCACCTGATCCATTTAATATGGTTGAATAAATTATTTCAACTTCTATATGCTTATGTATCTTTCAACTGCTTTATCCAACCTTCGACTCTATCTAGTTGAAACTTTGTATTTTTACAGTATCTTAAATATTAAACTTCTCATGCCAATTTAATTTTCCCTTTATTTGAACAAAGAAAACATGGATTATACCTTCATATTTTTTTCATTTCACAAAACTCCCCATTTAAACTTCTTCCATTAGAATTAAACATTTTCCCTTTTTGTGTATATTCATACAAAACATAACAAATGAATTTCTCACAACTCCTGATTTGGAACTTCTATCTAGTTTTCTACATCCAATGATCTCTTTCTAGTAAAGTGCATATGGTAAAAAAGATATAATTCTATCCAAATAGACTTCATATTGTTTCATATCCATCTACTGATAATGATTTTTTTCTATCTAGAGAATTTAATTCAGAACTCTATGTATGGTCATCTCATTTTGGTAATCTCAATCTACAAAGGTTTGTCTAGAATCCCAGATCGGGTAACCTCAGACTCTCACTTTATTTTTCAATATTGAATCATAATTGTTTTTCACGATGTTGTAAACATTTAATAATTCCTTAAAATCTTGTAAATTTGAAAGGAAGTTTCTTAATAAAGTTAAGGAAAGTTCCTAACCTCCTCCAAAAAATTCATAACAAAACTTTCTTAACATCTATAAACTATTTATCCCTTTTAAATAAACATTCCAAAAAATATTATTGAAAAATGAAAAAACGTGTTATTAAAACATCATAAAAGATATTAAATATACCCCTTTGTATTTGTTGTCAACATTAATTAACAAACATTTAATATAAATCCACTCAAACTTTCTCAACAACTATTTTCTAAATTATTAACTTTTATCAAATAATAAGGTTTCTAAAATAGAATGTCTTAACACCAAACTAATTATTAAATAAAATTTTTTGAATCACTTTTATCCCTTGGTGTTAACCAATTTTTATACCATGATAAGATAAACTACCCCTCAATTTTATCTTGTCCATTTTTAGTCTTAATTTTTCACTCTCCCCTTTTCCATGATATCATTGCTTAAAATACATTATGGAAAGAGTTAAAAAAAACTTCTTATAATTTTATTACATGCTCTCCCCCTATATCAACATAATAAAAACCACTATGGGGGACCACTAATAAAAAATTTAGGAATCCTTTATTAGAGGCAAAACATTTAGTTAAATCCCCAATTCCAAAAATCATTCTCTTTGAATAAATTTGGTGGAAATGTTAGTAGTTTTATATTTTGTGGAAACATACAAAATCAAAATATCTCCACGAGTGACATTCCATTTTATGAAGTTATACTTAATATTAATTTTTTTAATCTCAAATATTATAGAGGGTTTTTAGAAATTTCAATAACACTTTTATTATAAAAAATAATACTCAATGGTTAACAAAATTTCACTCTCAAATAATCCATATAAACATTCAATATAAATACCTTTTGTGTAGGAATCATTGGAGGATATATATTCTATTTATATTGTAATAAAACTAACTAAACTCTATTTCATACAATGCCAACTATCACAACATTCTACTAAAAAAGCTCATCTTGTTATTGATTTTATAGCGTTTAAATCCATAAATAAATCACCATTAGTATATATAATAAAGTATATATGATAAATTATTTTATAAAATATCGCATAAGAAGATATTCATTTAAATTATCTGAGAATTATTTTTTATTACAAAATATTATATTACTTAAGATCACTTTTATATCATGCACGTAATGTAACAACATAAAAATGTACTTCCTTGAAGAATTATGAAATAGATATCTTCTTATCAACTTCTAGAATTATTTTTTATTCACACTTTACCTAACTCTATATATACTCAGCTTTAAACCAACATAGATAGGTTTTGAAATCATTTTATAATATTCCATCCCAAACTTTTATAACCACTCCCTAGAATACTTTTCTTGAGAAAAAAATATGTATCTCTAATTTTCAAAAACTTTTAAAAACTAGAATATAGTTAATTATCCATGTATTTAAATATCAAAGTTTTTGTTCTTATCTTTTGAATTTTTTTTTCAAAATTTGTCACTATCTCCTTTCAAAATTATTTCAGCAAAATGAAAAATATAATCATTGTACCTAAGTTCATCTCCTTTACATAAAAGCTTCAATAAGCTCTTAATTTATAAAAATTTAACTTCTTCAAGAAACGATAATGTTTTGAGTTCTAGAAAAATGAGTCTTATTACAACCCAAACAAATATTTTCTCTACACACACACATTAGTCTCATCTTTATCAAGTAAGAAATCACATATTTACTCAATTTAAACTTATTCTTTAATTTCAACAATTAAGACAACCAACTTTACATGAATATGATAAATTTTTTAACAACAGTGTTAGAAAACATCCAAGATAATTCTTATAGTTTCCAGTATCAAAATAGGGGAAAATTTTTCTTACAATTAAAAACCTTCAAACTCTGAGTGACCTTTGAAAAAAAGTTGAGCATTTTTTCATGAAATTTCTCTATGTTCATTTAGCTCATCTTTGGACACCAATTTTATCCCTATAACATTCTTACATGTTTTTCATGGAACTAGTTTCTAGGTTTGATTTTTCTCAATTTGATTTAATTATTCATTCATAGAATCACCCCAATATTTATGTTCAAAAATTTTTGATGCAGATTTCAACTCCACCTATTAAATAAGTGAAGCCTAATTCTCTAATCACAATTTATTTATAGTCCAAAATGGATCTTTCTGATTCCAAATGATTTTTTAGAATAAACCTATTTCTATAGAGTAAAATTTAATAGATTTTATACCTATCTTACTTTATTTATCACACTATCCATCTAAATATTCTTCAATCTATTTTGAGTCACAATAATCTTTACTTTTATTATTTTTATTGTAAATTTATAATTTATCCTCCATAATATTTTCAACAACTTTTTTTTAAGAAAGATGTATTTTCAATAACTTTAAAATCATAAAAATTTACTATGTTTTGTTAATGTTTATTCCAACGATAGTAACTTCTTCTATCAGATGAATATCCCATGAAAATTCCTTAACATTTTCATCAAACTTTCAAAGATATGAAAGGACTCCCAAAATCCTTCAAGTAGTTCACTGAACGTTTTTCATTACACCACCTATTTTTGGAATTGATTTTTTATTTTATACCCAAGAAAGATATATTTTGTACATGAACAACAATAATAAAAACTTATCTCAAGAATAAAATATAATGTTTTTACTCATCTAGAATTTTTCTTCCCACTTCCACTAAACAACAATTTTTCATATTTCCCCCATTTTTTCAGGTGTGTTGGGAGAATAGTATTTCTATTTGATTCCATGTTTCCCTTGATAGTATTTAAAATCATTTTGTATATAGTCCTCTCTATTGTCCGTTATCATATTCAGTATATAAAAAACAATCTATCTTTTATCTTAACTTTGACAAAATCTAACCATTTCTACAAACTCTTATTTATGCTTTATAAAAAATTTATTGTTCATCTGACTGATGTCGTCAATAAAAGTGAAAAGGTAAAAAATATCATTTTCTTGATTGATGTATCATAGATCAATAAATATTATAGTGAATAACCTCAAGAGAACATACAAATCTCCGTAGCTGAATCAGATTCGTGCCTCCTTGTCAACTTCCTGCCCAATAAAGACAGACCCCCATGGTACTTATGTTACATTATTAGGAAATGCAGGCTCTTACTGAGTGTGGACACTAATATTACACATGCATTGAGGGAGGAAAACTCGGTCGCTAATTGCCTTGCCAGCAAGGGGAACCCTGACAACAAATGTATTATTTATGACAACCTCAGATCTCTTCCCAATGCCTAAAACCTCCTTGTTAGTAATGATGCTTTAGGCTTGTACCACTTTCGTCCCCCTTGACCTGGTGGGACCTTCAATAAAAAGTCATTTTTAGCAGCAATAGAATGTAAAAAAATAACCTCAAGAGGCATAATGAATAAGATTTTATCTTTCATATGTTTTTCACCAACCATCATCCCTTTGGGGTATGTTTTATGAACATCCAATACTTTTATTTTTAGTGCTATTATTTTTCGTACATCATCTACATTATAAAGTTTTTTCGTAATTATCTAGACAATATGACCAAGTATTCAATGAAATAACTTATTTTCATCCTTAGTAGTCATGTGACATGAGTTTTAATGTTCCCCAACATGAAAAATGTTTTCACTTGTTCATTCTCCTTTTATAAAACTTTTACCATATTTAAATTTTTTTATTATACAAGAATGTTTCCTAAAGATAAAATCTGTACCATAACTATAAAGTTGTGTACCACTATATATTTTGTGTTTTATCCCATATATATTTATAATTTCTTTATATTTTAGTTTATGAGATTCAATCTCATTAGTTCCCATCTCTATTATTTTAACTAATCATCATTTTCGAATGTAACTCATCCTCTTTTAGGATTTACAATGTATTTAAAAAAATTATATCATCTATTATATGTAAGGAACAAAAACATTAAAGAATGTATTTTTTGTTACTTCTTCTAGATTTTAGTGTTGTTTCAACAATGAAGGCTTGTTTTTTAACTTTCTTCCCTTCTAATTCATTTTATTTCTTAGTATAAGAACTTTTCCCTGGGAAAATAGTAATACATTATTCATAAAAGTGACCAAATTGTTAACATATTCCATAAACATCCTCTATAAAATAAAAAAAATCATATGAAACTTTTTAACATATTGGGATATTGACTTTCTTTCACGCTTAATATTAGGAAAGATTCTATCTTTTCTTCCACTATTTCCCCCCGATATCATTCCTATTTTATAGGATATAAATTATGTTCTAATAGATATAATCTATATGCACATAAATTCCAAAACACTATAAAAAAACATAAAATCTCATTTTTCTATAGATGTATGATCTTCCCACATATAAGGTTTTTTAACCATAACATCTTTCTATTTGTTCTTTCCCTTTGAATGGGGTTAAATTATTATAGAGGTTATTTTCAATTTTTGTTTATGTGGTATATTTCTCACATACTTTATCGATCCTATATTTTACTTTATTTTTTATAACAACATAATGGTTAGTAAAATCATATGAAAATTTTAATTTATTTGATGAATATTTCACCTAATTCATTAAATGACCTTTCTCACCAGCTTAAGATGTTTCATATTTACCTTATAATATTTTTTGATGTTTTTTCATCTTTTTAATTTTTCATTCAACCTTAAAATGTTTTTATTGTTTTTTACAAACTTTATTTTCTATAGTAGGAAGCTTCGTACCAATATCTTTATCCATATTTCATAGTTAAAAAACATAAAATTTGAGGATTACAATATCATGGATATATTCATATTCATATTTAATGACACTTATTCTTATTTAATTATTCTTTTAACTTTCTTTATTCAATATTATAATCTTTTTTTTGAGTTTTTTTAATCAAGACATGAAACAACTTCTGATAACAATTGATATTCCCTATAATTTTCCTCACCTTCTTTTTTTCATTAATAGAAATATCTTTTTTATTTTAAAAATTAGAAAAAATTTTCCAAACATTCTAAATTTTTATCTAATGATGCAATTTTTTCAGAAGAATCAGACTCAATATTCTTACTCATCATATTTCTTATTTTTATAGAATTTTTTTCTTACCCTTAGTGTATTTTTTACCTTTTCTAGAAGTTATTTTCCACTTCTTCTACTGATTGTTTTCTTTATAATAATCTTCATATACTCCATCATTATTCTTAGACAATTTCAAACAAAAATTCCCAATTCTTTTATAATAGAAATATTTAAGTGGGAGCCTACCTTTAAAATTTCCTCTTCATTTTATTTTTTGAGATAAGAGACATAATTCATTCTTTCTAATTTTTACCAACTTCACTATACTTTTATTCACTAAGTTCCACCAACTCAAAATTAAAATTTTGGAATTTCAACTTTTTCCTAACTTCATAATCAATTTCATCCTTGATCTTATTTTTGAATGTTAGATATTTCCTCATCTCATATGTAATAAGAAAGTTATGTAATTCATAAAAACATAAATAATCTTTATCTTATAAAGAATATATTTTAGAATAAAACCTATCAAGGAAGTTTATAATGCGGTTCTTAACATAGAAAGAATCTTCCAGAAAATATCAAAATTCTCAGATGCAGTAAAGAACTTCATTGACTCTGGATAAGTAATCATCAATAGTTTCTTCATATACCATTTTGATATCATTCAAACTTTTGATGAAATTTTTTAGATTTTCCTCTACCACTTTGGTGTTTTCCTTGAATATAATTCCATGGTTTTTCCAAGTTTATTTGGTTATTTGTAGAGCCATTATCATTATGAAAACATTTTTTTGATACAATATACAGATAACATTTTTATATTTTTCATCTACCTATTTTTTTTCAAAAAATTTCATTAGATAATTTTTCTCTATAGGTGGAAACCCAATGATAGCTACATTAATGACCTCTAGGCCAAGAGAACAGAGATAAGGTATCATTCTACATTTTCAACTAAGATAATATTTTCTATTTAAGGATGTAATTAATATCTTTTTCACTATATTTGGATTTTCCATGATAAGGAAACGAAAATGGTTATATTACCTTTGATACTAATTGATGTTTCTTTAGATTGTTGAACCACAGGGGGTTCAATTAGTGGTCATGATTTTACAATTTTAAATTATATAAAAGTAACCCCTATAACTTGTTATATTTTAATACTTAACAACTTTTATACAAATTCACAAGCATGAAGTGTTATGAATGTAAGAATGGTACAAATTATTTAAAAGGTTCGAACTCAGTGTGAGAACCTGAAACCTTCCCATGGATAATCCTATTATTAAATAGAAAATAACTATTAGTAATAAGTAAATACAACTTGATCCATTTCCCATTAGAGACTTTATATCTTCTATAATGAATGATTATACTGACTTCTACTAGTTTACAAAAGTTTTTATTACAAAATTGAGCCACCACAAATATATGCTAATTTTTTTAAAAAGATACCATAAGTTTGTATAGAAATATAGTTATATTCGTATCCATCTGGTAAAATTATTTTTGGTGCCCTAACCTTTTTCAGTATTCTCTATATATTGCACCACACTAAAAGTATGCATGTTTTATAACATATGTTCAGTCTATGGAACAATAATATTATGCCTCAAACTCTACTTGAAATACATATCTTATATTCTTTATCTGATGGTCTATCTGATACCATAGCTTAGTAAGCCTATGTCTTGTTTCTCTAAATAAAAACTCTATCAGATATGAACATATAAAATAAAATATTTTGTTCCTCTCTTCTTTGACCAAATTGGTTGGAAAATCATACTGCTCAAAAGGCATCAGCTTTTTGTAAGCATTAATAGAATAATTATATTCATATTTTCATCCCTATAATATATGTGATCCTAAAGTAGAAATTTAGGGAAACCAATTCCAATTTATTACTCAAATAAAATTTTCCTTAATCCTCTTATTACTTTTATAGTAATCTAGAACAATCTTGAACCTTTACAAAAAACTCCAAAAATTCCAAATTTCTTCAAAATTCCTTCACTCTAGTGTTAAGGAAATTATTCAATTTTCATTATCAATGTTAGATAATAAACCCATTGAAAGAATAGTTCATAATTTAAAAGGTAATGGGATAAAAAAAGTTATGTAGAGATTCAAAAAAAATAAATCTAGTAATTTTTGTTTGGTGACTTATTTGGGAAAATATCTATCTAGTTACAAAACTTTACATCTCCATCTTGCTTCCTCTAGTGGAATTTTTCTAAAAATCGTACCTCATATCAACATTTTAAAATCATTATTCTGTTAGGTTTGCATTTTATGGACATTCATCAATTAAACTTGGTCTATTTTCCATTATTCAATGGATCACATCATTAAATCTGTAAAAGAAATTCTCCATATAAAAATTTTACAAATTGTAGGTCTAGAAACCACTTTTATATTTTTCTAGTGCACTTGATTCATTAAATATAGATGAATACATTGTTTTTAACTTCATTAGATGTATGTGTCTCACAACTTCCCTACCTAATGCTCATCTTTTCCTGGCAGCAACTTCAACTTTGTGCATTTTATCAAATATCTAACATCCCATACCACTTTATTTTTACCTTTGTTTTAAAAAAACATGAATTTTAACTACTAATTTATATTTTTCTCAACAAAATACCCATTTATACTTATTAAATAAAAATGGAATATTTTCCCTTTTTTTCATATTCATATAAAACTTGGAAAATTGATTTATTACAACTATTTTTTTGTAACATCTATTCGATTTTCTATATTTGGTGACCTATGTAAGATGAATTGTATCTAGTAAAAGATTTGTGCTTCTATCCCAATGGAATTCATAATATTTCATCTCCATCCCTTCATAATGTGTCTGGTCCGTTAGGAGTACTACTTCTAGTACTCTATTTCTTTTCATCTCAATTTGGAAAACTCTATCTACTAAGGTTCATATGATAACCTAGATATGGAAACCTCAAACACTCCGTTAATTTTTCACACCTGAATCATGTTTTTTTCATGATTTTATAAACATTGAAGAATGTATTAGCATCATCCGAGTTTTTAAAAAAGTTCCCAATAAAGTTAAGGAAACATCCCAACCTCCTCTAGAATTTTCATAATAAAAATTTCTTAAAATACAAAAACCCATTTTCACCAACTAAAAAATATTGTTAACAAAAACATGATGTTCAAAAATAAAAACATTTTTAGGAAACAATCATAATGAAAATTTGATATTTATTTATATATTGGTAATAAAAAGTAAAAAGTTAGTTGGTTTTATGGAAACACCTATAATAAATTATGTCTATAGATGAGTTTGTATTTTTAAGAAAATATTGAATTTTCAAACTAGTGATTGGTTCCTTTCATGAATCGAGTTTTAGAAGAGTACCTTGAAGGTTTCTACCAATATAAGGGGGTGATTTACAATGATTTTTTAGGGATAGAATATGGATAAAGGTAGTTGGATTGATCAATAGTTAAGACAGATGGGTGAGGCTAAATCCTAGAGCCACTACTCGGCTACTAATAGGCCACCATCCAACTAGTTGGGTTTTTAATGACAATAATTACAATTCTATTACCTCATGTTTTTATAGGAACAATCCATATTTATCGCTTTGTTTAAAATCATGTATACCTGGGAGACTACCCCTCCCCTTCTCTTGGTTTCCCTTCCTTGATGGGTGAGTTTGGCCTTAATTCTCCATGATTCTTTATAGGTTCCTTCATCTAGAGACTCCCCATATCATCCTTGTCATATCCCTATGATTTCTAGTCCTCCCTGCTATGGATTTTAGATACATTTATAGTAGTGTATAGTGGAATAATTCCAAGATGATGTGGATTCCAAGTGGATTTTCTTAAGGACATCAAGAGACAACGTCAGCATTCCATCTCTAGTCATTTTGATAGAGGTGAGTTACAATGTAGATTTTTATAGGTTTTGAGTAAAATATTTTCTCTTATATTACAGTTTCAATTATAATTGCTAGGGATTCATATTGAGCGAGTATTTGAAAAATGACATAAACCTGTGAAGGGTTTTGTGTCTTCTCTTGGTCACAGTGGGAGTACCAGGTGAGTGTTTTTCCATTTATTCCTCAAATAATTTGATTTATTAATTAGTTTTATGTTTTTAATTAATTATAATATGAATATAATTAATTAATATCAATTTTTTTATTTGAGATAAGGTCATGGATGGTTTGAGCATTGGTCTATAGACTTAAAAGACCTCAAGCGGTGGGTTTTTGGGTTGAGAGACAAAATGAAAAGCCTTATAATCAAGGTAGGTGCTTGTGGGTGACACTTATTATGCCTGAGGGTAATATTAATTTTTCTTGTGGGAAATCACCTGCGGGTTTTGATTCTGATTACCAGAGGGTAAGGATTGTATGTCTAAGGATAGTGTTGTCATGAATATTCACCAAAGTGTTTTCATATGTTATACCTTCCAAGTTAAAGCACGGGCTTGGCATGGTTAAATGAATATTAAAATGGCAATATAACTGGTAAAGTTAGTTACTTATGAGTACTGCTTAGTTTCTTTCATTTACTACTTCACAATACTATTGCACATTTTCGATGATAGTTGGGCACGTGCCTTTGGTGGGTGCCTACTGGGATTTATTTCTCACACCCTTTCTAGGTCATGTATTCATCCCAAATAGACTATATTACTATAGTTGTAGACTGGGGAAAGGGTCCCTATACAGGTACATGATTGTAGCAAAGGAGTGAGAGAGCATGGGACCGAGCTTAGGCTTGTGATGCTGTTGCATTTTGTTTAATTTTCTTTGTTCTGTTTTGTTGTACCTCATACTTCAAGTTGTATGTATTGTATTGTATTGTATCTGGTTCTAGTTGTTTTCATATAATTAGTGACATGCTGCATCTTTATATATATGACAACATGTTCTCTTTTACTTCAATTGTCCATTTCAGCTACGTATTGTTTACTGCTTCCACTGTTGTATGTTATTTTTTTTCATTATGCTACAATTTGAAAAATGAGGGCATAGTTTCCCCACAATCATACCAGGGCCCTCACTGCTAGTCAGAAGCCTCTAGCATTGGGGAAATGTGCTTTTGGTCATGTGACCAACCGAGTTCAGGGAACTCGTTGAGTGGTACCCGAATCCAGGATGTTACAATGTGGTATCAGAGGAGGTTCTTTTATTTGACTTACTGTTTGGAGCCTTAGTCAGTTATTGGATGGAAATGGTAGTTGGTAATAAGTTGTGCTCGGGAGTAGCTAACCCGTGTATAGGGAAAAGCTATTCTACCTCATTTCGTTCAATTATTCTCATTTTGAAAATTTTACAATTGATTTGATTTTCACCATTGGGTGACGCACTTGTGGTGTGCTATTTATAAGTTATACTTGAGTTCTATTTAGTTCCAACCTAATGAGATGAGGGTATGCAACCTCATGCATCATTTAGGAAAATTCTAGAAATTACATGTCATGCATTCTTTCCATGCCTTGTAGGTTCATTAGAAATTGAATGTTGTTGTGATATATTTTGTGCTAGAAAAACATGCTATTTTGATAGGTGATTTAATAAATACCTTCTATTTGATAGGGTATAGTTTTGTGAGGTTGTTGATAGAATTAATGTCAAACATTGGTTTTTGGGGAGTATGGTCCCTCAATAACTGGAATTTGGTGGATCATTGGTGATTTTATTTTGTTATAACATGTTTAAGATGCCATGCTTTGATTCGCGGGGAGTATGGGCCCTCACAGATCAGAATTTGGCACTTAGATGTTGGTTTCAATGTTTTTCTGGGTTCCTGAGTAGTATCTGAGGCTTACTATCTGGAAAACCCAGGATACACATCGTGTAGTTCTAGGGACACACGCCGTGTGTTCTTCTGTTCGGGAAGAAATGAAAACTTTTTAAGTACACGTCGTGTATCCTCAGTACATGCCATGTAGTCTCCTACCATGTGGGTGGGGACACAAGGTAGGTAATATCTTGAGAAAACACACCGTGTACCAGGTGTACACACCGTGTAGTGTAGAACCGGAGTCCACCCGTGTAACTAACAATACAGATGGAGGAAACCTTAAGACATACACGCCATTTCTACCTTGAACACACCATGTATTCTGACCCCAGTACCCATCCGTGTCACGAACAACACAGGTCGGTGTTATCTTTCCTAGTACACGTTGTGTTTGCTTGGAACACTCCGTGTAGTGTCAGCCATGTAGCTGGCCGTGTAGCGAAAAACACGGGTCGATATAGGGATTCTTTGAACATGCTGTGTCTTTTTGAAACACATCATGTAAGGTGACTTGGGTACAAAGGCCATGTCATGAACAACATGAGCCGGGGGAAGCTGGTTGAGTACACACCGTGTACCTATGGGACATGCCATGTAGTCCTGTTCTTGGAGAGCCGTGTGGCTTAGCCGTGTAAAAGGACTCAGGTAGTGAAGGGGGATTCAAGTACACACCATGTAGTTAAGAGACATGCCGTGTGTTTGGTGTGTTACACGGCCAGTTTAAGCTGGAGTACATGCCCATGTGGATGGATTGTGAGAACACGTTGTGTAGTATTTATACACGTCATGTAGTCAAGTTTTATAAATATTTAATGCTTTCTTTCTCATGTTCCTTTCTTGGTTTCCTCATTTTTAGTCATTGATAATCTTGATCTAAGGTGTGTGTTTGACCATGTAGAGTCATGCCACCGAGACGGCCACCGGTTGTTCTCCAGGTGAGTGGCAACAATTATACTCTAAAGATGGTAGGCCATAGGCTACCAATGGAACCTCCAACAGATCCAGATGCGGCGCTAGCCGCTATAATGGACATAGGCGTGGAGGCGCAGTTCCTTGAAGGCTTCATGCGATTCTTGAAGACCTTCCAGGGAGCACCGCATGCCGTCACATCTATGGAAGATCTCACTCGTATATTCCAGCAGCAGTATCCACCTACATTTTCAAGGGATGGCGGACCATAGGCTACGGAGTCCTGGATGGGTTCTATGTAGACTATTTTCGAGAATCTTGAGATGCCTCTAGGGTGGAGGGTCAAGCTCGCTACATACATATTGCGTGATTCTGCCAAGAGGTGGTGGGATATTACCACCCAGTCTGAGCATCACTATGACATGGCATGGGAATATTTTCATGCAGCCTTCTATGAATTCTTCTTCCTGAAGACGCTGAGGGAAGATCGAGCTCGAGAGTTCCGGAATATGCAGTTGAGATCCATGGCCATGATGGATTATTCTTCTCTATTCACCGAGCTTCAGCATTTTGCACCCGTTATGGTGGCTGATGAGGTGTTGACGGCCCAACTCTTTGAGGATGGCCTTTGATATGACATTTGAGCGCTCATGAACATTTTCAAGTTACCTACCATGCATGCTATTGTGAACTAGGAACTGATTACTGAGTGAAACCTACGAGAAGCTAGTGTTGTGGGCTAGGGCGGTTCGACACCATCTTCTGGTACTATTTAAACCGGTAAGAGGAAGAGGCAGATGGAATTCTCTCCTGGCAGTATTACTAGTCAGAATAATACTTCAGATTGCCAGGTCTTTTGCTACTAGTGTGGTAGAGAGGGGAAAAAGAGACCTCATTTTCCTTGAGACCCAGTGGAGTGCCGATCTTGCGGCAAGATGGGTCATTTGCAGCGCTTCTGTAGGGCATTTCCACTAGTGGCTAGTGAGAGGGGTTCGATGCAGACTCCGCATGTGGGAGCAGGACCAGCATCTTCTTACTAGTCGGGCAATTGGGATACATCAGGATGTACATGTAGAGTTGGTGGTCTTTTTCATGGTATCCAGACACCAGGATCTTAGATACAGTAGGGCGGGTCATACAGGGTAGCTAGGATGCGTCACAGGGCCATGGAACAGGGCAGACATATGTAGTGCAACAGACCCAATAGGTGTAGGATCCTAGACCTTCCTCTATCAGAGGTACTATTTCTATTTTCTTCTGTTTTGACTTCTATACATTTTGATATGGGTTCTACACATAGTTTTATATCTATGCACATTGTGGAGAGACTTGGGATCTATGTTTCTTCTTCTTCTGATGTGATGACGCTACACACACCATTGGGGACTAGAATGGCTTGTGTGTGTCAGTGTAAGGAGTGCCCCTAGAGGTTGGTATGTGTCACTTTCTATGGGACCTCTATGTCTTAGAGATGATGAGTTATGATTTCATTCTCGGGATGGACTGGTTGGTACCCTTTCCAGCCTTTTTGGATTTCTATCATCGCAGGGTGAGTTTCACATCACGAGAGGGCGGAGAGTTTCTATACAAGGGTGAATGGGATATCCAGGCGAGCTGAGCTGGACCTGAGCATCGAGGGAAAGGTGGTGTAACAACCCATATTGCGAGCCTACATCTGGATGACTAGGGAACTTGTCATAAGGATTTCCCTCCAATAGTTGATCATTTTAGGGATGTATTCTCGGATGACTTTTTA
Source organism: Viscum album (assembly GCA_963277665.1). Classification (NCBI taxonomy): domain Eukaryota; kingdom Viridiplantae; phylum Streptophyta; class Magnoliopsida; order Santalales; family Viscaceae; genus Viscum; species Viscum album. The sequence goes on along the minus strand of OY728132.1, from coordinate 1,685,508,391 downwards.
GGTCTACCTCTAGAGAAATAGGTGGATTTCTCTACTGAGCTTGTGCCAAGAGCAGCACCGGTGTTTATTCCTCTTTATAGTATGTCTACACCGGAGTTGCAGGAGCTCAAGAGGCAGTTAGAGGAGTTGCAGGCAAAGGGTTTTATCCGACCCAATACTTCTCCTTGGGGTGCTCCGATCCTTTTTGCAAAGAAGGTGGATGATACCCTCAGACTCTGTGTGGATTATTGGAAGTTGAACCAGTTGATGGTCAAGAACCGATATCCCTTGCAAAGGATTGATGATCTTTTTTATCAACTTTGAGGAGCACAAGTGTTCTCGAAGATTGACATGAGATCTGGATATCATCAGTTACGTGTTAGACCATCAAATATACCACTTATAGATTTTTGGAGAAGATATGGTCTATATGAGTACTTGGTTATGCCTTTTGGACCCACGAACTTGTCAACATTTTTTATGGAGCTAATGAATCGTGTGTTCCACCCTTATATGGATTCTTTCATGGTAGTCTTCGTGGAAAATATCTTGGTGTACTCTCACAATCAACACGACCATACCACCCATCTTGAGATCATTTTGAGTACACTGAGAGAGAATCGGCTATATACTAAGGTCTCAAAGTGACACTTTTGGATAGACCATATTCACTTCCTGGGTCATATCATATCAAGGACAAGAGTTGCAGTAGTCCGATAGAAAGTGAGAGATGTAGTTTCCTGGGAGTAGCCTAAGAACGTGTTTGAGATACAGCGTTTCTTGGGGCTGGCTGGTTACTATAGGCACTTTATACAGGACTTCTCCAGCTTAGCAACGCCGTTGACGGGTTTGACTAAGAATGGAGTGAAGTTCGTTTGGTCAGAATCTTGCGAGACCGCCTTTCAAGAGCTGAAGGGTAGGTTGACATCAACATTAGTCCTGATACTTACAGTGCAAGGGAAGAGCTATACAGTTTAATATTATGAATCCAGTATTGGGTTGGGAGTAGTGTTGATATTGGGCGATCGAGTAGTTGTGTACGGGTCTCAGCATTTAAGGCCACATGAGAGGAATTACCCGACTCATGTTATCGAGTTGGCTGTAGTTGTTCATGTGTTATGTTGTTGGAGACATTATCTCTAGGGATAACATTTTGTGGTGTTTACGGACCAAAAAAGTCTCTAATATATCTTTACCCAGCGTGACCTGAACTTGAGAAAAGAAAGTGGGTTGAATACCTACAGTCCATCAACTTTGAGCTTGCTTATACGCCTGGTAAGTGTAATACAGTTGCTGATGCACTGAGAAGGAAGACTCAGACACATGCATTTCTTGAGGCCAGTGCTGAGTGATAGCTTATGGATTTTTTCTCTGAGATACATTTGTAGGTGCACGATAGTCAGGGTCAAACCTATCTTTCTTCCTTATATGTGACTTCTATACTCCTGGATAGAGTGAGGATGAGATAGTTATTAGATTCAGAAGGCCTAGTTCTACGGTAGTCGGTGACAAGTGAGTACCCTTCTCTTGAATGGGAGAAAGGAAATGATGAGGTATTGTGTTTCCATGGACGAGTGTGGGTTCTAGTGGATATACGCAAGGAACTGATGTGGGAGTTTCATACTACATCTTGGGCTGTAACCCTGGGGTTACCATAATGTACCGTGACTTGAGAAGTCAGTATTGGTGGTAGGGTATGAAGAGAAAGGTAGCTGGTTTTGTTATGAGATGTTCCACCTATCAGTAGGTGAAGGTAGAGCATCAGAGGCCAGTGGGATTGTTATAGCAGTAACATATTTTAGAATCTAAACGGGATGATGTCGCGATGGATTTTGTGACCGGGTTGCTGAGGTCACCTCGAAGATGTCCCTTGGAGTTCAGGGTTTGGGATTATGATTTCTTGCAGTTTTCACCGAGGTTGGGATACAGGAGGATCAGGAGACAGTTTAAACTTTCATCGAGGTATGTGGGGACATTTGAGATTATGGAGAGAGTCGGGTTGGTTTCATATCGGTTGTATTTACCACAGAGTCACCGAGCCATGAACGATGTCTTCCATGTATCTCAGTTGCGACGTTATCATTCAGACCCATTTCACTTCTTTCATCCTAAGGAGGTTGAGCTTCAGATTGATGATTCCTTTTAGGAGCATCTGATTTGTATCATTGATAGAAGCACAAAGTTCCCCCGAGGCTGGTCAGTTCCTCTCGTACGGGTGCTATGGCAGTATGGCCGAGTGTAGGATGAAACTTGGGAATGAGAGACTGACATACTTGCTTAGTGTCCATAGTTGTTCTAAGCTTTATCTTCACCACCCTTGGAAGGGAAATTTGGGGACGAATTACTTTAAGGGGGGAAGCTTGTAAGAACTCGGTTCTTATTCTTGACGTATGAGTTTCTTCTTTTCCTTTTTTCTTAAGTGTTTTTGAGGAAATAAGGAAAATGGGGCAAAATCCCAAATTTTGTAACTACAGGCTGTGTACTTTTCCACACGCCATGTACTTTGGCCGTGTGGGATGGGTACACAGGGCGTGTAGGCATGTCAGCGATGAAGGGTGTAAAAACTAACTACACACTGTGTATAGGGTATTTACATGTCATGTATTCAGTCGGAAGGTGAATAGTAAGGTGGTGGAGGTAGCCTCCAGTAGAGCGACATCAAATTCTGTGTAATCGAGAATACACTCCGTGTACTCATGTCGACAAGTGAACAGTTTGGCGGTGAAAAAGTATCCGCCATAGGAATAGTTAAATGAGAAAAGTACACACCGTGTACTTGAGAGTACATGTCATGTTGTTTGTTTTTTCTCTTATAATGGGAAGTAGCATCTTTTATTCACAGAGGAAGCTTAGAATGCTGGAGGAGAGCAGGAGAGACGGCCGAACCTTGGAGGATCTCCCAACCGCACACCGGGAACCCAATTCCTACTTCATCGATCTCCTTTGAACTGTGTGGGTAATCTCTTCCTTATTCTAGAGCCTTTCTTACAAATTCATTCTTGAGGGAATGTTATTTGAGTTTGAACAAGATTATGTTCATCTCAGATCTTCGTTGTTCTCGTTTGTTTCGGGAGGCATCGTTCACGTATACCGATCAGGGGCGATCGAGGTAGGTGGTTTGGTGTTTAAATTCAAACATCTGTGTATTTTTGTGTACCATTGTGATATGAGCCCATGTATGGGGTGTATGAACTGAGATATTACTTTCAATTATGTTTTCCTTTTCTGGTTTTTTTACAAAAAGAGGAAATTTTGTAAATTTTCGAAGTACACGCCATGTGCTAGCCATATCTGGGCCACACACACGGTGTGTAGGGGCGATGTGGAGGCTGCTTAAAGCGGAGTATTGAAAATCCAAGTACACTCCATGTAACCCAGAAGTACACGCCGTGTACTTTCTTTTTTTCATTAAATGGACTGGGGTCATGCCTGACGGACAGAACTCACTTTTCTAGGTCGTCTTCATCCAAGAGAACCCGTACGGCGGCAGAACTTCTCCGATCTCTCGTTCCTCCATCCTTTCTCCAAATTGATTGTCATAAATTGCATTGGAACTGAATAGGTAATCTCTTCCTTCTCCTAGATTGTTGTTTTCCAATTCCTCTTTTTATCATGTTATCGTGGGTTGAACATTTTGTGTGTTTCCATAGATCTAAAACATTCTAAGGAGAATCAAGTCTCTTGGCTCAAGAATATTGATCTCCTAGAATGAAGGTAGGTGGATTGTGCCATAACTTAAGATGTATTTGAGTTATATGTGAAAATTTCCACTAATACCCGTGAACGGGGTATTGTGTGTTTACCGTTTTGCCCTTGTTGTTTTCCTGCCTTGATTGTATGCTCTTATAGAGGTAATTTGATCATGTTTGAGGATAATTGATGTGCTAGGATGTTTTTCCCATGCATTGTTCTATTAACGACCTTTGGTTCTTGTTAGCCTTTGGTCTTTATACCTATTTTCCATGCCTTGTGACTAAAGGGTGGAATGTTTTTCTTGACATGCTTGTTATTCTGTAGACTGGTTAGCCAAGTAGCTCTATAGGTGTACTTTGGACTTATAGTATTATTATTCAATGACTGGAACGGGACCGTGAGAACCTAGTGCTATAGATTATAAGGGATTGACCGAGTGAGATTCCCAGAGAGTCTTGGATATTACAGACTACAGGAGGGTAGACCGAGTGAGCTTCCTTAGAGAGTCTTGGAAATTATATACTACAGGGGACAGACTGAGTGAGCTTCCAAGAGAGTCTTAGATATTATATACTATAGGAGGGTAGACCGAGTAAGCTTTCTCAGAGAGTCTTTACTTTTTTTGAATCTCTTTAAAACCTTTTCGGTCTAGAGAAGGAATTGACAGAGTGAGCTTCCGTAGAGAGTTTGTGATAGACTAGATACTATAGAAGGAATTGACCGAGTGATCTTCCTCAAATAGTTTCTATACCTTGGGGATATAAGAGGGTTAGACTGCGTTATCTTCCTCAGAGATTCCCTGACTACCCGAGACTATAAGGGGAATTGACTGAGCAAGCTTCCCCAGAGAGTCTTATAATTTCGTATGACCAAAGAAGAGGGGTTAGGCTGAGTGCACTGCCCAGAGGATTTTTGGTACTTCTTGGATAGGACCAGAGGGGTCGGCTGCGAGTACTTCCTAGAGGGGTTCCTGTTGTGGTTAGCTGATTGCTTCTCTGATGCTTTTTGTTCTGTGGATTGATTACTGATGTATATCATTCCACTACTACTTACTATTTACTATCTGCAATTTATTATTTCTGTTTACTACTTACTGTACTATTACTTTCCATATACTCACTGACTGTAGGGCATAGATCATTGGGTGGTTTCCAACTAGGATTAGTCTCACACCCTATTTGGGTCATGTTTTTGGGCCCAAACAGACTATGTTATTGTAGGTATAGACAAGGGCAATCACGCTTTGACTTCTGGTACTTGTTTGCTTGGAGAAGGAGAGCATGGGACCAAGCCAAGGCTTGTGATGTGGAGGAGTTGCTTATTTGTCTTTCTTTTGTAGTTTGGATTAGTATTGTATTCAACATTGTGACCTGTTTGGGTGATTTCCTAGACATATGTATTGTGCATCATTTCATATATACATGTGTGCTCTAGTTTTTTATTGTTTTAGTCCTCCATTGATTATTGCTGTTGGATGTTTACTGCTTCCTCTATTTTCTACTTTGAGTACATCTGCTGTGTACACTACCAATGAGGGCATAGTTTCCCCACTACACACCCAATGCTCTCACTGCTAGTCGGCAACCTCTAGCGTTTGGGAAAATGTAATTGAGACCATATGACCAACAAGGTACGGGGCGCCTCTGGGTGGATTCCGGAACTGGGACTTTACAAAGTGGTATCATAGGTATTCTTTTCTCTTGATTTACTGTTTGGATCCTTTAGTCAGATATAGTACGGATCCGGTACTTGGTAATAAGATTTGATCGGGAGTAGCTAACCCGTGTATAGGAGAAAGCCAATCTATCTCTCTTATTGATGTTTCTGGTTTTGAGATTTTTTGGTTGATATGATTTCACCTAGAGTGATTCACATGCCTTGTGTCGTTATTGTTTTTGTTGTTATTGTGGTTCTATTTCTATCTCAACCCGACGAGGTGATAGAATTCCATCTCATGCATCATATAGGTACTTGTTAGAAATCACATGTCATACATTCATGCCATGCCATCTAGGGTGCATTAGTGATTGCATGTTGTTGTGATAGACGTTGTGTAGATTATGCATGTTTTTGTGATATATGATATGATAGAATCCTTGTAGTTTGATAGATAAATTGTTTTTATTGTACCATTACGTAAATGAATGCCAAATTTTTGTTCTTGAGGTGTTATGGGCCCTCATGAATTAGAATTTGGTTGATCATTGACTTGTTTCCATTGTATATGATATGTTGGTGATGTCAAGCTTTGATTCACGGGGAGTATGGGCCCTCACGAATCTGGATTTGGAACCTCCATGTTTGTTTTACAGTGTTTTCTGGCCTTCAGTGTAGTTTCTAAGCTACTGCTTGGAAAAATACAGAATAAACAACATGTACTTTATGACTACATGCCGTGTAGTTTTAAATTGTGTCATTGACTGTGTGAGAAGAAACACGGGGTTGTGAAAAATTCCTCCGGAACACGCCATGTATGGTAGGTACACACCGCGTAGTAGTGAGCCGTGTAACCAGTCGTGTCACTAATAACACGAGTCGGGGAAGCTCGTGTATTAAACGCCGTGTTTGGTAACAACAAACCATGTAGTCTTGTTCTAGGTGCCCGACCATGTCACAAATAACACGGGTCGATATTATCTCTCTTATACACGCCGTGTTTTTTTGGAACATGCTGTGTAAGGGTCAGCCATGTTTTTGGTCGTGTAACTAGCAAAATGGGTCACTGAAACCTTGTATAGTACACCCTGTGTCCCTAGTGAACACACCATGTATTCTAGGGTTAATATGACCCTATGAGTTATCCATGTAAAGACACTCAGGCAGAAGAATAGAGACAAAGTACACGCCATGTGTGGGGAGAACACACCGTGTAGTCTGGGGTGTTACACGACCAGAGGCGGCAGAAGTACACTCCCATGTGAATGGATTTCAGGAACACATCGTGTAGTTTTATACATGTTGTGTACTCGTGTTTTGAAATACTTGAATGTTTCTCTCTCTTGTTCCCATTTTTTACTCTTGTGTTCTCTGTCTTTGATAATTCTGGACTAAGGTGTGCTTTTAATCTTTCAGAGCTATGCCACTGAGACTTCCTCCAGTTGTACGTCAGATGCCTGACGGTGATCAGACACCATACATAGACGATTAGGAACCTCCTGCAGATCCTCCTACTATGCCAGCATTGGAACCAGCAGTTATACCTGTTGCAGGCACCGATGCACAGTTCAAGGAGGACTTCCTCAGGATAATTCAAACCTTTTAGGGAGTGTCGCCTCCTGCACCTTCGATGGCTGAGTTGATGCAGGTTTTCTAGAAGCTGCATCCTCCTACTTTCTCAGGGGATGGAGGACCCCAGGCTGCATATTCGTGGTTAGAGTCCATGCTAACGATCTTCGATCATCTGGAGATACCTCCAGATAAAAGTGTAAATATGGCTACTTATATGCTCCGAGACACCTCCAAGAGGTGGTGGGAGGTTATCTCATATTCATGGCGCCAGTAGAGTATGACTTGGGATATGTTTTGGTGTATCTTCTACGATTACTTCTACCTAGAGACCTTTAGGGCTGACCGTGCCCTGGAGTTTATGAGTCTCGAGCAGGGTACTCTTTATGTTATGAAGTACTCGTCTCGTTTTACCGAGCTGTAGCGTTTCATGCTGATTCCAGTAGGTGATGAGTTGTTCCTTGCTAGGAAGTTTGAGGACGCTCTCAGGCAGGAGATCTATTCCCAAGTGAATATCTTCAGGTTGACTTAGATCTCCTCTATCGTCAACCAGGCGCTGATCTCTGAGCGCAATCTGAGAGATTCTGGAGTAGTGAGCCAGGGCGGTTCCACATCCAGAGTCAGTGTTCCTCCTACTGATAGCAGGAATCACCACACTGAGTCTTCTTGAAGAGATCTGGGTATGAAAAATGTATCCTTGGGCATCCAGGTTGTATGCTACCAGTGTGGTAGGAGTGGGAATACTAGGCATCAGTGCCAGAGAGACCCGATGGAGTGACGATCTTGCGGAATGATAGGCCATATTCAGCGTTTTTGTCAAATATTCATGCCTACTACTAGAGGTATGGGTTTTCAATGACCACGTGTTCCGAAGATGTATCACCAATTTCTCACCAGTTTGGGAACTGGAGTTATTCCAGTTGTTCGGGCCGAGGTGGAGGTTGTGGCCGTAGTGGTCAGTCACCAGGTTACCAGTGACATCAGAGTGGATCAGCTCAGAGTGGTCAGCCTGGGACATAGGGCCACAGTACATGCCAGACTTTCACTGTAGAGCAGACCTATCAAGAGCAGGATCTCGACCCTTCTATAGTTTGAGGTACGATCTTAGTAGCCTCAGTTTTATCCTCATCCCTTTTCGATACTGTTGCTTCGCATAGTTTTATCTCTGTAGCTGTTGTGGAGAGCCTTGGGATTGTGTCTTTTCATCTTCTACCATGTTGACTCTTGACACACCATTGTGAATGAGGAAGTCTAGCATACATCAGTGAAGAGAGTGCCCTCTTGAGGTTGCATGGTGTCACTTATTATGGTACCTCTATGTCTTAGAGATGACAGGCTATGATTTCATTCTCGGTATGGACTGGTTAGTTCCCTTTCAGGCAATCATCGATTTTTATCTCCGTAGGGTGAGTTTTGTATCACCAGAGGGTAGGTACTTTCTTTATAGAGGTGAGTGGGATGTCCAGGTGGGTAGAGCTGGACTAGAGCATCATGGGCTAGAAGGAGTTATAGCCCAGATTTCCAGTCTTTATCTGGATTACCAGGGGACGTCACAGTTAGACCTTTCTCCAGTGGTGGATCGTTTCAAGGATGTCTTTCTAGAGTACTTTTCAGGTTTTCCTCCAGACCGTGAGGTGTACATTTCTATTGAGATTGTTCCAAGAGCAGAACCAGTGTCCATTACTCTTTATAGGATGGCTACACCTGAGTTGCAGGAGCACTAGAAGCTGTTGGAGGAGTTGCAGGAAAAGGGTTTCATCTGACCTAGTACTTCTCCTTGGGGTTCTCATGTCCCTTATATAAAGAAGGAAGATGAAACCCTTAGGCTTTGTGTGGATTATTATAACTTTAAATAGTTAATGGTCAAGAACATATATCCCTTTCCGAGGATTGATGACATTTTTGATCAGCTTTGAGGAGCTCGGGTGTTCTCGAAGATCGATTTGAGGTCCGATTATCATATGTTGCACGTTAGACCTCTAGATATACATATTACAGCCTTCTGGAATAGGTATGGCCTATATGAGTATATGGTTATGCCGTTAGGTCTCAGGAACGTGCCTGTAGTTTTTATGGCACTGATGAACTGAGTGTTTCATCCATACTTGGATTCCTTCGTGGTGGTTTTCGTGGATGACATCTTGGTGTACTCTCACAATCGACATGAACATGATACCCATAATGAGATCATTCTGATTACACTAATGGAGCATCAATTATATGCTAATCTCTTGAAATTCCACTTTTGGATGGATCAGATTCACTTCTACGGTCACGTTATCTTAGAGGAAGGAGTATCCATAGACCTAGAGAAAGTGAGAGCTGTATTTTCCTAGGAGCATCCAAAGAATGTCTTTGAGGTGTGGAGTTTTCTTGGGCCGGCTAGATACTACAGACATTTCATACATGACTTTTCACGCCTTTCAGCACTGTTGACAGGTCTGAACAGGAAAGGTGTGAAGTTCTTATGGTCAGATTCTTGTGAGATAGCCTTTCAGAATCTGAAGGGGAGGTTGACGTCAACACCGATACTAGTCATTCCAGAGCTGGGCAGGACTATAAAATATATTGTGGTGCTTGAGGTGTTAGACTGGGAACTTTTCTTATACAGGGAGTTGGAGTCATTGCGTACGGGTCTCGACAGTTGAGGCCACATAAGAGAAACTACCCTACACATGATATGGAGTTGGCAGCTATTGTTCATGCCTTACGCTGTTGGAGACATTACCTTCTGGGAGGGAACATTGAGGTTTTCACTGACCACAAGAGTCTCAAGTACATCTTAACTCAGTGAGATCTGAATCTGAGATAGCAAAGGTGGGTCGAGTATCTTCAGTCCTTCGACATTGGGCTTGCCTATATGTCGGGGAAGGGAAATGCAGTGGCTGATGCGTTGAGCAGGAGAAATCAGATTCAGGCAGTTCAGGAGGCCAGTAGTGAGTGGTAGCTTATGGCTCTATTCTCTGAGATGAATTTGGAGGTGCATGACAGACAAGGATAGACTTTTCTTTATTCTGTAGCAGCTACCTCAACTCTTCTTGATCAGTTACGGATGAGGTAGCTATCTGACTCAGAAGGCCTAGTCCTGTGAGAGAGTATGTCAGGAGAGGACCCTCTTCCTGGACGGATAGTGGACGAGGATGAAATCTTTTGTTTCCATGGATGTGTATGAGTTCCATTAGACATACGCAAGGAACTAATGCGGGATTTTCATTCTCCAATTTGGGCAGTTCATCCTGTAATAACCAATATGTTTCATGATCTACACCGCCAGTACTATTGGACAGGTATTGAGAGAGATTTTGTTTGGTTCATCAGGAGATGTTATACTTGTCAGTAGGAGAATGTAGAGCCTCAGATACCAGCAAGGATTTTACATCAGTTACCCATTCCTAAGTGGAATTTGAACTATGTCGTGATGGACTTCGTGACTGGGTTACCAAGGTCACCTCGAGGGAGTGATGTTGTTTGGGTTGTTGTCAATAGGCTTACGAAGGTTGCTCACTTAATGCTGATCAAGGAGACCTTCAGTGTTGATGAGATGGTGCGGTTGTACATCTAAGAGATTTTACGTCTACATGGAGTTGCACACTCAATTGTTTCAGACAGGTATGTGCATTTTACTTCTTGTTTCTAGTAGGGGCTTCAGGAGTCTTTGGGTATACAAGTACTTTTGAGTACATCATAACATCCCCAGATAGATGGCCAATCCAAGCGTACGATTCAGGTGCTTGAGGATATGCTCTGAGCTTTCATTCTAGACTTTGGAGGTTCTTGGGAGAAACATATTCCGCTTGTGGAGTTTTCCTATAACAACTGTTTTCAGGTGACTACTTAGATGACACCTTACGAGGCTTTGTACGGTAGGCCATGCCGATCACCTTTGTGCTAGCTGGAGGTAGGAGAGGCAGATTTTTTGGGACCTCGTCTTGTTCAGAAGACCCCAGAGCAGATATAGTTGATTCGGAAGAGGATGGAAACAGAAAAGTCTCGATAGAAGTCTTATGTTGATCAACGGATATGACCTCTGGAGTTCGAGGTTGGGGATCAGGTTTTCTTGTGTGTCGCACCGAGGTTGGGAAACAGGAGGATTCATAGATAGGGTAATCTTTCACCATAGTACGTCGAGCCATTTGAGGTGTTGGAGAGAGTAGGTTCGTTTTCCTATCAGTTGTAGTTACCTCAGAGGTATCGGGTTATGCATGACTTCTTCCACATTTCTCAGCTCTGAGGTTATTTTTCAGACTCGTCTCATGTATTTCAACCTGGGGAGATTGAACTTGAAGCAAATGCATCATTTGAGGAGCATCCTATCTGGATTGTCGATCGCAGTATGAAGGTTCTCCACGGCTAGTCTGTTCCTCTATTATGGGTGCTATGGCAGCATGCGTGAGTATAGGAGGAGTCCTGGGAGAGGGAGGCCGATGTACGATCGTAGTGGCTAGAGCTGTTCGAGGTTTATTCTTCTACACCTCACTAGGGAAATTCAGGGATGAATTTCTTTAATGGGAGAAGTTTGTAAGAACCCGGATCTTCATTTCAGGTATGTTTTCTTTTTCTGGTCATTTTTTGAGAAAGTGGAAAATATGGAAATTTTCAAAGTACACACCGTGTACTTTGATGTAGTGTCAGGTCGTGTGATGGACGTGTCTAGGCCACAGACATGGTGTGTAGGGGCGATGTGGAGGCTGCTTAAAGCGGAGTACATAAAATCCAAGTACTCGCCGTGTACCCCAGAAGTACACGCCGTGTACTTTTTTTTCATTAAATGGATCGGGGTCACGCTTGATGGACAAAAATTGCTTCTTCTAGGTTTTGTTTGTCCGAGAGAACCCGTATGGCCGTGGAACTTCTCTAATCCCCTGTTCCTCCATCCGTTCTCCAAATCAACTTTTGTCGATTGCGTTGGAATCACATTGTTAAGCTCTTCCTTCTCCTAGAGATTTGTTTTCCAATTCATCCTTTTTCTGAAGTTATTGTGGGTTGAACGTTTAGTGTGTTTCCATAGATATATGCCATTCTAAGGAGAATATATCTTCGTGGTTCAAGTATATTGATCTCCTAGCATCAAGGTAGGAGGTTTGTGCCTTAACATTAGAATTATTTGAGTTTTATGTGCAAATTTACACCAATACCCATGAACGGGTTATTGCGTGTTTACGGGTTTTCCCTTGTTGTTTTCATGCATTGCTTGTATGCTTGGGTAGAGGTAATTTGATCATGTTTGAGGATAATTTCGATCCTTGGATGTTTTTTCCAATCCGTGTTCTATTTACGACCTTTGGGTCTTGTTATCCTTTGGCCGTTATACATGTTTTCCATGCCTTGTGACTATAGGGTTTAATGTTTTTCTTGACATGCTTGTTATGTTGTAGACCGGTTAGTCAAGTATCTTTGTAGGTGTACTTTGGCCTTATAGAATTTTTATGCACTGACTGGCACAGGACTGTGAGAACCTAGTGCTATAGACTATAAGTGATAGACCGAGTGAGCTTCCTAGAGAGTCTTGGATATTAGAGACTACATGAGGGTAGAACGAGTGAGCTTCCTCAAAGAGTCTTGGACATTATTGACTATAAGGGATAGACTGAGTGAGCTTCCCAGAGAGTCTTGGATATTATATACCACATGAGGGTAGAGTGAGTGAGATTCCTCAGAGAGTCTTTACTTTGTTTGAATCTCTTTTAAACCATTCAAGGATAAAGAAGGAATTGACTGGGTGAGCTTCTTTAGAGAGTATGTGATAGACCAGAGACTATAAGAGGAATTGACTATGTGAGCTTCCTCAGAGAGTTTCTAGACCTTGGGGCTATAAGAGGTTTAGACTACGTGATCTTCCTTAGAGATCCACTAACTACCCTAGACTATAAGGGGAATTAACCGAGCAAGCTTCCTTAGAGAGTCTTATAATTTTGTATGTCCAAACCAGAGGGGTTAGGCTGAGTGCACATCCTAGAGGGTTGTTGGTACTTCTTGGATAACACCAGAGGGGTTGGCTGTGAGTACTTCCTAGAGGGGTTCTTGTTGTGGTTAGCTGATTGCTTCTCTACTGCTTGTTGTTCTATGGATTGATTATTGTTTTATATCATTCCTCTACTACTTATTGTTTACTTCCAGCTGTTTACTATTACTATTTACTACTTACTGTTATATTACCTTCCATATACTCACTGATTGTAAGGAAAAGATCTTCGCGCAGTTGCCTACTGGGATTAGTCTCACACCCTGTTCAGGTCATGTTTTTGGGCTAAAATAGACTATGTTGTTGTAGGTATAGACAAGCTCAAACACCTTTCAACTTCTGGTACATTATTGCATGGAGCAGGAGATCATGGGACCAAGCCAAGGCTTGCGATGCTGAAGAGTTGCATATTTGCCTTTCTTTTGTACTTTTTTTTAGTATTGTATTCACCATTGTGACATGTTTGGCTGCTTTCCTAGTCATATGTATCGTGCATCATTTCATATATACATGTGTACTCCAGTTGTTTATTGTTTTAGTCTTCTGCTATTTATTGTTATTGTATATTTACTACTTTCGCTATTGTCTTCTTTGTTTACATCCGCTGTGTACACTGCCAATGAGGTAATAGTTTCCCCACTATCATACCCAAGGCCCACGCTACTGGTTGGCAGCCTCTGGCGTTTGGAGAAATGCGTTTGAGGCCATGTGACCAACTGTGTACGGGGCGCCTCTGGGTGGCTTCCAAAACTGGGACGTTACATGGGGTGTCATATGACTGAGGGCTTTGCTGAAAAGATATCTAGAATTGTGTAGATAATCTAATGATAAGTTTAATCTAATATCTGGGATCACTGCTTGGATGTAGGACCACCCTAGGGGTGCGTTCCTCTGTTTAGCTGTTTGGCCAGGATACCCGAGGGTATAACATGATTATATTGTGCATTGCATTTTCCTTGAGTGTAATTATATAGAAATTTGTTGCTTATGTGTTGGGATCGGCCCGTTTACATGCTTAGCGTGAGGGCAGTGTTTTTTTTAGCCTAAGGGAAGTGGTTCTTTTAGCCTGAGGGCAATATTCATTATGCCTGTGGGCAGTAGATTCTATCCCTGTGGGTGACACTTCGTACGACTGAGGGAAATATTCATTTTGCCTATGGGGAATCACCTTCGGGTATCAATTCTGATTACCTGAGGGTGAGGATTGTATGTCTGAGGATACTGTTATCATGAATACTCACTGTGGTGTTTTCATATGTTATACCTTTTAAGTTAAAGTGTGGGCTTTTCATGGTTAACTGAATATAAAAATGGCAATGTAACTGGTAATGTTAGTTAGTTTTGAGTACTTCTTAGTTTCTTGCATTTACTAATGCACACTGCTGTTGAACATTTTCACTGACAATTGGGCACAGGCTTTTGGTGGGTGGTTATTGGGATTTATTTCTCACACCCTATTTGGGTCATGTCTTCGGCCCAAACAGAATATATTGCTGCAGGTGTCGACTGGGGAAAGGGTCCCTATATTGGTATATGATTTTTGTAGATGATTAGGAGAGCATGGGACCGAGCGTAGGCTTTCGATGCTACTGTGTTCTGTTTACTCTGGTTTGTTCTATTTTTTTGTACCTCGTACTTCAATTTGTATTGTATTGTATTTCAGTGTATCTTGTTCTGGATGTTTTTATAGAATTAGTGACATGATACATCATAATATATATGACTGCAGGTTCCCTTTTACTTCAGTTTTCCATTTCATTTGAATATTTTTTATTACTTCTGTTGTTGTATGTTATTTATTTTTTTTCCACTGCACTACACTTTAAAAAATGAGGGCATATGTTACCCCACTATCAGACCTGGGCCCTTGCTGCTAGACGGAACCCTCTGGAGTTTGGAGAAATGCGCTTGAGATCAAGTGACCAACCTGGTTCGGGGCACCCATTTAGTGGCACCAGATCTGGGACGTTACAAATTCCTTAACTGAGTATTTATTTTATTAGTGTAATTTATGGAATACCATGTGATAATTCACCAGGGGATTCAAGGATGTCTAAAGATAATGAATTCCATTAGCTAATTTAGATTCCTCATTGACTCATCACTATGAATTCCTTGTGGTGGATCCCATTGAATTTTTGTGATTTATTATATATTGAATTATATATATTAATTTCATGGATTCCCTTTGGGAAACCATATGAATGTTGTGGGATGTTATCCTCATATGTGAATTGATTGTACAAGACAGAATTCCATAGGTGTATAGTTTTATTTCAGTAAATCCTAATACTATGGATTCCTTAGATACAAAGTCCCTTGGATTTATTATATAGTGGTTCAGATCCTAGGAATCTCCTACATAGAACTACGAGTAATTATATGAATGACGTCAATGGATACTATATAATATGGTTAGATGGTAACATGGTGGAGCCCCCAAAGATTACCATGTTCTTTTTTTGACCATGGTTTCTAAGGTTTCATGACTTGGAAATAGTCAAGACATGATATATATTATGATTAGTGACTTATCGATATTGGATAGTGTCAGGTTTCAATGTAGAGACCGATCATTAATGGTTGTTTCCTACATTTTTATTTTAATTATTAAAATATTAAAAGTTAATATACTAATCGTTAATTGTTTATTTATTAAACTCCTCCATACACTTTATTATGGAAAGTTAATTTTATAGACAATGTTGGTGGTGTCCTGTTGAGTTATACTCACTCCCTTATTAATAATACATGGCACTTAGGTACCCAATAAAGTATCATTATTTTCTTTTTAGGTTTATGTGTTGGAAAGAACGTGATCTTGTGATTATGTGGTTTCTAGGACTGAGCATAGGAGTTGGACCGAGTAATGTCTCAGTTCTGTTATGGTGGGTTGTCTAGTATTTTATAATGTGGTCTTTTGTGATTTTTTATAGAGTATTTTGTTTACTTATTCTTGAATATAATATATTTTATGGATCATTTATTCTTGAGTGGTTATTGATTACTGTCAACACTTACGAAGATATCATATTATAGTTATTTTTTAGATGGTGTATGGGATATTATTTATTAACATTATTTATTTAATCTAATATACATGTATAGTCTCTAAATTTTACAACTTTAGAGATAAACCACTATTCATCAAACTCTGACATATGGGGAGGAACACTAGGGGATAAGTGGTGCACCAGCCCGGAGAACCGATTCAGTGGCTCCAGGGGTGGGTGTTATGAAATAGTATCAAAGGTTTTTATTTTTTATTACTATTTGGTCATGGAAGATACGAGTAGAGTAGTGTATAAAGACATGTTATAGATCTTGTGTCAGGGATATTCAATCTCAAATATAAAGAATACCATGTTTCTAGTGATGGGATTGTATTTATAGATGTTCGCTAATATTGTTGATTTGATTTCACCTTAGGTGATACTCTTTATAATGAGGTTACTAATTTATTATATTTATTTAATATCCCAATATAGAAATAGTGTTTGTTTTCATTCATCATATATGGAATGTAGGATTCACATGAAAGTTTCATGATTTCCTCTCTTTGATTATATGATTACCTATATTGGGACTTGGGTCGGTTAATTAATGTTTCCATGACCATTTATACAAGTTTATGGTGACATATTACTTAACTGATATAGTATATTGATAAAACACGTATTGTTTGTTTAGTTTTGGCATGACTTTTATTAGTTATTAGTTTATTAACATTCCAATTAAAACATAAAGATATTTTTTATGTAAAACATGCAATTTAAATTTTAATTAATTTAACCTTAGTTATGAGAACTCATGGATAAGTATATGATTATAATTAAAATTTTGGGATGTTTTGTTTTGTTTTTACAAGAATTTAATGAAATAAAATACCAATTAAAACTTATAATGTGGTTTCCACTATAATTATTACTTAACCATTCATTTAACTAAGCCCCCTTATTATTGAATTCTAGAAAATGTAAAATGGAAAAGGAATGAAAATTGTAAAATATTTTAATAAAATATGTGTGTGTGATATAGACCCAATAGTTAGTTGATGTGGACTCTGTTTATGCATTGTTAGTGTTGTGAAAGTGCTCTCATTATGTGATGCTCACAAGCGGTGGCTTTCTTGGGTTATGATGAATCATATTGGGTTGCTACTACTTGGGACCCTACTTGTATGTGTGACCCAAGAGTGGGAAGAGTATACTTTGTTTAGATCATTATGTGAGACACTATGGTGGTTGTTTGGTGGTTTGTTGTCCTATAGGTTTGGAACATGACTGAGTGACATCTTGGGAGTTTTGGAATGTATAAGATAAGAAGTGTGGGCTAGAAGGGAGAGCCCGATGTCCTTCTTTGGTGTGCCTCCAGGTTAGTTTTCACTTTTGTACTTTCTAAATCAACCCATGAGATGGGTTAGAAGAATTTTTTGATTTAATTTAGGCATGTTATAGTCCTTGTAAGTTCTGAGATAATCACTTTTGTACAAGTGAATTCCATTTTTGGGTTAGTTTTGGGAGGGGTAAGCTCATTTAGATGCCTATATAGGGTATTAAAAGTATATGAGGGGTAATCTTGGTGGTTATGTGTTTGATCAAGAGTGATTTTACGTATGAATGAAATACTCTTGGGTGGGTTTGGTGTAAACCTTCATGAATTTTGGGAGCACTTATGTTTCAATTCACCTTGAGCGCTAATGTGCTACAACAGTGCTTAATGATTTTGAGGGAACTACTGGTTATGTAACTATCCATGTTTAATTTTGAAATAAATTTAAGAGTATATAGGTGCATGGAAAGTGGGTTGGATGTGGGATCCATGTTTTGGTGAGATTGGACTCACAAGAGTTGTGTCATGTCCTCATGATCTAGTTGCGTAGGAGTGAGAAACCATTGATCTTTAATGGAACAGTAGAGGAAAGAACACAATAGAGATACACTATGTATTTGGTTATGTTTTTGGGTGTTATAGGATCATATTTCCATGATTCTTAATTGGTTTTGTGGCCATGGGTTCCCTGACAACTAATGTGAGAGTGGTGGGAGACTTTTTTTCTTAGCATCCTAGGGACTTAAGATGATAATTGTGAAATTCCAAGAATAGAAATGAGAATGTGGTGGGTTCAGATTATACCTCAGTGGAATCATTGAGGGTTGATGTGATTCATGTGCATGACTATTTTGGGAGGGGTGACATGTGTGCACTCTTGATGATATCCATTTGGGTCGGTGATCTATGATTAGTAAAGGATTATCTAGATGGTTTAGAGTACACCATTGATCATTTAATGTTGTCACCCACATCATTTTCATAGTTTTTAATGAAATCATACGGTATCATTCTCATGAATTGAGAGTGTATGTTTACCTTTTATATTGACACCCAGGTGTGATTAGTTTTATCCCAATATAGACATCATGTTTAGTGATCGGAATAGAATGTGACATGAAGGTCATCAATTAATCATTGATGTAAAGTTTTTTATGCTCTTATTTTGGGGATCAAGATGTTGGACTTGGTGATGTGACCCTTGTGTGAGGGGGTCTGCTATGTATGACATTGATTTAAAGAATACTTTGATGTAATGTTGATGTTAGTGGATAAATGAGGTCAAATTCATTAGGTTTCAAGGAGAATACTGAGTTTAGACATAACGATGGTATTGATTTGGGACTGAGAAGTGGTTATGGGCTAGGTTTTGTAGTGATATGAATGTGATTGGGTTGATGGTGTTATAGTTCTCATGGTAGGGAATGATGGTGAAAATGGGGGGTTGATGGTTCAACATTAAAATGTCAATGTAAGTTAGGTATGAACATTGGTGGGCATGTTTGGATGATAATTAGATGCCTTGGTGTTTATGACATAATGATCAGGTAGGTTAATCGTGCATCAATAGCTAAACTTCACGATTTTGGGAAAAATCACCTTGAGGAGGTTCGACTTGTGATTTGGAATATAGTTAGATGAGGGGGTTTTAAACCATAGTGTATGTTTCATTTTGGATATGATTGGTATGTTTCTTGTGTTGGCCAAGGCCTTTCGAGGAAAAATGTTGAAATTTTGGCTAGTGATTGGATGATGGATACTCGTTTGGTTGTTTTGGAATATGATAATTGAAAGTGATACCATTGTGGGATTGATGTTTTCATAGATATTGGGTACTATGGTTATGGAACCATATCATGTGAAATCATTGGAACATAGAGATCATGTTCCAATATTCAATTCCATGGTTGAGGGTGTCATAGATTGGAGTTGGACTCTTTAGATCAATCATATAGTATGGAGAACCACAATATGGGTGAGTAATTGGAAGTGGAAAAATCTGGTGTATTGAGGTAGACATACTTATGAAAGCACCATCTTGTTGTTTTGATTTTGAAATTCAAGTGGTGTCTGGTGTTCAATAGTTAAACTTCTTTAATTCAAGTGCACTCTAGAAGCATGTTGATCATTTGGAATGGGAACATGACAATTGAGTAGATGCGGTGACAAACATGGGTAGGAATTTAAATTGGATGACCACTATGACATCTCACGGATGATAATAATTATAGTGGTTACTTTGTAATACCTTGTGTGTACGAAAGAGTTTTTATTTCCAAGGGAAGTTTGAATTTTATAACTAGTGATTGGTTCATTTGAAGAACTGTGATGTAGTGGAGGATAGTGAAGGTTTGGACTCCTATAAGGGGTGTTTTTTGGATGATTTTCTAGTGTTCAGAGGTGGATGAAGGTAGGAGGAAGTCTCGGGATATAGGAAAAGTGTCTAGGGTTACAAAATATAACCACCTGTAGACCGCTAGCAAGCCATCGACCATCTATTGGGGGTTTTAAGGGGAATAATTAAAATTATTCCTCTTAGGAAGATAGATGGAAAACCCCTCCTTTTTATTTTTTATAGTGATAACTATAGAGATTCCCCCAACATTTACCTTTGTTTCCTTTCCTCTTGGGGTGATTTTGGCTTTAATTCTATCCATGTGTGTTTTTCAAGGTTTTTGAGCAATTTTTTTCATGGATTGAGATTTTGGTTCCTATTGATATGGATTTGTCTTGAGTGAGTGGTTGAAGCGTAGAGTGTACATTTAAAGGTTCATTGGTTTAAAACCTCTCTATTTTATGATATATTTCTTTTAGAATAAATTTAATTTCTTTGAAAAATTATGATAAATGAACTCCCAAGTCAAATGAATTATAATACAGTATACTATTATAAACTAGAAATTAAATTAGAAGTATAGTAGTAAGATAATAATTATAAAAAAATATATAATGGTTTTAGATAAATAAAATATATTAATGAATAATTACTCACTTTTTAGTAATGATTTTATATGCTTCAAAAATCATTTTCACTCAAAAATACTTTTAATTTATTTTTGTGAAATAATAATATAATAAATTTGTTCAATTTTAGAAAATTTATTTGAAAAAATGAAGTAAATTTTCTAAATTAGAATTTCAAATTTATCTTATAGTTAATTTTTTATAATTTTCTAAATATATTTATTTTTCTATTAATAGTAAAAAATTTGGGATTTTATCAAAAACTATCTTTTCATTTAGAAAATTTAATAATAATGATTTTGTTATAAAATGGTTTTTAGAGTAAAATTAGTTCATTTATATTATTAATAATACAATTAATTTAATTATAATTAATATTATATTTGATTCTGGTGTAAGAACTTTTTATACTTAAGTAAACATTTATTTTAGGGAAAGTGTTTTTCATCTTGTTTTGTTGGTTAAATTTTGAATTAAATTCTACCAATTATATGAATCGAGTCTTATAAAATATATTTCATAATTTAAACCAATAAAATTAATATTGGGTAATAACTTAATCTTAATTTTTCATCATGATGAATGTTAATAACATGAAAAACTTATTACCACATTTAAGGTGAAAACAAGTTTACCGGTGGGGTTAAACCAAGAGTTGATGGTATTTTTTCCAATTAAACTTGTATAAAACCTATTTTATGGAAATATTTTGACCTCATCCTATCAAAAAATATAATATATAAAAATTTGGAAGAATTTTTCATGAGTATGACATTATTATATTTTAATCTTTTAATAAAATCTAAGTGTGTCCTCTCCCACACTAAAAAAAGGACACCCCTCCATTATCTTCGTTACACAACTTTTAGAAGTATATATAGACCAAAATCTTCCAAATTATCTACTAAAATTCCATATCAATGTATTAGAGTTTTTTTCTTCTTAAAATTCCATTCCGAGGATCTTTAAGGAAGTATATAAAAGAGGAAAACCGAAGGGGAGGTAATCATCCTATCTAACCTCTTTCAAGAAATATTCCATGTAATCTGTTCAAGGAATTTTCATCTAAAATTAATTCCTTTGATGTTACATATTTTTTTGTGTGGATTTGATCCAATGATACCATAACTGCCCAAAATTTTATCAATGGAATTTCCCTTCAAAATATATAATTTTTTCATATAATATTATATAATTCCCACACATCATATAATAAAACAAACTATAATTTATTATATTAATTTAAACATTACATTATAAAAAAGGCCATCAGAACTGAAATTATTTGAATGGGTTAAAAAATATAAAATAAGATATTAACAATAGTAAATTTTGGATCTTCCTGATCCCCTAGAATAATTAGTCTTTCTAAAATTACTTTAGTAATAATGAAAAATCTTAGCGATTAAATATAAATTTTGGGAATGAAAATAAATATAACATTGATAGAAAATAAATGATAATTAAGAAATAATGAAATATGAGGTATTTATTGAATGTTGGGAACTCATATGATCGTTACAAACCTCACCATTTGAATAGTAATATGACCATTGGAATAATAATCTGACCATTAAAATTATGTTATGATATACTTATACAATAGTACAAGTAAATAAATGTTTTAAAAATGGTTAATAAACTATTTTTATTTTTCATAAAACATACATGATTTAATTTCACTTTTATCAAAATATAATTATTTAATAGACAATTTATTTGTATAGAATGGATTTAAAAATAAATATAATATTTTATTATTATTAAATGATAATTTTATGGGACCATAACTAATTTTTTAGAGGGTTAGAAAATTGATCATAATATTAATATTAATATTTTTCAAATAAATGAGGATTTTATTTAAAAATTAAATTTATAAAATTTAGAAACATATTTTCATCAAGTGGATTTGATTTTTGGAATTTACATTTTGAAAAAAAAATTATTATCAATTTTTTGTCTTTTTCTAAAGTAATCGATTTTTTTATGAATACTTAAATATGGAAAAAACAATGTTTAACATTATAAGATAAATATTTGAATTTTTGAGTCATTGATGATGTAAGAACCAATTATTTCAAACTAACCTGCACCATTTAAAATATATTGTCCTGATAATGAATAATATAGATTTTATTGAGCTAAAAAAATAAACTAATAAATATAAAATTCAAACACACCCCTCTCCTCCCCACATAAATACCACCCCTCACCACTCTATCTCCTCACAAATTCTAATCTTTTGACCTTGAATAACTTCTACCCAATTTAATTTCGAATAATTTTCACAATTTTCAATTGAATATATTCTCACAAAAAAACCAATTCCAAGTTCCTTAACGAGTATTTCAAGTAGACGACATTTAAGTGGTAATATTCTCATTTTACCTCTTCCAAATTCAATTTTTTATTCTTTCTTATCCTTGCCCACAACATCCAAATTAGAAAAATATCTCAAATAAAATATATATAATTTAATTTCATATTAAAAAAGCTATATCTACCATCCAACCCTTTTGCATATCCTCTTATTATAAGAAATGAACGAATTTCCATATTATGTTGGTTTACCGCCTTCCTGGATGATTAGTTTTCGCTTTCCACTATCACATTCATGGTATGATTAAATTTAATTATAATGTATTAAAATGAAATAATTAATTATATTATATATTTTACTTATTATTTAAGGAATATATATCCCTAATATCATGTAAAACGAAACTACTTTGTGATCAATGGTTAAACTGCCAAAATGAGCTAACTATATAACACAAAAAAATTCACTAAATGAATTATCTCTATATTGAAACAAATATGGGTATGTAATACCATTTGAATTTATAAAATTACCTAAAAACAATTTAATATAACTTATATATTTGAATTCCCATTTCATAAGAACATCAATAATTATCCACAAGTTATCCAACCTTGGGACCATGAAAAAAAATGCTCTCGAAAAAACACAATTAATCATTATATCATATAGAAATGGTTATAAATTAAAATAATAAAATTATAATATATAAATTATATATGGAAAAGTTTAATAATTATATACATAATAAATATAATTTTATAATTCATAACATTAAGTGAAATTGGAGAACAGATCCATACATAAGATAACTGATCTCTCTATGGAAACCTATTTTCTTTGGGGTCATTATTTCTCTATCTTACATCACCTTATCATTATAATATTATTATTAATATTTTTTTAATTTTTGTATATGTTTCCCAATAATATAAACCTAATTTCATTCATCTTTATGTTATAGGTAAATATAAGTTTTAAAAGGTTCCCTTCTCAACTTTTCTCGATAAAAAAATATTATTAAAAGAGAATTTTCAGTTTCTTAACACTTTTCAAGAACCCCTCCTGGAAATGTTTTAAAACACATATTTTTTCTAATTAATTCATTTTTAATGGAAAATTATTTGATTGGATTTCTGGTTTTATGGTAATAATTATTCCATCACCCTATTTAAATACATGTTAACCTTTTTCCTATAGAACAACTTAAGAAGACCTTTTCTAATGGTATTTATATGCTCCTTTTCATGTTTTCACTTCACATGGAAATCATTTTTCATAGTATATGATTATTAACATCTAAGAATTTTTGAATCCCTTCATTCATGAAAATCATTATGATATTCTATTTGGTAATGCTTTGTGACATGTTTATGAAACCCTTTCTATTCCATGAATAATTATTAAGTTTGTGCCTTATGATTGATTTTTTGTAGCACACATAAGCTTTTACATGTTATGATATGTTCACATAGATAGAACTTAAATTCATTGGAGATTTGTTTTCTAATGATATGTTATGTATGAGATTTTGGAGTGAACCTAATCCATGATGGGTCTCTGTCAACCATGTTATTTTATCTTGGCAGTGAGCCTTGATTTATAATTTTTTCACCTTATATATTGTTTCCAATTTAATATCATTCCATGATCATATAATACCATGTTATTTGAAGTAATTTTCCATGTGATTATTCATGAGCCTTATTTTTTATGATATCATGTTATGTCATTTGAATCA
Organism: Viscum album; assembly: GCA_963277665.1. Taxonomy (NCBI): domain Eukaryota; kingdom Viridiplantae; phylum Streptophyta; class Magnoliopsida; order Santalales; family Viscaceae; genus Viscum; species Viscum album. The sequence goes on along the minus strand of OY728132.1, from coordinate 1,685,484,172 downwards.
CATGTTATGTTTCATCATCATGATTATTCCCTAACTGGGATTTGTAACTCACCCCTTTATTCTATGTATTCCTTAGGTTATCCTATGTAGTTATAGGAGATCAAATAGATTTAGGATCTCATTATGGAGATTAAAAAAAGATATTGTATTTTAGTTTCTTTTTTATCTATAATGAACCTAGTCTTCTAATGAAACTACGCCACTTGATGCTTTGGTTGTGTCTATTGGAATTTTATGTTAAAAATCATGTAATAATATGTGAAAATGTATTAGGTCACTATAGTTGTTATCATTTGGATATCTAGTTATTTTTCGGTATTAGTACTAGGTTAAATTAAGAACAACCCTAATTATAAGTTTCGATATAAGAAAAATATCCATAAATTTTGGTAAAGATAGTTTCCAAGAAAATAAATCCCTATATAGGTACAATCAATGGAAATGGTTTTATATTAGATTCATATAGGGGCAACAACACCAAAAATATATTATTATATATATCGCATTAATCATCCTACTGCATGGTGAATAGATCTTTACTGTTCACTTGGTTTTACACTCCCATTTATATGATTTTTAAAATTAAAAAACTCTTTATGAACCATTTTAATTGACTTAAATAGATTTTTAGATTAGAAAACTTAATAGAAAAATCACCATAGATAACATATATTAAATTCCCAAGACTAAAAAGTTAGGGTTTACAAGTTATTTATAATTTATTCCTTCAAAGATCATACTTTCCCTTTTATATGTTTACTAGTTAAAGTATTCTAATATTTTTTTCCTTTGTTTAAGTTAATATTAAGAAATATGAGTAACTGTTCCAAGAACCAATGCGATAGGCAATCTGATTATCTCCCTAATGAGTTTCTTAACCATATGGGAGAAATAGATAAGAACATCATGGATGTACTAGCTCAGATAACGCATGTTATGAACAATAACTTCATTCATATGGAACTACCCCTTCTCCTAAGAATGATTATGTTGTGGTAGATTCCATTATGGGAAAAATACCTCCTTCATTTAGTGAATATTCTAATACCATCATTATAGAATAATGGATTAACTTCATTGGAAACATATTCTATATCCTTTAATTCTTAAAAATATATAAATTTATTCTGGATATCTATCATCTTGAATGGGAAGTATATTAGTGGTGGAAACTGATCAAGAAGTAAAACTGAACTACCCACGTGTCAAAAATGTGGGAGGAATAATCTTGTAAACTATCATAAGGGAACTACAAAATAAAAAAATGGGGAAAAGAGGGGAATCATGCTAATAAATTTTGAAAGGATATGAAGAATCCCAAAATATGATAGATGAAAATAAGTTTTAGATCAAAACTCATCCCATTGTATCGTGTTCCAAATACAAGGAAAATGGGAATTATACGAACCAATTCCCTAAAGAAATAGTTGTAAATGATAATCAACAAAAACAACCTCCATGTCCTCGAGATAAAAGAAGGGAATATACTACCACTATTTCTGAGGTGGATCCCAAAAATAATGTGGTTATAGGTATAATTTTTATTCATTCAAAAATAGAAAACATAATTTTTTATTCTAGTTATATGAATTCTTCTATATCTTGAAGGTTTTGTAAAACTGTTCAAACACCACCTAAAAATATGGGGGTTAGTCTATATAAAAGAAAAGTAAATCGATCAATTATTGAATCCAGAGTATATAACGCCTCCCCAATAAATGTTTTTGGGATAATCCCCAAAAAGAAACATTTCCTACTTTTTTTAGTAGAGTTTCATACTATATTAGGCATTGATTGTTTGTCCTTATAAAAAGAAAACACATACTATTAGGATAAGGAGATCACTCTACACATCCCAAGACATCTTCAAATTATGAGCAAGATTATGAAGGAGGATGAATCTCCATTGGAATATTTATTTCAAGTCATTCCTTATGAGAAGTCACATATAGATCAAATGGCTGAAACAAACACAACCACAAAATAGGGCAAGGCAAGCACCACCCTTTTTCAGCGCTAACAAAAAAGCGCTAATAAAGGTGCGCCCTTTAACAGTGCTTTTTTTAGTGCTGTTAAAGGGTACCCCTTTATCAATGCTTTTTTAGTAGCACAGATAAAGGGTGTCTTTATCAGTGCTTTTTTTAAAAGTGCTGATAAAGGGTCTACTTCTAAAAAAATTCATCAAAGAAATATATTAATATTTAAATATATTGATATAGTTATATTGATATAAATATAATATATATTTTTTAAATATAATTTTAAATATATTTTAGATAAGTATAAATATACAGTTACACTTAATATATAAGATATTTAGTGAAAATGGCTTATAAAAAAATTAATTTTTTTACTTAATAATTTGCTAATTATTATGGAGTAATAGTCATTTAATAACAATTTCAAAACTAAAAAAAAATTGAAAATGATCCAAAATATGTTGAAAACACAACTCAAACATCAAACGGCCGTAACTTTTTATCCGGGTGTCCGTTTGAGCTCTAGCACATATCAAATCGAAGATTGTGATGACCTCTACACCCCTACAGTTGGGGTAAACCCCAGTAAAGGTTTTTAGATGAGAAAAAAGGCCCAGAAGGCCTCCAAAATTGAGTTTTTAGTCGGGATACCTTGGTTTTTTTTAATATTTTGTGGATTTTTATCCTCGTTTAAGGGGGTATTATTGGTTTTTTTGGTGGGGACTGAATTTATTCCAAGGTATTACATTCATATTAATATTATGTTATTATAGTTTTATCATTTTTTATAATTCACTGCTATTTATAATCAAATATATAATAATATATACATATTTTTTATATATTAACACATAAAAATTTAATTATAAATATAAATTATAAAATATATTTACATATAAAATATATTACATTTATCTAAATAATAAATAATATTCATTTTATTTAAAATAACAATATGTAAATATTTATATACCTATATATTAATCTAACTATATATATATATATTAATATAACTACATGTATATATTGATATAAGTATAAATATATATATTAATATCACTATAAATATATATATTAATATAACTATATATATATATAACTATATATATATATATATTAATATAACTATATATATATATTAATATAACTATATATTAATATATGAATAAATAAAACTAAATATATAAAGAAACAATTAGATATGTCATTAAATGGAGAATAAATCAATATGGGAGAGTGGTAAAGTCTTTAGGCACACAAGGAGGAGGTCTCGAGATCAAATCTTGGTGGAGGCAAGGGCACGTGCATGGGGGTGGATTTAAGGGATAGTGCTGATAAATGGGGTGGGTGTAGTGCTGATATAGGGTGGAGGGGGGTGTGTGAGGGCACTGGAGGGGCTAGAAAGCACTGTTTAAAGGGGGATCAAGTGTTATAAAAGCCCCCATGATTTGCAGGATTTTATTAAGTTTTTTGATTTTTTTTAAATTTTTTTTACTTTTATCAGCACTAAAAAATCATTGATAAAAGGGCTCTTTTATCAGAGCTAAAAAGAAAGACCTAATAAAGAACCCTTTTATCAGAGCTTCTTTTTTGGACTGATAAAAGACCCCTTTTATCAGTGCTTTTTTAGCGCTGATAAAAAGTGTCGTTATCAGCGCTTTTTGGAGCACTGATAAAGGGGACCCCCCCCCCTTTATCTTCGCCAGCTTTAATAGAACTTTTCTAGCATTGTTAAAGGCCATTTTTATTTCTGATAAAAGGGGTATTTGTAGTTGTGAATGAAAAGAATCATACTTAAATATATTCCCATTTTTAGGGATTCTACTAATGTATTCCCCCAAATAGTTTTCTTGTTTTCCTACTGGCTGAGAGGTAAATTTCTCAATTGAACTTTTTCTTTGAACTTTACCTATATATAAGACTTATTTCAGAATGGCCACTATTGAGTTGGAAGAACTGATGATTTTAGAAGATAATTTGGAAAAGGGTTTTATATTCCCAAGTGACGCATTGTAAGGTGTGTCGATTCTTTGGGTCATAAAGAATGATGGTTCAATTCAACTCAACATTGATTATCATTAGATCATAAAAATCATAAAAAACAAGTATCCTCTACCATAGATAGATGAATTTTTCAATCTACTACACAGGGCCCATTATTTTTCCTAGGTGAACCTTCAGTCAGGATATCACTAATTAAAGGTAAATAAGGAATTTATTCGTAATACTCCCTTTCGAAAAAGGTATGAACACTATAAGTATATAGTGATTCCCTATAGGCTCACTAATTCTCTAAAAATATTCATTGAATTAATTAATAGATTATTTAGAGATTACCTTGAAAAAAAATTGGTTGTATTTATATATGATGTTATGACATACTTCAAAATAATAGAGGAGCTTAAGGAGAATTTAAATAATGTTATAATGATTTGTGAAAGGAGAAAATTTATGAAAATTGTAGTAAATGTGAGTTTGGGATGGAGTAAATATCATTCTTGTGGTATGTTATCACTTGAAAAGAGATATATGTGGAACCTTATATGATAAAGGTAATTGAGGAGTGTCACACACCAACATAAATAATGGAGATCTATAGTTTCCTTACACTATCTGGGTATTAATTAAAATTTTTTAGAAACTTCCCATGATTATAACACCCACAAACCAAGTTGACTCAAATGAGAGTAATGGTTTTTTAGACAGGTGAATGTGAAGAAAGATTCAAGGAATTGAATAATGGGCTTACCACTAAACCAATCCCCACACTGACCTAAAGAGGGGAACTTTTCATGTTATACAGTGAAGATTCAAAGATGAGATTAAGATATGTACTAATGTAGAATGATAAAGTGATAGCCTACACCCTTAGGTTATTGAATTTTCATGAGAAGAACTATCAAAACATGATCTGCAGTTGGATGCAATGTTCTTTCCATTAGAAATTTAGTGGCATTATATCAATAGAGAGAAGTGTGGAATATATATGGGCCAAAATGGCCCCAAGTATATATTCAAATAGAAGGAGATGAATATGCACCAAAAAATATTGTTAGAGTTGATCAAGAATTTTTACTACTCAATCAACTTATATCCTGGTAAAGAAAATAAAATGTAAAATTATCTAAGTTGAAAGGATCTAATAACCATATCAAGGATTAGAATTGAGAAGGATCTAATCCTCTTAAATATGAAAAGGATTTATATTAAGATCATAAAGGAGGAAAAATCATCATTACATTCTTAAATTCCTACTTGATTATCTCTTCTAGATAAGATAAAGAGTGATTAAAGAAATTATATGGAAATTTAGAATAAGGTGGAAGCTATAAGAAAAGGGAAATCCTCAAAAGATCAAAATTGGTGAAGATGGATTTGTAATATTTGGTTCTAAACATTATCTACCATAAAATATTGAGATAATGTAAGAGTTATTGAATGATTCATATATATTAACCATCTTCATCCACTCAAGGAGTACACAGATGTATCAAGATCTCTAGTTTCACTTTTAGTGGGACTATTTGAAGAATGAGATTGTAGAATAATAATCAAAATTCATGGTAGAAGTATAAAAGGAAAAAAATTAATGTGAATGATGAAACCATTACCTATACCTACATGGAAATGGAAAAAATCACTATAGATTTTGTCACTAGTCTTCTAAAGACATCAAGGTAAAATAATACTATATGGATTATAGTATATCATTTATAAATACTACTCAATAAATTTCAATTCGATATGACTTATCACTCGATCAACATGAAATGATATACATTATATAAGGGGTGAGGTTTCATGGAAAACCACTATCAATTATATCCGACTGAGATGTGAGATTCACCTTTATGTTCTAGAAGAGTTTTCAACATTATATAAATACTCAGTTGAACTTTAGTATGACTTATCACCCCTAAGAGGATATTTAATCTAATATTCCTATCCAGTCATTGGAACATATGTTTATAACCTTCTCGAGGGACTAAAAAGGGGGATGGGATGAAGATATTCCTCAAGTCAAGTTCTCATAAATTACTAGTTTTAAATTAAGAAACCAAATGGATTTATTATAAGACCTTTATGGGAATAGATTAATAACTCATTTTTGTTGGTATGAATTTGGATAAAACATGTTTTTTGGACCTAAAATGGTCGAGGAAATGTTAGAAAAGATATATACCATTCAACATCACAATAGGACTGCTCAATGTTTTTCAATAGTGCTATAATGAAAACTATCGACAATACCTGTAGTTTGAGGTTGGAGATAAATTTTTACTCTACATATATCTATATAAGAGAGTCATGAGATTTGGAAAGAAGTAAAATCTATGTCTAAAGTACATCAAACCCTTTGAAATTATCAATCGCATAACTATTTTAGTCTATCAACTATTACTCCAACAAACCATTTGTCAAGTACATGAAATATTCCATGTATCCATCTAGAGGAAGTACATACCAAATCCCTCACATGTAATGAATTTTTTGGTGGTATAGTTTGAAAATGAACTCTCTTATAGGGACCATCCATTAAAGATCTTGGACCATAGATATAAAGTAATATGCAACAAGAAAACTAACCTAGTCAAAGTGCTATAAACAAAACAAAAAGTATGAGGAGGTAACATGGGATCTAGAAGAATTCATGAATCTGAATTACCCTAATCGGTTTTCACTATAGTATATAAAATAAAATTTCAAGGGTGAAATTTATTAAGGGGATAAGAGTGAAATGACCCAAAATTTTATCAGTTGAATTTCCCTTAAGAATAAATAATAAGGACATATAATATTAAATAATGCATGCGCACACATGATAAAACCAACTACATTTTATTATATTATTATAATCATTACATAATATAAATGGACATAAGAATTAAAATTTTTACAATCTGGGGAAATATAATTTAAGGCAATAATAATAGGAAAATTCATATCTTCTTAACCCCCAAGACAAACCATAGTCACAGATGAAAAAATAGAAATAAAGTAGAATGTTAGTAATGAAATATGCATTTTGAGAGTGAAAATATATATAACCTAGAGATAAATAGTAGTGTAAGAACAATTAAAGAAATGTGAAGTATTTATAGAAAGTAAGGAACCCACATGATTGTTACAAATTTGACCATTATAATTTTAATATGGCCAGTGGAAAAGTAATATGACCTTTAAGAATAGTAACCTCACATATATAAATAAAATATAATAATAAATTATCCTATAAAATAAAAATATGATACATTTATACCATGGCATAAGTAAATAAATGTTTTATAAATGATAAATTAAGTATTTTAATTTTTCATAGAATAATAATTTTTTAATTTCACTTTTATACAAAATATAATGATATAAAAGAGAATTTATTTTCATAAAATGGATTGATAATATAATATTAATTTTTATTATAATTATACGATAATTTTATTATAAAAAAAGTAATTTTTTGTGGCTTGGAAAAGTTGTCAAAATATTAAAATTAATGTTTTTCAAATAAAAGAGGATTTTATTTAAAATTTAAATTTATCATATTTTTAAAATTATTTTCATAACATGGATTTAATTTATGTTATATACACATTAAGAAATGGTTAGGGTGAATTTTTCATATTTTTCAAAATTAGTTGAACTTTCTATGATTAGTGAAATACAATAAAATATGATATTTAGAATTATAAGATAAATATAAGAATTTTTTAGTCATGGATGATGTAAGAACCCATTAGTTCAAAAACAACATGTAATATTTAATTTATCTACCCACAATAATCAATACCCTTGATATTCTTGAGTCAAAATAATTAACTAATGAATATAACATACAAAAACACCCATCTTCTCCCCTTATAAATACCACCCCTTCTCCTCTCAAATTTTAATCCTTGTGTTTTTTCCAATTTCTGCAATAATTCCCCTAAAAACGTCTCCCCCATGTATTAGTTCTATTATTATCATTGAAATACCAATTCCAAATTCCTTAAGGATTATTTCAAGGATATGACATTTAAGATGTAATATTCTAAATTTACCTATTCTAAATTCATCTCCTCTTCTACCTTCTCCTCACATCCCTCATACAACATGGAATAAAAACTTCAGTATCATATATATTATTGAATTTTATATTTCTGATATAATATATAACAGCCATCCCGTTATCTTATACATTTATTAAAAAAACCATTGTCCATATTATGTTGGTTCACCGCCTTCATGGATGATGAGTTTTTATTTTCCACTAACGCCTGCATGGAAGGTTTAAATTCACTTATAATGGTTTAAAATGAATTAATTATGCATATTATATATTTTTTCACATTATGGAGTGAATGTATGGACTTAATATTAAATAAAATAAAAATAGTTCATGATGGTCGGTAAAACCACTTAAATGAACTCTCTGTATAACTGTAATGTTTTTTCAAAAATAATATTCCCTATATTAGAGAACATATTGAAATTTGAGACCATTTAAATTTATTTAAGTACATGAATACCATTTAATTTAAATTATATATTTTTCTTCCCATTTTACAATAACATAAATAATTATCCACAATTGATATGACCTTAGAACCATGAAACAAACACTCCCACAATAAAAAAATTAAATATTTTATTTCATTGAAATGGTTATAAATGAACATTATAAAATTATAATAAATAAAATATAGATGGAAAAGTTTTTTTAATTATTTAATTAATGAATCTAATTTTATTATCCAGGACTTCAAGTGAACATGCAGAAAAGATCCAGAAATAAGGTAAAGGATCTCTCTGAACCACCCTATTTTATTTTGGGTTAGTATTACTAACTTTCAACTAAATTTTAGTCTATAATATTCTTATTTAATAATTTTATTTTATTCATATATTTCCCATGTATATATTCCTATCTTAATTCATCTTTCCTTGATAGGTAAATACATGTCTTAACAGGTTCCCTTTTAAACTTCTCTCAATAAGCAAAGTCGAATGAAGTGTACTTTTTTGTTTCTTAACCATTTTCAAGTACCACTTCATAAATTTTTTAAACAAACCATTTTTTTAAAATCACTAATTTTTTCATGTAAAACCATTTTATTCTATTTATGTTTTTATGGAAATACTTATTTCCTACCCACTTTAAATACTATTAACCCGTTTTCTAAAGCATAACATAAGAGAAACTTTTCCAAAGGGAATTCATTAGTATTTTTCATTTCATCACCTAAAATGGACATAATTTTTCATGTTATATCCTTAGTAAAGTCCAATAATTATTGAATATCTTCTTTCATGGAAACCATTATGATATTCAATCTAGTTATGTTATGTGAGATAGTTATGCATCCCATTTATTTCCATGGGTAGTTATTATGTTTATTCCTTATGATTGATTTCCATTTGTGGAACCCATAAGAATGTACATGATAGGATGGGTACACATATATAGTGCTCTAATTCATTGGGTAATTTTTTTCTCATAATACATTATGTATGGAATTAGGGTGACAACGTAATCCATTATGAGACTATGTCCGCTATGTGATATTATCTTGGTTGTTTGCCTTGAATTATGATTATGTAATGTTATATGTCACTTAAACATTTCTATATTTCCGTGATCTTATGATAACATATTATATATGTTATTCTCCCATGTTATTATTCATGATCATTCTCTTTTATGGTATCGTGTTATGTCGTTTGACTCACATGTTATGCCTAATTGTCATGATTATTTCCTTACTAGTCTTTATAGATATCCCCTTTATATTATGTATTCCCCAAGTTATCCTATATAGTTCTGTAATATAAAAGGTATTTATTATATCATTATATTGATTAAAATAAGTATATTGGGTTTTAGTTTACTTTTGACGTATAATGATCCTATTATTCCAAAGAAAAAATGCCTCTTGATATTTTTGTTCTGCTTATAGAATATTTATGATAAAAAAATGTAATAATATGTAAAAACGGATTTGGTCACAATAGATAAAAAACATATTAAATATTTTTATGATTTTAATTATGAAAATTATAAGTTTATGAAGCCCATTTATTCTCTACAAGTTACATTATGAAGAAATATTGATGTATTTTTGAAACTTGGTTCTTTCTTTGGGTTATGATATATGATGAATGATTTATGATCTTATGAAAAACATATTAATGGATTGTTATTATGTGATAGGTGGGCCTATAATTATATATAACTCCAACACATTGGGTAAATATATATATCTCAAGAGATAACAAGGACTGAAATGGGGAGTGAAGCCATTTCAGTAAGGGAATTTTTTGACTATGATAGTATTTTGAATAAATATTGACTAAGGATACGATGGAATGGAGAGAGAACCAAATCCACTAAGATGGTATTATAAGGTATCCATAAATAGAAACTAATTTTCTATGATTATTTGTATGAGACAAACTTATGTTTTATGATAATTTTATTATTACATAGATCACATTCTTGGATTCCTTTGTGGTTCATATCTTATGAACTGTAATGTTTTATGCCCTTGGTCGTGATTATGATTGATGACATGTTGGGTATGATTTTAAAATGTTAAGTTCATTTTCTGATACCCATACTATCATATTATATTTAATTTATCATTAACTTATCCCTTATTTACCCTTATTGAGCATATTAGATCACCCTCTCCAATCTTTCCATTCCCTAAGTTAGGAAGAAATGTTTTGAGGATTATATATCTAAGAGGGGTGTTAATTATAAAGAACATAGTGGGAGATGTTGTAAAATCTATTATGAATTTTTTTTATGTATCTATGTTTCTAAATACACCAAACCTATATGATTTTAACATTGATCATAATATTATGTATGGTGTATTAATCTAATAAGATTTAATATTTATTTTTGAAAATTATGTGTATATGTATTTGGTATCAACGAAAGGTTTAGTTAACTATGGAAAATATAATGAGAAAACCTTATAGAGAACTCTTTGGATAATCCTATGTATAGATGAACATATTAAATTATGGTAAATAAAGGAGTGTGGTACCCCTAAAAAATACATGTATAGATTATATAAGTGGATGTGGTTTTATTATAGATTCATATATGGATATGGCCCTAAAAAGAGTTAGTAAAATATATCTCAACCATAATTCTGGTGCACAATGTGTTTTTTATTACTGTACGCCTGGTTTTACACTCTTAGGGGATATTCTTGGGTCAATTCCCATTTAAATTATACAATTTTATGATGTATTTGAATATATAATGATCATGGATTACCTACGTTAAACTTATAGTTCCATAGATTGAAAATAAGGTTCCATTATATAGAAATCCTATGAATTTTTTTTCATGATTATGTAGTTCCCCGCTCTTAGTACTGTTACTCACACTATGCTTTTTGGTTTTAGAAAATGGGTGAAACCTAAATGAATCATTTTACTTCAGAATTTGATGTAGAATACAATGATTATCCTCCTGAAAAATAGAATTTTATGGGAGTTGGAATGAAAAATATGGTTTTTATACTTATGCAACATTATCATGATATGAATCATGTTGATATTCTAAATATGAAAATAGTGAAAAAAAAATTCTTGAGTCCTTAAAAAGGTAACATTAAACTTATTTTATTTGATCTCTTAAATCACAAGTTTTATATCAATGGATTAGTACCGCCCAAAAAATATTTTACATTTTCCTATGTTTATAACATGAAAAAATTAATTGTTTATCATTTGGAAGGTGTATAAGATAGACGATGTACTCATACCAAGAACACAATGAAATATAAAGAAATAGAATAAATGGAGTGGGATGATTTTAAGAGATTATTTTTAGTAATTACTTTCCTCATATTATTCATCAAAAAATGGAGAAGGAATTCATCGATTTAAATTAGAATGATGATGAATCCATTAGTGCCTATGAGGAAAATTTTACCAGACTTGTGAGGTATGCTTCTAGTATTATTCATTATTATTTTTATTTATTCAAAAGAAAGAAAATGAAAAATTAATCCCACTATCCAACTTCACAACCAAAAATAAAAATAAAGGATGTCTAAAAAAATTGAGACCAAGAGCATCCTTGATAGCGATGTCTGCACCGCCCGGAGTAAGGGATCCAAGGAAATTGAACACAAAAAGAGATGGGTCAAGGGTCACCCTAGAGGCCAAGAATATGGAAATATGGTTACCCTCACACCACATGTGAATAATCATGGTGTCATGATAAAAAAGAGCCTTGAATTTTTGGATGAGGTTAGTAATCTTCCAAGGAGGGGAGATGTCGCCATTAAGGGAACTCAAAATGATCTTTGAATCTGTATCCACTGATGACAAGTGGAGTAACCTTAAGGAGAAAACAACTGATCCACTATGTATGGCCTTATCCTACACCACCATAGGGTCACTAGCTCCATAATAGGCATTGAAAGCAAGGAAAACTGAGTCATACATGTCCGGAATAGCCCCTCCTTCCCTCATGCCCCCCTGGCCTCACGCCCCGTTATTGTTAAGTTTGATCCCATGAAAGGGGGGTTCCATCTTACCCAAGATCTGGAAAACATAGACGATGAAGGGCCCAGTGATCCTAGGAAGTAAGAGTAACAGTTGAGGGATAACACCACTTTATGATTCTTGTGGAGAGAGGCTAGAATAGTGATAAGCATCCTGGTCTAAGGAATCAAAGTTTCGAGAGAGGGGTAAGACCCGTGGTGTCTAGCATGGTTGTGTGCCTTCCAAATTCACCCGAAACTAGCTCTATAGCGAATCGAGCTACCATTCAACTCATGTTTGGTGGTGGATCCATTGTACCATTTTTGGAAGAACTCCATAAGAGAGGAATTCATCCCCAAAGTCACCATAAACACCCCCTGAGTATTCCACAACCGGACAACCTAATCAATTTAAAGGAAGATATGGATTGAAGTATCCTCTTTGGGAGTTGAACAAAAGTGGAATCTTGATGCAAGAGGAATTACATTGGCCTTTATAGCCATCTCAGTTGGGAAATCACTAGATCAGACCCTCCAGATAAGAAAATTGAACTTGGTTGGGTGGTACTTGCACTAGAGAACATTACCCCATGGGTCACTAGCCGGATGCCTAAGCAGGGCTTTCCTGTAGGCCTATGTTGAGAACTCGCCTGAAGGAGAACCAATGAAGATGCACCTGTCCATGGACTCATCCAAGAATATGTCATGGAACTAGGCCTCCTAGAAGGGATTGAGAATGGACTTGAGGAAGGAAGGATGATGGGAGGCCTCTTTAATCGAGAGGTCAGGAGTCAGACTACTCAGGAAGCTGAGGACACTGCCTCTGGAGTTTCACTCCCAAAAATTGGACTCTCCCTACCCGATGATCAATTGAGAGTGTTCCCAGAGAGAGGCCACATTGATATGAAGAGTACTCTAGATGGTGGGGGGTGGCTTCCTTCCATTCTCATTGAGCCTAAAGCCATACTTCCCCCAGATGAAGTAGCTCCACAGAGTTAGGCCCTTAGTAATTTCTAAGGCCAAATTTCCTTGAATAAAGAACATGGACTCACTCAGGCTTCTCATGTTAATGTTTCCATGCTCCAGAGGTTTCACCAATCTTATTTAAGAGGCCCATCTGCATCTACCTTCATTGTGATCATCCCAATGGAAAGAATTAAAGATAGAATCCATCTGATTGATGATTGACCTAGGGACCATAAGAGCGGATAGGATGTGCATGGGTATTGAAGAAAAAACACTATTTATGAGAGTAATCCTCCCCCCAAACAAAAGAAACTGATTCTTCCAGTTGTTGATGTGATTAATATCCATGATAGACAAGTCCTCAATATGATGAACCCGGATCATCCCAGGAGTAATGGGAGACCCCAAATAGGTCATCGGAAAATGCATTACATGGATCCCAAGTAGGCTTTCAATAATACTCCTATGCCTTCTTGGACATCTTGAATGGAGGAAAACCACACTCTTTCCCCAATTAACAAGTTATCCACTCCAATGGGAATAATCATCAATAATCTTCACCAATACCACCTCAACAATTATATATTGAATTATTAGTGAAAATACCTTATGGTATGATGATATTATCTTAATTCTATAATTCTTCTCTAATTCAATATTGGGGGAATGTGCTTCATACAAATATCATTATTCCCTCTCTAGTTGAATTCACTGTTATCATAGTCATGGATTGGAATTATATACATAAATACCACCTAAACAACTGAGGAAGTGAAGTTTCATTTTATATTCTAAACCAACATTTCATAATCTATTAGTGAGATGAAAAAGATTATCTTCCAACAGAAATTACCTCAATTATATGGGTTCTAATTCCTATTCAAAATGGGTGTTTATCCCATATGTTTAGAGATATACTCAAAATAAAATAAATTCTTAATATATAATAGTTTGTTGATTTATTTCCAAATATTTTCATTTTCTTCCACTAAATCATGAAGTTTATTTTTCAATATAACTCATACTTGGTGCTACAAATATTTCAAACACTCTTTATGGAATAGAAATGATTTAGTTGAAGTAATCAAAGAAGAAACTTTAGGAAAATATATAATTGGGATTCATTCTTCCATGTGTATCAATTTGGGGTAAACCTATTCCTTTTATTAAGAATAAATATGGATCAATGGGACTTTATATTAATTATTGGGAACATAATAAGAACACAACCAGGAATAAGTATCCTCTTCCCCATATTGATGATCTGTTCGATAAATTATGAGAAGAAAAATATTTTTACAACATTGATATTCAATATAGATACAATCAGTTAAGGATAAAAAACTGAATACATACCCAATACATAACTTTTTATGAGGTATAGACACTCTGAATTTATAGTGATTTCATTTTATCTTAATAATTCCCCCACCATATTCATTGATTTAATGAATAGAGTCTGAAGGTTCCGGGCATAGCGGAAGTGCGTGGGTGGATGTGCCCACTTGGCTTCTTGTCATTAGCAATGATCAATCCAGGATCAATACGACGATAAATGTCAGTCTCCACAGATTGAATCACAGAAAAAGACAAAGAAGATGGTCTATCCCGGAACCACAAACAAGGATCTTTTACAGGTTGATTATAATTAATTTAATTAATTATAAAGAAATGACTTTTGGGTGTTCTTTCTTTTTTGATGTTCTTGATCATGGTGTCAATGTGATCCATCGTTGCGTCGCAGAAGCCAAGTGTAGACTCCATCTAGCGGTGATCCACATGTGTACCTCATATCTTTGGACGTCGCCAAAGGATTCTCCAGGTGCTAGCGTGGATAAGCCTTTTCTTGCGTTGTCGGCCTTAGATCGTCTTGATCCAGTGGAAGAGGATCTCTCTTGGTCTTGAGAGCGTTCTTGGAGGAAGAGGTTCTTTCGGCCTTGAAAGAATTCTCTAGAGATGTTTTTCACAACGATTCTCTTGTGTAGGAAAAGAGTTGGGGTTGTGAGGATATTTATAATCGAATTTGAGTTTTTAGAGTAATGATAATAAATAAACGCGTTACGCGTTTCATTTATTTCATTAACTCTTATTGAAAACCCCCATGTCAAATAATTAATTCCTTGACATGTGCTCACGCTGATTATAATAAATATCATTTAATAAAACGATATTATATCCTCAAAATCTCGACTGGAAAAACTACACGGAGTGTAATAATAAATACACGGCGTGTACTTATTTTTCATTTAAAACTACACAGCGTGTACATTAAATGTACACGGCGTGTATATCTTGTTTTCATTTATTCATTTCCTTTCCAAAATAAAACTTAACGGCATGTAAATTTAATAATACACGACGTGTACTTGTTTTATTTTATTTTTCCTCCATCATTAAAAACAACTTAGGCTTCCTTGAATAATTATTAAACCATGTACGAGAATAATCTTTATTCAACTTGAGATGCTTGGATACACTTAGTGTGTGACCCTCTAGGTCTTTTTCTCATTGGCATTAGGCAGGCTTGCCTAAAGTCCAAGATTACTATCTAGCAATGGGTCACGACACCCAAGAGAAAGAAGTTGATGCCGCATTGATGTATCACCTCATACGAACGCTTACTGTTTAATTTAATCCCTTTGTCTCAATATCTCATCAAGCAGGTTTCATGGAAGTGTCATAAACCTATATGCTTGATCTGTCGTTCTTTGACTACATGAAATAAACTCGTCATTTACACCATGGCCATGAAATTTAATGCGGTATTTCTATTTCAATCAAAGGGCCGAGATATCAACTTCTATAAATGGAAGGGGCAAATCCTTCCTTGACTTATCCATTAACAACATGTCACTTGTGATGCACCTAACATACACATACTTCCCACCAACTGTCTGCGTGATGGTTTTTGTCAGTAAATCTAAGTGCGGGAGTAATGACATGAGTTAATGATAATATTACAATCTAAGGACCATTACACATGCTCGTAGATAACAATATCCGATGACACCAAGACATGTAGAGTTACTACTGTCGAGTCTGTTCTCATAATCTCCCATCTTGGAGATTACCAAGTGCGAACTCCATGAGAGAGAGTCTCGTCTTCTTATGAGTACTCGCACATGACGGTCTATATGCTATGTGTCCTATCATAGTATGTCATCCAACCGCAGAACATTATTTAAGAATATTGTTATAGAATTTCAAGGTTCTCATCATAGAGGGGATCTTCTATGACCTTGTTAATGAAACAAATAATCCAGGAGATTATTATATTATAGTCATGAAGAACAATGAACAATATATAATAAGTGAACATTCATGTAATCAAAGTACATATCAGTTGGTTCTGAGGACACTAACCCTTAAAAACTCCCACTTGGACTAGAGCCAACTGCCTACGACTTTTAGTCCACTAGACCTAACATGATGATCATGTTTCTGCTGAGTCAAGGCTTTAATCAATGGGTCTGCCACGTTGTCTTCTGTGGAAATACTACAAACTGCAACTTCACCTCTCTGGGAAAAATACCTTAAGAGATGATACATTTGAAGTATGTGCTTTGTCCGCTGATGTGACCTTGGCTCTTTTGAAAGTTCCACCGCTGTAGTATTATCACAATAGAGTGTGATAAGATCTTTAATGCTCAGTACGACATCCAGCTCTTGGATGAAGCTTCGCATCCATACTGCTTCTTTAGCTGCCTCAGAAGCTGCGATATACTCAGAATCCGCTGTAGAATCTGCCACCACACTTTGGTTTGAGCTCTTCCAGCTCACTGCACCTCCATTCAAACTAAAGATGTATCCAGTCTGCGACTTCATGTCATCTTGATCAGTCTAGAAACTAGCATCTACATGTCCTCTGATGACTAGTTCCTCATCTCCTACATAAACTAGGAACATATCTTTATTATTCCTCAGATACTTAAGGATAGTCTTGACTGCCATCCTGTGGCAGTCTCCTGGATCAGCTTGATATCTGCCTACCACACTTAATGCGTAAGCAACATCTACCCTCGTACATAGCATAACATACATGACTGACCCAATCGCGGATGCGTAAGGGATCCTTGCCATCCTCTTTCTTTCCTCATGTGTCTGAGGACACATTTTCTTGGAAAGATGAATGCCATGTGACATTGGCAACAATCACCTCTTGGACTGTTCTATAATAAATCTCTTCAGTATCTTGTCAATGTATGTACTTTGACTCAGGCCCAACATTCTCTTGGATCTATCATGATGGATCTTGATCCCAAGAATATATGCCGCCTCGCCCAAGTCATTCATGGAGAAGCATTTATGCAACCATGACTTAACTAACTGTAAGACAGGTACTTCGTTTCCAATTAGAAATATGTCATCAACATATACTATTAGGAAAACGACTGCACTTCCACTAAACCTTTTGTAGACACAAGACTCACATTCGTTCTTAACAAAGCCGAATTCTGTAAGAGCTTCATCAAAACAAATGTTCCATGACCTTGATGATTGATTTAATCCATAAATGGATTTCTGCAACTTCCATACCTTTTTGGCATCCTTTGGAGTCACAAACCCTTCAGGTTGTGTCAAGTAGACATCTTCCTGGAGGTTCCTGTTAAGGAAATCTGTTTTGACATCCATTTTCCAAATTTCATAGTCATGGTAAGCAGTAATGGCCAATAGGATTTTGATGGACTTTAGCATTGCAACTGGTTAAAAGGTTTCATCATAGTCAATTCCTTGATGCTGTCTAAAACCTTTTGTAACCATTCGTGCCTTGTAGGCCCCGACTTTCCCCTCCATGACCACTTTCTTCTTGAATACCCATTTATTACCAATAGGATTTACATCAACTGGAGGATCTACCAAAATCCAGACTTGGTTTTGGTACATGGAACCCATTTCAGAATTAATGGCTTCTTGCCACTTGGCAACATCTGTGCCTTCAACTACTTCCTTGTAGGTAATAGGATCATCATTGTCTACCAATAATGAGTCACCATCCTCGGTGACAAGAAAACCATATCGTTCTGGTTCTCTCAACTCTCTCGTGATCCTACCCAGTTCTTGTGTCTCTGGAACATATTTTTCTTCCATGTGGATTTGTGGAATCTATTCTTGTACCAACTCATGCTTATCTTGATCCTCGACTTCATCGAAGTCTATCTCGCTCCCACTATCTCTTTTGGAGATGTGCTCCCTCTCAAGGAATATGGCGTGTCTTGCCACTATAACCTTTTTGTCTGAGGGGTTATATAGGTAATATCCCCTTTTTTCCTTAGGATATCCTATAAAGATACATTTTGTGCATCGGGGCGTGAGTTTGTTACCTGAAAAGGCCTTAACAAATGCTTTGCTACCCCACACATGTAAATTCAATAACATGGCTTTGCATCCACTCCATAACTTGTATGGGATACCATTTATCGATTTAGTTGGTACTTGGTTTATTATGTGCACTATTGTTTGTAATGCATATCCCCAAAAGGATAATGGAAGACTCACATGACTCATCATTGATCTCACCATGTCCAACAGGGTGCGGTTCCTCCTTTCACTTACACCATTCCACTACGGTGTGTAAGGAGGAGTGAGTTGAGATAGAATCCCAAACTACCATAAGAAATCAATGAAGTCCTGATGAAGATATTCTCCTCCTCTGTCCAAGCAGAGTTTCTTAATCTTCTTACCAAGCTAGTTCTCAACTTCATTCTTGTATTCTTTGAACCGATCAAAATAATCTGACTTATACCTCATTAAATATATATATCCATATCTACTAAAATCATCAGTAAAAGTTATGAAGTACGAGAACCCACCCCTTAATTCAACTAGAAATGGACCACACACATCTATGTGATTTAATTATAGAATCTCTTTAGCTCTTTCACCTTTCCCACTAAATGGGGCTTTGGTCATTTTGCCTTGTAGACACGCATGACATACACTAAGTGGTTTTAGTTCGAAAGAATCTAAATACCCATCTTGAGGTAATTTTTTCAAACGTTTTTCATTGAAATGACCTAGCCAATGATGCCAAAGTTGGGTGTGGTATGAGTCATGTGAATTATCTTTGTTATCGATTTCCATTACTTAGTTTGTGTAGTCTAACACATAAAGGCCATTATATAAATGTTCCCTACCAAAACAAATGCTATCTTTATAAAATTAGGAACATTCATTTCCAAACATGAATATGAATCCATTAGTATCTAATCTGGATACTGAAATACTACTTTTAGTAATAGAAGGCACATAATAACAACCTTTCAAAACCAAGACCATCCCAGTAGGAAATGTGAGGTGGTAGTCTCCGACAGATAGAACATCGAGTCTGGCTCCGTTGGCTGCTCGTAGATCTACCTCCCCTCGATCAATCTTCCTGAATCTACATGGTTCCTGTATTTTGATACATATGTGAGCACTACAAGCAGTATCTAATACCCAATTAGTAGAAACAGAAAGATTACATTCGATAACAAACGCACCTGAAGCTTCCCCTTGCTTCCTTGGCTAGGTGCAGTTTTTCTTCCAGTGGGCCTTCTTGCCACATGCAAAACAAACAGCATCTTGTTCCTTTGCCTCCCCTTTGATCGTCCTTTTCTTGGAAGGCCTTGAAGAAGATTTGGGCTTAAAGCTCTTCGCATTCCCTTTCCTTTTATTCACCATGAGGACAGAAGGCTTTTCACGCTTCATGTCAGTGTACACTTGGCGAATGAGGATGAGAAGATCAGATAAAGAATTCTCAATGTTGTTCATATTGAAGTTCACAGCAAAGTTTGAGAAGCTCTGGGGGAGTGATGCAAGAATGAAATCGATACCCAGTTCTTCGGGGGTGTTTAAACCCTATAACCTCCAAGCACTCAATGTAGCCAATGATCTTGACTACATGAGTCCCGGCTAGGGAACCCTCTCCAAGCTTGCTCTGAAATAGAGCCTTGGAGATATCAAACCTTTCCTGTCTTGATCTCTCCTAGTATAGACCACGGAGATTCTCAAGAATGCTATAGGAATCTATGTCTTCATGAGACTTCATGAGCTCACTAGACATTGATGATAGCATCAAACATTGAACGTTGAGTGCATTGTTCAAATGTTGATCATAGACAAGGAAATCTTCATCACTCACCCCTGGGGCAGGGGAATCAGTAAGTGAGGACTCCAGCACGTAAAACATTCGTTCATGGCGTAGGATAACTCGAAGGTGCCTAAACTATTCTTGAATGTTACTGCCAGTGAGGATGTTGTCTTTATCCAGAATTGATCGCAGAGAAAAAGTGGTTGACGAGTTTTTCATATTGATTCTACAATTTTAAAAGAAAAGATTTATTAGTACTTTCTTTATTATATTTTTATGAGAAATAAAAAAATTTATTAATTCTCCCACTATTTTATCAAGTCCCAATGGCCCTCACCATTGAACTCGGAATGTCCAGTTGCTTTGACATTCTAGTGGAAAGGATCCATATTTCCCTTCCCATAACCCCAACAAGGGTTGGTCAAGCTATTTGAAGGTATTTAGGTAGGTAGGTCTTTGCCAACTGTGAGCTTACAGTTCCTTGATCTATTGAGTGGACTCTCCAATCCTAAAATCCTAACTTGGATTCCCTAAACTCTTGCCTCCAATATTACATCAAGTCTAGAAGGGACTACTTCTCTTGATGTAATATGGTTAAGTCAACCTGAAACCTTTCATAAGGGCTTCCTTTATAAAAGTATGTGTCCCAACAAGGGTTGTTCAAACACATAGTTTTATTGAGTCTTTCCCTTAATCAAGTAACGGAAGGCTTGGTCTGACTTAATATGGTATTTGAGGTATTTTATTCTTTATGCGTATTTTTTTGCATTATCCCATAATATTAAGTGATGCTTTCTTATGTGATTATCCATGTTCCGATAATGTTTACGCATAGTCCAGTTTTTATTTTATTCCATATTTGCATGCTTTTTCATTTTATTAATTATGTGATCGTGACAACACATACATAATAAATAATCCATGAAATCAGACATAAATAAAATTAGATGTCATGATCATGAGCTTCTATTTGGTTAGCTTATCTAGTGGTTTTGATAAGCTAACCGTGACTTAGGGAAAACACCTTGAACCTAATGGTTCGTGTTTTGTAGCTCCCACCTGTCCACCTTTGTATCTTCTTGTGTCAGTTTCGCCTCGGCTTTGGGATTTGAACAGTCTCCTCTGGCTTGGGAGAACATCCATTACATGGGTTTACATTAAAGAAACCATAGGCACGCAGGCCCTACATTTTATTGGAAGAAGTCTCACTGGCCAACAAATTTAAATTAAATAAATTTAAATGAAACCATACACATGAAAAGGGTCATTGGTCTATCTCATGATCATCCATATTATGCAACGACATTTACGTATATTTAGAATTCAAATTCTTTTAATCTTTATTTTATTTAAGATAAGACGCGCTCGAATTCAATTAATTATGATCTTATAATTAATCAATTCTTTATCTTAAATTACTTTCTCAATTTCGTTGAGATTCTTCTCATCCATATTCCTTGTACGAGTCTTTTCACTTTGGAGGAAACCTGGTGAAATTCCATTTCTGGAAAGTACACAACATGTAGTTTATAATTACACGGTGTGTATTTTTATTTTCACCCTTTATCCAAAGTACACACTGGGGCTTTGGCGTGTTTTCTGTACTTTGGAAATTTTAGAGTACACAACGTGTAGATGAATCATACACGGCGTGTACTTCCTTGTTACATGGTAATTGTCCTGACGATCCCATGTACGCGGTACGCGGCTTATCTTTGTACACAGTTTCACCTTGGTCGGAACGGACTACACGACGTGTTTCTCCAAAATACACACCGTGTATTCCGGTTTCCATGCTCCGTTCAATTCTGGTCAACATGGCGTGATTAAAAAATAGGTATAATCTATTCACACGGCGTGGTTTGGTGGACCAGTGCCGGTTTGTTGAACCTAAGTACACAATGTGTAGTTTTAATTACACGCTGTGTAATCCCGTGTTGTACATACAAAAAGAGAAGCTCCTCTGGATGAGTTCCTCATTTTTATTTTAATCAAAAATTAAAATTAAAAGGTCATTTCTATGATATGAATCAAGAAATGAAGGAGGAAGAATAGATCTCGTTAATTCATATTTATAGAACGATTTATTTCAAATTGATTCAAATATGAATGTGTAAATTATCAACGAAAATTAAATAACTATAATCAACTTTGTAACCTCCCTCTCATGCCATTTGAAGGTTCCGGGCATAGCAGAAGCACGTGGGTGGATGTGCCCACTTTCCTTTTTGTCATTAGCAATTATGTATCTGGGATCAATACGACGATAAACGCCAGTCTCCACGGATCAAATCACAGAACAAGACAAAGAAGATGGTTTGTACTGGAACCACAAACAAGGATCGTTACAGGTTGATTATAATTAATTTAATTAATTATAAAGAAATACCTTTTGGGTTTTCTTTCTTCGTTGATGTTCTCGATCACGGTGTCAATGTGATCCATCGTTGCGTCGCAAAATCCATGTGTAGACTCCCTCTAGCGGTGATCCACATGTGTAACTCGTATCACTAGACGTCGCCAAAGGATTCTCCGGGTGCTAGCATAGAGAATCCTTTTCTTGCATTGTCCGCCTTAGATCGTCTTGATCTGATGGAAGAGGATCTCTCTCAGTCTTGAGAGCATTCTTGGAGGAATAGGTTCTTTCGGCCTTGAAATAATTCTCTAGAGATGTTTTGCACAACGATTCTCTTGTGTAGGAAAAGAGTTGGGGTTGTGAGGATATTTATAATCGAGTTTGAGGTTGTAGAGTTATGACAATAAATAAACGTGTTACACATTTCATTTATTTCATTAACTCTTATTGAAAACCCCCATGTCAGATAATTAATTCCTTGACATACGCTCACGCTGATTATAATAAATATCATTTAATAAAATAATATTATATCCTCAAAATACTGACTGGAAAAACTAAACGATGTGTAATAATAAATACACGATGTGTACTTTTTTTTCATTGAAAACTACATAGAATGAACATTAAATGTACACGACATGTATATCTTGCTTTTATTTATTCATTTCCATTACAAAATAAAACTACACGGTGTGTACATTTAATAATACACGACGTGTACTTGTTTTATTTTATTTTTCCTCCATCATTTAAAACAACTGAGGCTTCCTTGAATAATTATTAAACAACATACGGGAATAATCTTTATTCAACTTGAGATACTTGGATACACTTAGTGTGTGACCCTCTAGGCATCCTTCTCGTTGGCATTAGGCAGGTTGCCTAAAGTCCAAGATTACTATCTAGCAATGGGTCAAGGCTCCCAAGAGAAAGAAGTTCACACCGCATTGATATATCACCTCATATGAACGCTTACTGTGTAATTTAATCCATTTGTCTCAATATATCATCAAGCAGGTTTCATGGAAGTGTCATAAACCTATATTCTTGATCCGTCGTTCTTTGAATACCTGAAATAAACACATCATTTACACCATGGACATGGAATTTAATGAGACAGTTCAATTTCAATCAAAGGTCCGAGATATTAACTTCTATAAATGGAAGGTACAAATACTTCCTTGACTTATCCATTAACAACATGTCACTCATGATGCACCCAACGTACCCTACTTCCCCCCAATTGTCTGCGTGATGGTTTTCGTCAGTAAATCTAAGTGTGTGAGTCATGACATGAGTTAATGATAATCTTTCAATATAAGGACCATTACTCATTCTCGCAGATAGCAATATCTGATGACACCAAGACATGCGGAATTACTACTGTCGGGTCTGTTCTCATAATCTCCCATCTTGGAGATTACCAAGTGTGAACTCCACAAGAGAGAGTCTCATCTTCTTATGAGTACTCGCACATGATGGTCTGTATACTATGTGTCCTATCATAGTATGTCATCCAAATGTAGAACTTTATTTAAGAATATTTTTATATCATTTCAAGGTTCTCATCATAGCGAGGATCTTCTATGACCTTATTAAAGCAACAAATATTCCAGGACATTATGATATTATAGTCATGCAGAACAATGAACAATATATAATAAGTGAACATTCATGTAATCAAAGTATAAAACAGTTGGTTCTGAGGACACCAACCCTTACAAACTCCCACTTGGACTAGAGACAACATCCTACGACTTTTAGTCTACTAGACCTCACATGATTATCATGTTTCTACTGAGTCAAGGCTTTAGTCAATGGGTCTGCCATGTTGTCTTCCGTGGGAATATTTCTCACTGCAACTTCACCTCTCTGAGAAAAATCCCCCAAGAGATTATACTTCTGAAGTATGTGCTTAGTCCGCTGATGTGACCTTGGATCATTTTCAAGTGCCACCACTTCATTATTATCATAATAGAGTGTTATAGGATCTTTACTGCTCGGTACAACATCCAGATCTTATACGAAGCTTCACATCCATACTGCTTCTTTAGCTACCTTAGAAGCTGCAATATACTTGGACTCCGCTATAGAATCTGCCACCACACTTTGTTTTGAGATCTTCCAGCTCACTGCACCTCCATTCAAACTGAAGATGTATCCAGTCTGTGACTTCATGTCATCTTGATCAGTCTAGAAACTATCAGCTACATTTCCTCTGATGACTAGTTCCTCATCTCCTCCATAAACCAGGAACATATCCTTAGTACGCCTCAGATACTTAAGGATAGTCTTGACTGCCATCCAATGGCAGTCACCTGGATCAGCTTGTATCTTCCTACCGCACTTAATGCGTAAGCAACATATAGCCTCGTACGTAGCATAACATACATGACTGACCCAATCACGGATGCGTAAGGGATCCTTGTCATCCTCTTTCTTTCATCGTGTGTCTGAGGACACATTTTCTTGGAAAGATGAATGCCATGTGACACTGGCAACAATCCCCTCTTGGACTGTTCCATACTAAATCTCTTCAGTATCTTGTCAATGTATGTACTTTGACTCAGGCCCAGA
This sequence comes from Viscum album, assembly GCA_963277665.1. Lineage (NCBI taxonomy): Eukaryota > Viridiplantae > Streptophyta > Magnoliopsida > Santalales > Viscaceae > Viscum > Viscum album. Next base: position 1,685,458,732 of record OY728132.1, on the reverse strand, counting down.
ATTCTCTTGGATCTATCACGATGGATCTTGATCCCAAGAATATACGCTGCCTCGCCCAAGTCTTTCATGGAGAAGAATTTATGCAACCATGCCTTAACTGACTAAAGACAGGTACTTCGTTTCCAATTAGCAATATGTCATCAACATATACTGTTAGGAAAACGGCTGCACTTCCACTAAAACTTTTGTAGTCACAAGGCTCACATTCATTCTTAACAAAGCCAAATTCCGTAACAGCTTCATCAAAATGAATGTTTGATGACCTTGATGCTTGATTTAATCCATAAATGGATTTTTGCAACTTGCATACCTTGTTGGCATCCTTTGGAGTCACAATCCCTTCAGGTTGTGTCATGTAGACATCTTCCTCGAGGTTCCCATTAAGGAAATCTGTTTTGACATCCATTTTCCAAATTTCATAGTCATGGTAAGCAGCAATGGACAATAGGATTCTGATGGACTTCAACATTGCAACCGGTGAAAAGGTTTCGTCATAGTCAATTCCTTGACGCTGTCTAAAACCTTTTGCAACTAGTCGTGCCTTGTAAGTGCTTACTTTCCCCTCCATGTCTAGTTTCTTCTTGAATACCCATTTATTACCAATAGTCTTTACATCAACTTGAGGATCTACAAAAATCCAGACGTGGTTTTGGTACATGGAATCCATTTCAGAATTCATGGCTTCTTGCCACTTGGCAACGTCTTTGCCTTCAACTGCTTCCTTGTAGGTAAGAGGATCATTATTGTTAACCAATAATGAGTCACCATCCTCAGTGACAAGAAAACCATATCATTCTAGTTCTCTCACCACTCTCTTTCTCCTACGTAGTTCATGTGTCTCTAGAATAGATTGTTCTTCCACGGGGCTTTGTGGAATTTGTTCTTATACCAACTCATGTGTATCTTGATCCTCGACTTCATCGAAGTCTATCTCGCTCCCACTATCTCTTTTGGAGATTTGCTCCCTCTCATGGAATATGGCGTGTCTTTCCAATATAACCTTTTTGTCGGAGGGGTTGTATAGGTAATATCCCCTTGTTTCCTTGGGATATCCTATAAAGATACACTTTGTGCCTCGTGGCATGAGGTTGTTACCTGAAGAAGCCTTAAAAAATGCTTCGCTACCCCACACATGTAAATTCGATAACATGGCTTTGCATCCACTCCATAACTCGTATGGAATACCATTTATTGATTTAGTTGGTACTTGGTTTAGTATGTGCACTGCTGTTTGTAATGAATATCCCCAAAAGGATAATAGAAGACTCACATGACTCATCATTGATCTCACCATGTCCAACAGGGTGCAGTTCCTCCTTTCACTTACACCATTCCACTACGGTGTGTAAGGAGGAGTGAGTTGAGATAGAATACCAAACTCCTCTAAGAAATCAATTAAGTCCTGATTAAGATATTATCCTCCTCTGTTTGAGCAGAGTTTCTTAATCTTCTTACCAAGATGGTTCTCAACTTCATTCCTGTATTCTTTGAACCGATCAAAATAATCTGACTTATGAAGTACTAAAATCATCAGTAAAAGTTATGAAGTACGAGAACCCACCCCTTGCTTCAACTGGAAATGGTCCACACACATCTGTGTGAACTAATTCTATATGCTCTTTATCTATTTCACCTTTCCCACTAAATGGGGCTTTGGTCATTTTTCCTTGTAGACACGCATGACATACACCAAGTGGTTTTAGTTCGAAAGAATCTAAATACCCATCTTGATGTAATTTTGTTAAATGTTTCTCATTGACATGACCTAGTCAGTGATGCCAAAGTAGGGTGTGGTATGAGTCATGTGAATTAACTTTGTTATCGATTGCCATTACATGGTTTGTGTAGTCTAACACATAAAGGTCGTTATATAAATGTGCCCTGCCAAAACAAATGCTATCTTTATAAAAGTAGCAAAATTCATTTTCAAACTTGAATATGAATCCATCAGTATCTAATATGGATACTGAAATAATGTTTTTAGTAACAGAAGGGACATAATAACAACCATTCAAAACCAATACCATTCCAGTAGGCAATGTGAGGTGGTAGTCTCCGACAGCTACAACAGCGAGTCTGGCTCCATTGGCTGCTCGTAGATCTACCTCCCCTCGATCAATCATCCCGAATATACTTGATTATTGTATTTGGATATAGATGTGAGCACCACAAGTAGTATCTAATACCCAATTAGTAGAAACAGATATATTGCATTCGATAAAAAACGCACCTGAAGCTTCCCCTTGCTTCCGTGGCTGGGTGCAGTTTTTCTTCTAGTGGCCCTTCTTGCCACATGCAAAACAAACAACATCCTGTTCCTTTGCCTCCCCTTTGATCTTCCTTTTCTTGGAAGGCCTTGAAGAAGCATTGGGCTTAAAGCTCTTCGCCTTCCCTTTCCTTTTATTCACCATGAGGACATAAGGCTTTTCACGCTTCATGTCAGTGTCCACTTGGAGAATGAGGATGAGAAGATCAGATAAATACTTCTCAATGTTCTTCATATTGAAGTTCACAACAAAGTATGAGAAGCTCTGGGGGAGTGATGCAAGAATGAGATCGGTACCCAGTTCTTCAAGGAGTTTAAACCTTAGAACCTCCATGCGCTCAATGTAGCCAATGATCTTGACTACATGAGGCTCGGCTGGGGCACCCTCTCCAAGAATGCTCTGAAATAGAGCCATGGATATCTCAAACCTTTCCTATCTTGATCTCTCCTGGTATAGACCACGGAGATGCTCAAGCATGCTATAGGCATCCATGTCTTCATGAGACTTCATGAGCTCACTAGACATTGATGATATCATCAAACATTGAACATCGAGTGCATCATTCAAATGTTGATCATAGACTAGGAAATCTTCATCACTCGCCCCTGGGGAAGGGGAATCAGGAAGTGAGGACTCCACCACGTAAAACTTTCATTCATGGTGTAGGATAACCCGAAGGCGCCTAAACCATTCCTGAAAGTAACTGCCAGTGAGGATGTTGTCTTTATCCTGAATTGATCGCAGAGAAAAATTGGTTGACGAGTTTGTCATCTTGATTCTACAATTTTAAAAGAGCAGATTTATTAGTACTTTCTTGATTAAATTTTTATGAGAAACAATAAATTTTATTAATTCTCCCACTATTTTATCAAGTCCCAATGGCCCTAACCATTGAACTCGGAATGTCCAGTTGCTTTGACATTCTAGTGGCAAGGATCCATATTTCCCTTCGCATAACCCCAACAAGGGCTGGTCAAGCTATTTGAAGGTATTTAGGTAGGTAGGTCTTTTCCATCTATGATCTTACAGTTCCTTGATCTGTTGAGTGGACTCCCCAATCTTGAAATCCTAACTTGGATTTCCTCAACTCTTGCCTCCAATATTTCATCAAGTCTAGCAAGGGCTACTTCTCTTGATGTAATATGGTTAAGTAAACCCGAAACCTTTCATTAGGACTTCCTTTATAAATGTAAGTGTCGCAACAAGGGTTGGTCAAACACATAGTTTTATTGATTCTAGCCCTTAATCAAGTAATAGAAGGCTTGGTCTGACTTAATATGGTATTTGAGGGATTTTATTCTTTATGCGTATTTTTTTCATTATCACATGCTTGTTAATATTAAGTGATGCTTTCTTATGTGATTAACCATGTTCTGATAATGTTTACGCATAGTCCTGTTTTTATTTTATTCCATCTTTGCATGATTTTTCATTTTATTAATTATGTGATCGCAACAACACATACATAATAAATAAACCATGCAATCAGATAGAAATAAAATAAGATGGCATGATCATGAGATTCAATTTTGTTAGCTTATCTAGCGGTTTTGATAAGCTAACCCTGACCTAGGGAAGACACCTTGAACCTGATGGTTCGTGTTTTGCAGCTCCCACCTGTCCACCTTTGTATCTTCTTGTGTCGGTTTCGCCCCGACATCAGGATTTGAACCGTCTCCTCTGGCTTGGGAGATCCTCCATTACATGGGTTTACATTAAAGAAACCATGGGCATGCAGGCCCTACATTTTATTGGAAGAAGGCTCGTAGGCCAAAAAATTTAAATTAAATAAATTTAAATGAAACCATACACATACACAAGGTCTTTGGTCTAGCTCTTGATCATCCATAGTATGCACAGACATTTACGCATATTTAGAATTGATATTCTTTTAATCGTTCTTTTATTTAAGATAAGACATGCTCGAATTCAATTAATTACGATCTTACAATTAATCAATTCTTTATCTTAAATTCATTTCTGAATTTCCTTGAGATTCTCCTCATCCATATTCCTTGTACGGGTCTTTGCACTTTGGAGGAAACCTAGTGAAATTCGATTTCTGGAAAGTACACGACGTGTAGTTTATAAATAAACGGCGTGTATTTTTCTTTTGACCCTTTATCCAAAGTACACGCCAGGGCTTTGGCGTGTTTTCTATACATTGGAAATTTTAGAGTAAACAGTGTGTAGATGAGTGACACATGTCGTGTACTTCCTTGTTACAAGGTAACCGGCTTGGCGATCCCGTGTACGCGGTACGCGACTTATCTTTGTACACGGTTTCACCTAGGTCGGAACAGACTACATGGCGTCTTGCTCCAACATACACGCCATGTATTCCGGTTTCCATGCGCCGTTCAATTCTGGTTAGCACGGCGTGATTAAAACTTAGGCATAATCAATTCACACGAAGTGGTTTGGTGGACCAGTGCCGGTTCGTTGAACCTAAGTACACCGTGTGTAGTTTTAATTACACGCCGTGTAATCCTATGTTGTATAGACAGAAAGAGTGGCTCCTCCGGATGAGTTCCTCGTTTTTTTTTAATCAAAAATTAAAATTAAAAGGTCGTCTCTGTGATATGAATCCAGAAATGAAGGAGGAAGAATAGATCTCGTTAATTCAAGTTTATAGAACGATTTATTTATAATTTAATCAAATATGAATGCATAAATTATCAACGAAAATTAAATAACTATAAGAAATGTTGTAACCTCCCTCTGATACCATTTGATGGTTCTGGGCGTAGCATAAGTGCATGGGTGGATGTGCCCACTTGGATTTTTTTCATTAGCAATGATTAATTTGGGATCAATACGACAATAAACGCCAGTCTCCACGGATCTAATCACAGAAAAAGACAAAGAAGAAGGTTTATCCCGGAACCACAAACAAGGATCATTATAGGTTGATTATAATAAATTTAATTAATTATAAAGAAATAACTTTTGGGTGTTCTTTCTTCATTGATGTTCTCGATCACGGTGTCAATGTGATCCATTGTTGCATAGTAGAAGCCAAGTGTAGACTCCCTCTAGTGGTGATCTACACGTGTAACTCGTATCTCTAGACGTCGCCAATGGATTCTCCGGGTGCTACCATGGAGAAGCCTTTGCTTGCGTTTTCTACCTTAGATCATCTGGATCCGATGTAAGAGGATATCTCTCTATCTTGAGAGCATTCTTGGAGGAAGAGGTTCTTTCAGCCTTGAAAGAATTCTCCAGAGAAGTTGTGCACAACGATTATATTTTGTAGGAAAAGAGTTGGGGTTGTGAGGATATTTATAATCGAGTTTGAGGTTGTAGAGTTTTGACAATAAATAAATGAATTACGCGTTTCATTTATTTCATTAACTCTTATTGAAAACCCCCATGTAGAATAATTAATTCCTTGACATGCGCTCATGCTGATTATAATAAATATCATTTAATAAAATGATATTATATCCTCAAAATCCCGACTAGAAAAACTATACGACGTGTAATAATAAATACATGGCATGTACATGTTTATCTTTGAAAACTACACAGCGTGTACATTAAATATACACGGCGTGTTTATCTTGTTTTAATTTATTCATTTCCTTTCCAAAATAAAACTACACGACGTGTACATTTAATAATACACGGCGTGTACTTGTTTTATTTTATTTTTCCTCCATCATTTAAAAAAAATTAGGATACCTTGAATAATTATTAAACCACGTACGCGAATAATCTTTATTCAACTTTAGATACATGGATACACTTAGTGTGTAACCCTCTAGGCCTCTTTCTCATTGGCATTAGGTAGGCTTGCCTAAAGTCCAAGATTACTGTCTAGCAACGGGTCAAGGCACCCAAGAGAAAGAAGTTGATGCCGCATTGACGTATCACCTCATACAAATGCTTACTATGTAATTTAATCCCTTTGTCTCAATATCTCATCAAGAAGGTTTCATGGAAGTTTCATAAACCTATATGCTTGATCCGTTGTTCTTTGACTACCTGAAATAAACTCGTCGTTTAGACCATGGCCATGTAATTTAATATGACAGTTCTATTTCGATCAAAGGGCAGATATATCAACTTCCATAAATGGAAGGGACAAATCCTTCCTCGACTTATCCATTAACAACATGTCACTCGTGATGCACCCAACGTACCCTACTTCCTGCCAACTGTCTGCGTGACGGTTTTCGTCAGTAAATCTAAGTGCACGAGTCATGACATGAGTTAATGATAATCTTCTATTATAAGGACCATTACACACGCTCGCAGATAGAAATATCCGATGACACCAAGACATGCATAATTACTAATTTCGGGTCTGTTCTCATAATCTCCCATCTTGGAGATTACCAAGGGCAAACTCCATGAGAGAGAGTCTCGTCTTCTTACGGGTACTCGCACATGACGGTCTGTATACTATGTGTCCTATCATAGTATGTCATCCAACCGTAGAACATTATTTAAGAATATTGTTATAGCATTTCAAGGTTCTCATCATAGCGGGGATCTACTATGACCTTATTAATGCAACAAATATTCCAGGACATTATTATATTATAGTCATGCAGAATAATGAACAATATATAATAAGTGAACATTCATGTAATCAAAGTACAAAACAATTGGTTCTGAGGACACCAACCCTTACAGAGTCTTTATAGATTACCTTAATCAGTTTTTGGAAGTCTTTAAAGATTATTTTCTTATATATTCAATGATAAAGGATGATAATGATGATTATTTGAGTATTATTCTCAAGACTTTAAGGAATGATATTTTTTTCCTAAATATACCAAGGTTAAATTTTTCATGTAAGAATTTTAAATTTTGGGTCATATAATCTTAAGATAGGGTGTAATTATGGATTCATAAAAGATGGAAGTTATTGAACATGGACCAAAATAAAAAATATGACTATGATCTATAGTTTTCTCAATTTGGATAGATATTATTTATTATTTGTGAATAATTTATCATGTATTTCTAAGCTACTCACTATGTTAACTCATAAGGGATACTAGCTACTTGGGATAGATAAATATAAAGAATATTTAAAGCAAATGAATAGAAGGTTAGTTAGTTCACCTATGATTACAATTCCCTATAGTGTAGAATTATTTTTGATCTATATTAATTCATCAGATAAGGGTTTGGGAGGCATCCTCGTCAAAAATGATATGGTGATAGTTTCTGACTCGCACTAATTGAATGTCTAGGAGAATAGTTAAACAACTCAGGAATTAGAATAAGATGTTGTAAGTGTTTCATTAAATATATATGGGAATTATCTTTACAATAAAATATACAATATATACCAATCATAAAATTTTAATGTAAATATTCACTTATAAAGAGGTAAATATGAAAGAATAAAGTTGGTGGGAGTTGATTAAAGATTACAACTACTCAATACATTACTACCATAGTAAAGAGAACAAGGTGATAGATTCTCTAAGCCTAAAGTATCATTTTATCTTATCTATAATAAGGACAAAAAAGATCCAATATTTCTAGGTTTTCAAATGATGGATTTGGAAATATTAAATAATGTGCAGAAATATTACCTTGTTCAAATGAATGTTCAACCATCTATCTAAGTGAATATTAAAGACTCATAGAAGAAATATGTGGAGTTGAACAAGAAGGAGATAATTTTTCTTCAGTTCAACATTGATTGTGATGGATTGATAATGTTCATGAACCATTTATGTGTCTCTTCTACATCAAATTTGAAGGAGTTGTTGGCTGAATCTCATAGTTTATCATTCCCTATTTTTCCTATAAATACAAATATGTATAGAGATATGAAAGATAATTTCTATTGGGACAACATGAAGAGATATATTGTAGAGTATATATCTTGGTTCATGGAATATCAACAAGTTAAACTAATATACTGATGTTTAAGGGTATTTTACTACCATTACCAATACTAGAATGGAAATGGGAAAACATCACCATGGATTTTGTTGTGAGGATCCCCAAAAATTATAAAGGTCATAAAGTTATTTAGGTTGTAGTAAATAGCCTTAAAATGTTAGCACACTTTATTTCTATCAGATAACATTTCTATCTTGATCATATTTCCATATTATACACTAAGGAAGTGGTAATGTTGGATGGAGTACCACATTCTCTAGTATATGATCAGGATCTGAGGATTACCTAAAAGTCCTATAGATTTATTCATCTTACTATGAATTTAGAGTTATGTTTCAGAATTTATTTTCATCCTTGGATATATGGTTATTCTTATATAACCATTAAAACCATATATGATATGATAAGGTTCAATAATATGGATTCAAAAGGTTCTTGGGATCAACACATTCCTCTAGTTGATTTTTCTTACAACCATAGGTTTCAATTGAGTATTCCAATAGATCCTTATGAATCACAATATGGAAAGAAGTTTAAAACTCAAACTTTATTGGATTAATTTTTATAAATAAATCTATTGGTACCGAAACTAGCTAAGGAAATTATAGAGAAAGTTAGACCTATTTAGCATCACATCAAGGTAGCTCAAAGTTGACAGAAAAGTTATGTTGATAATCATCGGTGAAATGTGGGATTAAAAGTTAATGAAAAGATATTATTGTGAATTTATCCAAGTAAAAAGGTTAAAATGTTCAAAAATAAGGAAAATTTGATCACTATGTATATTTTCACCTTCGAGATTCTTTATCGAGTAGGGACAATTGCTTATCACTTGGTGCTTCCACTAAATTAATATCAAATACATGATGTGTTCCATGTATATCTCCTATGAAATTGCATACCAAATTCTTAACATGTACTAAACATAGAGTTTGTACCACTTTATCATGATATTTCCTATAAATAACAACAAATATAAATCTTGTATCATAGAGATAAAGTACTATAGGATAATAATACGAACTTGGTTAAATTTATCTAGAGAAATCATAATTTCAATAAAGCTACTCGGGGACTTGAGGATTTAATAAAATAGAGATATCACAATATTTAGGAATTCAATTGAAATAATTTTGAGGGAGTAACTTCTTTTAGGGGGGAAAATATAACACCCTAAATTTTATAGTATATTTATCTTCAAATAAATTTAATTCCATTTATAGCTTGTAATACACGTCACCCTGATTCTAAGTAAAGAATAAAATATTATGTTGTTATAAAAATGATATTAAATTATTTGTATTAATATTAATAACCACATTTTAATATATTTATATATATATATTATTTAGATAGAGAATATTATTTAATAAATAAGTACTCAGTTTTTTGGAAAGTCTTTATATGCTTTAAAAATACATTTTTCCGTAAAATTAGTTTTTATATATTTTTGTGAGAAAATAATATAATTGATTTTTTATACTTCTAGAAAATTTATTTGAAAATGTTAAATTCAATTTTTATATAATCATTTTATATTTATCTTAGAGTGAATTTTTGGGAATTTTCTGAAAAAAATTAATTTTTCGATTAATAGTGAAAATAATGATTTTTATTAAACATTATCTTTTCGATTAAAGAATTTAAAATTCTCCATTTTGTATAATAATATTTTTAAAAGTAAAATTAGTTAAATTTTATTATTAATAATCCAATTAATTTTATTATAATTAATTTTTCATTGGATTTGTTTATACAAATTCTCTTCTTAAGAAAACATTTTTTTGGAAGACTATTATTCGTCATGTTTTGCGGGTTTTAACTTAAATTAAATTCCCCAAAATGTATGGATTAAATTTTATAAAATAAATTAAAGGTTTGAAATTATAATAAATAATATTTTTTTATAATGTTAATTTAATTTTCGGTCATAATTAATAGTGAAAATAGTAAAAATTTATTACAACAGTTCGGGTGAAAATGGGTTTTCTGGGAGGTTAAACAAAGAGATAATGGAATGATTTCCAATAAAACTTGTCTACATAATATTTTATGGACATATTATAACATCATATTATCCAAAATTTTAATATCTATATATTTGGAATCATTTTTATCATGTATGTCATTTTTATATTTTAATATTTTATTAAATTTAAAGTGTGTCCTCTCCTCCAGTTATAAAAGGACACCCCTTATTTCTCTTATTTGCACCAATATGAGAAATATATATCAATAAAACCCTAAAAATTATATATTAAACTTCCCTAGACACAAATTATATGGTATGGTGGTCTTAAAATACCATATCAATGATCCTTAAGAAAGGATCTAAAGGAGGCCAACTGAAGGAGAGGTAATCGTCCTATTTGGCCTCTTACAAATTATTAATTATTATACCACCTTTAAATCTATGGTATTGATAATAAAATAAAAAATTATATATACTCAATAAATATAAATTTTATTTTGATAATTTAGATACCATTATCTGCCCACTATTTCATCATATGGAAATGTATAGTATCACTTATATGTACGTGCATAATATCACCTCCACGTAGCGATACAATTCATTTTATATCTCAATTTTTCATGGATAGTTATTATGAGGGGTTTAAAATTTATATATTATATTTATTAAATAATTATTCTTTTATAATTATATTATCATACACACTTTCTTATATTTTCATCTGTTGGAAAATAATAACTTCGTTTATGCATACATGTAGACTGCCACCTCCACGAAGTGATGTAATTAATTTTTTATTTTCGTTTTAAATTGATGGTAATAAGGATATATTTAATGAAAATATATGATATATATGATATAAAAATTATTCTACAAATGTGATTTATTATTTAAATTTCTTTCTTTTCAACCTTCAAAAAGTGAAAATAATATTCATGTGTAAGTACGACCTACCATCTCCATGAACAGTGTAATTCATTTTTCTATCTCTACCATTTAGGGATGAATCTAAATAAATATATAATTACATTTATATTCTTATTAACATTATATATTTATGTTATAATATCATTATTTATCAAGATTATTTATTATTATGTTTCAGATGATGAAATCTTATGACCTACCTATCAAGAATCCAGTGAGATTTCTTCTCATATGGTTATTTCTAATGATTTAATATTTTACCTATAATTTTCATCTATTTAACATCTCAAGTTACTGAACTAATATTTTTAAGGAAAATTAAATTTATTTTTCTCTTGGGTTGAAACCAATTTTCCTTCCAAACTAATGTTAATTTTTTTTTCAAAAATGTTTTTAATATTATCCTATGATTAGTTCAATTATTTTTTACCCATGATTTTATTTTTACAAATTGGTTTAAAATCAATTTTATTATCATTTAAAAAAATGGAACTTTTGACTTTTTACCATAAATGCGAATGTAATGTTTTTTTAATATACAGGTCTTGAATTAAATTTCACACTATCATGGTAGCTTAATGTATTTGAAGATTCAATTATATGTTTCAGTTATCCATTTCAAAGAAAATAATTTATATAATATTTTCTAAATTTTTATGTATTAAAGTCATATAAAAATGAAAATTTTATTTTCCATAAGAAATATTCCAAGTGGACTGTTAAAGGCGTTTTTATCTATGAAGATATCCTTTGATGTTACTTATGCTTTACTGGGGATATGATCTAATAATACCATCATTATTTTTTTTATGATTATGATGATGATATTTTTATGAAACCCATTTATTTTCCACATTCTATGTTATGGTGAAATGTTGAAATGTTTATGAAACCTATTTCTTTTCCATGGGTTATGACATATGATGAATTATTTATGATATTGTGGAACATAATGAATAGATTATAATTATGTGATGGGTTGGCCTTGAATTATATATCCCTGAAATGCATTGGGTAAAGATAGATTTCTCACGAGATAATAATTAATGGAATGAAGAGTGAACCCAGTTTAGTAAGGGAATTTATCCACAAAGATAGTCATGGTAGTGAACCTTAGATAAAGATATGTTGGAATGTGAAGTGAAACTAATCCACTATGATAGTATTGGTTGTGATACTTGACTAATAAATGTATTTTCAATGAATATTTGTAATCTACTAGATTATTTCTTATGCTAATGCTACGCTTTCATGGATCATTTTTTTTTATTCCTTTGTGATTAATTTTTTAAACTGGTGAGCTTTATTCCATGACTAAATATTAGGATAAATGAAATGTTGGGTATGTTTTTAAAATATTAAGATCATGTTATTATATTTTCATGCTCATTTTATGTTTAAGTGATAATTTATTTATCCCTTGTTTAACATTATTGAGCATTTGATCTCATCATTTTTATATTTCTTTTCCTCTAATTATGAATAAATGTTCTAATTATGATATATTGAGGAAGGGTGAAATTTATAAAGAACATAGTGGGTGATTATGTATATCTCTTAAGAAAAAGTATTTTATTTATCAAATCTTACTAAGACACTACAACTTTATGATAATAGCATAGAACATAATGTTATATTATAAATATTCATCTAATAATATATAGTATTTAACTATGAAAAGTATGGGTCACTATATATAGACATTGAAAAGTTACGATGGGAATATATAGTTAGTTTTTTCAATTATTACTAGGATAATGGATTGGTTAATTAATTCTAAGCTGTTCATTAATCATAACATGACTATAATTAATTAATATCGATTTTCTGAGATAGGGTCATGGATGGTTTGAGAATTATCTTACGGTCATAGAAGATCTTGAGTGGTGGGTTATCAGGCAAAGAGTTAAAATATAAAATCTTGTGAACAATTAAGGAGGTCATTCTAATTAACTTGTAGTCTTATTAAATATTTTCAAGTTCATACATAGTGTGTTATCACTAGTTCTCTAGGTGATGACCTCGAAAACTAAATGGGTCCAACTTTTATTTCATTTCCCTTGTGGAATATCTTTTTAAATTTCAATATACCTATTAAGTAAGAAGTTTTGTATGGTATTCTCTGCTTGAAACATGACCATATATTAACTCAAAAGGAATCCCTTATCACCTAAATGTAAAATTATCATGTAGAATGCTCTATCTTTTTTTGGAAAAAGGGGTAAGCCTTGTTTATCTGGTTAAAAACGGAAATCATGTTTCAAATCAATGACTATAAAATGGTATTACATAATATTTAATGGTTGAGGTTTGGGTATTGACCATGAAATGGGATCTTAAGTGATATGTCGGATCTATGAGTCATGTTTTTGTATGGTTTAAATAGATGTTAGAATGTTCCATGAAGGGGTACATTGGTGGAATTTCTAAGAAAAGGTAATAATGATATTTAATTTCCTATTTAATGAATAAAATCTAAATAATTGTTAAAGGAAGGTATTAGTTAAAGAGGGTACATGTAAGTAACTTATATGGTATTTTAATTTATATCTTGTGAATAAAACAATATTTTAACAATAATTGGTTAATGATATGGATTTTATATAATAGAAGTGGGATTATATTGTCATATGGTAACTAGGGATGGTTTTTATGTTTAGTAAATTGGTTAATCTTGATGAATTTAATGTTATGAGTGGAATAACCTAGGTTACATCCCTTATATTTGGTTTTGGATATAAAATGGGTGTAATTACTTGAGTAGGCATGGATTTCATTAGAGGACTCTCTTTAATTCCATTAGAGGATGTCTTATTGTATTCAACGATGTCCAAAGTGAAGGAATTCCATGAGATACCTTGGATTAATCACCAATTCATCATTGTAAAGGCCTTAGGTTGGGTCCCCTTGTATTTTGGTAATGTATTATGTATTTTATAATTATGGATTAATGACATGGATTTCATCAGGGTATCATTATAACTTCTATAATATGAGAACCCCAAATTCTACTTGATTATACAAGACATAACTTCATGGGTGTAAAACTGGATTCTAATAAAAAAATCATACTATAGATTCCTTGGAAACATTGTCCATTGGATTCAGTTTAGAGAGTGGTAGGGTTGGATTCATTGGATTATCCTCGATTCAACTCATAAGAATTCCATGGATGAACTCCATGGATACTGGATGAAATGGATATATGGGAATACACAGTGGAGCCACTATGGATTTCATGAACTTTCTTGACCATGATTTCCTTGGTTACACAACATGGAACCTATTAAACCATGAAATATATTGTGATCATATAATTATCATCATTGGACGAAGTGGGTCCATACTAGCATCAAGAGTCATCGTAGATCCTATGAATCAATGGTTGTTTACCACATTTTTTAATTGTTAAACAATTAAATGTTAATATGATATTTAGTAATTGTTTATTTACAACACTCCTACATGAATTTTATTATAAACTAGTTATTTTAGTGATGTAATTAGTGGTGTACTACTAAGTTATAATCACACCATTTTTGGGACTCCTTGACACTTGGGTACCCAATAACCTATCATTATCTGCATTGTAGGTTCAGTTATGGGAAAGTTCCTGGTTATGTGATTGTGTGGTTTCTAGGATAGTTCATGGGAGTTTTACTAGGTTAGGAAATAGGTCCATTATAGTCGGTTGTCCAAACTTCTATTATCTTATCTATTAGGATTTTATTCATGGTATTTTGTTGATTTTTTATTTACCTGAAATCTATCATATTGTCTATTTCATATTCAACGGTAAGTGATTACTTTTAGTACTTACCGGGATGTGGTTAAACTTTTATTATTTTTGGATAGTGTATGTGATTTACTTTATTTACACTATTTACTTACTATAATATGTATGTATAGTCTCCCCACTATATCATCTTATACCCAAAATTCTAGTGATAAGCCTTTGTCATATGGGGAGGCACACTTGAGGCCATGTGGTGCACAGGTCCGGACCATTAGTTCAGTGGCTCCCAGGGTGGGGTGTTACACAAACTCCAATAGTTGATCCTTGAGGCCCCCACTGGAGAAATATTCCATCATCTATACATGTGTGAATACATTCTCATCACATTGGGATACATCATATTCTATTATAGAGAAATCAATAATATTGTAAAGAAAATATTGGAAAATTTTGAGTAGGATGAGAAAACATGGTTGTTTCTTGCGAGGGTTGAGGATGTTATTCTCCCTATAGATCTCAGGATTGTGTCACTACTAGAGAAATATAACCTTTCTAAAATGGTGGTTGACCATGGATTATTTAATTTAATATTTATATCCTAGGAATATTACATCCATAATAATCTCTTAGAAGTTAATGAGTAGATAACATAACATGATAGTATCATCGATGAAGATGAGAATACAGGTGAAGATTTCACTATTAGATTGGAGGATCGATTATAAAAGGTGGTTGGAGAGGCCTTAATGCTATCCAATCTTTATTGGTCTATTAATTACTTATATGGATCAATGATTTAACTTTTAAATTCAATATAATGCTCGTTATAGAAACCTATAAATAACATATCCCCTTATAATTTTATAATCTATCAAGAAGAGGCTCCAAGTCTATTGATGTCCTTCCCTATTTTTTTAATGATTGAAAAATATATATATATATATAATTACTAAAAATTTCATGATGCTTATATTCCCTCAACTATATATTCATGATAATCTATGAATCTGACATAGGGTAATTTCATAATAACTGAATCCACTTGAACATTATGTGGGTATGGATCAGGTAAATCCTAAATTTCAAAAACTCAATTCATTGATGATATATATAAATAAATACATTATATTTTAATAATGTACCCTTGAATGGATATATGCTATCTAGATATGAAGCACATATACCATCACCATGAACTAGGTAGTATCTATGAGAGAACGGACTATGAAATTCAGTTTCCTCCTAATATTTTACTTTTATAAGGATATAGTTAAGCCTAATATGAATCACATATACCAGCACTTTAAGCTAAGGTTATACAATTTGGACATGAGAGAGTTAAAAGACATATTATAATGAAAACCATAATGGGAAGTTATAAATATGGGTATCAATTCTTAAAAAAGTATCAAGTACCCTAAAATTAAACCTTCATATATCTCAAAAAAATTATACCTTTATATATAAGGAATAAAAGTGTTATATAACTTTTTACTAGGTTAGTAGAATTTGGTAACATATAGTTAATTTTCATAGGGCTAAATATTAGTCCCTTTAGGTTTAACATATTTTGGTTTTAACCCTAATTTTTTTCTAACAAGTGAATGGGTAGAGGTTTAACAAGAAGGAACAAGGATTTTTCTTAGGCCACCCATTGTGTATTTTTAACATAAAATGTTTAATGAATTTTCCTTTTCATAGTGCACATATTTTTTTTCTTGATATACAAGGTGAATTCGAAGAGAGTATAGACTTGACGGTTTCCCAAGGTTCCCTTGGGATTTCAATCTAACAAATACTATTTCTCCTCTATTGCACAATTTAAGGTCATGCTAGCTAGAGAAACGCATGTTGATTATTATGTTAGGATAATTATTACTATAAATATGAAACAATATATATATTAAATAAGGTATGGTAAATTGGAGTATTATTATAGATGGCCTCGAGGGGGATGGGTGCACATAGTTCATGGTCATAGTTCTTGGAATGAGAGGTTTTGGGGTTTATTGACATATAGTGGTAACTAAAGATGAGGTTTCGTGTCTTGTATTAAGGGTATAATTTAACCAATGTGAATGAGGTCCCAATAGAAATGTGATAAACCATCAGAATAAAATGGTACATTCAGTTTAAAATAATAGTGGTAACACCAATGTTTAAGGGTATAATGTGAAAAATCAAATGGTGTTGAAGAGATAGGGTTTCTCTAACAACTTTGAACAAGGAATGAAAATGAATTAATTCATAACTTAAGGTATTTAAGTGAAGGAGTGATGAAATGGAACAATCATGCACAACTATAAAATTAGGCTATTACTACTCTTTATATTTCCATGGTTTGGAAAACTATATTTGTAGTCAATGTATAGACATGATTTTTGAAAACCGTGGCAATAGGACAATATATACCCACAGTTATATAAAACCTTGGTGATAGGTTTTATAGGAAAACCCAAAAAACACAGGAAATTGATTTGAAGGGATACTACTATGGTTTAGTAAACTATTGTCGTAGACACATATTCCCACAATTTAAACCGCTTCCATATACTCATATTTCACAGTTTAATGTGTGGGCATAGCTTCCTATCACCACTATTTAATCCATGGACATAGCCGCCTATTTCCATAGTTTAAATCATGGTCATAGCTGCCTATCTCCTTTCATTAAGTTGTGGCTATAGTTTCATATTACTACATTCCAAATCGTGACTATATCCTCCTATTACCATTGTTTGAAATCATGGTTATATATGCGTATTTCCATGTTTTACACCATTGAAATAGTTTTTTTAAATAATTGTTAATTATAATTATATATAATTATTAGTATATTTATATGTCTATATATAATTATATATATATAGTACTGATTAATATAGTGGTAAAGATTTGAAAGAATATAGACGAGGTCGGAGGATCAAATCTTGCCGAAGCGTTTATTTTTGTAAGGATATCTCGAGGGTTTAAAATCATGGTCATGTCCACCTATTGTTATGGTTTGAAATTGTTTCCAAAACCACCAATTTCCACGGTTTCAAACCCTGTCCATAGACACCTATTTTAATTGTTTAAACTATGGCTATAGCCACAAATTTCTATTCTTTAAACCATGACCATAAATGCCTATTCCCAAAGTGTAAATAGTGTCCATAGACACCTATTTCAACAGTTTAAACCATAGAAATAGGTCCGGTCTTAATTCAATGGCCATAGATCCCAAATTTTAGAAAACTGTTTCATAGACTAAAACCATGGTTTTTGATCCTATTGCCACGGTTTTCAACCATGTCAAAAGGATGATTTTATAGTTGTGATGTTGAGGATGACCAATGAAAAAATCCAAATTTTGATTCCCGTAAATGAGTGAAGAAATAAGAAGGGGTGGTGAATTAGTGGTTCATTTTTATAACATACATTAACATTAATTTATCCTATTTGACTTGTTAAGATCTCAATACACTCATGTAATAAAACCCACACTCACTTTTATATAGTAAAGTAAACCTAAAATCATTTAAAATATATTTTTACAAGGTACAACACCAATGAGAGAACCTACTCTATGTTATTCCTTGGATGTATAAGTCAGAAGTTTTATACTATGAACAACTATTAATTACAGTTATTTTTTAAGATACTAGACTTAACCCAAAAGTGTATCCTATACTTATGTTTCCTAACTTGGTGATTATACAGGTTCCCACTAGTAACAAAATATAGATTATCCTCTAATCCTTTTGAATAGAAAAATAGTTTCAATCCGCAAATTCCATTCTAGATAACATATTCATCTGAAAATTTTATCTATTGATCATACAACCTTTATCCCCCACAAGTCAATTACTTCTTTATTTGACCTAATGTATCTTTAAGTGAATGTATTTTGGGCTCTCGATAATATTCTTCACTAAATATAATCATTTTTGGTAGTAAGTTTTTACTAAAATGATGTTCCCCCTTTATAAATCCATGATTTCAGCAATAAAATCAAGGAATTCTTGGGAATCAATTTGAAACTTCCACTCACTACATGTATTCCATAACAATCCTTTAATAACATACAATTATTTTAGATTTTGGATTTTAAGAATCATCTATAAAACTTAGAATCCTTAGTCTTCAAGTCATCCATAGATTTTAACATGAATCATGATCTTTCCTTCATGAATATTAGAACTTTTACCATATTGTTCAACATAATAAAAATGGTTGTGTATTTAAATTTTTTATTTTAATTGACTTTGAATATTAAGATGAATTTACTTATACATACATTATTTCTATTTTTATTATGGTTCTACCTTTGCCTTTTCTCAATGAAATCATTTGTAGCCTTTTATACTTCAAATAGAACTACCATGAATCATGTATTTTTAGTGGCCTAGATCAATGCCACCTACACTATGTTCAAAATTCATGTAATAGAATACAATTACAATAATCTCAACTCCTAGTCATCATATATTCTAATAAACTCATCTTGAATCACTATTCACCTTTTCTAAGTGTGATATTTATTACTTAAAAGAGAAGTGCATGCATCAGTTTACTGGAATCCCAAAGTACACTCTGGTAAAACTATAACTCTTCATAACATCATGATCTTATGATCATAATGATTTATATTTTTATTTTGTGATAATTTTCTGATGACCACATTGTCCTTCACCATGAGTCTTCTTAATTACTCATCTCATTTTAGCTCATATCATCTGGTGAACTTATGAAATCCACCAGAAATAGTTCTTACAAAAAAAATTATTGAAAAACTCAGAAACACAATTCCAAATAGAGTTAGAAATAAAAACCACACCTTAATAATCTTAGGGGAACCTTAAACTCTTCCATTTAATCTTTTGGCAGTACAACTCATTTAATCACTTGACCTGTTTTTTTTTCCTGAATCTCATTTCCTTTCTCAAGGAAAAAATTAATGACACAAAAATATAGGTTAATAATTTTTTAAATAATTTCATTTCTATATAAAAATAATTTTTTTCTAAGGTATTTTTATTTACCCCCACCCCCCAATTCATCCACTTTATGTTTCCACTCATTTCTTTATAAAAACTATATCCATAAACTATTAGATGATAGAAAATGTTGTGATACCTCTTTTAATAAGAGTTTCACCACTCTCCCCCTTTGAAATCATAATACAAGGTATTGCAAGGGAACACCACATAGATTCTTATAAGTGAGAGAGGAAGGATGAAGATAAAGTTTCATCCACAATTTCTCAAATATTTATTTTTTTCATTAATTTATAGAAAATATCATTAATTTGATCCTTTTTTGAAACATTTCCCAATTTTACTTCTCTCAAAGAAACTTTATCCTTAATAAAATGAAACCTGATTTAAAAAATATTATTTGGAATGTTGTAAAGGGTTCTTAGAAAGATTAATTTCACTTTTATTATCACATAAATTTTTCTAATGATTTTCAACATTCACTTTATAGTCATTTAGAAAATCATTCATCCACATTGTTAGAGTTCAAGCATGGGTGGAATAAGCATATTCATATTCAACTATACTCAAATTTATTGGATTTTTTTTTCATTTTATGTGAGAAAAAAAACATTATCCCAAAAATAATATTCCGTGAGATGTTTATTTTTAGTCATCTGAATCCCCAACCCAATCAACATCTATGAATCCATGTATGTTCAACTCATCACTTCTTTGATACATAAATCCAATGTTTTATGTTCCGTTATAATTAATTAAAATTATTTTTCTATCAATAAAGAATACCTTCTTGGAATCACTCAGATATATTCCACAGAAAGTGACTACATACACAATGTCCTGTCAAGATTCAGTTAGTCAGAGTATGATTTTAATTAACATCCAAAATTCTCTCTGATTAATTTTTTTTTTCTGTATTTAACTTCTCATGTATTTACTCTAATAGAAATAGAATTATAAAGGTCCTTTGAATATTCCATGTCAAACTTCTTCAATATCCCTCTTATAATACTCATATTTTGAAAGGAATGTATAACTTTTATCTTTTATAACCTATATCTTGAGAAATGAATTCATTATTTCAAGACTATAAATTATAAATCACTGTGTCTTTTTCTCTAATAAATTTTTATAAGCATGATCTTTTTCACCAAAAAATATTATGTTATCCATATAAACAATTTATATAAGTTTTATGGTAATATTCACTTTAAAATATAAGTTTATAAAAAAATTTCCATTAGAAATGTTCAATATCTTCAAGAATGTTTTTGGTTTAGAGTACCAGGTATGAGGGGAATAATTCAACCCATATAAATATTTCTTGAGTTTAAAAACCATATTAAAGTCATAATAAAGTATTATTTATATATTTATTCATTATAAAATTATTATTCAACATCATGATTTAAGAGTTTTAACTTTACATACTTATGATATACCTATATTTTCACTGAGAGGCAATATCCAAAAACATTTAGATGGTCCCAAGACTTAAAATAAAGGTAAATATATCTACAAAATAAAAAAAATCATTCCATTAAAAACCATATAAACTAACATTTATTCATTTCATGAATCATATCGTTTTTTATTTATAATTTTCTTGAATACCCATTTAGTTTTAATGTTATTCATTACTTGAAATACTAGAAAAATTTATTGGGTGTCATTCTTCTCAATTTAATCTGATTATTCATTCATAGATTTTATCCATTAGTTATTCTCAACTAATTATTATAAGGACCAAAGATCAACCTAAGAGATAAGTGTAATTTGATTCTTAATTCTCATATTTATATTAATCTAAATTGGAACTTCACAACTTTTAATGATATAACATAGTTAAACCAGTTTCTATAATACCTAAAACTTTTAGATTTTTTAGTAGAGTCTTATTCCTCAATAAATTCATTGAAAATGTGTGTTTGATAGTAGTCTCATTATTTTATTCCTATTTAATAGTTATTTTGGAAGATTCTTTGGCATATTCATCCAGTTCATAATATTCACAACTTTCTTTAAAAAATTTAATGAATTTATTTTCAATTACTTTATCATCATACGATTCCACTATTTTCACAACTACAAAACAAACTTTAAACCACTTTTGTTTTGGGTATTAACTATTCTTCTAAACCACTATATATAAAATAATTGTTTAAAGTATGCTTTTATTAGTGGTCAAAAATAGAGATGATAAAGTCACCCTTTAACAATGCTAAAAAAATGATAATAAAGGAGTCCTTTATCAACACATCATGATGATAAAGGAGGACTTTAACACAGCTTTTTTAGTACTATTAAAGGGGGGAAATTAATTTTTTGTTTGGTACTCTCTCTGCTACCCCTTTATTAGAACCTACTTTATCAATGCTTTTCATGCACTCGTGTTCCCCCCTCAACAACCTTTTCCCACCCTTTAACAGCACTTTAGGAAATTTCATCCCTCTTACACATGCCTAGATTCGAACCATGAACATCACCTTTTGGA
Organism: Viscum album; assembly: GCA_963277665.1. Classification (NCBI taxonomy): domain Eukaryota; kingdom Viridiplantae; phylum Streptophyta; class Magnoliopsida; order Santalales; family Viscaceae; genus Viscum; species Viscum album. The sequence goes on along the minus strand of OY728132.1, from coordinate 1,685,436,483 downwards.
TTTGAACACCATCACCGCTACACTAGCTAGTTTTATTTTATCTTTTTTGATACTTTTATTTATTTATATATATAATTACATGAATATTTTTTGTTCATATATTTATATAATTATTTTTAAATGGATTTAAAAAATATAATTTTATGTGTGTGATATAAATATATAATTATATTTATTTAAATATATCATATACTTATATTCATTTATATATACTAGATTAAAATATAAATACACATATATTTTTTAATACACACATGTTAATGTATTTGTATATGGTAAATAAAATGGATTATTTTTTACTTTATATAAATGAATGGTACATATTCATCTTATATATTTAAAAAAATATTTCTACATAAATATATTGATATTTGTATTTATATAAGTGATTTATTATAAGCAAATATATATAAAAAAGTTTATATTTAATTATTAATAAAACTAAATTAGGAAAATTTATAAAATTTAAAAACCATGACATCAATACGAATGTAATACCTAATAATAAATTTAGTTCTTACTGAAATTGGAAAAAAATACCTCATTAAAAGAGGATGAAATTCCATAAAATGTTAAAAAGTTAGTTTACCCTGACTAAAAACTTTATTATAAAGGACTTCTAGGTCTTTTGGCCTTGAAAAACAAAACTTGGGGATTTCCAAAATCGTCACTACATAGAGCTAATCATAGGATTTATTTGATATGTGGTAGAGCCAAAACAAACACTCAGATCGAAGTTATGGTTGTTTTAATTTCAAGTCATTTTTTCAAATTTTGTTTGACCATTCATCAATTCATTTAATTTTTTTCATCCAAATATTATTAAATGACTATTACTCCATAATAATTTTAAAATTATTATTTAATAATATTTTAAATTATTTTATAATTCATTTTCAATAAATATATTATATATTAATATTAAATGTATATTTATCTTTACCTAAAACAAATTTAAGATATATATATTATATTTATATAAATTTAAATATTTATATATATTAATATATTGATTTTTAATTAAATATATTTGTTTATTAAATATTCCCTTATTTAGTTTTAATAGAAATGTTCTAATAAATGGGGGTCATTATAAGTTCTTGTAAAAAAATGTTGATAAAGGTCCCCACTTTATCTGCGCTCTTTTACAAGTATTGATAAAGGCCCCCCTTTATCGATACTTTTTAGTATCTCTAATAATGGGCCCTTATTTTTCAGTACTTTTTTATTTACACTAATAAAGAGGGGTCTTTATAAAATATTTTTTACTAGCACTGATAAAGGGTGTTGTTATCTGTGTTTTTTTGGAATAAAAAACACCCCCCTTTTTAGTGATTTTTTAGAAATGATAATGTCCCACTTTATCAAAAAAATTATAGAAATGATAAAGGAGGACTTTATCAATTATTTTAGATACCAATGATGAAACTGCTACAAAATACGCCTTTAACAATGCTAAAAATGGCCTTTATCAGTGCAAGAGAAGCGTTGACTACTAGAGTGAGATTAAAAGCCCTATGCTTTTATCATATCTAAAAAGTGCTAATAAAGGTGTTCTTTATCATCCCTAAAAAATTGTTGATAAAGGGATCATTTATCAAGGATACAAATATTCTTAGAAAGGGTTCCTTTATCATCACTTTTAGAAGCACTGATAAAATACAACATTAATCAATGATTTTATTTAGCACTAATAAAGGAGAACACTATAGTGTTCTATAATAGAACACTACAACACTAGTTCTCTATGCTGTAGCCACACACCGAAGCAGTTGAAACACTACCAGATTTTAAAAAAATCAAGAACCAATACATAATTTAGCTAAAATGATATTTACAACACAAATTAAAGAAAAAACTATATCATAGACATTTTAATAATTGGTTTATATAATTACATATGTAAAAATTGTTATATACATTAAAAAACATAAATATTCCTTTATCTTTTGATCATAACCCTCACTCATGATATTTCAGAACAAACCACCCCTGCTTGAGCAAAATAACACAGTTTTACAAGAAAAAATTTCTTATTTTAGTTATAATATAAAAAAATAAATTCATAGAAAGTGTTAATTTTAAACTAAACATTGAGACATACCAGGAACATTGTGTGTCAGATCGAGTTGAGGTTTATTGTTTCACGTCTTACAATTTCATGTTCATCTTCATGAATTATCTCTATGAAAATTAATTAAATAAGTATAAGATACAAATTATAAGGAATTCAATTAAATATATAGTAGATAGAATTATGAGAAAACAATCTAGGATCATTTTCATAGTTTTGGAAATGTGTTCCTTATTTTAAACATAAAATACACTTATATATTGAAACCTATATATGTAGACGACGGAAAAAAATCTAGAAATTAGCCCTTATATAGATGGTAATCATATATTTGTAGGGGTGAAACCCATATATGTAGACCAAGAAAGATGAATACCTAAAAAAATTCTAATAATTATTCCAACATATATAGAATTTGATAACCTCCATTAAATTTGTTGGAACAAGTGATATAATAACCTAAATAATTGTTAAATTGAATATTAATGGTATATCAAATATTTAAAAACATTTCAAAATTATAATTTCAATTAAAAATTTATAAGGAATAGAAAAATAGTAATTTTATGAAAGGAATATACCAAATAACGATAAATGTTTTAAACATCTCAAAATTCTTAGTTTATAAACTAATTCAAGAATTATGTCTAGAGAGGTTGAAAACATGAATTATTTTGAAGATGATGAAGAGTATTCTTTATAATAAAATTTCATTTTTATAGCCATTATGGGTTATATGGTAATTTTCATCAGATAGTATAAGATTTAGTTATAATGGGATAAATAATAGTAATTATGGAAGATGGAGTGGTTTTAAGTAAAATGAGATAACCCACTCTTAAAAATTGTTTTTAAGTGAGGCAAATCATCATAAGTAAAATTTGATGATTAATTTAAACCATTGAAAGAACTCTATTAAACACGTGACAAATTAAATAGTTGTATGAAGAATTCTCAAAATTTTCTAAATACTTATATGATTGCGAAAAAATATTTAGAAATGTATTATATGAAAACGAATATAGTGAAGAGTAATTTATAATTAATTTCACACTAAATTATTTACAAATGAAATAAGATTTCATATTATATATTGGTTTTTTATCTCACATGATAGGTAAATTGATGTAATTAATGATTTTTTACAAGTTAAAATGGTACTTATTATTTTAGAAATTTTGTATCTCAAAATATAAATTGTTTTCATTTAAATGATGTTGGAAATAAAAGGAAATGCTAAATAATGATCAATTTTTAGATGGATTAATGTAAAACATACATAGTTTTTATTAGAGGTGTGATGAAGGAAATGAAGTGATTTTTAAGAAGTATTATTGAGAGGGTTATCATCTGAAAGATAGATATACTTTTTTAAATGTATAGAAAACTAGATAAATAGTATTCTGATTTTGGGTCAGAAAAAATTTATTGTAATTATTTTTAAAAGGGAAAATTGATTTTTATTAGTTAAAAAATGATCATTTTAGAAAATGATACATTAAAATAATGACATAAAAAGGGTGGGTTGAGATGTTTCTATGATGATAATATAAAATTGAAAGATATTAAATTTAATAATTAGAATGGGGAGATTGTTAATAATTAATTATATATTTAAATGAAATAACTCTTGGATTGCCCCTAGTGAGTCTTATACTTGATATGCTCTATTAGGTGGTTGTGGAAATTTAATTAAACTAGTGATATTCATGTAGTTAACACGTTACATCAATGATAAATCCTCTATATTTGAAAATGCTATCAGGGATCCTTAACAGGGTGTGCTTGGCTGAATAAGTCCCTTAACCTCTATGTACTATAACTAATACTTAACCTCAAAATGCTATATTAGGTACATCTGATAAAGTGGATTTAAAATCAGATGATCCCCAGAAATAAGCTCGATAGAAAACCTAACATCTATAAAAATAGATAGGTCATCAATAAAAACATCCTCTAACAATTAAACTGTGGGAGGAAAATATATCTCAATGTTTATCCCCATTATCTATCATTAGTTAGAAATATGGGACATAATCCCACCTAGTTTCCAATAGTGAGGTCTTGAATGACCTGCCTATATTCTTTATAATCTAATGTGAACATCTCTGTCATCCTTTGGATAAATGAAATACAATCATCAATAGTAACAGTTGACTTGAGCGTGGTATGGAATTAATCAATACATCCCAAGGATCATGTGTAAAAAAATAATTTCAACCATAAATAATTCTTAGAGAAATTAGAGAGAGAAGAAACATGTAATTTATTTGAGTCTTGGATTCATTTTACTTTTGAATCTTTCGATCCTAGGATTTGAGCCTTGGAATTGTTTGAGCCTTAATTTGATCCATGATTTATTCTTTGATTCACAAAAGATGAATACTGAAAGACGGTGGCTTCCATGGAAAGCTTTAGATATCATGATGAGTATGTGACTGGTAAGGGTTTTTAAAATAGATTAGGACACTTTTAATTGTTCTTTTTTAGCAATGATAAAGTTAGAAATTTATTAGCACTAAAAAAACATTGATAAAGGATTTATAATTATAATTATAAATAAATAAATTTGTAAATATATTTATATAATTATATATGTATATAAATATAGTATATATATATTCTTTATTTAAATATTTTAATTATAATTTTATATTTACTTAAATGTATAATTTTTATTTATAATTATATAAATATTTTTTTAACAAATTAATATTTATATCATTATATATATTTATATAATTTTATATATTTAATAAATATATTTAAATATAAATATTGTAAATATATTCATTATTTTAATAAATTTAAGAAAAAATTTATAATTATTTAAATATATATAATTATATATATAATTATATAAATACATTTAAAATATTATTTATTAATTTATAATCATCCATATAAAAATCTATTAATATAGAAAATATACATTTAAAAATATATTTTTTTGTAAATATTTTTTACAAATATATTATTAACATTATGAATAAATTTTTAATCTTAAGTGTGTGCATGTTAAAAATGAGTGAAATTGAATAATTAAAAATGAATACAGTTTAACAATATAGAGAAAATGGATAAGTTGTATTAATTAAATATATATATTTCTTAAAATTTGGATATATATTGGAATAAATATAAATAAATATTGAAAATATTAAAATATTGTAATTAAATATATATAAAATAAATATTAGAAATTTATTTAATTCCCCAAAGAATAAAAAATAAAAAATAAAAAATATTAAAAATGAATTAATACCTAACTATAATAAAATTAAAAATAAATAAATAAATTTTAACATGATTAATTACATGATATATTAAATTTATCATGTTAAAATGAGATTTTAAAATGAATTCTAAAATTTGAGTAAATTACATAAATATTAACTATATCTGTTTCTATATAAGATTTTATTAATTTTGTAAATATTTTTGTTTGGGATGTATATAAAAATTAATTATTTTGTATATGTGAAATCTAAATAAAAAATCATTGATCTATGATAAATTGAAAAATCTAATAGAATTTAATTATGTTCATTATTCGATACATTGAGTCAGTATTTGTAATTCATATTAATTATTAATTATAAATCATTATTCACTAAATATATAACTATTTTATGTAAATTGTAAATATTTTGTATTATATACCTCATATTTACACATTCATATATATATATATATCAATATATTTAATATATACTGTTTATTAACATTATCATTAATTATTTAATAAATAAAATATTTAATCTTTTTCTCAATTTACTTATTTTTAATTTTTATTTGTTTAATAGTATTTTACCTATACCTATGTATTTAATATAAAATATTTATTAGAATTTATACTTTTTATATAGAATAAACAATTTATTAATTTTTATCAATAATTATTTAACTAATAAATTTTTTAATTTTTTTTAATTAAAATATTTTTTATTTTTTATTTATTTTACTATTTAATTTTATTCATACATTTATCAATGTTAAAAAATTGATAAAAGATCAATTTATCAGTGCTAAAAATATAGTGCTGATAAAGGGTGCCCTTTTTCAGCACTACAAAGAGAGTGCTGATAAAGGCCGACACTATTAAAGGCATATTTTGTAGTTGGGTAAAGCTAAGCACTATTAAAGGACAAATATATTGTAGTTTTTTCTATTCATTTGATCCAAAACCAATAGTTTCTTCTATTTTTTAAATATCTTCAAAAATTCCTTCTTCTTATTTTTCATCAAATTTTCCTATGTTTTTATTTTATATATTCATTGGGAATAGGAATCTAAACACTTTAAAATATTTCACCATTGGTCTATCCTTATACCTATATCATTGGGGGAAATTTAAAATTCTAGAGATTGTAGACAACTGTTCTAAACATGTACCATTATATAAATAAATTTCCTCTAGAAGAATTAAAAGATTTTATAGTCCAAGGTCATGGCCCTTTTCATTTCAACCAAACAAATGTTTTTCCTTTCTACAACCTCATTTTTTTGAGTGGTGTAAGGAGAAATTTTTAGATGTTTTATTTTATGATTTTACTAAAAAAATATTAAAATAGAAACATGTAAACTTCTTACCACTATCCATTTTTATCTTTTGGATATGTACAAAAAGTTCCTTTCCAGGTACCCTTCTATAAAACTCAAAAATTTCCATAATTTCCCATTTATACTTCATAACCATAACACTAGTAATATGAGAAATTTCATCCATAAAAGTGATAAATATATATACCAACCATTATTGATTGATTCCTAATTATTCCACATATATAGGATTATATTTGTTCAAGAGGTCTGGTGGACTCAATTTATACCATTTTATGTCATCCTTTAGTTGTATTCCCTTTCTGATAATCTTCAAAAATGATGTCTCTTTATCTTTTTAAAAGAGATAAATCTCCTAAAATTTATTCCTTTAATATTTTTCTCGTGATCTGTTGGTTAAGATGACCAAGTATTCTATGCCATTATTTTATCATCTATCTCACTAGAGTAATACGAGTTACTCTAATATTTAATATCAAAAAATTTTACTTTGGTTGTTTCTCCATCAAAAATAGTTTTCCATTTTTCAACAAGTTGATTATGAAAATAATTTGAAGATCAAAATAATTAAATCATTACACAACTGACATAGACTTACTATGTTATGTTTAAGTCCACTAAAAATTGAACATCTTCGAAATTTAACTTCTGATCATCTATGATAATTGTGGTACTTTATTTTTTTGGGAACTATCATTTATAAAGGTAACCGAACCTCCATTGGGTTTTTTGAAGTTTCTCAAGATCTTTACCTCACCCATCATATGTGAATAGAATTTTATATCAATAATCCACAACCTCCCTTTCCTACTGGATTTTTGGGAATCTTCAAGGGGCAATGGATTTTCATCCAACTTTAAATTTTTTATTCCATTTCTCTATCATCACATGAGATTTTATTCTAACAATGCCACAATAAACCTCTCTACAAAGTTTTTTGGTTGGTTTAATATTCCACATGTTTCTTCTTGGAATCTAAATTGATTCCATGTAGATGTTTTTTTTTACTTCTAATTTATTTTTCCATGATTATTTTCTCTCCTTATGATTGTTTTTAAGTTAATTTGAGTGATTCTCCACCTTGAATTATACATTCTAAATTGGAGATAAATGCTTTGAAGGAAATTATAATTTTTTTATCCACTGATTATGTAACAAAAGTAATAAACATTAAACCTCAATATTTCATATTAATAAAAGATATAAATGTAGAATTAATTTTGTGGTTCATACGATGAGAAAACAACTAGTTGTCTAAGATGTTTCTTATCCATTATCATGATATTTTTCTTAACGTCCTTTATGTATTTTTATAATTTCATTCCATTATTCTCAACCCAATATTTTCTATTTTTATTAACTTGCCTGTATGGTTAGTAAAAACTGATTAATTTCCATATTTATCAAGTATAAATTTCACTTGTTTTCCAAAAAATCTTTTCAAATTATTATGATGTTTTAGATTAACATTTTGTTTCATAGTTGAAATTATCTTTTAAATTTTTTATTATTTTGTCATGTTCAATATTTTAATATTTTTTCTTTCTTAGTTTCTGTCCTATTATAGCTAGCTTCTCACCATTATCTGTAATTTTTTCCTACTCATCCACCATTAACATTATTTCTTTGATTTATTCAATTTATATATTCTCATTTTTAGGAAATATTCTTCGCTTTCAATATTCTTCTTTCCCTTCATTTTATGTAGGTGAAGTTCCTTCTAGAGAATAGTATTTTTCTCAAGATATGATTTATATTTTAATTTCAGCATGTGTTCAAGTGAGTTACTTCCCATACTCCTTCTTCTTCTTCACTTGAGGTTTCCTCATGTGTCACATGAGTCATGAGGTTCGTGAATTTATCTGTAATTTATTCATTAGATTATACAGCTTTTGATGAGTCTTCTTCTTCCTCCTCACTCAGAAAACTCATTATATTCATTATGGTATAATTACTGTTTACATTAATTCATTTTTAACTCCCTTTGTACATTCATTCCACTTCTTAATCTATGCTTTTACTCAGTAACATCTTCTTTAATATCATTACCTTTCTTCTAAAAAAATTGATATAAAAGTGTTTAGCTTCACTGCATTCGAATCATTTCAATGAAATATTTCCCTTGTACTTACCTTTACCTTTTCTAGAATTTTGAGAGATAAGAGACATTATTAAAATATTTCCTTTATCTACATGATCTTTTTAATGTCACTCGATTTGACACTCTCTAACATAGCTAAATATAGTTGTTTGTAGGAACTCCAGCGTGCTTCCTCATATTCCAAAGGATTCCAACTATAAAAATGTGTTCAAAGAGCATAATGGAAAGACTACACCTCTTGGCATAGAGTTGTAATACTATCTATCTAATGAAATAAATATCAGATTAATGGAAATGGAATAAATATTGAAACATACCATTGTAATTTAAAGTATGAACCAAGTGAATCAAATAATAAAAAATGTAATGTTAGGTTGTAATGTATATAAATTTCAAACTAATGGTAATATATATAGAAGGCCATGTTGACACTAATAACTCAAATACACCGGTCTCAAACCCTATGTTGATCCCGCCTCTATGATCCAAAACATATAGCTATAAATAATCAACACCAGGGTCCCTTTACCTTGTCCAAACCTACAGCCATGAAATATTTTTGGGTATGAAATGGTGGCCCGAATAGGGTTTGAGTAAAACTTTCTTGGTCGACGCCAGCATGTATAAACAAAACCAATATTATAATCAGTGTATGAAATAAAATAATAAACAAGTGTATTAATTAAAAAATTAATACAATACAATAATCAACCTACTTCATCACCATGCCGAAATATCTCTATGCATGTAGTACAGCCATGCCAACCATAACCAGAAGTCCATGATGTAATCACAAAACCAAGAAAATCCCTCTGTATAATAATTTCATCATCTAGGCCAAGAATTATATATAATAATTAGAGATAAACTATCCATGATCTCTATATAATAATTTCATCATAACTATGCCAATCCATTTATATAATAATGTTATAATATTCAAGTCAATCCCCATATATAAACATTTCATCATAAATCAGGCTAATCCATCTATATTTTCATTTCCGTATAACCAGTCCAGTCCCGCTATATAATCATTTTTTCATCACCATAAATATCTCTTTATATAAGGATTTCAACATCAAACACAATAAAATTTAATATTTAATGAATATATAATTATAATATCACAAGTCACAAAGGTCAATTCAACCAATTACCATTTGTTTTTCAATTTTCCATTCATTCATTAAGCTATATCTTAGGTAGTTTCCATGCCGATTTATAAACCCATTTTATATAGAATAACCACCAGTCATTTTATAATCTAGTAATCAATTTTCCAAGGTGAATCTATCAAAATAAATCACCAAATATTTCATTTTAACCTAAAACATGATTAATCCATTAGCCATTTCATTATGTAAGATTCTGGATTTTTCTTATTAGGTATGGATCCTTAAAATTTTGGTTAATCACTTACTAAAGTTTCATTTTCATACTAGACCTGGGAACCATGTATATAGTTCAGTTAATATATTTGTGTTATGAAGGAAGGAGAAGGCTGAATTCCAACTATAGAACAAATATACGATGTGAATTAAATTCATGACATGTATTTAATTCTGGACATTAATTAGTCTGGCCAGGCCAAGTTCAAGATGTGCGTTGGTTTTTCCATAGGAGAAAACCTGAGCTTTACATGATGTGTAAAATATACATGTCATGAATATGCTTGTATTTTTCTAAAAAATGGGAATACCCCTTATTTTGATATAATCCTCATTTGTTTCTCTCACACAACAAGCCTAGAAATATAAAGCTCATATTCCATGCCTAAGATAGGTTCCTTTGTTGCTTCTTTATCCAGACTCTGATTGGAAAACTGTTCATTATGTTAGAAGCGCTTAAATATGAACTTATATCTACTTAGTTATTTTTCTAGTTTATCTTTTTATTGTGTGAAATATTTTATGGTGAGAAAATACTACCTATTTTTTGGTTGTTTTCCCATTTCTTAGTTTCCTCTCCTTCCATGTTGAATCTTATGTTGATATTGAATGAGTACTCTACTACCACCATAAGGTACATGGTCTAGTAATTATACCTCAATATATTGTTTCTCTATATTATGTGTAATGATGTTTCATATCGAACTCTCCATGGGCTGCATTAAAAAAACAGATAACCCTTTTTTAATTTGATATCCATAATATAAATGACCTCATGTGTAAAGTCACAAGTTTTTTATCCGAGTTTAAATTATGATGGTTTGAAAAAAAATCTTCGCTTATCGATGAGTCAGTTTTTAAACCATGCTTTGGACCATTATTTCGAGTGTTGTAACACCTAAAGGTATTGTTTTTAGACTTGGATGAATATGCGATAAATTTCATGGGTTTCCTGATAAGTCTTGGGAGCACCAGATCCAGAAAAGTTCACTTTAATGGATATACACAGGCTCTGCATGGTTGCGGTCCAACCTATCTAGCTTACCCAGTTTAATATTTTATTTATTTTAATTAAATAATATTAAGTGGAATATTTTTGTTTAAATATAATAATTTTTAATAATAAAAATTTTATTATTATTATTTTGATGTCATAAATTATTTGGATGTTAAAATATTTTAATTTCATGATTAATGGGGTGTAACGTTTATGTTAAAATATTTTAATTTCATGATTAATGGGGTGTAACATTAATGTGAAATTAATGTGTCTTTTAGGCATCTCAAAGAAACATTTTTTTTAAATGAGGTGTTTCAGATTTAATGATGATGTGGTCAATTAAATATGGAGTTTCAAAATTAATAAAGATGTATTTTTATTTAATAGAGGTTTTGGGTTTTATCTAAGGTTGAAAAATGATAATTAAGAGATTATTATTATAATTATGGTTTTATGAGTAAAATAATTATCACTAATTTTGGTTGTTATTATTATTATTAAGAATAATGATAATGTAAAATAGAGATTTAATTAATTTTTTCAAAATAGTGGTTTTATTTAATTAAATTGAGTTAAACAGAATTTAATTAAATGGTGTGTAGTGTGGATCTTTGGGTTTTATCAAAGAAGTGTTTTATTAATAATAAATATGGTTATTATTATGGAGGTTTAATTTATTTAATTTTATGTTGAAATGAATTTAATTAAATGAGTTGTGGGGGGGTTTTTTTAATTAAATTAAAGTTGTGATAATTTAAGTAAATGACATGTAAATGAGGATTTGGGTGTTATCAAATAATGTTAATATTAAATCGTAATTTTAAATGTTGTGTAATTGAGGAATTGGAGGTTATCAAAGAATAATAATATTAAATGAGGAATAAATGTCGAATTGGGTCTAATTTAATTCAATTCATGGTAATAAAGAGTTTAATTAATATATAAGAAATAGAGGTTTTTTTAATTAATGGTTGAAAATAATTTAATTAATTGATGGGAAGTAGGGTTTTTATTTAATTAATTCATATTTAGATAATTAATTAAATAAATGAGTTAGATTTTTTATTTAATTAAATTCTGTTGGAGAGAATTTAATTTTTTTGATGTGTTCATGAAGTTCTGGGATTTACCTAATAGGTGTGTATAATAATTAATGAAGAAACATTATATTAAATGAGTACTGTATTAATAATAAATGTTATTATTCTTATTAAATTAATTCTTTTTAGTTATTAGGTTTTTATTTTTTTTAAGAGGTAAAATGAGTGTAGAGGCACACAAGACTAGTGCATGACCCCCTGGTTTTCTTCCTCCATGCGTGACGTGCATCATCGGCCTCCTCCACAAGCTCTTCCTTGCACATGGTGTGGCTCCCTCTTCCTGGAGCGACTCCATGGCCACATCCTCCCTTAGACGGACCCCCTACTATAGCGCATGACACCCCCGGGCAGAACCCCTATCGTAGTGCAACCCCCTTCATTGGCATGCCAACCCCTCTTCTGGACATCTCTTTGTGCGTGATTATTCCTCTCAGACTCTTCACGAATCATGTCCCCCCCGTCAAAGTCAATCCATCTGTGTATATTTTGTGATTCGCATCGGTCATTTTACACCTCTCTTATCTTTTTATTGGAAGAAATACTAAGATTCATGTTTAATTCTATTGTTTCATTCCTCTATTTTTATAGTATGATAATGTTGACATGGGACACATTGGTCCATAATCTGGAATCCTCCACCAAGGGAGAGGCGGATGTAATCGATTTACCTTGTCGTCGTACCACTTGGTAAGGATTATTTTCCTTTGTTTGTTTTTCACCATGTAAATTAGAGTCTGACAATTTATCTGAGTCTGTGGTATAAGGTATAGGTGTGTAGACCTTGCTACACTAGTTCTGGTCTCTTATTACTATTTTAATGAATTGTTAACCATTTTTGTGGACAACGCAAATACTGATATATATATATATATATATATATATATATGAAGGTGTGAGTGTATGCGACTGCAGACCAGTTGTGGATTGGTTATCGTCATATGTCAAGATGCGAAGTATTAATCTGGTTCCACCCCGAGGTAGGGTCTCTTTTAAAGTCCTCAATTTTAAAAAATATATTAATAAAATGCTTGTTTCACCTTTTTTGGTATTTAAATTGTGTAGTGAAGTACTTATATTGAATGCCATTTAAATGCATATTTAATAAGTTTGATTAAATTTCTAAATGTGATATGTGATATGTTGATGTACGACTTTAAATTTTACTAAATGATGGTGCCCATGTGAGATAAATAAGAACATAACTATATGTTGGTTTTAAGCATGTATTGTTAAATTGGTTAAAGTGATATGATTAAATATTTAAATGATGTTTTATTTTTTTTAAGATAAGATAATAAATTTTGTATATTAATTATGTGGCTTGAGAATTGTAAATGAGATGATTATTTGGCTGAATAATTTTGAGCTATTGAGTAAGATAAATTGAGATTATTAATAGTGATTTAATTATTTTCATTGAGACTGAATATAAATAATTAATCAATGGATTCATTATAATATATTGATCCATATGAATGAGATAATTTATTAAGTTTTTAATTTTGATAAGTTTTTTGGATCAACAGGTATATTTATTGACAGATTAAATTACATGCTTCTGTAGTGATGTTTTGTTAATTAATTCTGGAGAATTAATTATGGGATTTGATTTATTTTGTAGATTAATTAATTGATGGATTAATTAATGTTACTCTGTACTTTTTTAATTGTTGTGTTAACAAATATTTTTGGTATATTTAACTAATCGATTGGATTACTATGGGATTAAGGATAATTTGGTGAATTAATTTTTATGTTTTTAGTTAAGGAATTTCAATAATTAAATTCTGATTTAATTATTTAGTTTACATGCTATTGGTTAAGAAAAATTAATTATTAATTAATTATTCTCTATTGATATGTTTAATAGTTAATTAATTTTAGAAGTATTTTATGGGAGTTTTTTTGTTAATTAGTTGTCGAATTAATTAAGAGATTTTAGTAATTAATTTATGAATTAATTAATGGATGGTTTTGGGGTGTTATATATGGAATTCTACACCAATGATAAATATATATGCATGATTGATGAATGGGTTGTGATACAGGGACTGATGATCCAAATACTCACAAGGGTGCTAGACATGACGTTCTACACCAATTAATTGTCATTGGACTGTGGGTCCAATTAATCATACATGATTTGAATTAAATGGTTAATGAAGTACGATGTGATGTAATGATTTGGGAATTGGGTATGATAAAGGGTTCATATTTTCTAATGAATTGGTAGAATCATTGTTTGTGGACGGACCTAGGAGAAAATCACTATTTTTAGTGGATGGGCTTGGACATAGCATATGAAAGATTAAATTGAACATCTTATGACATGTTATCCAAGACAAAGAACAATATTGTATTTTTTCTTTACTTTTTTTCATAGATGGTCTTTAGAGACATCTGTTGTGAGTGACTTATATGGGGGATGTCGGGCGTAGGACAAATCTCGAGACTTATATAATTTAACAAGGTTTGAATAATTAATAAATGAAAATGAATGTGTGATGAATATTGTGTATTCATCACAAAGGTATAATACAGGTTTAGACCCCAAATGAGGGCTGAAGCATGTACTTGGGTATATAGTTACATTTTACTGCCTTATTTATGCACGATTTCACACTATTTAAATTATTGGTTGAATGCCTAGATTTGGGGTAGACCCCAGTGGTCAAGGTCTACTATGATTTATATCTCATGCCCTACTCAGGCTACCATTCCACTGGGGTACACGATTAGATTCTATTTGGGTGCTAGATTGTTATGTTTTCATAAACATGGGAGATAGGAGCCGGGGACCGAGTGGAAGCTCGGGATGCTTGAGGAGATTGCCCTTGGGGATTTGAGTCATTATTTATTTATTTATATGTAAATAATGATGTATTGTTTGTCGCTTTTATAGTTATACCATCATAACATGCATGTATTTTTTAACATTGGCTCTGCCCATTTTGTTTTATACAAGATTTATAAAATTATGTCTTCCGCTTCTTTATCATTATTCACACTACTTCTGCCTTTTGTTGATATTTTAAACTATTTTTACTTTGATAGGAGGTTATAGTGTCCCACTAACTATCCTTGGACCCATGCTACTAGTTGGCAGCCTCTGGAATATAGGAAGGCACGCTTGAGGTCATGTAGCGACCGGTCCAGCCACTAGTTCAAGGGTGAGCTGGGTTGGGATGTTACAAAGTGGTATCAAAGGTTTATTTTCTTTTGTATCACTATTTTGTGGTTGGTAGACATGAGACTATCAATATGTCAGCACATGGGTTAGTAGTTGTGCTTGAGACTGATCACCCCATGTACGGGAAATGACCAAGTGTCCAAGGTTTGGATTACTGTTCATGTTGTTCATTGTTATAGTTGATATGATTTTTCCTTGAGTGACTGGTGTATTTTCCACTACTTATTGATTATGAAAATTTTGAAAAATTTACCATTTCCTGATATCTAAAGGAAGATTCATTAAATGCATCATATTGGGTACTTAGAGATTAACATTCAATGCATATATGACATGTCATGTAGTTGCATTTGTAGGATGCCTACTAATATAGTTTATGTTCCTTGTATCTATGTCATTTCTTGAACTTATTTAGCATGCCATTTTAAATAGCATGTTTTGGTGATATAATTAACATGCTTGAGTGATAATATTTAATGCTTATGTGTCATGTTTATGTGTTATAGCATGTTTTAGTAATTTTATCATGTTGATCTGTGTTAGCTACTAGTAGTAACATGTTATCATGTTGATCAATGATTAGTTCATTTGGATAAATTTATTTGGTTGCAATTAAGACGGAACTGGTTTTCAGTTGTAAGGTGTATATGCACCTTATAGTTGAGAAAAAGGTTAACCCATGTATTTAAAAAATGCAAAAGGGATGTTGAAGTTAAAATGTTAAATGAAATTGGATATCTTAAATGGGATCCAAATTCCAGCGGTAAGGTGTATGGGCACCTTATTGATTAGTAGGTGGCCACCCATGTGACTAAGACTTGTGTAACCATAGTGTGTTAAAAATGGCTATAAATGTAAAACTGTGGAGTTTTGATTGAAATGAACTATTGTTGGGTTTCTTTTTAAAGAACACAGATTAAATAAATGGGACCCTTGGAGGTCAACTTTTTTTGGTAAAAGTAATTTTGATGCTAATTTTCCAGTTTATATTTGGATAACACATAATGTTAAATTATTTAATAGGTTGTTTATGATAGAGTTCCTATTTTTTGATGGGGTGTTGTTTTTGAAAACCAAGTGACTTGTTATGAAAAAGTACTTGTGGGTTTTTTAAAATTAATTAAAATTATTAAAGGTTGAAATTAATTAATTAAAATGGCTAAAATGAAAAAAAGGCATTTGAACCTAAATATTTCATTTTTGTCTGACCATGAGACAGGTTTAATTTTTATGTTTCGTAAGGGGATAAACTATGGTAGGAAGTACTCTTAGAATTTTTTGGGTGTTAGGGTAAGTTCATCCCACTAATCGATATGACTTTTTGGGAATCGAGTGTTTTGACATGCCGATAGGTTTATGTTATGGATTTTATGATCAGTGTTTCACGTAGTGATCGTGCATCGAGGAACGACACATGTATTTTTAAGGTATTTCGGAAATAGTGCACTATTAAGAGGATAATTTTTTATTTTGACATCAGGGAAAATTCTATGGTTTGTAGTGTCGCATCAGTTTCGGAAAACGTGTTTGTAGGTGAAACCAAATTTTTTGAACTAAGTCGACTAGTAATAGAATAACTGATCTTTTAGAGACCTGGATTTTCTTTTTGTGTGCTCTTTCGAATGAGATGATCATGTCACTTTTCATAACCTTGTCATGGAGACACTAATATAGCGTCGGTCTTATGCTATGATAAAGTTTTAAATGTTGTTGGTCTTGATTAGTGGTTGTTATTTGGGTTGTACGCAGAATGTGTTGTTTCTTTTGACTACACCTTCATTTGTGCTAGGGAATGATTGTTTTTTTTAATTTTCTTACTATTTCTTGACGTGGGAATGTCTCTGAATGTATTATAAGGACTTCAGTATATATTTAATTGGTGATATAATAATTATAAAAGGCGCATCGCCAGTTTAAGGGTGAGTGTGGGTTTTAGGATGATAATGTATTTCCAAGAAATCATGCACAACTAGTTTTTGTTGGTTGATTGAGACTCAAACTTTTTAGTGAGGCCCCTATAATGGTCTTGGATGTATTCTCTGTTTCGGTGAGCTTTGGCATGGGTTTTAATTAATTAAGAGGTTAGGACTTATGTTTTGGTTAGAAGAGAATTTTTTATTTGGAAACGTAACATCTTTGTTCAAAGGAAATGTCTTGACCAAGGTTGTTTAGAATATGTTGTAGTAGTTCCCAATGACTTCTCAGGGATAAAAAGTTTTTAAGGTAGGTAGATTGTAAAATCTCATGTTTTTTAACCAAGTTTAAATTACAAAGGTTTTCAATTGTTTTTATTCGTTTATCAATGGGACATTTTTTAAACCAAGATCCAAAACATTATTCCGAGTGTTGGAACACTTAAAGGTATTGTTTTTGGACTTGGGTGAATACCCAATAATTTTCACGGGTGTCCCAAAAATTCATCGGAGCATCAGATCCAAAAAATTTAACTTTAATGGATCCGCACGGGATGCACACGGTTGCGGTCCAACCCATGCAGCTTCCCCAGTTTAGTATTTTTTTTTATTTTAATTAAATAATATCAAATAGAAGATTTGTGTTTAAATATAATAATATATTAATAATAGAAATTTTATTATTATTATGGTGTCATAAATTATTTGTATGTTAAAATATTTTAATTACATGATTAATCGGTTGTAACATTTATGTTAAAAAAATTTAATTGCTTGATTAATGGGGTGTAACATTTATGTGAAATTAATGTGGCCTTTGGGTATCTCAAAGAAATGTTTTTTTATTGAGGATTTTCAAATTTAATGAATATGTGTTAAATTTAATAATGAGTTTCGAAATTAATAAAGAAGGGTTTTTATTTAATAGGGGTGTTGGGTTTTATCTAAGGTCAAATAATGGTAATAATGCAATTATTATTATTATGGTTTTATTAGTATAATTATTATTATTAATTATGGTTTTTTTCTTATTATGGAGAATAATAATAATTGAAAATGGGGATTTAATTAATTGTTGAAATTTTTTTTTGATTTAATTAAATTGAGTTAAACAAAATTTAATTAAATGATGTTTAGTGGGGATCTTTGGATTTTATCAAAGAAGTTTTTTATTAATAATAATGATGGTTATTATTATGGTTGTTTCATTTATTTAATTTGAGGTTGAAATGAATTTAATTAAATGAGTTGTTGGGGTTTCTTTTAACTAAATTAAAGTTGTGATAATTAAAATAAATGACATGTAAATGAGGAGTTGGGTGTTATTAAAGAAAGGTAATATTAAATGGTAATAATAAATGATGTGTAAATGAGGAGTTTGAGGTTATAAAAGAATGGTAATATTAAATGGTAATATTAAATTTGGAATAAATTTGGACTTTTGTTTAATTTAATTTAATTCAAAGTAATATGGAATCTAATTAATAAAGGCGAAATGAATGTTTTTTTAATTATTGGTTAAAAAAAATTTAATAAATAACCGTGAAGTGGGGGTTTTATTTAATTAATTCATATTGAGATAATTAATTAAATTAATGAGTAAGAGTTTTTATTTAATTAAATTCTCTCAGAGAGAATTTAATTATTTTGACGTGTTAATGAAGTTTTGGGTTTTACCTTATAAAGGTGTATAATAATTAATGATGAAATTTTATTTTTAATGATCATTGTAATAATAATAAATTTTATTATTATTATTATTATTATTATTAAATTAATTCATTTTAATTATTATGTTTTTATTTTTTATGAGTAAAAATGAGTGTAGAGGCCCAAAAGGCTAGTGTGTGATCCCTTGGTTTTCTTCTTCTATGTGTGACGTTATCCAGTGACCTCCTCCACAAGCTCTTCCTCACCAATGGCATGGATCCCTCTTCCTATAAAGACTCTATGGCCACAACCTCCCTCTGCTAGACCCCCTTCTGTATCACATGACACCTCCGGGCAGAACCCCTATAGCAACACAACCCCCCTCATTGGCATGCCACCCCCTCTCCAGGACTTCTCTTTGTGCATGATGATTCCTCTCGGACTCTTCACGAATATTTTCCTCCTTGTCAAGGTGATTCCGTCCACTTATATTTCGTGATTCACATCGTCCATTTGACTCCCCTCCTGCCTTGTTTTCTTGGCCAAAACCCTAAGGTTCGGGTTTAATATGATTGCTGCATTCCTTTGTTTTTAGGGTATGAAAATGTTGGATCGAGACCCATTGGTCCATAATTATCCATCCGCCGCCAAGGGATAGGCGGATGGGATCAATTTACCTGATCATTGTTGCACTAGTTAAGGTTTATTTTCCGCTATTTGTTTTCCACCATGTATATTAGAGTCTGGAAATTTATCTGAGTCCCTAATATAGATGTATAGGTGTGTAGACCTTGCAGCACTGGTTTTGGTCTCTTATTACTATTTTTAATAATTTTTAATCATTGTTGTAGAAAACATGCATATACATATATATATATATTAATGTGTTCATGTGTGTGACTACGAACCAGTAGTAGATTGGTTTCCTCCGTATGTCAAGTCATTGAGTATTAATCTGGTTTCACCCCAAGGTAAGACCCTTTTCAAGTACTCAACTTTAATAAACATATTAATAAAATTATTGCTTCACATTTTTTGGTATTTAAATTTTGAAGTGAAGCATTTATATTGAATTCTATTTAAATGTGAATTCAGTAAGTTTTATTAAATAGCTAAATGTGATATGTGATATGTTGATGCAAGCCATTTGATTTTATTAAATGATGATACCCACATGAGTTAAATGAGGAAATGACCATGTGTTGGTTTTAATCATGTATTTCAGAATTGGTTAAAGTGATATTATTAAATAATTAAATGATGTTTTATTTTGGATAAGATAAGATAATAAATTTTGTACATTAATTATGTGCCTTGAGAATTGTAAATGAGATCATTATTTAGGGGAATAATTATGAGTTATTGAGTGAGATAAATTGAGATAATTAATGGTGATTTAATTATGTGCATTGAGACTGAATAATTATGTGTACTTTGTTAATTTTTGAGTTAACTAATCATTTTTCTATATTTAAATAATCGATTGGATTAGTAAGGTAATAAGGATAATTGATTGTTGAATTAATTATCATGTTTTTAGTTGAGGAATTGGGATAATTAAATATTGAGTTAATAATTTAGTTGACTTGATTGTGGTTTTGTATAGTTAATTTTTAATTAATTATTAACTATTGAGATGTTGAATGGTTAATTAATTGTAGAATTATTTGACAGGAGATTTTTATTGTTAATTGGTTGTTAAATTTATTAAAAGATTTGTTTAATTAATTTATGAATTAATTAGTGGATGGTTTTGGGGTGTTAGACATGGCATTATACAGCAATGATAAATATATATGTATGATTTATAAACCAGTTTTAAGAAAGGTATTGATCCTCCAAATACTCATGGGGTGCTAGACATGGCGTTTTACACCCGGTTTTCATGTACATTTCTTATTAATGGGACAGAGATTGATGCTCCAAATACTCAGGGGTGGTGAGACATGGACTGATTCTCCAAATACTCATGAGGGTTCTAGACATGACGTTTTACATCCATTAACTGAAATTGGACTATAGGTCCAATTGTACATAAATTATTTGAATTAATTGGTTAATGAAAGATGATGTGATGTAATGATTTGTGAATTGAATATGATAAAGGGTTCAGATTTGTTAATGAATTGTGTGAATCACTGTTTAGAAGACATACCCAGGAGAAAATCACTATTTTTAGTGGAAAATCATGGACATAGAACATGAAAAATTAAATTGAATATCTTATAATGCATTATCCATGCCAAAGAACAATCTTGGATGCGGACTTTACTTTGTTTTCTTAGATGGTCTTTAGACACATCTATTGTGAGTGAATTATACGGGGGATGTCAGGCATAGGTCAGAACTTGAGACTTATATAATTTAATGTGGTTTGAATAATTGATAAATAAAAATGAATGTGTGATTACTATTGCATATTCATCGCAAATGTATAATGCAGGTTCATACACAAACTGAGGGATGAAGCATGTACATGGGTATATAGTTACATAGTACTGCTTAGATTATTTATGCATTCTTTCATATTGTTTAAATACTTTTTTGAATGTTTAGATTTGGGGTAGACACCGCTTATCCTGGTGTACTGAAATTTATATCTCACACCCTACTCAGTCTGCTATTGAATAGAGGTACCTAAGTAGATTCCATTTGGTTGCAGGATTGTGTTGTTTGCATATACTTGGGAGATAGGAGCAGAGGACCGAGATGAAGCTTGGGATGCTCGAGGAGATCACCCTTAGGGATTTGAGTAATCATTTATTTTATTCTTTGTTGATATTTAAAGCATGATATATTGTTTTTCACTTTTATATTTGTACCGTCATAACATTCATTCATTGTATACCATTGACGTTGACCATTTTGTTTTATACAAGATTTATAAAATTATGTCTCCTGCTGCCTTTTCATTATTCACATTACTTCCACTATTTTCTAATATTTCCCACTTTTTTTTACTTTGATATGAGGGAATAATATCCCCACTAACTATCCTTAGACCCCCGCTGCTAGTTGGAAGCCTCGCGCACACAATGATATGTGCATGTGGTCATGTGGTGACCGGTCCAACCACCAGTTCAGGGGTGAGATGGGTTGGGACGTTACATCGGGTGTCTTTATTATTATTAGTATATGTCCCCATCTACTAATTACATCCATAGAGGTGTGCCTATGGAAATTTTACTTTTATATTTGAACTCTTATGTGAACGAAACCACCTCATAAGTTGTTCAGGATATGCTCTTATATGAAATGACTATAATGAATTAAATGGAAACTGAGTGGTATGACCATGTCACATGTTTAAATAGAAAAAATGGTTATTCCCTTGTTAAAGTGGAAAATTAATAAATTATAAATCCAATTTTAATGCAAATTAATTATTATACATGATCATGAAGTCCCATATAATTTTAATACTCAAGAATGGTATCACATATACTTATGATACAAAGGAATGGCATCCCATATATTTGTGATACTCGGCCATGGTGTCCTCTATACATGTGATACTTAGGCATGGTGCCCCTATTAATATGATACATAGTTGTGGAATCCAATATAACTTTGATAATTTGGCATGAAAACCCTTATGACTTATGAAATTTGGTCATGGTGACCCTTATGACTTATGATACCCGGGTATAGAGTCCCCTACTTATTTATGAGACTCTAGTTACTAGTCATGGATGCCTAAGTTATGGCTCGGGTCCTGGAAATCACTATGTATGTTGATATATGTTTATACATGACATTAATTATATAGAGAATATATATACATTCTTTCATATACACTTATATGTAAATTTTTATGATGACATTTGTTTAGAGGTTTTTTCCAGCATGGGCCAAAGTAGGTAGTGTCCGCCCGATGTCCTTCAGGAACCATAGTCGACCCTTTAAAATTTATATTACCTATTTACTATTATTTTATATGCACACTTATCATATTATATATACTATATAGATAATAGTATACACCATTAGTGGTGTCCTATTGAGTATATCTTACATTCTATTCTAGTAGTCGTTTGGTACCTGGATTGACTTTGTGGTTGCAGGTAGGGATAACTGCAAGTACCCAGTTGTCAATGCTTAATTTGATTATAGCATGTGAGAAGGGGGTACGGGACCGAGCTATGGCTTATGATTATATATAGAGATATTATTTTAGTATTTTTTGTTCTATTTATATACTTATACGTATTTTTTCATGTTGTCAGGTCTATGTGTTACTTATATTTAGAGACATGACATTACATCGTTTTTTGTATTGTTGCCGATATTTTTATTGATGACCATATATCTTATTTTGATGATTTTTATTCTTATGTTAGTTTATAGTATGCATCCAATATTTATCAATTTATTGAACTACTTTGTCACTTTGATTGTGAGGGTGTAGTCTCCCCATTGCACCACCTTGGATCCTCACTTCATATCGGAAGCCTCTGTCATATGGGGAGTTATTATTAAGGCCATGTGACTTTACAGGTTCCATTACTTATGAGTGAACTTGGTCTAGGATGTTTCAAATTTGTATCAAAGGTATTTTATTTTCCATATCATTTTGGGATTGTAGAAAGGATATTTGAGTGTTGGAATTTAGTAATGATATTGTGCCTGGGAGTAGCTAAACCATGTATAGGGAAAACGGAAAATTATCTGGGATAGTAATTACTATTTTTGGATTCTTCTTATTAAAATTGTTTTGATTTAACCATTGGGTGATGCACATGATGTTTGATGGTAATTTTTATGATTTATTATTACATTTTATCCAAGGCCTAGTATGGAAAATAATCTTTGACTAATGCATAATTTTAGTCACGTAGAGATTCAAATGTCATGCATTAGGTCATGCAATGTAGGCGCATCTCCTTGTTTTCACTTCCTAGGATTTATTTGAGTTCATGAGTTGCTCTATATGTATATGTAAGTGTAATAACATTCTTTTAGGGGAATGAACAACATAATTGTTTACTTAAGGTTCCTGCATCAACCTAACATTTTTTCTTGCATAACGTGATGCTAAACCTTATGTAGTCAATTATGGAACAGTGATTCATGAAACGTTAGTTGCATGGGCTAGAACATGTTTATGTTTGGGATAAAATAGATTTCATATTTAAATTTATAAACTATATGGGCCATTATAAATTGGAAATGGTGATCATTATAATTCAAGCATTTAAAATATGTTACTATATGAATAACTGGAAACATAAATTAATTTAAATTATGATATGAAATTTTCAATATTAATTAGGGATCTCAATTTCAAATTGAAGGCCAATTTCTTTAATAACTCCCAATTGACACTCCGTATACCGGTACCCCTAACAAATAATAGAGAACTTAACCCTTAACCAACATTATTAATGGGTATTATGCAGTATATCTTGGATTATTTTAATATATACGTCACCCATAATTAGATTTATGAGAATACAGTGGGGCGTGGCTTTTATATAAAAAGGAATTGTACCAATCCAGTTCTTATGCATATGGATTATTCCATTATCAAATCATATCTAAGGGGAGTGTTAGAAGTTTTTAGAGATATTACACCATGAATTCCACGAGTTGTGCACTAGGAGGTTGGGGATGACCATGTTCTGAAGATGGTGGCACATAACTCAATAGTAGTTCCACCTGATGCACCACCAATTATATCTATCTTGGGAAATGATGCCTAATATTGAGATGTTTTTTTATGGCTCAGAAAGACCAGGTATGTAGCCCCTAAATCTTCCCCTACTATAGAAATGTTGAAGTGAAAATTCAAGTAGTAGAATCCACCCACATTTTTGGGGGATGAAGGTCCTCATACTGAAGAGTCACGGTTAGAGGCTATTCTGACTATTTTTTAGAACATTGGGTCACCTCTTGAATGGAGAGTGAATATCACTATGTATACGATTTTAGATTATTTTAAGTGATGCGGGTATCTTATTATCTATAAATATATTTTTGAGGGTATGGACTGTTGGATCAATATATAGATGTATATGTATTTTTTATGGAACAATACAAGAGGATGAGTGAATTGTTGGTTTAAAAAACATTGTGTTTAAACACTTAAGAAATTATTTTAAATGATCTTAAACTAATACAATTCACAAAAAATACAATTAACCACTATTGTCTTGTATGTGAAGGTATGATACTATGTAATACTATAAGAAAAGTAAATCAATTGTATTCAAATGAATACAATAATCGGAGTAATATAATAGTGAAATATTCTATCATAAAGTGTATAGAATCTATCGATACAATATGTAATAGTATAATTGTAATTGAAACAATTAAAAATGAATATAAATGAATAAAGGAAACAAAAAATTTCTCTTTCTAATACAAACAGCAGTGGAAATGTAAAAGTATTACAATTGTTTTGACCCAAAGAGAAGGGTATCCTTTCACCTAGGATAAGAGGTCTGTCTTACCACCACCTTGGTAAGCCCTTGATACGATGATAGGTACTTCTGTCTTGCTATCCCCACAAGCCCTCGATACGATGATCGGTATGTTTGTATTGCTATTCTCTCAAGCCCTCGATTTTGCACATAATCATCACCTATGTCTTTCAATCAATTTAAAGCCCTCGATATGAAGATCAGTATCACCGTCTGCCTATCTTCAGCAGCCCAAAATCTTTATCACCTGATCGGTTGCACAAATCAATACAAAGCACTTATTGAAATAAAAAAAACTAAGAACGAGTTGTTCACATTTTGTAATTTCAAGGCTTTCACAAGAATCAAGAGAGAAGTCACAACGTATCTCTCTAGAACTTGATAGTAGAAAAGAATGATCAAAGTCTCTTAGTTGTTTATCTCATCTTCAAATGACCTCCTTTTTATAGCCCTCAGGTTCCAATGGTCACATTTCCTCCAATGGTCATATTTCTCTAA
The DNA here is from genome assembly GCA_963277665.1 of Viscum album. Lineage (NCBI taxonomy): Eukaryota > Viridiplantae > Streptophyta > Magnoliopsida > Santalales > Viscaceae > Viscum > Viscum album. The sequence goes on along the minus strand of OY728132.1, from coordinate 1,685,410,578 downwards.
AAAAATCAGATGGACTTGGACACTTGATATTATAACGTTCATATTGAAATAGAAAACACGACATAGTTTTTATTAGTTTATAACTAACTCCACAACATTGTTTTGGTTAAAACAAAATATATATAAAGATGATAAACATGAGTACGATTGACATGTGTTGATAAAGGATAACAACAAGCATATGATAAATATATGAGCATTATAAGTATTAATTAGTGTAATTTACTGATATGATACAAAGTGAGTATGATTCAAAAAAGTTGGTACGATTAACAGAGTCGTTACCATTGACAGAGTAAGTATGATTGACACAGTTAGTATGACTGATAGAGTCAGTATGATTGACAAATTCGGTATGATTGACATAGTTAGTACGATAAACATAGTCATTACGATAAGTATATGTGAATACATTTGTGATTTACAAAACAAGACATAAAAGTCAAAAGGGAAATTTTGACTCAACAATCTCCCCCTTTTTGGAAAGCACAAAAAATAAAGTAAAAAAAAAAGAAAAACTTATTTCCACCTAATTTATTGGAAACTCTTCTGAATAAGAAATTGAATACAACTAACTCCCCCTTATGTATGTACTTTCCTAAGGATTGTATTCGTAGATTTTCCTTGATTTAGAAGTATTTTATTAAAACATTCCCCCCTTATAAAACATTCTCCCCTTTTGTGATTTAAAAAAATAATGGGGTAATCTTGAGTTTCCTGAAAGAGTTAGTGAACAGAAATTCAAGTCAATGGGAAAGGTAACATAAATCACTTTTAGATACAGAAGTCTATAGAATTATATAAATTAGAAAATAACGATACAATAACACTCATTTTTTCTCTCTTTCCTTTTCATTATTGATAAGCTCATGAAGAATAGATTTCATCTTTTTGATTTAAATCTTGTCTTTATAGATAGAATTACCCTGAGATTTGAGAAGCTCTTGTTGATTGGAAAAAAGTTGATCCTGATTCTTGATAGTCTCTTCCGGGACTCTGATTACTTCTTCAAGAGTATCAATTCTGTCTTGAGAATTCTAATTGTCTTTAGATAGCACAAAATTTTTCTTCTTCAACATAACTATTTCATCTTTGAAAGTTGAAAGATTCAAAAAATATGAATGAAAAGCATTCATTCTCTCTTGAAGCTCTTTTACTGAAGGAATATCGTCTCCATGAGTGGTTGACATCTGATTCAGCCTTTCAATGTTTTCTTTGTCAGGATTATTGAAGGGAATAACAAGATCATTTCAAAGCCTAATTAAGACTGCAATTGATATTTCATTATCATTCACTGAGGTCTCTGTTTTGTATGACCACTTAGTCATTCTATTTCAATCCTTCTTATGAGAAGTCGAACTTTATTATAGTACTTTTTAATCAGCTTCAATTGACAATAATCTCTTTCAAAGTTCTCTTACAGAACCAAAATTCTTCCTTTTATTATCAGTGATGAAATAAATTTTCCCTTCAAGTCTAGGAAAATAAGCAATGGTTTTCTCAATCCTCCTCAAAACATTAACAATGTAATCACTCTTCTGGAGAGAAATTGTGTTTTCTGAATCAGTATCCTCATTATACGAATCCAATTCATTTTATCAGCTTGAGTATTCAACTGGATATTTTCCCTTTTTTTCTTTATCCTTTCTTTCTTCTTCCACTTTTTCACTGATAACGATTACTTTTTCGGAATAAGAAGATTGAGCACCTGCTTTACCTGGGAAGGAATTCTATCTGGATTTTCAAGAGATTCTGCTGGTGCTTGATCAGTATGAGGAACCTGTTTAATACCTTCACTTTTCTTTTAAAAACATTCTTCTCTACTATTTTTTGAACACTGGAGAAATTATAAAATAAAATATTCTTCCTCTTCTTCAACTTCCTCAACTTCCTGTACTTCTTTCAAAAAAAAATTCCCTTTCTCTTTCTCTGGAAGACTCTGTACAATAGGTTCTTGATGAACTTCTTTTGTTAGTTGAGCACTAGCCTCCACAACCATTTTCATACTATTAGAAACATCAATGTCTTGAGATTTCCTTTTCAAAAGATTCTTCTTTTTCTTTTCATCCTGAAGGGTATCCTCAAACCTTATCCTCTCAGAAAAAGCATCAGCTAGATCAAGAACGAACTTAGGATCACCTTTTATTTGTTCTCTATCATTCCTCCACTTGGCCACAACCTCATTTCTGTATTTAGGTTTCTTCTTTGGATTAGAACAGGTCTGTGGATCTGATATTTGAGGAGCAATAACAGTTTGATTATCTTTGATTGGAAGAGGTGCTGATTGATTTGGTGCCAATTGATTTTGTACCGATTCAGCTTCTACATCTTTGAAAAAGAGCTTTGAGTTTTCATCGAAACATATATTCAACTTTTTCAACGTATTCTTACTTATCCAAGAAGGATTCAGCTCTTTCAATTTCCCTTTCAAAGGAATATTACAAAACTTTAAGCTCTCAATATTGAAATTTTTAAGAATAGAGGGATACATAATCACATGAGATTTAATTTCTCTTGACTTGACATTCTTGACTGTTTCAAAAATGTTTCCCCTGAGATTTTCCTTTCTCATGTTTACAAGATAGTCTAGCATAAAAGTATCAGAGACATTAAGAGTTTCTCTATCCCATTTTCTTGGGGTAAGAAAACCTTGCATCCAAATCACTACAAACATGTTATCTGGAGATAAATGAGCTAATTTTCTCTTCTCTTTATTTAAGAAACAATGAATTTTTAGCACTTTCTTTTTTAAACGTACCAACTTCCTCTGGTATTTTATGAGATGGACAAAAAAATAACCTTTTGCTGGGACATTTAGAAAGTGGGCTACTTGTTTCACAGACATTGAGATTTTTTCATCATACACAACAAAGTTAATCATCATATTTTTTTCAAAAGACACAGTTTTGTAGAATTCACTCACTTCTTCAACAAGAATCAGATCTTGAGATACATGTTTTTCAACACAAAGATGTTCCCAACCTTGAAACAAAATAATCATTCTGATTGTTGAATCGTACGATTCAAAGAAGTCCCAAGAAACTAACCTTTCTCAGAAGAAGTCTTCCTCTGAATACGTTTTTAAGACATTTAGGCAAGAGTATTGGAAATGGATTGAGAAATATAGATTCGGTAAAGGGAAGATAGTACAGAGATTTAAAGAAAAGGGGAAGATCTTCCCCAGGAGATATGAAAAACCGGGGTGGGTTTGGGTAGGGGGGTCTATTTATAGGCAAAAAAAGGTTGACCGTTGATCTTCTACGGTTGAGATTAAAAGAGAAAAGAACAACAGATAGGATTTAAAGGGGTTTTTAAAAAAACAATAAAAAGTAAGAAAAACAATACAAAGTAAAGAAATAATATACCTGTCAGAGATTATAAGGAAATTGTTGGTTTAATAGTATTAACATAGTGAAAGAAAATACACTAGTTCGAGGAAAATAATATGATCGGTTGTGAGACCGATGGAAAACATGTTCATTACCATAGGTTGTCAAGCCGATGGAAAACAATGTCATTACCATAGGTTGTCAGGCTTATGGAAAAAAAATTCATTACCATAAGTTGTTAGGTCGATGAAAAACAAAGTCATTACCACAGGTTGTCAGGCTAATGGAAAACAAAGTCATTACCATAGGTTGTCAGGCCGATGGAAGACAAAGTCATTAACACAGGTTGACATGATGATGGAAAACAAAGTCATTACTATAGGTTATCAGGCCGATGGAAAACAAATTAATTACCACATGTTGTCAGGCCGATGGAAAACGAAGTCATTAACAAAGGTTTTCAGGCTGATGGAAAACAAAGTCATTACCACATGTTGTCAAGATGATGGAAAACAAAGTCATTACCATTGATTGACGTGCCGATGGAAAACAAAGTTGTTACCATAGGCTAATGTACCGATGGAAAACAATGGTGTTACCATAGGTTAAAGTGCCGATTAAAAAAAATTGTTACCATAGGTTTACATGCCGATGGAAAACAAATCAATATGATACTCAGGTAAACAATATGAGAGATGATTTAAAACAATAACGAAATAATCAAAATGATAATCAGAAATATAGAAAACCAAAAAAATAAATGAATAAAGAATGAAAAGATTACGAAATATAGAAGGTAAAAAAGAAAATGTTCTCCCTATTTTAAGAGGAGTTTAATGTAAGGAGAATTTTAAAACCTGTAGTATACATGAATGATTATTTTAATGTAATAATTCCTAGCTTATATTTTATAAACTCAAATAAATTGGAAGGTAAAGGTTTTGTAAAAATGTCATCAAATTGTTCTTGAATTCCAATGAATTGTAAAATAATATCTTCTTTTAGTGTTTGATCCCTAGGAAAGTGATGCCTAATATCTATGTGTTTTTCATGAGAGTGATGTGATGGATTTTTACAATGATATATGGAACTAGTATTATAACATAGAATTTGAGTTTTGAAAAAACTCAATCCATAGTCAATGAGTGTGTGTTGCATCCACAACACTTGAGCACAACAACTTCCAGCTGCTACATATTCAGTTTCAGTAGTGGAAACTGCTACTAAGTGTTGTTTCTTGCAGGACCAAGAAACCAAGGAATCTCCTAAGAAATGACTTGTTCCAGATGTACTCTTTCTATCCATTCTACAACCACCAAATTCAGCATCTAAAAAACTTTTTAAAACAAAATCACTTCCAAAAGAATAAAAAAGACCTAAATCCAAATTTACTTTTAAATACCGAAATATTCTTTTAACGGATTTTAAATGAGACTCTTTTGGATTATATTGGTATCTTGAACATAAGCATAAAGAAAACATTAAGTCTTCTGAACTAGCTGTCATGTTTAACAAACTTCCTATCATACCTCTAAAAGTTATTTGTTCTACTGGTTTCCCAGTTTCATCAAGATCAAGTGTATTTGAGGTACCAATTGGAGTGCTAATACTTTTAGTATTGTCGTATCTATTATTTTTGAGTAAATATTTAATATACTTATGTTGAGATATATATATTCCTTCTAGTTTTTTGTGAGATTTGAAAACTGAAGAAGAATTTTAACTCACCCATTATACTCATTTCAAACTCAGATTTCATTAAATTTGCAAAAGAATCAGTTAAAGACTTTTGAGATAATCCAAATAAGATGTCATCAACATAAATTTGAACAATAAAAACATTTTCATTTTCCATTTTTATAAAAAGGGTTGGATCTGATGTACCTTTTTCATAATTGTTTTGTAAAATAAATCTTATAAGTCTATCATACCATGCTCTAGGGGCTTGTTTATGGCCATATAAATATTTGGTAAGTTTAAAAACATGATTAGGATATTTTGAGTCTAGAAAAATAGGGGGTTGTTCGAAAAAAACATCTTCTTGAACAAAACCATTTAGAAAAGCACAATTAACATCCATTTGAAATAATTTGAAATTAAAGTATGTTGCAAAGGCTAATAGAATACGAATAGATTTAATTCTAGCTACCGGAGCATATTTTTCTTCATAGTCTATTCCCTCTTATTGATTATATCCCTTATCAACAAGTCGAGATTTATTTCGTACAATGATTCCATTTTCATCACATTTATTTCCAAAAACCCATTTTACACCAATTACAGTGGTTTCTTTAGGTCTTTCGACTAAAGTCCAGACTTGATTCCTTTCAAATTCATTTAGTTCATCTTGCATTGCTTTAATCCAATATTCATCACCTAAGGCCTCACTTGGTCTTTTAGTTTTGAATTGAGAAAGAAATGCAAGATGTTCTATTTCATTTCTCAAGTAATTTTTTGTTCCTTATAGGTTGATTTACATCACCAATGATGTTATCACTGGGATGATTCTTAAGAAGTAGTTGAATTGGGTTTTGTAAAACCTGTTCATCAACATATAGTAGAAAATATTCTAGGGAAAAAGTTTCAGAAAGTCTTTCTTGATCATTTTTTTATTAGAAGGATCTTATAATAAAGGTTGATGATCAGTTTTTGAAAACACATTTGAAGATGTAGGTTGGGTTTGTTTGAAAACAAAAGGATTAGTTTCATAAAAATTAACATGCGATGTTTCTTCAACTATACATGTATTTTTATTGAAAATTCTATAAGCCTTAGAAGTTGTAGAATATCCTAGAAGTATTACTTCATCATATTTTGGTGCAAATTTGTGTAGATTCTATTTAGTATTCAGAATGAATACTTTGCACCCAAAAACATTGAAGTATGAAACTTTAGGTTTTTGGCACGTCCACAATTTATAAGGTTTTTTTATAAGAAAAGGTCTAGTTAAAACATGATTTATAGTATAACAAGAAGTACTAATGGATTCATCCCAAAAATGATTGGCAATTGAGTATTCACTCAACATGGTTCTTGTCATTTCCTGAAGAATGCGATTTCTTCTCTCAAGAACACCATTTTTCTGAGGAGTTCTTGGTTCTAAAAAATTGTGAGTAATACCTTTCTTACTCCAAAAAGTTTCAAAATTTGAATTTTCAAATTCACCACCATGATAACTATAAATAGTTATCAATGGTAGTTTTTTCTAATTTTTAACATGGGCTCTAAATGTTTTGAAATTGAAAAATGATTCATATTTATTTGTTAGAAAATAGACCCATGTAAATCTAGTAAAGTAATAAACTAAAACAAATACATAGTATTTTCATCCAATTATTCTAGTTTGTGAAGGACCAAAAAGATCCATGTGAACTATTTGTAATTCATTGAAAGTTGAAACTTCATTAATTGATTTAAAGCTAGTTTTATGTTTCTTTCCAAATTGACAAGGATCAAAGACCTTTTAAGAATATTATCTAAGATCTGGTAGTCCCTTTACAATTCTTTTCTTTGAAATTTTACAATGGTTTCTTAGGTTTCAGTGTCCTAGTATTCTATTCCCTAACAATGATTGGTCTTCTATTGTACTTAAGAAAGGTAAATTTTGGATCCTAATCTCTTATATGTTAATAGTGTATACATTCTCTTGCCTATGGGCAGATAGAATTAATTCATCATTGGAATTGTGAACTAAGCATTTATCATTTCTAAAATTCACAAGGTATCCTTCATCACATAATTGAATTATACTGATGAGATTCTGCTTAAGACCTCTAACAAACAAAACATTTGAGATAATAACTTTTCCAAGAAAAACAATATTACCTATTACAACAATCTTTCCTTGATCATTATCTCCAAAGGTAACAATTCCTACTTTTTTTCTATAATATTTTCAAAGAAATATTTGTTTCCGGTCATATGTCAAGAATAACCACTATCCATGTACCAAATATACTTTTTGGTACACTTATTATTTTCTTATAAAAGAAACAATTACTTTTTTGGAATCCAAACTTGTTTGGATCTAGGAGGGTTAGATAAAAGAATTTTAGGAATCCACATTTGTTTGGAAAAATGAGCTTTATGAAATCCTAAAGACTGAGTTCTGTTAATAGAACAATCCCTTTTCCAGTTTCCACCACATTGAAACTTATTATAAAAAGGGGTAATTGAGAAACAAAATAGTTATTACTAAAAAACGTTTTAGAATGAGTATAATAAAAACTAGAACAATTTCTCAAAGGTATAATTGGAGAATACATTTTATCAAAGTTTTCCTTGACCTAAGTATTGTTTGACAAAAAAATTCAAGGTAACAATTTCTTACTTTAGTTTTAAAACTATGTTTTTATCCTCTAAAACATTTGATTTTGAACTATAGATAGGATCGAAAAAAAATTCTTAGAAATTAAATTTTCAAGATCCTTAGAATGTTTATTCTTTTCAAAATTGAATTTCTCATGGGTTTTTAAAATAATTTCAAAAACAAAAGTTTTCATATCAAGATCATTAGAAAGATATGATACTTATTTTCTTAAAATTGAAATTCTAGAATTTTATTTATCAAGATTTTTCTTGAGTTTAGAATTTTCATTCTCAAGTAGTTTAGAAAACCTACTCATTTCTTCAAAAGAAGGTAATGTATTATCTTCTAATGACAAAGACTCATCATTTGAAGATTCATAATATTTATTATCAGTATAATTTTCATTTAAGGATACATTTTTAATAACTTCAGCATTGTGTACCTTAGCCATGAAACAATGATCTTTAATTGGTAGTCTGGCTACGAGTCAAATATTCCTTTGTCCTGAGGATTCATATTCTGAATAATTATCTGATGAATCACTACCACATGAACTCAATTTATCATTGTCCTTCAAGACTTTCTTTGTCTTTGTCTTGTAATACATTTCTTATTTCTTTCAGAATGCTTCTCCTTTCTATCTTTTCTCCTTGGCAAAGGACAATCAGGTCTTATATAACCTACTCTCTTGCATTCATAACAAGTTACCTCTGAATCTTTCTTATCCTTCCTATATTTCTTTTTGAATATGTATTAAAAATATTTCTTTCCAAAAATCTTGTTCATCCTCCTAGTAAGATTGGATAACTCATTATCTGAATGATCATAATCACTTGATTCTGATAAATCAACTTTCTTAGATTTAGATCTTGTTACCCATTTTGGTGTTTTATCTTTAGATGTAGTAGTAAAAGATACACTTCCATTTCCATGTTTCTTCTTATTGAAACCAGCATCTCTCTTCATTCTTGTCTCATGCTATAGAAGAGTTCCAAAAAGTTCATCAAGAATAATCTGAGAAACTTTTCTGTTTTCATCAATAGCTATCCTTTTTGACTCCCATTCATTTGGCATTATATCAATAATTTTTTCTACAAGAGCATCACACTACTAGAAAATTGGGCTATAGTGACGGTCAAAAACGGTGGCTATAGGGGTCAACACTGTGGCTGTAACCTATAGCCATGGTTCCAGCTATCCATGGCACCTATTGGCATGGCTATAGCTAAAATCTATAGCCATGGTTTTAAACCGTGGCTATATCCCTATTGCCACAGTTTCACTAAATTGTGGCTATAACCCCCATATCTTTCCATCGTGGCAGTTGGGCTATAGGCACGGTTGTCCCCCATGGAAATAGGGCTATAGCCACGGTTTATAACCGTGGCTATAGCCCAATAAAATCGTGGCTAGAGAATAAAATTAATTTTCATCCATCGAGATTCGATCTCTGTACCTTCGCAATATAAACAAAACATCTTTCCACTACTCCACATACGTCTTTGAGGATATACATATATATTGTTTAATATATTATTAAAAACTATGGCTATAGCATTTAAACCGTGGCTATAACTATTCCTGCCATTTTTTCTTGGGTGAATTTTTTTCCCGTGCAAGGGAGGGAGATCTATAACCACGGTTTTCCCAAAATCGTGGCTATAGACCAACCCTATAGCCACGGTTTAATCAAACCGTGTCTATAACCCTTTGAAAAAGACCCTATAACCATGGTTTCACCCAAACCGTGGCTATAACCCTTTGAAAATGACCCTATAGCCATAGTTTGGGTGAAACTATGGCTATGAATTTTGAAAAAAAAAACATATAGCCACGGTTTCACTAAACTGTGGCTATAGCCTTTGAAATTAAACCCTATATCCATGGTTTTGTTTAAAACCATGGCTATGACCTCGTTTTCTAGTAGTGTCATCATCAAGACCTTTTTCTCCCATAGATTGTAAACTGTTGACAATTTTCATGAATATTTATTTCAGTTTACATACTGTCTCTCCATAAGAAAAAAAGAATTCCATGATACTCTGCTCGAAGCATTGCTCTTCTTGTTTCTATAACCATAGATGTACCAAAATGTGTGACTTCCAATTTAATCCAAATATATTTTTCTACTTCACAAGATGATATATGTCTATATATATTCCTGGTCATAGAGCATAGAAAATTATTGTTTATCTTGTAATTAATTTGATATTCTTGCTTTTCTTGATTAGTGAATGTACTGATTTCTTTGTCAGGAATTTTGTAACCTCCAGTAAGCATGATAAAATGGTCTACACCAGTATTGATTAAAAATTTATTCATTTAATATCTCCAGTAATCATAATAATTCCCATCAAAGATAGGTGGTCTAGTTGGATTTATATTGTCAATTGATTCAATATTCATCCATTCTATATAATATAACAATATCTTTTCCACTCCACATGTTATTGCAGTAAGTAGTCGAAACAGAAATTTAAAAGAAAGAAATAGGGATAGTAATGAAAATCAGTAGAAACCTCCTCTGATACCAATTGTTTGATCGATGTATATATGTATATGTATATTAGATGGAACAATACAAGAGGGGGGTGAATTGTAGGTTTAAAAAACATTGTGTTTAAACACATAAAAAATTATTTTAAATGATCTTAAACTAATAAAATTCACAACAAATACAATTAAACACTATGGTCTTGTATATAAAGGTATGATACGATATAATACTATAAAAAAGTAAATAAATTGTATTCAAATGAATACAATAATCAGAGAATACAATAGTGCAAGATTCTACCATAAAGCGTATAGAATCTATCGATAAAATATTTAACATTATAATTTTAATTAGAACAATTAAAAATGAATATGAAATGAATAAAGGAAACAAAACAATTCCCTTTATAATAAAAACAGCAGCGGAAATATAAAATTATTACAATTGTTTTGACCCATAGAGAAGGTTATCCTTTCACCTAGGATAAGAGGTCTGTCTTAACACATCCTTGGTAAGCGCTCGATACGATGATTAGTACGTCTGTCTTGCTATCCCCACAAGCCCTCAATACGATGATAGGTATGTCTGTCTTTCTATTCTCACAAGCCCTCAATTTTCCACATAATCGTCACCTATGTCTTTCAAACAATTTAAATCCCTTTATATGAAGATTGGTATCACCGTCTGCCTATCCTCAGCAGCCCTCGATCATTATCACCTGATCAGTCGCACAAATCAAAACAAATCACTTATTGAAATACAAAAACTAAGAATGAGTTGTTCGCATTTTTTAATTTCAAGGCTTTTGCAAGAATCAAGAGAGAAGTCACAACGTCTCTCACTATAACTTGATAGTAGAAAAGAATAATCAAAGTCTCTTAGTTGTTCTTCTCAGCTTCAAATGACCTTATATTTATAGGCCTCAGGATCCAACTGTTATATTTCCACCAACGGTCATATTTCTCCGGAAAACTCAGACGGACTTGGACACCTGGCATTATAACTGTTATATTGAAACAGAAAACATGACATCATTTTGATTAGTTTATAACTAACTCCATGACATTATTTTGGTTAAAACAAAATATATATGAAGATGATAAACATGAGAACGATTGACATGTGTTGATAAAGGATAAAAACAAGCATGTTATAAAAATATGAGTATAATAATTATTACATAGTGTAATGTATTTATATGACACAAAGTGAGTATGATTCAAAAAAGTCAGTATGCTTGACATGGTCAATAAGATTGATAGATTCGGTACGATTGACAAAGTCAGTATGATTGACAGAGTCAATACGATTGACATAGTTATTAAGATAAGTATATATGAATACATTTGTGATTTCAAACATAAGACATAAAAGTAAAAAAGAGAACTTTTGACTCAACATGGAAAAGGTGGGATTTCAGATAGCCTTTTATGAATATTTCTTTCATTATGCACTAATAACAAACTGAGCTAGAGATTTTATGTATTTACATTAGGGTAATATGTCTATGATGGACGATTCTGCTTATTTCATGAAGCTCCATCACTTCTCACTGAATATGGATGGTGATGTGTTGGATATAGTAATGCATTTTTAGGAAGGGATCATATACCCCATCTTATCTTAGGTAAATGTATTTCATTAGATAACCATTTTGGAAATAGTAAATTGGGCGGTTATCATCAAGCATAACCTAAGAGAATATGATGGTGTGGGATAGCGTGGTTCAGAATTGAGATTAAGAAGTGGTTCAAATAGCATCCAAAAACATCTTTTCAAGATTGAATATAGAAAAAATAGAATCTATAATACACCCACTGATGGTCACATGGTTTGTCCCCAGTGTGGGAAGCTAGGGCATTAGAATCCCTAGTTTCTTAATGACCCCATTGAGTTTTGAGGCTGTGGAACATTGAGGAATATTCAATGTTTTTTAGGACCTTCCCATCTGGTCCTAGAGGTAGTGGATCCATTTTTTCTCCCCTTTCAGTAGCAGTATCAGTAGAACCTTTATAGGAAAGTAGATAGAGGAAAAATAACCATTCATGAAGAGGAGTTGGTCGTGGCTAAGGTAGCCGAGATTCATATGTAATGTGCCAGTAGGACAACCCTACTAATTTATTCATGTTTTATCTCAAGGATACTAAAAATTCCATATATATTTAGTTAATCCTTTTTTAGAGGAGTAAATAACCAGGCCATCTAAAAATTTTGGTACAATTCTAGTATCCAAAAAATTATTTTATGCCTTATTCAACACTAGGGATTCACCTTCATTCATATTGGTGTCTATAGTGAAATGTATCACACAATAAATTAAATACCTTAGTGGGGTGGTGTAACTTGAAAATAATTTGCGTATACATTTAGAGAGTTTATGCCAGTTTCATGAGTTCCTTCTTGAGATAGGTGTCTATCATTTTCTATGAATCTTTTCCATCCTCGAGATAGACTGGTTTGTTCCTTAACATGCCTATGTGGATTTTTCTCACCATAGGGTATATATTACACCACCAAAGGTTGGTAGTTATATACTTATGTGTGAATGGGATATTAATATGAGATGTACTTGACTATAGAATCCTAGACAAAGCAGAATGCTAGTTTATATTGCTATCTGTTTTCTAAATGATCATCATGTACATCAAGTTGTTTTATATCTAGTAGTAAATAATTTCATGGATTTCTTCCCTTGATGAATTTTCTAAACTACCACCTGAAATGAAGGTACAACTTTATATTGATAAATTATTAGGATATTTATCAGAATCCATTCCCCCATGTATCATTTCTACTACTAAGTTGTAGGAGATCAAGAGACAATTGGAGGATTTGGAGTCTAAGAGTTTATATGGCTCAGTACTTCACTACGGGGTTCACATGACCTTTTTTATAAGAATGAAAATGTTAACCTATTAATTTACATGAATTATCATTGGTTGAACTAACTTTTGGTTAAGAACCGGTATCTATTGTCTCGTATCGACGACCTCTTTAACCACCTCTGAGGAGAAAGTGTCTTCACCATGATCGATTTGAGATTGTGCTACCATCATTCGTGAGCACAACCTTCATATATTCAATCTATAGATTTTTTAATTTGGTACGGTTTATATTAATATCATATATTTTTTTGGTCTCATGAACATGCTGGATATTTTTATGGACTTAGTGAATTGGGTTCTCCACATGTTTGTGGATTTGTTTGTGAAATCTTTATGAATGATATCTTAGTGTATTCTTGCACTTGAAATTACCATCATAAATATATTGAGATAATAATTAATATACCAAGGGAGAACTAAATATATTCTAAGCTTAGTAAATTCCACTTTAGATCATTATAGTTCACTTCTGGAGATATATTATTTTAGGGTACGAAGTATCTGTTAACCCAGAGAAGGTTAGTGTCATAGTTTCCTAGGAATGGACCAAGATATACTTTAAAATATAGAGTTTATTTTGTATGGATAGAAATTTTAGGTGCTTTATTCAAGATTTATCATTCCATGAAGAACCTGTTACTAGTTTGGATAAAAAGGGTGTGAATTTATTGTGGTATGAAGAGTGCGAGAAGGTCCTTCAGTAGCTGAAAGGGAGATTAACTTTAGTACCAGTCCTGATTCTACCATAGCTGGAAAAAGGTTATACCGTGTTTTTAGATGCATCATGTATTATCCATGGATTAGTTTTGATGTCATATAATCAAGACATTTTGTATGAGTCTCGTTAGTTAAGGCCTCAAGAGAGGTATTACCCAACGCATGATCTCAAGTATTTATTTTTTATTCATTCCCTCCATTGTTAGAGGAATTACATGATAGAAGAGTGTTTTTTGGTGTTTATGGAACAAAAAACCCCCAAATATATATCTAGAAAGCATTAATTTAAACTTATATAGGGAAGGTGTGTCAAATACCATTAGTAATTCAACTTTGAGCATACCTGTATTCCTGGAAAGGGAAACACAGTTGTTGATGATTTGAGCAAGAAGACTCAGATGAAAGAGCTTTAAGAAGCTAGTGATGAATGGATGTTGATAGATCTTCTTTCTAAGATGAATCTGGAGGTTTAGTAGATTGAAAAGTATCATTTCCTTATTTTCTTAGTGGTAACTTCATCACTTCTGGATAGAGTGATGTAGTTTTTGTTTTCTGATCCTAAAGGCTTAGTCCTAATGGAGAGCATCACAGGTGGCGAACCACCACTGGGTTGGTCTATCGATGGATATTAGATCATTATCATTTTTGTTAGTTATTGGGTTCCCACCAACATGTGAGAGTAACTGATGTGAGAATACCATTATTCATAGCGGGACGTACACCTAGTGATTTATGAGATGTATTGAGGAATGTGTCTTGAGTATTGATGGTCGGGGATAAATACTAGATCGTAGGTTTTATCACTAAGTGTTCCACATGTCATTAGGTGAAGGCAGAGAACCAATGGCCTGCTAGCTTGCTATATCCATTACTAGTTCAGAAACAAAAATGGAATGATGTTACTAAGGATTTTGTAACCATTTTTCCATGGTTTCCTTGATATAGTTACATATTTTGTGTAATCATGGACAAGATAATGAAGGTTATCCATTTTTTTCTAATCAGGGAGAATTTATCAATATATGAACATGGTAAACTATAAGTTTGTGAAATTATATTTCTATATGGGGTCCCCCATACCATCGTTTCATATAGGGATTCTTGTTTTACATTGAAGTTCTATAAGAGGTTGCAGAAGGCTCTCAAGAGATAGATATTTCTTTTCACATCCTTTCACCCACAAACTATTGGCCAATCAAAATGGACGATACAGATTTTGTAGGACATGATCTGAGAATATGTACTTGATTTTGTTAGTTATAGGGATAAAATATAACTCTGATTGTGAATTCTTATAATAATATCTTCTAAATCACTATACAGATGGATCCTTATGAGGATCTATATGGTAGTCTATATTGTTCACCCATATGATAATTAGAGGCAGGAGAGGCATAACTATTGGGACCTCATCTCACTTAGAATAATTCAGAGTAGGTGTAGCTTAATAGGAACAATATGATTACTGATCAATCTATACAAAATTATTATGTTGATCATCATCAATTAACTCTAGAGTTCAAGGCCAGGGATGGTGTTTTCTTATGTGTTTCACCTAGAATAAGAAATATACATATTTATAGGCAGAGAAATCTATCACCTCACTATGTCATTCCTTTCAAGATATTTTAGAGAGTTATCCCAGTAGCCTATTAGATATATATTCCTCAGAGGTATAGAGCCAAGCATGATATGGTCCATATGTCATATCTTTCTTTATATCATGCACCACGTATCATGATTTTTCTCATGAGGATGTTGAATATAAGTTTGATGCTTCTTTTGAGGAGTATCATGCTTTTATTATTGATCAGAGCATGAAGATTATCTGATGAATGTTTATTCCACTAGTGTGGGTGTTATGAAAGTACGACCATGTATACGATGAGATCTTGAAGATAGAGGCTAACTCACATGATCTGTGGATTAAGTTTTTTTTATACAAAACCTTACCACCCATAAAAGGGAAACTCAAGGATTATTTTCTTTAAGGTGGAATACTATAAAATCATAGCTTTTCTTCTAAGGTATAGATTATTTAAATTTATTTATACACTCGTTGGGTTTTTATTCTCATCATTGAACTAATAACTATTTATTTAGGTTGATTCATTCATTTTTGGGAATAAGGGAGAAAAAGGCTGGAGGCTATCTATAAAACAAATACATGTTGTGAATTGGTCTAGCTAGACTATGTTCACAACATGCATGGGTTTTTCTAGGGTAGAGGTGATTTTTGCACGACATGTAAAATATTCCTATTTTTTATATTCTAAGAGTTTTTTAAAAGGGTGAATAACCCATTATTTTGAAAGAAAACTTATTTATTTCTCTCACACAGTAAGCTCGACCATCCAAAGCTCCTCTTCCATTCCTAAGGTACGTTCATTTGTTGTTCTTCATCTAAATTTTGATTAGGCCACCGTTCATCATGTTAGATGCATGCCGGTATGTTCTTCAATCCATTCTATTCATTTCTATTTTTATCTTTCTATATATTTACAACATTTTGGTTTTTGATAATATTCCCTATTTCTAGGTTATTTATTCATTTATTAGTTTACTCTTGTTCTAGGACAAATCAGAAGCTTATACTAGACAAGTAATCCACTACATTCAAAAGGTATGCGGTCTAGTAATTATCCCTCAATGACTTATAGCTTTATATTATGGAGTGTGAGGCCACATGCAAGACTCTCCTTGTGTTTCCTTAAAAATACACATAAACCTCATTTAATTTTTCATACCTGATATAAATGACCCCATACCTTCTTATTCGTGTTAGAATAGGTATCCATCTACTAATTATGAAACTTGAGGCATGCCTATGGGAATTTATCTTTCATATTATAAACTCTTATGTGATCCAAACCACCTCCTAAGTGGTTTTTCATGGATATTAGATTAAATTAATATACTAAATTAAATGGAAAGTGAGTAGTATAATACAATTAGGTGTTTAAATGGAAACAATGGATACACCTTTTTTAAAGTGGAAAAATAATAAATTAAAAATTCTATTTGACTATTGATGACTTATAATACGCAGTAATGTAATATCATATACTTTTGATACTCAGGAACAGAGTCCCATATACTTATGATACATGTTTATGGTATCCAATATACCTGTGATACTTGGTTATCAAATCCCATGTACTTGTGATACTCAGACATGGTGTCCCATTTGATATGATAATTTGGCATGCCATCCCATATACCTATGATTCTGGGGCATAATAACCCTTATGACTTATGATACATGGGAATGGTGACCTTAGGACTTATGATACTCAGGCATGGCATCCCCTACTACTATATCAGACTCTCGTGACTAGACATGGACACTTAAGTTATTCCTTGGGTCATGGCTAGCACTATATATATAAATATATGGTTATAAAAATCATTACATATATAGTGAACACACACACACACACACATATATATAATTCCATATAAAATTATTTTTATATGTTCATGATGGCATATATTTAGAGATCTTTCCTAACATGGGTTAAAATAGGTTGTGTTAGCTTGGTGTACATTAAGAAACAGAGTCATCCCTTTACCATTTACATTACTTCTTTACCATTATTATATCTACACACTGATCATATTATATGCACTGTCTAGATAGTCCTAGACACAATTGGTGGTGGCCTATTGAGTATATCTCACACCCTGTTCAGGATTCTATTTGGTACATAGATAGACTTAATGGATTCATGTAGGTATAGGGGTATGTGATCAGTTTTCAGTGCTTTCATTGATTATAGTAAGAGAATAAGGGATCCCAATACTGATATCTTGAAAATGATTCTATCTATAGGAATTATTTTGGTCCTTTTTGTTCTTTTATTATACTTTTGTGTGTGTGTGTGTGTGTTTTCATCCATGTTTTCATGTTACATTTGATTAGAGATAGACATTACATAATTTTGTGTATGGTATTCAGTATTTCTATTGATGACTATTTATTTTATCTTGATTATTTTTCTTGTACTATTAGTTGATATTATTCTTCCTCCATTTATCTATTTATTACACCATAGTCTTACTTTGATCAGGAGGTTCTAGTCTCCCCATTGTACCACATTGGACTCTCGCTGCTATTCAGAAACCTCTGGAATATGGGGAGTCAGGCTTGAGGCCATGTGACCAACTGGGATAAATTACTTCTAAGTGGATGGGGTTCAGGATGTTACACTTTATAATTCAAGGGTGCATCACCCTATGGTTAACCAAAAGATAGGTATCAACATCATTGGATCAAAAGGTATCCAAGGAGTAATCCAGAAATTTATTTATCATCACCATTATTCTATTAATTAATTGTCATTTCATGTAGGTTCTATCACCTAATATTGAACATGATTAAAAATTAAAAACAGACCATAGGGTTTGGTTTTATACCACCAACCATTAACCAATGATCAAAGGAACACTTCCAAAATGAAACTCCAACAAATAAAAAATGTGAAGAGATCACATGTAGAACCTAGACCACACAAGATCTAGATCAAAACTCAAAATAGTTGTGTCCGGATATTCCATCATTACAATGGAGTGATATGGTTTAGAGGGTAAAAACCTAGTAAAACAACTCATCAAGGATGAATAACTTGATCAAGACATCTAGAAGGCAAGAAATCACTCCATAATCACTTTGAGTTTCTCTATGGTTCAAGAGGGAGAGAGGTGCATGACTGATGAATAATGAATCAAACACAAAACATAGCCTTAAAAATATCAAGTCTGATAAATTGATGACATGTAATCCTTTCATGTCGTGTATTTATCAATTTATGAGTTATGCCAAAAAATGTGTCCCCTCAAGTTAAAATAACCCTGATCGACCATTTTAAATTGTGAACTAATATTAACATGTGTAATCATTTCACTTCTTAAACTAATTTGTGACATTTTCCAAGAAATATTTAAATGCCATGAAACATGTTCATGTGGTGTAAATGTCCAGAATATAGATATTAGTCTAGCTTCCATAGAGGATCTCGAACCACCTCCCAAACCTTGAAAAATCATGGAGAACTCTCACAATTCCCTTTGAAACGTTTATACTTAGACTTTGTTAATTCTGAAAAACCTACATCCCTAATAATTATGTAACCATCCCCATAAAAATATATCCATACTAAAGGGAACTCAAACACCCAGTTTTAAAGGAGAATAAAAAATAGAGTTTTGATGGAAAAATCAAAGAGGGACATACCTAAAAAATATAAGATCATATAAAATCCCTGCCATATAACAGCTCATCCCCGAGATGATCTAAGAATCCCTGCTAGGTCTCTACAAACATTTTTGATTACTCTGATTTCCCATCAGATTCCATATCTGAGGTCTCCTCTTGAACATGCATGTGTTTCCAATATAATAAAAAGAGAGGTATAGATATTCCCTAGATATACTTCTCACTATGGTCTATAATATGTATTGGATTATCCTTAGAGGATGCATCTACACCAAGCTGGACGTCATCAACATCTACCACATGAGAAGTGTTGGGATGGTATCTCTAAAGTTGTGACACATGAAACACGTCATGTATCGAACTATAATACTATAGAAGGGTTAATCGGTAATCTATTGTGCCGATTGTTTCCACTATCTCAAATGGACTAAAAATCTGGGCGTAAACATTCCATGTTTATTGATACGATGTTTCTTGTACCTACGTGACACCTGAAGGAAAACATGATGAAAAACCACAAACTTCATAGGTCATCTCCAATGGTCGATATAAGATTTATTCCTACTCTACATAGTCACTGACCACCTCCACATCAGCTAAACCTTCTCAGATGTCTCATATACGAGACTAGGTCCGATAAGCGATTACTCACCGACCTCCAACCTACAAATAGGTGAATGGAATAACCTTACATAAAAAGTCCTTAAAAGGTTCCATTTGGATCAATTCATAGTTGTTTTTATTATAGGTAAACTCCATTAGTGCTAAATTCCACTCTCATAATCCATCTAAATCCAAAACACAGGCTTATAACACATCCTCTAGAATCTGAATAGTCTCTTTAGACTGGACATCAGTCTGATTATAATAGTCCATAATAAAAACAACATGTGATCATGGAGACTTTTTTAGACCCTTTTAGAGAAGATATGTGAAGTGAGGATCACTATTAGAAATGATACCCCTTAGAACACCATGCACTCAAACCATATCATGCATATAATGACTACCCAGATCATCAACAATAGAGGCCTCCCTAAAAAGAAAACACTGAGTTACCTACTTATTCTTCCAATATAGGATAACCCATATTGCATCATTATTGTGTGGGGTCCTCATCAATCCTATAAAAAAATTCATAGTGTCATCATCCCACATCCAATCTAGACTGGGAAGAGGCTGCAACATTCTTGCAGGCCTCTTATGCTCAGATTTCACCTGCTGACAATTGAAACATCTCACCATAAATCCTACAAACTCATTCATTACTTGACATAAATACTTATATAGAGATCATGACACATATTTTTCCTTCCTGAATGTACCGCCTATATTGAAGCATGATACTCCCTCATCATATCCTCACATAAACCTATAGAAACCTATATTTATCCATGGAAAATAAGGGAATTTTCACTTCCAATAGACCATCCTGATAAGGGATTTCCACCATATAATTTGACCCACAATGATAAGCCTTTCAGATCAGATAACTGCTCAGTCTTGATGCATTATAAAAGAACATGTATAAAAGTTGTTGAAGTCAGATCTACTCATCCCTATGAATCTTGAACATTATATGCATATTTTCAAAGAGTTCCATCAATCAACACTCATTATAAGAATACCATAATGCCTCTATCGTCACCTTTAGGTTCAAGTCATTAGAAATTACATTTCCATTTCATGGTGTAAAATCCTACTTGAATTGAATTAATATAGATACATAATCCACCAACTCTACCATAGGATTAGGTGTCGCTATGAAAAATGAACCCAAGGATCTTTTGGTCTATGTACACCACAAACCCCATGCCCAAAATATAGTGTCTATATAATCTCAGGGATCCTACAACCACATATAAATCCATATCATGACCAGGATAATTATTCTCTTGTAGTATTTGGTATCATGAGACATATGCAACCACTCAGTCCTCCGAAATTAGAATTTCTCTGAGTCCAACTTCGAATGCATCAGAGAGAATTGTATATGCCATACCTAGAATGGGTAAAGTGAGGATAGGTAATGAGGTCATCCTCATCTTCAGCTCCAAAAATTCTCTTTCACAAGAATTTCACCAAACAAAATTATCTTCTTTCAATGTTAGATCTTGCATCTGTGCTACCAAATAAGAGAATTTGTGGAAAAAGTATCGATAAAACCTTACTAAACCTAGAAAAATCCAAATCATGAAGACATTATTGGGTCACTCATAAGATACCATGGTTTTAAACTTCTTTGGGTCAACTAACAATATTTCCCATCATATTACTTGACCTAAGAAGATTAATTTATCAATCTAGAAACTTTATTTGGTTAGCTTGGCATAAAGATGATTCAATCTCAATGTACTTAGGAGGATTTCAAGATATTGGGCATGATCATCCACTAAATTGGTTTATGCTAATATCTCATAAACAAACCCACCACAAACTAATAAAAATAGATGAAATATATGATCTATCAAGTCCATGAATTCCATCGGTGCATTCCTTAGACCAAATGACATGACTAAAAACTCATATAATCTATAGATTCTCCTAAAAGAAGTATGAGGTATGTCTGATGGCATCACCTTCAACTGGTGGAATCCTAATCTCAAATAGATATTAGAAAATTTCTTATCACATCTCCTCTAATTGACGATATCGTCAATGTGAAGAATGGGATACCGGTTCTTGTTCATTATCTAGTTCAATTTATAATAGTACAAAAAAAGTGAAAAGTCCCATCATAATTCTTGGTGAAAAGAACTATAGATCCCCATGGAGATGTACTATGATATATAGAAACCATGGATTCAAGATCTTACAACTAAACCATAAACTAAAAAAGCTGTAATGGTTTCATCTTGTAAGAAAGAATAGAAAATGGCTCTACTCCCCGCACCAACTCGATCATGAAATCGATCTCCCACTCAGGTGGTAATATACAAAACTCATTAGGAAATACATCCTAAAAATTTTCTACCACTAAATGAAAAGTATCCTAATGCACTACATCATTATCTAGATAAAGGATTCTTATCTTCTCTATGATACAATTGTATTTTCACTGAATTGGTCCTATAAGACCATCCTAAAGATCCCACTCACCCTGATGAAAATAGGTGTCTATTTCTTGAGATAAAAAGGAAACCCTCCTTTGGTAATAGTTGATATGAGAATGGTTTATAACTATCCAATCCATACCAAGAATCAAATTGAAACCTATCATTTTCATCACAAATGGTTCCCAAAAGAAATAAGAACCACCAATTTCTAGAGAACACGCATTGCAACATTTGATATAATTTGATCACACTCCCGATGGTGTGTATATGGTTGAAAACCCATCCAATATTTCCACAATAAAATCAAAACCATGTGTAAAAAGAGAAAATATAAAAGAGTGTGATTCTCTTGTATAAAAAAATGAAATAAAGGGTAGATGATACAAGAATCATATCTCTTATAATAGAAGGTCCAAGATCCAAACTTTCCCTAGTAGGCTATATATAAATTAGATTACGTCACCTTATTACCTAGGATATAATATGAATCCCTTATATTGTTTCCTCTACCTGGAATTTCCACTCCTACATCGGGTTACCACAACCCCTACCTCGACCTAAACACCCAACGAATCTCCAACTATTAGTTTTTTCAGGGGTAACTGAGTCCTTCTTAGACTCTAGTACCTATACTAATCTCTTAACACTTCTCTGTAGTTTCATGCCCAAAAAAACAACTATAAGTGGCCTAATGTACCGTAATAATGGAACTCCAATGTAGGGTAGATGCACTTAGGTCTCTTGTGACCAAACCATCCACATTGATAGTACTATAAAAGAACATGGTCTTGGCATAGTTTCCCACTTCCCTTATCACTCTTCCCTCTTTTTCTTTGCTGGTAATAGTCTTAGAAGTGCTTATTATAATTAAAAGAATCGATCCTAGTTCACCCAACTAAAAAAACATTTCCACTACTCGATGCCTCTCTTATATTCCCTCACATGATGAGTGTCTGATTCATTACATCAAAAAATGTACTCAAGATAAATCCATTCACTTATGACATTTTATCATAGTGAATCCCATCCTAAATATGTATCACCTAGGAGATCCCATCATATTCTGAAGAAGTCTCAAATTAATCCAAGTAGGTGAAATTTCTAGCACATTCTATCACTGACATGCCCTATTATGTCATATACTTGAACTCATAAGATTTATATCCCTCAAAATATTAGTTTATAAGTGGAAAAAGAACATTTCCTAAAATTACTTCTAGGTAAAATCCTCTTACTTCCCTACTTTCTTGAGAATATCCCACCAATGTTTTTCTCATCTACAGAGCATGTACATGGAATGCTTCACCCTATTATATGTATGTGTGTCAAGGTACTTGAAGATCATCTGAATTGAATCAATCCAGAACTTGGATGTCTGGGGGTCTCGCTCTCCACTGAACATAGGTAGATGATACAACTGGAAATCTTATCATCTTATACATTGAAGTAACAGTGTGAACAATCTCCCTTTCTATGCATCACATGACCCTCAAGAATATGCCAGGAATCTAATCATATATCTGATTATCAAGAGTTTTAGGAAGATTATATTTAGATGCATGAGGATCTTGTTGATTTCTCCTCTCCTAGAACACAATTTAAATTCAATAAGGGGGGAATATTCTATAAGACAAACACACTCTTATAATACTGCATAATAATAAAGACAACCTCAATATGTGACAAAAATAATGAAAAACTATCTCATTTTCTCTCTAAACATGTTTTAACAGGTGATTAATAATTATATAATAGTTTTTTAATTTCCTTTATCCGATATAAGAAGAATATCATTTCACAGTTCATACTAGAGAAAATACCACATGTAATCAATTTTCCCTATCATGAACAATGCATGTCAAGATATATCCCTTTTTCCTATCATGATGCATACATACCCATCTCGCGCTGAACTAGGCAATGAATATAAATCTCAAGAAACAATAATAGCACACAACATGTGAATCAAGAAATGTAAAATAATATCAATCATAACAAAAATAATCATAAACAACAATCCCATCCTTGGGAACATTGTTTTTCCCTTGTACATGGGTTATTTACACCCATGTACAAGCTCACTACCAAGTCTCAACACATCCTAGTCTCCTTTATACCTTTCCCAAAATAGTAAATCAATAGAAAAATAAAAACTTGCTTCTCTAATACAACATTGAACGCCCCCTGTTCTGGTACTCTCTCATGTGGCCAAATCAGGTTGGTTAAGGGACCTCAATCATGCTTCCCAATATTATAGAGGCTTTTAAATTATAGTAGGGTTGTAAAGAAAATAATGGATACACTATACCCCCTGGTATAATTTTGTAATATAGTGGAAGTAAACAAATAAATATCAGAGTAACATAAATAGTGGAAATAGTGGAACATACAACTGGAGGGTAAAAGATGAACCCACTGAATCTAATAATAAACAATGTAATGACACGATGGAATGAATCTAAATATAAAACTAAATTTAATACAGAAAAAAATATCATTTTGACATAAATAACTAAAAGTAACCAATCTCAAACAACATTTCGGTCTCACCTACATGCTTAAACCCAACTAGAAAGAAATAATAAACAAGGTCCCTTCACCTTTTCCAAACATACATCTATCTAATCGTCTCACGTATCAAATCACAACATGGATAGAATGTGAGTAAGATTTAGTATGTTGACACCACTGTGCCTAAAAAACCAATCTAATAATAAATGCTTGAAAAAAGGGATGAATAGATGTATTAATTAATCAATTAATATAATAAAACAATCAATCCTATTCAGTTCCATGATGGAATATCTAATTGTATAAATCACCACCATTCCAACCATAACCAAAATATCATTGTATAATCACATAATTGAGAAAAGCCTTTTGAATAATCATTTCAACATCCTGGATAAACCCTCTATATAACCATTTCAGTATAACTAGGCCAAGACCAGTATCTAATAATTTCAGTATAATTAGGAAAATACCTCCGTATAATCATTTTAGAATAACTATGGAAAGACCTATATATATTAATTTCATTATAAATAGGCCAATCCATAAATATATGCATTTCTGCATAACTAGGCCAAATCCTCTATATAAGAATTTTAGAATCATAGGACATATCCCTTTATATAATTATTTTAGAATAAAACACCACCCATGTCAATATGGAAGAAATAATACATCATAATATTATAATTCACAATGGTTAATTCAAATAATTAACATTTTTCAATCAATTACCCACTAATTAAATAAATTATATCTTAAGTTATTTCAAATCCAATTTTCACAACCATTTTATATCATGTAACCACCCATCATTCTATAATACAATAATCCATTTTCCAATGTTAATATATCATAATAAGTCACATGATATTTCATGTCATGCTAAAAAATGGTTAAGTGATTAGCCAATCCTTTATTATTCTTGGGTGGATCACCCTATAGTTAACTACAAGATAGGTCTCAGCAACATTGAATCCAATGGGATCTAAGGAGTAATACAACACATGATTTATCATCCCCATTATTCTATTAATTAATGATCACATTATGTTGACACTATCGCATAATATTTCACAAACTTGAAAAATTAGAAACAAACTATGTGGTATGGTTTTAGACAACCTAAATTTAACCAGTGATCAATGAAATACTTTCAATATGCAAAACTAATCAAGAACGAAGGAAAATAGATCACAAGAATAATATAGATCACAAAAGATCAATATCAAAACACAAAATAGTGACAATCCACATATTCCACCAGTACAACAGAGAGGAATGGAAAAGAGGGGGAAATCATAGAAAACCAATTAATAAGAAATCATATGGTTGATTGTGAAATTAAAAAGGGAATTAATTACTCCAAATTTTCCTATTGTTTCTCTAGGGTTTGAGAGATAGGAATACATGGTAGATAAAGAATGAATCAAATGAATTGTGCGTTTGTAGAACCATCGATCCTAATAAATTAATGTCATGTGATCCTTTCATGTTTCATATTTATCAATTCATGATTTATGCCAAAAAACGTGTCACCTTACATTAATATTACCACGAAAAACCATTTCACATCATGAAATAGTTTTACAATATATAACTATTTCACAGCCTAAACCAGATCATAATGTCTTACTAGTAACATTTACACAACTTGTAATATGTTCAAGTCATGTAAAAGTCTATAATATAGCTCCCAATCCATCTTTTTTAGAGGATCCCATACTACCTCTTAAGCCATCCAAACTCATGGAGAACCCTCATAATCTTCTATGGAATGTTCATTCATTGACTCCATTAATTCAAAAAAACATATATACCAATTTTTTTTGACATTTTCTCTAGTAAAAGGTCTTAATTCTCAATAGAAATCAACCACCAATGTTTAAAGAAGCAGAAAAAAACCAAAAAAAAAGAGATTCAATGCAAAACTCAAAGAGAGAGATACCTAAAAATATGGGATCTTACCATCCTTATATTTTGATCCATCAAAAGGTTCATTATATGATGCATTGATTTTATGTTTCTTCATTAATTCATAAGCCATTTATTCCTTACATTTTATCATAAAAGTTTGGTCCTTCTTCATTTCATACCAAACTAGGATATTTTGATGTTTATCTGGTGATAAATCATCTCTATCCCCTATGTTTGAGAATATAGGATCGAATCTATCTAGGAAATTTTACAATAACCTTTAATTAATAATAGATTCTATCAATGTGTCTCTGGATCACATGATATTACTTATTATTTAGTTGAATATTATGAAATAATCATCTATGGTTTCCTCATTATCCATATTTATGTCCTTAAACTAACTTCTCTAGATTTAAATTCTTTCTTACTTTAGATTAACATTACCTTCAATGATACTTTCCAGTATATCCCAATTTTCCTTAACTTATTTAAGATACATCACCTTAGTCTAATCATTATTTAACACATACATGTGAATGACATTATGAGATTTAACATCAAATTGAATGTTCTTTTTGTTCGTTAAACTAATAGGATCATCCTTTTTTATTGGTTGAAAACCTATTATAGTAGCATCCACCGATTCCAAGACAATAAATATAAGATATGTTATCATCATATAATTCCATCCGTGATTATTTTCTATTAAAGGTAGTGAAATCGGAACTGTTTACAAATATGTTTTTCTCTATTTTAACAAATGGATCCAAGAGAGATAACCTACTCCAATACCACTTGTGATACTCAAGAATGGGTGAACCAATGAGAAAGGGGAAATTAATCAATGGTTCCATTTTTAAACATTATCTTTAATTTAACTTATATGACTTGTTAAGGTCTTGATCATACCATGTAATAAAAACCACACACTCATATGTAGTGAAGTGAACACAAAATTAATGAGCATATATTTTTACATGGTTCACACCCAATGAAATAAACTACACCTTGATACACTTAGGATTTTTGAGTCACATATTTTACACTATAAGAAATTATAAATTATAGTGGTTTGGGAAGAGATTATCCTTAACCCAAAATTGAATTCCTCACTTATGTCTATAGAAAAAATTATTATGTTGGTTCCCCAAAAAACAATATGGATTATCCTTTAATCCGTTTGAATAAAAAATAGTTTCTACTCAAAAACTCCAATCCCAAAACTATATACTTTCAAAACATTTACATTATGATCCAGTAACTTCTATCCTCCTCAACTAATTGACATCCTTCTTTAACCTAGTGTATATTTCGGTGAATGTATGTTATACTCTCAATAATATTCTTCACTCAAAATTATCAGTGTTGGTAGAAATAATTTACTTTAATGATGTTCATCATTTATAAATCCAGTCTTTATCTGATAAAAGTTGAGATAATGTGGGATATAATTTGAAACTACCTCTCACTTCAAGTCTTGGGTCAACATCTCTAATAACATCACAAGATATTAGAGTTTAAATTTATCAAATCCTCTTCAAAACTCAAGATTAGTAGTCTTCAAATCTTCTACAAATATTAGTTTGAATCAAGATCTTTTCTTCATGAATATTAGAACTTTAACTCTCAATGTCAACATCAACATAATGGTTGTTTCTTTAAAATTCTTCTTTTAAGTCACTTGATACAACCTATGATTTTGGAATATATTTTTCTCCATGTTAATATTAACATTGATTGATTTCTCCACATGAAACACCAAACTAAAATTAGTCATCATATGTTAGATAAATATTATGAATAAAATTATAAGAATAATAAAACCTCTAGTAAAAAAAATATTAATAAAAAATTTCTAGTATTTAGAGGATAAATAATTAATTTATTAAATATTTAAAACGATTCTTCTTTATCAACTAAATTTTTTTTAGTGTTTTATATTTAGTCTCATATATCAAACATATGAATTTTAAAATATT
Source organism: Viscum album (assembly GCA_963277665.1). NCBI lineage: Eukaryota > Viridiplantae > Streptophyta > Magnoliopsida > Santalales > Viscaceae > Viscum > Viscum album. The sequence goes on along the minus strand of OY728132.1, from coordinate 1,685,382,160 downwards.
ATTATACATTTAAAACTATATTATTACTTGATATAAAATAATACTAAAAACATTTCAGGATTATAATTTAGTTTTCTAAAAAAATACTTTTATTTATAATTTTTTTAAATTTAAAATATTAATTTATAAATTTTAATTAGATTAAATGAACATAATTTTTTAATTTGACAAGTCAAAATTAACTATGGATGAAATTTTTGTATTTTTCTATAATAACTAGTTTTTAGGTGAATAGTGAAAAAAGATTTTTTTATTAATACATTAGAATTTTTGAATTTATTATGATCTAAACATGACTTAAAACATTTATTAAAAAATTATTGACCAATAATTTTTTCAATGATTAAAATTATTAATTTAAAAATAATATGTTGAATTTAGAAAACTCATTTTTAACATTTTGAAACTAAATTAATATTTTTATTCTAATAAAAACTATTTTTCACCTTTTTCCTTTAATTATATTTTTACAAGGAATAATTATATTTTAGATAAATTTAAAATTAAAATAAATCATATTTGTTTAATAATAAACAAACTAATTTTATAAAAATCAAAAATATTGATAATTTTCTCTTAACCATAATTTTTTATCATGAAAATACACTTTTTCTAAAATTGGATTTTTACTAGTTATGTAGGCTAATATTAAAATTAATTTTTATCAACATTAAAAAGTATTTGTTAGAAAATTAATTTCCAATTTGGAATCATTATTTCCATATTATATAATAAGTACCATTTTATTTTTTTTGTTTTAAAGTTAAATTCCTTAGGTAAAAATTAGTTACCATGGTAAAAACCAAAAATGTTAAAAGTAAAAAACTGTAAGAGTAAATGAATTCAAAACATGACAAAAACATCTATTCAAATGTATGTATTAACATATATCAACCTTAACTCTTACACCACTCAATTATTTTCCATTATTTTATCCATTTAACCTTTGAATATTGACTTTTCCTATTATATAATTACAAAAATGCCACTCATCTTCCTTATAAAAGATGCAATCACCACCCAACTTCTCTTCACACCCCTAATACACTTATATTTTACAAAACTATACCCAAATAACTCCAAAAACTACTATAAATTTCATAGTGGATTTTTAATTCTCAAAATACCACTTCACAAATACTTAATTTAATTTTCAAGGGATAACTTCCATAGAGTAATGTAAAATTCTCAACTACACATTTTTATTTCTTTATACTTATTGTATTATTCTACATTCACTGAAAATAATATTACCATGTTTAAATTATTATATCAGTATCATAATTATACTTAAATTCTATTATATTTATGGTTTAACTATTTTCTACCCACCTCTCAACCATTCTAAAAAAGAAAATCCCGTTTATGTTACGTGGAGACTACCTCCTCTATACGCGACATGATATAATTTTCAAAACCACTATACAAGGATGGTTAAAATGTGGTATTTAATGAATATATATGATATTTATAACATTATAAATATTCTAAATTATAAATCATTCCTCATCTTCATCCCATTCTATGTAAACAAATATGTTGTTCATGCATACATGCAAACTACCACCTCCATGAAGTGATGTATTTCATTTTTCTCATCTAGCCATTCTTCTTAATAAACATATATTAAAATAGGAATCAAAATATTTGAAAAATAATAAAATTATCATTATTATTCTTTAATAATGGTATTATTAAAAAAATCCCTTTATTAACCATATTCACTGATAGAATATAGCATGTTCTTTTTTGGGTCGGTTTAACCACCAACATGATGAATGATACCAATATTATATCCTGAATTACTAAGTAAAATTAAATAATAGTATTATTAAATAAATGAGAAAATATTATTTGGTTTATGGTTATGTAAATTTTATATTAATATCTAGATGATTATAAATATAACACCCTCTATTAGTTAAGAATTACTTAAACAATCACACCATCGATTTCATCTCCTAAAATCGTAACCAAAAATCTCATGGAATAAAATTGGAACATTAAACGTAATTATGAAAAACATATTCTAGTATATTAAATAATATATTATTTAAAAACATGGTATCAAATAATGGGTATCGACATCGACACTTTAAAGAATGGTTAAAACAATCAAAATTTCTAACATCCAATGATGAAAATAAACCATAAATAAACATTAAATTTATAATAAATGATTTTAATTTTATAGTATAAATTGTAATATATATGAATAAGGTTATTAAATAAGTGGTTAATATTGTTATTTAGATTATGTAGGAATTTACAGCATTTTTGACTAAGTGGGAATACAAGTTAACAGTTTTTTATATCAATTTCCTTTTTTTTGACATGTTTTTCCTTATACACCTAATTAAATTTAAATGGTATTTATAATTATTATTGGATATATAAAATCATTAAATATATTTATTCATGGTATATTAAGTTTAAATTCAAGATATCCATTTAAATGAATTTTTACTAAAATTCTTCTTAAGCTGTAATGGGTTTTTTCATGGAAAAACTTCCTTTCTTGAGTTATAATTATTCCTCTTTCATAATGGTTTTCTAAGTTTTTTCACCTTTTATATTATGGTATTATTATTATTTTATTTTTATTTACTTATAAATTAAATTTATGTTTTTATTTCTGAATAAAATTTTATTTAGTTAAAAATAATCCACATCCTCTCTAAACAAGTTATTTTTCTTCTATGTCTGGATTTTTACTACCCACCAATGTTCTTATTTATATATTTAAAACCAACTATGTTTTATGTTTAGTGAACTTCATATTTCCATTATATTGTTTTCTAATGTATCTTTTGTCATACTTTTTATGATGTAGGATTTCAACAAAGGTATTTTAAAGTATTAAAATGCTATTCCTTCCGTAATCCTATTTTATCTTCCACTCCACATTTAACCGAGAAAATATATATGTATTTTTCCAGGATCCATAACTAAATATTTTTTTTAAAATTAAAATTTTCCAAATAAAAATTCACTTCACCTATTTGAAAATGTCTTTTGAATGTGACTGATAACATCATCTTTTATAATTGTGGTAAACATATTTGTAAAAACACTCTTTTATAGTTTCTTTCTCTATTATGACCACTCTTCTTTTAAAAAACATAATTTTAATGGTTTTAAAAATTATTTTAATTATTATTTATTTGGAAAATAAAAGGATTTAAAAAAAAAAATAAATAGTTAGATTTTTAAAAAATAATTATTAATTTTAAAAAGGATTTTAAAGGATTATATTTCTAAGAAAGAAGTCTTCCATGTTTGTTTTCCTTCTTAGAGAAATGTTTTGAATGTATTTTTATTTCAAAAAATTTATTTTTTTGAAACCAGTTTTCGTTTTAAGGGGTAATATTTAAAATATTTATCATTCTCAATGTATTTAATTTTAAAAAAAACATATATATGGGTGATTTAATGAATTTCAAAAGGGGGTATTTCCTATTATTTTTCATAGTGATTTTACCAATGATCTTGGAAAGGAATTTTTCATCCTTAATGATCCTTATATTACAATGGGGATATGTTCTTATACCACTATATACCTTGTTTCTCTGTATGTATAATGAAATTTTCTATTCAATTTTTTGTGAAGCTCATCTCTTTTATAAAGGTTAATTAACTGATATTTGAAATATGGATGTTTCCATGTTCTCATAGAACACAAATGTATGTATTATTATTATAGATTGATAGGGTCCCATATAACCCTCCAATTAATTGATTAAATGTTCACAACCTAGGAGTAGAAATATGTTACATGAGTATTAGTCCAATCCCAAGAGGGAACATGAGTAGTAGCCCAATCCCAAGAGGGAACATTGGTTATTAAGCTAAACCTAAATGGGTATACAAGTTGTTAGCCCAATCACAGTATGTTACATGGGCTGGTAAACAAAGACTAAGAGGGTATGTGGTATGTTATCCCAAGATCAAGAGGGAAAATAAGTTATTATCCCATGCTCACTATGTTATGATAATCAATTTTCAATGTTCGATCCACCATGTTGTTGTAGAGACCCGAAGCTTGATGTACATGGACATTACATTACTTTTACGGAATACTTAGTACATAACAAAAACACACACACAAGGATCGTAATAGTTTAGTGTCTTTGGAAACTCGGAATATAATCTTCTAATCGTGGTGAAAGATCTTAAACATCTCCCATAAAGATCTTCTTTTTTTTATACCTAAAACATTTCTTTATATCCTGGGGAAAAGAAAACATAAAAGGGTGAGCTCAAATGCTCAGTAAGGGTAAACAAAAGAAATATCAATCACATCATTTTCATAAGAACATAACATTTTGGAAATCTTAACCTGCAAAAGAGAGCATAATTTCATAACATGGGATAAATCATAACTTAAAACATGAAACTTTGGGGCATACACACATAATCATAGAGAATCATATCTTATTAGTCATGACTCATTGCCAAGACTATCTTAGTGGACAAAGTCCATTACTGAACCGAGTCACCCTCGTTTCAGTCCTGTTTCACTGAACCGGTATAACCTACCGTTCCATCCATGTCTATCTCATGAGATATAAAATCATTAACCAATGCATTGGAGGGAGATATAGGTCCCACCCATCTCATAATGATACCATTCTTATGTGTGCCACAAAATATTAAATCATACATCATTGCATAACCCATGTAATAAAAATGGGAATCTTAAACATCATGACATCATAAAACAATTCATATATGATAAAGGAATTCATAAAAATAATTCCATCAAGACATAATCAAATAAATTAAATAATAGGGATAAAAACATAACCCTTTATTATCTTAGATGGAAAATAATTTTCATAAAACACTTGAACTCCATTCTTGAGGAAAATATCCTTTCTGCTTCAAAAACACTTTTCCTTTTTTAACATGTCATAAAATTATAAACTAAAAGTAGTTGATTAAAAATATACTTGAAAACTTGTAAAGGAATATTTTTTTAAATAATGTTTTAAAAATACATTCATGCTGTATAAGTTAAAAAAACATTCTTCTCGTACTTTTGTCAGAAAAGTCAAAAGAAGTACCTCGTACGAAAAATGACAAAAGATTCCTTTCATATCCTTTACTAAAAACTCACCGAAGGGTAAAATTGTATTTAAACAATTGTAGGTGGATGGAAATAATATTACATATCGAGGAAACATGGATGTGGATGATAAAATACACCCCATTAATTTCCAAAGTATAAACAATCTCAGATAAAAATGAGATTGTGATATTTCCCTTACCTTATGTCTGATATGCCTTGTACATATTCTGAACCTCCTGTATCATGATTTAAATAATGTCATTAACTTATTAAAAAATCATATTCATTGTTATGATATCATATATGGTTCACTTATGACTTTATATTACCCGTTCTTTTGTAAATTCCATGTAAAAGAAGCGTTTTGGGTAAAATCGTTTCATTTATCGTAGGTGTTTGGACTTGTTGTTCTTGACATTATTATTACTTATATCATGATTTACTTACTTCTAGAATATAAAACATGATTTATATATCATATATATTCAGTATATATATATATAATATATAGATAAATGAAATTAAACACACTGTTCATGGAGACGGTAGTCCGTACGTACGCATGAACGTTGTTTTGCTTTCCTTATTGTCTTGAATGGAAGTAAGTAGATGACATATATATATATATATATATCCAGTAGATTTAACATGTCATATATTTCATTATTATTCATTATATATACTTTATAATCATTCATGAATGGTTAATGTGGAGAATGAATCTCATCGCATCGTGGAGACGGTAGTCCGTACGTACACACGAGCGATGATATCGTTCTCATGATCGTGAACTTGTGTTGAAGTGTATGTATACTATTTAAGTATCAATATCACTTTATAATAATCATATATAGTTACTAATTACACCATTATAACCATCCAAATAAGGTGGTGGTGGAAAATAGATTACACCACGGCGTGGAGACGGTATTCCGTACGTATGCACGCGCGGTGATTTCATTTTTCCATAGGATGGATAGAAGGATAATTAGAGTTGTTTCATATTTATAATAACATATCAGTATATAATAAATACTGATGTTATTACTTTATCATGAAACAACAAAATAAGAAGAAGTTGAAGATGAATGAAATTGAAAAAGATCGGTAATGGATATTACCTCTTTTTGACGCGCCTTTTCTTAACCTCCACTTAAAGAACTAAGGATGGTATTTGAAGAAGACCAGGACCACTAGGATGATACTAGGGAAGTGGAGAAGATATTTTGGTAGGGGTTGTCTGAGCTTGAATGCTCAAATTGGTGTGAGGAGGAGAGGGAGGAGGTGCCCTTTTATAAGGGAGGAGAGGGGCACCTTAGGAAAATCTCAAAATATTATTTTATTTTAAGGTCAAATTCGGTTTATAATGGTTCCAAAGGGACTTATTTCAAAGCTAAAGTGGGTATGGTTCTAAATCCTCTCATAAAATAGGATTTAGACACGCTTAGATTATTATTTTAACCTTATCAATTAGATTTAACTCTAAGTTAAATAATTTAACTTTTTCCATGTCTGTTTGTTTTCTTACACTATATGGTTAATAAAATTACTATATCAAGCCAAACGAACCCCAAGTTGTTTATTATTAATAAATATAACCTTACTTAATTTATTTTGCAGAACCTCATATTTTTAGGAGTAAAATAACAATTAATAATATAATATTTGTTTTAAAAACTAATTTTGTCAATTTTGACACTATTTGGTACATGATTTTTATAAAATTTATAACAGAATGATAAGTTCTAACCAAGTTACTTATATCAACAATAACATGTCATATTAACCTAAAAAATTAATTTAGTTCATAAAAAGTATCAAATTATATTTATTTGGGTATTTATGACATCAATTATGTCAATATTTCATTAATAAGACAATTACTGCATCATCATTGTGCCATAAGTAAATTAAACTATTTAATGCCTAAAAATTACAAATAAAATACCCTTATGTAGGAAATCTTTTTAGATTTCTAATGAATATTTATAGTCGAATTTATCTTATTTATAACCCCATATTAAAAATGATTTACTTATTAAACTTTGATTTTAACTATTTTAACCCTTCTTTAAATAAATTAATAATAAATGTGCTAATCTAATCCATGTGGGCCAAAATGGTCATATTTTATTTCTAAGGTTGTTTTTGGCCGAATTGCACTTGTCCAATAGAATTAGGACATGTGTTAGGGTAATAATAATATCATTTTTACCCTTAATTACCCTATTTACTTTTAACTGTGGTAAAAAAAAGTAAAAAGTTACTATTCACCAAAAAATTATTTTCATCTCATTGAACCACATTTTACTTTCTGATATCAACCGTGTCTCTTGAATTTTCGAAATTCCACTCACAGAAGCGGTAAAATTAAGTTTTATGAAAAATTCAGTTTTTCAACTACCACTTAGTGGTTTCACTATTCATCAAAAAATGAAAGTTTCCAGAAAAATATCAAAAATTAGATCTAAGCTATATTTGATATTATGAATTCAAAAATGATGTCTATTTTATCAAATTCAAAACATATTAGTTACATTAGCTATTTCAAAAATTAATTCCCGTCGTCAAAACAAATAGCGTGTTCTTAAGAGATAATAACTATCAAAAGATTGACACTTGTTTAAGACTGGTTTAAATGTGAAATTACATCCAATGACCAACATTGTATTAAATTGTAAAAATATGTTCTAAATATACTTTAAAACCACTACAATTAATAATTTATCACTATTAATTATTTCGATTAAAAAAGTTGTTTTTAATTAAAATTTAGTAATTTTCACTATTAATCAGAATATTAAGGTTATCTGAAAAGTACCAAAATTTCACCCTATGCTAATTTCGATATTCCGAATCCAAAAATGAAGTCCATTTTGAGAGATAAAATTTCTAAAATTTTAAAAGTTGGTTATTACTATTCATAATGACTAGTTTTAATAATATTTTAATAGCATATCATTGTTTAGTGAAACTCGGTATTGCGTACTACACACGCTATCGAGGAAGGTCGTGATTGCGTGTAATGTAAGGCAAGTCAAGGATGCATGTTTTGAAAGCTCCTTTTGGTGTAGCGTACAGCACAAGACATTAATGAAATTAAAAAGAATATTTTTCATAAAATTTCGGGGTGTTACATTCTACCCCCCTTAAAATGAATTTCGCCCTCGAAATTCGTCAGGGTTATAAATGGTTTACTATTCGAAAGTTTCTTTGATAGAAACCCACATTGTAAAAAGGAATACCAAAACGTGGCTTTAAAAACTAAAGTATGAAATGTAATGACTACCTAAATAAACTAATCACTGGGTTTCCACATAGGTGAAAATATGGATATGGAAGAGAAATCTAACCATCATGTTCTGATGGAGAGTGGTAGAGAACATGGCTATGGAAAATCCAGCAATCACAAAGCCATAAATTTGTGACGATCTAAGGTACCATCTAATTCATCAGATATAAGAGCACTAGGAAAACATTTTTGGTTTTCAAAATCATTTCCCTAAAGTTGATGAAATTGGAATTAGAAGAAATACTTTCATGATTTTGGTATAGTCTCACCGTTTGTCGTTCTTTGGAAAATTTCTACTTCATCTCTTAAAGAAATGAAGTTGAATTTGTCATTCATGATGTGTTAGCATATCATGTGATAGAATGATGGGTCATTCCATCTGTCTCAAACAAAAGGTTAGAAAAGTTATCAAAAAATACATAAGTCTGTCTATAGTGAGATTAATCCTATATAGTTCCTAAAATGAACTTATACTTCATATATCATAATGCTTAATAAAATAAAACTAGTTTCCACTAACCAGGGACTTCCTGTAGGCCTGTGGTAGGCGATAAAGGCCAGTCGCACTTCGGCTGTGGGTTCGATTCCTACGACCTTGTCCAACGCGATGGGCTGTCGCCCATCCTACAGGTTGTCCTTTTACTATAAAATCCCACCAGTAATATCAAAAAAAGTTCTATCCTTAAACAATACTAGCTTATGGTTAACATAATCCATTCCAATCTTTAGGCTTATCTAAAATACTTCGGTCCAAGCTCATAGTATAAAGAAAACGATTACTTGAAATGTCATCAACCAAGCATGTGAATACCATCATTTATCCCCCATATATCTTGTTGGTCACATTCCAATCATGTGAATACCTTAATGATGTATTATCTTGAAAAATGAATACCCATTGAACCATAGTGAAAACTTGAATGCAGTTAAAAGTTAACACTTTATACATACCAAAATCCTCAAAATTCTATATACTCAAACCATGATATGAGCTCATGAATACTGTTAACATTTCATTTTCTCATTATCCCTTTATTATGTGCATATCATCTACTTTCCAAAATATTTGAGTCACTTTTCATGGTTACCGGTACCTTAAAATTATTAAAAACCACAATAGACCAATACATAAATATTCCAATACTCCATGATACAACATTATTTTGGAATCCCATTACATAAACACTTAATCATTCCACCACATCGTTGTCATATTCATCATCGCCAATAGTGATCGCATGTGACATCCCTTTGTCCTTTGCCTTAAGTGGTTGCTCATGTCGATCATCAATAACCCTTAGATTAGGGAATTTATTAGCATAATGCTCCATTTCCTTGCACTTGAAGCATTGAAGTGTTGGTGGTGCGTTCTCTACAGTGTTTGCTTTATTCACATCATTAGAAACCCTTTTTCCATTACTTCGACACTCAGCTGCTTGATAACCTTCTTTTCCACACATAAAACATTTTCTATTCCCTTTAAGACAATCTCCACCATGCTTCTTCCAAACTTTGTGCATAAGGAAACATTCATCTTCTTTTCACCATTATTCTGAGATTTCTCCTTGAACTCCATCTTTCGTTTCTTATCAAAACCATTATATGGATATGTAACACCAAATTCAATTTCTACCTTGATAGAACAATGCACAATTTTTTCATAGATACTGATGTCTCTTATACCTAATGCCCTTCGAAGACTTGGTTTTAAGCCACTGGAAAATCGATCAACTTTACTTTCAGGTTGGATGATAATGCCAGATGCATACCTTGCAAGTCTTGTAAAATTCGCTTCGTATATACCAACAGATTCATCATCCTTCTGCTTCAGCTCAAGAAACTCCTTTTCCATCTTTGTTCGAAGAATACGAGGGAAGTACTTACAGAAAAATAAGTTCTTGAAATCGTCCCATTCCATGGACTCAATTTCATCTCTTGGCCTCGTATTCTTGATAAGATTCCACCATTGATCAGCTTCACCTTCCAAACGATATACTGCTAAGATGACTTTATCATGTTCAGGACATTGAAGAACTGAAAATATCTTTTCAGTGGTACTGATCCATTGTTCAGCAACAAGTGGATCGGAAGACCCACTAAAAGAAGGTGGACGTTGCCTCATGAAAGACTTAATAGAATATTGTTCCCTTCTCTACTCATTTGAAAGTCCAGAATGATTCATAGCTTGTGTAAGTATAGCAATATGATTTTGCACTCCATCTCCCATAACATTTGTTTGTTCATGAGGACAATCATTGCATTGTCAATTGCATTGATCAACACGGTTCCTTCGGGTTCCATCCATCGTCTAAAACCCAAAAAGAATAGTGTGAGAGGCAAAAATCATTCTAGGGAAAACAATATAATAAAGGGGGAGTACCTTCAATATCTAACATCTTAGGTTTAATTCTATGATCGTTAGCGTAATTCTAGTACTATAACCTATACGTATACTTAACCTTAGGGACATCCCTAGACATACCATAGAAATATCTCTAGGGATCTCACTAAAGTTCTTGCATCCTAGTTTCCAAAGGTTAACTAAACCTTTCCTCGGATACCAACTGTAGATACCCGAAGCTTGATGTACATGGACATTACATTACTTTTTCGGAATACTTAGTACATAACAAAAACACACACACAAGGATCGTAATAGTTTAGTGTCTTTGGAAACTCGGAATATAATCTTCCAATCGTGGTGAAAGATATTCAACATCTCCCATAAAGATCTTCGTTTTTTTATACCTAAAACCTTTCTTTATATCCTGGGGAAAAGAAAACATAAAAGGGTGAGCTCAAATGCTCAGTAAGGGTAAACAAAAGAAATATCAATCACATCATTTTCATAAGAACATAACATTTTGGAAATATTAACCTGCAAAAGAGAGCATAATTTCATAACATGGGATAAATCATAACATAAAACATAAAACTTTGTGGCATACACACATAATCATAGAGAATCATCTCTTATTAGTCAAGACTCATTTCCAAGACTATCTTAGTGGACAAAGTCCATTTCTGAACCGAGTCACCCTCGTTTCAGTCCTGTTTCACTGAACCGGTATAACCTACCGTTCCAGCCATGTCTATCTCATGAGATATAAAATCATTACCCAATGCATTGGAGGGATATATAGGTCCCACCCATCTCATAATGATACCATTCTTATGTGTGCCACAAAATATTAAATCATACATCATTGCATAACCCGTGTAATAAAAATGGGAATCTTAAACATCATGACATCATAAAACAATTCATATACGATAAAGGAATTCATAAAAATAATTCAATCACAACATAATCAAATCAATGTAAAAATAGGGATAAAAACAGAACCCTTTATTATCTTAGATGGAAAATAATTTTCATAAAACACTTGAACTCCATTCTTGAGGAAAATATCCTTTCTGCTTCAAAAATACTTTTCCTTTTTTAACATGTCGTACAATTATAAACTAAAAGAAGTTGATTAAAAATAAACTTGAAAACTTGTAAAGGAATATTTTTGGAAATAATGTTTTAAAAATCCATTCATGTTGTATAAGTTAAAAAACATTCTTCTCGTACTTTTGTCAGAAAAGTCAAAAGAAGTACCTCGTACGAAAAACGACAAAAGATTCCTTTCATATCCTTTACTAAAAACTCATCGAAGGGTAAAATTGGATTTAAACAATTGTAGGTGGATAGAATTTATATTACATATTGAGGAAACATGGATGTGGATGATAAAATACACCCCAGTAAATTCCAAAGTATAAACAATCTCGGATAAAAATGAGATTGTGATATTTCCCTTACCTTATGTCTGATATGCTTTGTACGTATTACGAACCTCCTGTATCATGATTTAAATAATGTCATTAACTTATTTCAGAATAATATTCATTGTTATGATATCATATATGGTTCACTTATGACTTTATATTACCCGTTCTTTTGTAAATTCCATGTTAAAGAAGCGTTTTGGGTAAAATTGTTTCATTTATCGTAGGTGTTTGGACTTGTTGTTCTTGACATTATTATTACTTATATCAAGATTTACTTACTTCCAGAATATAAAAAATTATTTATATATCATATATATTCAGTATATATATATATAATAGATAGATAAATGAAATGAAACACACCGTTCATGGAGACGGTAGTCCGTACGTACGCATGAATACTGTTTTCCTTTCCTTATTGTCCTGAATGGAAGTAAGTAGATGACATACATATATATATATATAAATATATAAATCCATTAGATTTAACATGTCATATATTTCATTATTATTCATTATATATACTTTATAATCATTCATGAATGGTTAATGTGGAGAATGAATCTCATCGCGTCGTGGAGACGGTAGTCCGTACGTACGCACGAGCGATGATATCGTTCTCATGATCGTGAACGTGTGTTGAAGTGTATGTATACTATTTCAGTATCAATATCACTTTATAATAATCATATATAGTTACTCATTACACCATTATACCCATCCAATTAAGGTGGTGGCGGAAAATAGATTACACCACGGCGTGGAGACGGTATTCCGTACGTACGCACGCGCGGTGATTTTCTTTTTTCGTAGGATGGATATAAGGTTAATTACAGTTGTTTCATATTTATAATAACATATCAGTATATAATAAATACTGATGTTATTACTCTATCATGAAACAACTAATGAATAAGAAGTTGAAGAAGAAAGAAATTGAAAAAGATCGGTAATGGATATTACCTCTTTTTGACGCGCCTTTTCTTAACCTCCACTTAAAGAACTAAGGATGTTCTTTGAAGAATACCAGGACCTATAGGATGATACTAGGGAAGTGGAGAAAAGATTTTGGCAGGGTTTGGCCGAGCTTGAATGCTCAAATTGGTGTGACGAGGAGAGGAAGGAGGTGCCCTTTTATAAGGGAGGAGAGGGGCACCTTATGAAAATCTCAAAATATTATTTTATTTTAAGGTAAAATTCGGTTTATAATGGTTAAAAAAGGTCTTATTTCAAATCTAATGTGTGGATGGGTCTAAATCCTCTCATCCAATAGGATTTAGACAGGTTTAGGTTATTATTTTAACCTTATCAATTACATTTAACTCTAAGTTAAATAATTTAACTTTTACCGTGTCTTTTTTTTCTTACACTATATGGTCAATAAACTTACTATATCGAGACAAACGAACCCCAAGTTGTTTATTATTAATATATATAACCTTATATAAGTCATTTGGCCGAACAATAGATTTTTAGGAATAAAATAACAATTAATAATATAATATTTGTTTTAAAAACTAATTTATGTCAATTTTGACACTATTTGGTACATGATTTTTATGAAATTCATAACAGAATGATAAGTTCAAACCAAGTTACTTATATAAACAATAACATGTCATATTAACCTATAAAATTTATTTAGTTCATAAAAAGTCTCAAATTATTTTTATTTGGGTTTTTAAAACATCAATTATGTCAATATTTCATTAATAAGATAATTACTGCATCATCGTTGTGTCATAAATAAATTAAATTATTTAATGCCTAAAAATTACAAGTAAGATACCATTATGTAGGAAATTGTTTTAGCTTTCTAATGAATATTTATAGTCGAATTTATCTTATTTATAACCTCACATTAAAAATGATTTTCTTATTAAACTTTGATTTTAACTATTTTAACCCTTCTTTAAATAAATTAATAATAAATGTGCTAATCTAATCCATGTGGGCCTAAATGGTCATATTTTATTCCTAAGGTTGTTTTTGGTCGAATTACACTTGTCCAATAGAATTAGGATATGTGTTAGGGTAATAATAATATCATTTTTACCCTTAATTACCCTATTTACTTTTAACCGTGGTAAAAAAAAGTAAAAAGTTACTATTCACCAAAAAATTATTTTCATCTCATTGAACCACAGTTTACTTACTGATATCAACCGTGTCTCTCGGATTTTCGAAATTCCACTCACAGAAGCGGTGAAATTAAGTTTTATGAAAAATTCAGTTTTTTAACTACCACTTAGTGGTTTCACTATTCATCAAAAAATGAAAGTTTCCAGAAAAATACCAAAAATTAGATCTATGCTATATTTGATATTATGAATTCAAAAATGATGTCTATTTTATCAAATTCAAAACATATCAGTTACATTAACTATTTTAAAAATTAATTCCCGTCGTCAAAATAAATAGCGTGTTCTTAAGAGATAATAACTATCAAAAGATTGACTCTTGTTTATGACTGGTTTAAATGTGAAATTATATCCAATGACCAGCATTGTATTAAATTGTAAAAATATATTCTAAATATACTTTAAAACCACTCAAATTAATAATTTATCACTATTCATTATTTCGATTAAAAAGGTTGTTTTTAATTAAAATTTAGTAATTTTCACTATTCATCAGAATATGAAGGTTATCCGAAAAGTACCAAAATTTCACCCTAAGCTAATTTCGATATTCTGAATCCAAAAATGAAGTCCATTTTGAGAGTTAAATTTTCTAAAATTTGAAAATGTGGTTATTACTATTCATAACGGCTAGTTTTAATAATATTTTAATAGCATATCGTTGTTTAGTGAAACTCGGTATTGCGTACTACACACGCTATCGAGGAAGGTCGTGATTGCGTGTAATGCAAGGCAAGTCAAGGATGCATGTTGTGCAAGCTACTTTTGGTGTATCATACAACACAAGACATTAATGAAATTAAAAAGAATATTTTTCATAAAATTTCTGGGTGTTACAGTTATGATTTCATATTTTTTCACTTATACTACATTTCAATGTTATATTCTTATTTTATTCCATCACAGATCATGTTTATTTTCTTATGTTTCTACAATCCTATGATAAGGTATATGTTTGATCATTTGAAAAAATGGGTTATTCAATTATATATTATAAGAAACTCGTATTATTACATGTTCTTTTTTATAAAATATTTCTCTCATGCTCATGTTTTCTTATATTCCTCTTGTCTAACCCTTGATGAAATGATGTCACGTTTTTACCTTACTAAGAATTTGATCACACCCCTTTTGTATGCTTCCCTTACCAAGGTTATAAAGATTATTATTAGTTATGTGAAGTCTAAAAGGGGGTTTAGTATTGTTCAATTATAGAGAAATATTCAAATATATCATAAAATATGTTTCAATGTAGCTGATCTTTAAAGACACAAAACCTTCCATTCATGGCATTTTTTGATTATTTGTGAGATGAAATGTTTAACTTATAGAAATGGTGTCAAAAAATAGAGGTTCAACTAACTTTGTGTTGAATATAATGTTAAAAGAAATTTTTTTTAGAACCAAATATGGTAGTGTTGGTCTTGGATGCCTCAAAAGGTATTGGGGCTTGTTTTAGTTTTTTTTAGGATTATTTAAGTAACGTTTTAGGATTAGTTTTGTTATTATTTGGGATTTAGTTGAGATAATTTTGGTAAAATCTTAATGAATGATTCAAATTATAGGATAACATCTTAAAATTCTATTCAATAATTTAGAATGTGGTTTTCCTACCAATTACAACTTTATGTGGATACTGGTAGGTGGATGCAATTGTGTAATAGGTTCACCAAGATTTAATCACCCTGAAAAAGGTTAGTTTAGTATCAACCAAATCCTCACTCTATGGATGATGATTAGGACTAATTGTACACACTAGGCTAGAAACTCCTTTGGGATATGATTTAGTGATTAATATACCATTTTAGAACCATTTTGAAGGATTTATGTGGAATTTAATGACATATTATATAACTAGTTTTGTTATAAAACCTAATAGTAATGTTACCATGGACATCGAATATTAAACAGAAAGGTGTCATATATTGATCCAATTATGTTACAGTTTAAATCAAAGTATCATATATTGAAATGAAGGTGTTATTAGATAATCCATCATAGGAATGACTTTTAATAAGACCATTAATTTTGAATTTATTGGTAAGTATCATAATAATATTTTAGTTTTTATGTTGTTGGTAACAAGATCATGAAAATGAAACTATGAAATATATGCCTCTAGAAACAACTAATAAAGAATATTTATGACAGAAACGTTTCCTAGTATTACCTAATATAGTTTGGTATATATCTCATTAGAAATAAAGTCTTGAGTAATATCCATTATATGGACACCCTTAACTATTTCATTTGTGGGTAGTGATTACAATTATAGGGAAGAGATTTATTTAAGGGGCGTATAATGTAACACCTCATGATTTTGGAATATATTTTCTTATATATTAATATATCTTTGATAAGATAATAAAAACAAAAAACCAAACTAAAATTATCTATAACCTATTAGATGAATATTATTAATATTATTATTATAATAATAAGACAGCTATTGAATTAAAATATATTAATCAATTAAAATTTATTATATTTATAGGATAATTAATTAATATCATTTAATATTAAAAATTATTATTCTTTCCTAAATAGATTTCTTTTAGTGTTTTATAGTTTATCCTAATAAATAAAGTTGTTCACTTTTAAAATACCATTATATATGAACTAATATATTAACACTCATTTAATTTTAAATTGATATGATATTATATTATGAATACTAAATGATTAAAAGTTTGTTTTTCTATAAAATAATATTTATAATTATCATTTTAAAGAAAACTTTTAAAATTTTAAAATTTTAATTTTATAAATGAGCCTCATTTTTTAATTAATTTGTTCAAAATTATCTTCGGAGTAATTTTTTAGGATTTTTTAAAAATAGTTTATCTTTATGTGAATATTAAAAATTAATTTTTTTATTAATACCATATTGTTTTTTCGTTTATCATGATATAAGCATTACTTAAATGATTTATAAAAAATGTAAGGACCATAAATGTTTATCAGAGTAAAATTATATAATGAAAATTACTATATTGAAAATATAAAACACATGATAAAACTTTTCAAACATAGGTAATCATTTATTATAAATAAAATATATTTTTCATATTTTATTAATTATTCTTTCACAAGGAAAAATTATATGTTGGATTACATATAAATCAAAATAACTCTTATTTTTATAGTAATAATAAAATTACTATCATATAAATAAACAACATTTGTAATTTTATCTTTATCATAAATTTTAAGCATGAAAATACACCTTTTTTTCAAAAATGGGTTTTTACATTATATGTGCACTAAAATTAAAATTAATTTTTATTACCATAAGAAATTTTATTTTCAAAATGGATTTCATATTTTGAATAATTTGGTCAAAATTATGTAACGTGTTCGATTTTAATTATCTTTATTTAAGTAACTCACTTAGGTAAAAAATAGTTTCCATAATAAAAACTGAAAAATGGTAGAAGTGAAAAATCTAAGAGTAAAAGACTTAAATTCATATTAAAAACATCTGTTAAAATTTATAGTTTAGGTTTTTGTGACCTTAAATATTCTTTAAATTCATTATTTTCTTTTATTGGATCCATTTGACCATTGAATATTGCCTTTTCCTTTTATATTATTACAAAAAATACCACTGCAATTACTTATGAAAGGATCCATCACCATCCTACTTCTCCTCACACCTTAGACACTTAGATTTTACCAAAATCAAACTAAAAAACTCCCCAAATTCTTATAAACTTCCTAGTGGTTCTATAAATCTCAAAATTCTAACTCTCAAAGCCTTAATCCAGTTTTCAGAGGAGATCTTCCAAGGAGTAATGTAAAAATCTCATTTGTTCCTTTTTCATTACTTCCATTTATTTATTCTTATACCTTATACGAATATCATATTCCTATTTTTAAATAATTACATAATTATCATAATTATACTAAATTTCTATTACGTTTATGGTGTAACGATTTTCTACACTCCCAACCATTTGAAAAATGAAAATGTCTCTTATGTTAGGTGTAGACTACCGTCTCCATAAGCGCTGTGATATGTTTTTTATTACCAACTTCCAAGGCCAGTTTAATTGGAGTATTTAAAGAATAAATATGATATTTAAATCCATATCATGATTATAAAATTATAAACCATTCCATAATTTCCACCCTCTCTATGTAAATGAATGTTTCTCTCGTGTGTGCTTGCGGACTACCACCTCGACAAAAGTGATGTATTTAATTTTTTCCATTTAGTAACTCCAATTTATAATAATATATTCAAATATGATTCACCATATTTAAAAAACATAAATAATGTCATTATTATTATTTAATAATGATTTTATTCTAAAATAATCACTCTTTTAACCATACTCACCCATAAATTATAGCTTGTTATTTTTGTGTCGGTTTATCCCCCAATTTAAACAATTCAATAATTTTTTATCTTGGATGAATATAGAAACATAACCACTAATATAATTAGACATAAATTTGAAATAATATTTTAAGGTTCTTTAATGGTAATATTAATATTTAACTTATTTGTAATATACCACCCTTTATTCGTTAAAATTTTTCAAAACTAGTACAACATTGATTTCATCTTCAAGAACAGCAACCAAAAATCCCTTGGAATGAGATTGTAAATTTATAGGTCATTATAAAACATTTATTCTAGTACTGTAAATTTTATAAAAATGATGAAATTGGTATCAAATAATTTGGATCAACGTCAACACTTTAAAGCATGTGTAAAAAATTAAAATTTTTTATCTTCCAAGGGTGAAAATAAACAATAACAAACTAGTAAATTTATAATAAAAAATTATAAATTAATATCATAAAAGGTAATAAATATGAATAAGGTTATTAAATTTATTATGATATTTATGATTTTTTATACAATAAGTTACATCACATTAGACTTAGAAGGAATACAAAGTAAGGGTGGTTCATCTCAATTTCTTTTCGTTGAGATATGTTTTTATGCACTTAATTTAATTTAAATGGTGTATATATTTTATTTTGGATATATAATACCATGAAATATACAAGGTAGGTCTATGGGGAGGGGAACAAAGGAAACAAAATCTGCAGACGAGGAGGCTCGAAACCAGGACCTCCTCAACTCACCACCACAGGTACAGCAGGGGTGGAACCAATGAACTGCGCCCTATGAGAAATAATACCATGAAATATATTTTATTCAAATTATTTTAAGTTAAAATTCAATATATTTCTTTTAATTGGTTTTATTAAAAAAAATCTTAATTTATAAGGTCTTTTTTCTTGACTCGACTACTTTTCTTGAGACAAAATTATTCCTCTTTGAATATGTTTTAATGAGGGTTTTTATCTTGTTCAATGATTATATTTTAATGTATTTTCTCCATTTATAAGGAATTAAATTGATTTATTTTTTTATTCATGAAAATTTTATTTTTTTAAGAGTAACTCTCATCCTCTCCAAATAAGCTCTTTTTTCCATTCCTAGGTTTTATCTTCCCACTAATGTTATCCTTTATATTTGGAAACCCAATTATGTGTTATCTCACATGACCTATTTATTTTCCTTATAATTTTTTCCAAATGAATATTTATTACTCATTTTATGATGTGGTATTTCATCAAATGGATTTTAAAATATTAAAATGGGTTTCATTCCATTATCATTTTTTATCTTCTACTTCATGTTTCCTTGAGATAGTATTTCTGAATTTTGAAGGATATATTATCAAAGATTATTTTTAAAGGTAATTTTTTTTAAAAAATCACTTCACCATTTTGAAACTGAATTTTAATACGACCTATAACTTCGACTTTTATAACTATGTAAAAACATTTAAAAAATTATTTTATGGTTTATTTCACGGTGATGAACATTATTATCTACAAAGAATACTCTCAATGGTTTTATGAATGATCATAATTTTTATTTACTTTGAAAATAACATGAATTGTTTTAATATTTTTAAAAACAAAATTATTTATTTTAAAAAGGAATTCTTGATTCTAAATGTAATTTTAAATACTTGTGTTTTTAAGGAAGAAGTATACAATGTGTTTATTCTTTCTTAGTTAATTTTTTTGAAGCATATTTATTTCATAATTATTTTCTTGAACACTATTATTGGTTTTAAAGGCTATTTTTTAAAATTATTTATCAAGATCAAAGTATTTTATTTTAAATAAAAAACATTTATTATGGATTTCTGGCATTTTAAAAAGGGGTATTTCATCTTATTTTTAAAATTGTTTTACCCAATGATATTTTAAAATTAATTTTTCATTTTTAATTATTATTATGTTACACAAGGGATATGTTTTTATACTAACATGCACCTTCATTTTGTGTATAACTTAGTAGATTCTCTATGGATGTTTTCCTGAAACCCATCTCTTTTATATGGTTTAATTAAGTGATGTTTGAAATATGAATGTTTTGATGTTATCTTGGAAAAAAATGAATGGATTACTATTATATAAAGTTCTTTTCCAACATCATCATCCAATGTATTAGTTGAATATTTATGTCACATGAGATCAAAGAGGGTACATGGGATATATCCCAAGCCCATGAGGGTATTAAGGTCATTTTATAAGGTCCAATATGGTAAAAGGATTTTAATACAAATCTTAGGAGGGTACAAAAGTTTTCTTCCTAATATCAAGAGGGTACAAAAGTTTTTATCCCAAGATTAAAAGGGTATATGAGTTGTTATCCCAAGCCTAAGATGGTAAATGAGTTATTAGACCAAGACCTCTATGTTATGAAAAATAGGTAGCAAGGCTTACTCCACCATGTTTGGATTTCTTACTATTAGATAGAGTGAGTAAACCAATAGAGGGGTGAATTGAGTACCCAATAGAAGTTTTGTTCAATAAAACCCCCAATTAAAATAAAATTTTTAATTAATCAAAATAAAATTCTAATATAAATTTGATCTTTTAAAATATTTCTCAAACCTTGATTAGGGATGAGTCAAAAAAATACATAAAATTACTTAAACTTTTTAAATCAATTTACATAAAAAATCATTATGTAAACCCTAGTTAAAACTAACTATCAAAGTACTAGTTTTTTACATATTAAAAAAAGAAGTAATGAATTAAAATAAATAAAACAAAACATTAATACACAATAGAATAAATAAGGGATTATGCCTCAAGTCAATACCCAATCCCCTCCACATAAAAATCACCCTCCACCATGCAAATTATATTACAATAATATGATCCAAAACCTAAATCTAGTATACAAGAAATTGATCCCAAGCTATCTAGGCTAAAATCTGATTTCATAGTTATATGTGGGAAGAAGAAAAAAACACAGGCCATGCAGGGACCTCTTCTATAATAATCATGGGTAAGAACCTTAAAATAGATAGTGATAATATAAAGTATTCTTTAGTTTATGTGTAGGAAACATTTTTGAGTAAATAGATAAGGTGAAAAATAATAGTGGTTGAAAGTATAAAAAAACATAGGGTGAATATAAATAAAGAGGTAGTAATGAAGTGATGCTCGGATTGTAATTCTTTAGATGCTTGATAGTACTCAGTTTTGTCTTGGTTATTAAGTTGAAAAATTTCTATGAAAGTAGTATAGAAAATAGTATCATGCTGTTTTATTTTTTGTTTAAAAATGCTTCTGAATGAATTATCTTGAATCAGTGTGAGAAAGGAACTTGATCTTTGATATGTTCTACACTTTCACACTCATATTTTTCAGGTATTTATAATTCATTTTTAATCTTGGATTTATCAAGGAACTTCTAAGCACAAGGTACATCTTCTAAAATATATAAACCAATGCAGGTCTAAATACCTATTGAAGAACAATCATGAATATCTTATGGATCTTCATATTGAAATATGATTATGTCGTTAATGCATTTTTGAAATGGTTAAATAATAATAATTAAATAATATTTATTTATTAACTTCAATAAAATAGTCATTGGGATAATTTAATACAAAATTTTTAGAATGTAAATAATGGAAAAGCTGAATGTAGCACTCCTGGTAGTAGAATATTCTAGAGGCAGCACCACTCTTGTAGTAAATGTTCTTATAATAGCATGGGCATAGTGGTTTAACATTATGTAAGTAGAATAATCCTAGTAGTAGCAGGTCTTGGTGGCAGCACAACTGATGGTAGAAATATTTGTGGTATAAATCATTGTGGTAGAAATAATCTAGTTGTGGAAGGAGATGCGGTGGCACCAATCTGTCTGTAGTAGGTTCTAGAGGTAGAAGAGTCTAGTGTTGATAGATTCTAGTTATGGAATAAGCTGAAGGTAGCATAAATTAACTAAAAGTGGCTCTTTTTAGTAGATATACCATTTTTCTTCAACTTATTCTTTATAATATAAAATACTATCATAAAAAATAAAACTCGTTAAAAATATACAAAACATGATTTGTGAGCAATAAAACAAAGAGGTTCCAACAATCTTCCCCTTCTTGGTAATAAAAAATTATGGAATTTTATAAAACATGTGTAAAACACAATTATGAGTAAATAGATGATTTTGATGAGTAACAGTCTTCTAATCATTTCAAAAACATGTTATGGTATTTTTAAAGTAAATTGCAAAATGTAAATAGTGAAAATAGATCTGGTAGAAAAGATATGGTGTAAACTTTTAAAAAAAATTACTTACTACACATCCATATATGTATTGTATGAAAAATTAAAATCCATCCAAATAATTATGACATTAAAACATAAGTCCGAAAATTAAGGTACCAAATGATAAGTGGTATTCAAGATAAATGTGGTATCAAATTAACTTATCAAATGTATTCTAAGGTGAATGCCATCAAAACAATTTTGGTATCAATGAATAAGTATCATGTAAATTATAGAATTGTTCTCCCACTTTTGGGATTATCCAATAGATAATAAAAGATATATGAAATACCAAAAAAAATATAATAATATGAATAAAAAGAGATAAATTCTATTATGGAAAAAATCATCAGATTACAGCCAAAAAAGAAAGACATGGAAAGATACAAAAAATATCATGTCAAAGACTAATGATAATATGAATCAATATCATCGAGGGAGGTAGGATTAATTGTTCCATTTACCTTAATAGATTCAAGAGGCATTCATGTAGAGGCTAGGGGTGTTGAGGTAGACAATGAAGGTATTGAAGTAGTCTGAGAAGGCTCTGTAGTGATCACTATTTTGAGATGTCTAATTGCTTCCACTGGAGACATTTTAAACAGATTGTACTGAGGAGGTGAAGGATTTGAGGAAGGGGTAGTTGTGGAGGTTGAAATAGGAATCTTCTCACATGAAAAAACTTTTTTAATAGATACATGGAGGAACAGATTCATGATATTTTAAAAAATCTACTACAATGTTTCCTCCTCCCTCCATAGCATTGAAGAAGTTTTTATTCTCTCTTTTGAATAACTTGATCAGAGGTACTAAAACATTCACCTAACCTAAATTTTTAAATAACACCCTAGTGATAGGTGTCATCTTTAGATTATCAACTAAAAACTTGAAATTTTAATTCAACTTAACTTTTGTATACACTCCAGAAATATAGTATTTGAAGGACATGGTGATGGTTTCCCTATCACTCCTTGCTTTATTAAAACAATCTCTTACTAGTTTGTATATTTTCTCATCATGCTATCTGATTTGGAACAGATTATCGAGATGAGAAATATTAATATACCCATAAAATATTTTAAATCCTCTTTGAAGATAGAATTGATCAACTTAACATCAACTAAGGTAGGAGGAGGTGGAGCACTGGATGCAGAAGCAATGACATGAACACTCTCCAATCTCCTCAACATTGCATACCAACTATAAGAAAATGTTATCGTAATATCCTATATCACAAATATCATGGTATACATATCAAATTCCATACTATGATTATAAATTTCTACATTTTGAATATAAAAATTCCTCTTTGGACAAATATGGAAAACGACCTACTCAAATAGGTCTCTAGTATTAGCTTTACTAAACTATCTGGAAAGAGGTCTCTGAGACCTCTGAACTCTACCAAAATCTAAAGTAATAATTTCTCTGAATAACAATAAATCTTCTTGGGATAAAATTCTAATGTAATATAGTAGAAACAATAGTTAGATGTGTAATATATCTCTCATTACTAGGAATTCTATCCTTTGTAGTATCTGATCTAGCAGGTACATCTAAAGGGATTTCCTGAAGCTCTCCTGCATCATCAATTTTTTTAACTAAGAATACCTTAGGAGTTATACCAACTCAAATTGATACATAAGTTCAAACATACTCTAGTGGATTATTGTGGTCCTCACCACTCCCATCATCATCTGATTTTTCATAAGATGACCCACAAAATTTGGAACTAGGGGAATCTTATCTCTTACAAAACACATGTCTACTACCAAGATAGAACAACCTTGAACATATCCTGGAACATAATCTTCTTTTATGAATTCCCTGGACATTGAGTAATAAAAACCAATCTAGAAATATCTTAGGAATCTTTCACACTCATCATGAGATACCACCTACACTTTGGCAGAAGTCCATTAGTAGGGTCAACTTTGACAGAACATGGGGATTTCATCCCCTCAGTAGATACTCTGGTCTCACGTCTAGTTGAGGCATCATCACCAACATGTTGAACAAGAATACAACTATTGAAAACATATATCTTGATGAAAAAATTCTTTCCATAGACCTAACATAAGCATTATGTAAAGGATGATGGGATTGATTGCTCTCAACATCATCAGCATCAGGTCCATTTCCATTCTTATCCTCATCCTCATCTCCATTATTATCATCATCAAAACAATTTGAGGCCTTTACAACTTCTCTATAATACTTATAATAAAATTTGACCTTCTCATCTCCATAGACCTCATACTCCTCATCATTAACATATATTTCACTCAACAAACTCTCTCAGGTATAGAGAGAATCAGGTTGACTTGTAGGTCAAAAATAAATAATATTAATTTTAGGGATATCTAGTTCACTTTCCTCTTAAACACAGAAAGTTACTAAATATTCTTCATAAATATCCACATCTGGTTTTTCTTTATAAAAATAAACCACATTCTCATCTGTCTTGGAGCTATGATTAATAAGTTTCTTGGGTCAAGTAGAATTGTCTATAGGATAAAAATCCTTATAGGTATTTTCATTATCTTCAACAAACATTCACATCCAGGTATTCCAATTCACTTTAATTCTATTGAAAGTAAACTTACTCAAAACGAAACCACCACATTTCACTTCTGCTTTATTCTCCTCATTTATCATGAATTTGGTTTCTAACAAAGAAAAACAAATATAGGATAATAATATAATTGGACCTATAAGATGACTTACTTATTTACATCATGTATACCATTAGGTATCTAAAAATATTATTATATCCCCTCATTACATTAGGTTTATAAGGTAAACATCATGATATCACATAGAACTGAAATCCCATTTTCCAGGACCTAATATATGTTGAATAAACTTGAATAGAAATCTGTATTCTCCATCCAACATAGTAGCAGCATGCCTTCTCAAGGAACTATCTTAGGTATCTTAAGAAAATAATCCTAATAAATAAATGATTCACTATCACTGAGAATATATTTTTGATATTCCTCAAAAAATCATTAGTGTGGAACATTAATACACCTCACACATTTTTCTTAAGACATGGTAAAAACATTACCATCAATCATGTCACAAATGTATTCCTTATTTTCATTGAAACGAAACTCTGCATAATGATAGAATTGATAAATCCATCCAAGATATAAAGTTCTAAAATTTCTAGAGGACTATTATATCCATCCCTAGTCTTGGATCACCATGATCACTAAAAAAATATTGGATAAAAACCATTCAATATCCACATACTTTTTGTCAACCACTATAGAGTTCGCAAGCTACGGGTTCTTCTGATCGATAATAAATTGGTTCAGTTCTCCTTTAGGCTTCTCTACAGGCCTTGATTATTTAGGAGATAACATTGATGGTTGCTTAAATCTCACCATTTTAGTGAAATGAAAGGTTTAAGAAAAGTATAAATATGGTTTGTGGTCAGGAGAGAAATGAAATGTGAAAAGGTTTGAAGGGATCAGGTGTGGGAGAGAGTTATTTTGAATTTAGATTTTAAGAATGATTTAACATTTAGGGATTTCAAGTAAAAAATTACAATAAAATATAAATAATTTAATCAATAAAAATTTTAGACATATAATAATAGTAACAGTAGGAAAATAGTGGTTCAATGGTATCAGAATAAAAATAAAGACTGGTGAAACCTAATTGTGGATCGTCCCAACAGTGGATTATTCCAAAGGTGGATCATTCCAATGGTGGATCATTCTAAAGGTGGATCATTCCAATGGTGGATTTTCTAAAAGTGACTTGTCCAATGGTGGATTTTCCTATGGTGTCTTTTCTAACTGTGGCCTTTCCAATAGTGGTTTTTCCAATGGTGTCTTATCCAACAGTGTATTTTCTAATAGTATCTTGTCCAACTATGGATTTTCTAATGGTGGCTTGTCCAATAGTGGCTTTTCCAATAGTGTATCCTCTAAGTTTGAAGACTAACCAAAATTTATCATTCCTAATTCATGTTTAAGGTAATTTAATCTCTCTAAATTCAATGGATTGGTAAAAATATCAAAAAGATTATGTTTAGTTCCTATTAATTCAAGAGTTAAATCACCCTCTTAAAAATGATATCTCAAAAATTGACATATTACATAAATATTTTTTTCTAGAATGAGATACATTATTCTTAAAATTAGTTATAACACTTATATTGTCAAAATTTATAAGTACATGTATGAATTCATATCCATAATCTAGAAAAGTGTGTTTCTACCACAACATTTATGCACAAGAACTTATTAAATGTATGTATTCAGCTTTAGTTATAAACAATGGAACTAAATTTTTCTTCTTATAACACCAGGATACTAGTGACTTCCCAAAAGATGACATGTTTCAAAAAAGTTTTTTCTATGTAACTTACAACCACCAAAATCCACTTCTAATTAAATCACTATGTCAAATTATTATCATTTAGGATAGAACATCACTAAATTGGTTTTATATTTAAGGTATTTGAAAATAATTGTAATAGAAAATAAATGATATTTTTGGGATTTTCTTGAAAACAGTCACACATACACACAGTAAACATAATATCTAGTCAAATAGAAATTACGTATAAAAATAATTCAATCATAACTTTGTAATTAATTTGATCCACTAACTTTAAAACTTCATTATGATCTAATTTATTGGTAGTACTCATGGAGTTTCACTAGTTTTAGTTCTATCAAAACCAAAACATTTTTTAAGGTCGTTACTATAATAATTTGATTTAAAATAATTCCATCTATATTTTGAAAAATATTAAAAATAAATAAATAAGATTAGTTCTCCTATTAAAGTCATATAAAATTAAATTCACATCATCTTTAAAAAATTAGTACATAAATAAATATTATAATATTCAAATATTATATTAAAAATGTATATTTGAACTACAAAATCATATTTCAAAATTATTTTTATAAAAAGATTAGGATCGAATATACCTTTTGGAAAAACATTAGAAGTTAAAAAAGAGTTGATCATATCATACCAAGCTCTTGGATCCTGTTTTAAATCATATAAATGTTTTGTTAGTTTAAAAAAATGATTTAGAAAATCATGATTCTTAAATCTAAAGGGTTTTTTAAAAGAACATCATCAACTATATAACCATCTAAGATTGAACTTTTGAAATCCATTTGATATAGTTTGAAATGAAAATGTGTTTTATAGGAATGATGTAATATAATATATTCATGTCAAGACATTGGTGAAAATATTTACTCAATGTCAATGCCCTCTTCTTCAATATATCCCTATGTAAAAAAACTTGCTTTATTTCTTACTATAATTCCTAACTCATAAAATTTGTTTCTAAACACAAACTTAGTTATAAATGTTATAGAGTCTTTAGTTTCAACTACCAGTTCCCAAAATTTATTCCTTTCAAAATGATTCAATTCCTCTTTCATTTATGTCACGAAAAATGAATCATTAATTACATTAGTGATTTTCTTAGGTTTAAT
The DNA here is from genome assembly GCA_963277665.1 of Viscum album. Lineage (NCBI taxonomy): Eukaryota > Viridiplantae > Streptophyta > Magnoliopsida > Santalales > Viscaceae > Viscum > Viscum album. Next base: position 1,685,353,801 of record OY728132.1, on the reverse strand, counting down.
CTGAGATAAAAATACACGATGTTCAACCTGGTTTCTATGTGAAACTCTAGTTTTTTATCTCTATCTAGGTATCCAACTACATAATCTATTGGATGGTATCTATGAGTCCTTACAACTCTAGTAAAATAAGGGATAGAGAACTCATGGTCATTGAGTGGTTTAGGTTTAGCTTTTTCCTAAAAAATGGATGATATTTTTATTTTTTCACAGAATTATCAAGAGGTTTGGAATTAATATTCTTAATTGGAATATCATCCTTATGGATTTCTAAAGGGGTCTTAGACTCATGTGGATTTGTCTCATCGAATATTACAAGAACAAATTATTCCCCATTATTGGTTATTCTATTGAACACCCTATGTTTTTTAATAGAATTTTAATAACTAAGGAATATTCCTTAATCACTATTAGAAGTACAATTTTCAATATTATCCTTAGTGTTATGAAGAAATACTTTTCATCCAAAAACTAAAATGTAATTAACCTCTAGATTTCTAATATTCTATAATCCATATGTAGTTTTCTTTAAGGGAGGTCTAATTAAAAATCTATTTATTATATAATAGACTCTATTCACAACCTCTTCCCAAAAATAAATAAGATTTTCATACACTTAGATCATATTATAATAAATTTATTTATGTTTTCTATCTCTTATTTCAACAATACCATTCTATTGTGGGTTTCTAAGAGGAGTAAAGTTACGATTATATCTATTTTTGGTGAAAAATGATTCCAATCCTTAATATTTAAGCATAGATCCATGATCACTTTCAAAGGTCTTAGTCCTAATTCCATTGAGATTTTTTAAATATTTTTCATAATTGGTAAAAAACTAACAATCTTCACTTTTGTGAGTTAAAATGAATACCTAAGTATTCCAATAAAATTCATCTACAATAACATAAACATAGTTATTTCCATTTAGAGTGTAATCTCTATAAGGTCAAAAAAATTCCATGTGAACCAACTATAGGGGTTGAGAAGTTAAAAACTTTTTGTTTGATTCGAAATCCATATTTTCAATTTCCCATTTTAACAGGGATTACAGACATTGTCACTTGTGAATTCGTGTTTAGGAGGATATTTGAATAACCCTTTCATGGTATCCTATTCCAAATACAAGATTCCTTGTGAAAGGAACTTAGATAAGAAATATATTGAGAAAATAATAAATCTAAATTAAAATCATAAACATTGTCATTTATCAAGGTTGTAAACATGAAATAATTTTTATAATAAATAATATTACTAGAATTATTCTCAAACATCACATGAAAACCATCATCACATACATGTGATATTCTGTGAATATTATATGGTAAAATATCTACAAATAATACTTTATAAATTAAAATAGTACCAGAATTACCGATTTGGCCAAGGATGGTAATTTTCCCTTTGGCATTGTCATGAAAAGTGACATTTTCACCATCCACCGTTATAAAATTCTTAAAACATGAATAATCTCTAGTTATGAATCTATAATGTACATTTTCTAGGTAACATAGGTTCTTTATATATCACTTCAAGCAAGTCTCTTGCAAAAACATTCCACAAAAAATGATTTTGGTACCCAAATATTCTTAGGGCCATAAATTTTAGTTATTAAGGCATTAGGAAACAATATTTTTTAACAGGTTTCCTATAAGTAGATTTTAATCTGTTATAAATAATGATTTTTTTGGGTCCAAAATAGTAAGAACTAGAAGAACTAGAACTATAAATGAAATTATTCTTAACAACTCTCCTTTATCCTGGTTGATACCTGATACCGAAAGTGTACATAGGTGATTTTTATTTTCCATGAATCTGGGTAAGAGTATGTCTCTCATTTTTTAATCATTCTAGATCTTTCTTTAATTTATAATTAGACAATTTTTATTCATTATTTTCCTTCAATAGTTGATAATTTTTCTTTTTTTCAATAGTAAGGTTATATTTAAAATTAACAGTAAAAGCACATCATTTCATTATAAGTTTATATTCAACCTTAATATTATTGAATGTATCTTATAACATGTTTTAATACTCAAACATATATCCATTAAACATGTTTTCATTATTTATTTCATCTCAATAATGATTATAAATCAATATAATAGATTAAGGAAAAACATTAGATACCTCATAAGTGTTTTTTATAAAACACATGTTATCTATGTCATGTTTATCCTCTTAGGTTGCGTTTGAATCACTCAATAAATCTTCTTAAGAACTCCAAGTTTCATTCATTGCTTTATTTTATTTATTCTCATTTTTATCATTTTTTTATTTCATCATAGGAAATCTTTCTTTGATATGTCTTTTTCTCTTATACTCAGAAAAAACTATTAAATTTGAAGCATCGTCCTTCTTCCAATCCTTCCCCTAGTTTTCTCTGTTATCATAAATACCTTTATATCATGGTTTCAAAATAAATTTTTTTTTCTTATAAAACCTTTTAAATCTTATGGCCATATGGTCCATCTCATCATCATTGTTATATGTCGATCCTTCATCAATTTAGATTTTATCTTGAATTTAATCCTTCTATTTTGAGGCAGTGTATTTGAAGGTTATAGATTTTCTTTTTGGTTCATCATCCACTAATCATTTGACTATGATTTATTCATCTTAAATCATAAATTTTCCAATCATCTCATTAATATGTAACTTAATTGCATCAAATTATTCTTTGATTGATATTGAGGTTCATGTTTATCTTTCTGGTAGGCAACTCAACATGAGAATCACCTGGTGTTTATCAGAAACAAGGTTCCCCTGAGAGTACATTTAATTCACAGTCTCATATAACCTAAGACAAATTTAAGAAATAGGAACATCATGTTTAATTTTATAAGTATCATATTTTATAGTATAGGTATTTAAATTCACTTCACTAACATTAGATGTTCCATCAATAGAAATAGCTAATGTGTACCAAATTTCAAAAGAAGTTGTGCATGAAGATATTATATTGAATATTCATCACCCAAAGTAAAGTAAAAATAATTCAAGGTTATACATTTATTATTATAACTAGCTTTAGTTGGATCATTTCATGTATTTATATTATTTTTAGTTATTTCATATTTGTCTATAATAATAGTCAATATTTCAAAAACCATTCTCACAATATTCATTTTCATCTTCATTTTCAACTCAGCATAATTACTTTCATTAAAAACATGAGGTCTGTTGGTAGTAGAACCCTTTTGTCTATTATCCATAAAGAAATAAATTTGTAACTTATTTAAATTTCATATCTTTAAAACAAAACTAATTCGTATTTGACATATATTTAAAAACCATTGATACCAAATTTTGGTCGTAGTGATTAACAGAAGAGGGGGTGGGTGAATTGAGTACCCAATAAAAATTCTATAAAAAATCCCCCAATTGAAATAAATTCTCCCATTTAATCAAAAAATTAGTTCAATATAAGTTTTATCTTATAAAATATTTCCCAAATATTGATTATGGATCAGCTAAAACAATACTAAAAATCACTTTAACTATTGAAATTGATTTAGATAAATATATCCTTATATAAACACTAGTTAATAAAAACTATTAAATTACTATTTTTGTTTATAGATTAAAAAAATCAGTTAAGATTTTTTTAAACTGAAACAAAACATAGACACACAACAAAATAAATAGGGTGTTTAGTCTCATACCAAGACTTAATACCCTCTACTTGGAAATCACCCACTACCATGTAGATTTTATAACAATATTATGATGCAAACCCATGATCAGTTATATATAAAATAGATCACATGTTTTGTTTTCTAAAATCCTCTTCTATAGTAATAAGTTTGAATAAAAAACAACATAGGAAACACAAGGACCTCTTCCACAATAACTGTGGGTAAAGAGATAATAATAGATAGAGAGAATATCAAGTATTCTTTAGTATAATTGAAGGAGACAGTGTGTGTAAATATACAGAGTGAAATAGAACACTTCTCAAAATTATCACAAAAAAATAGTGAAAAAAAACAAAGACAAAGTAATGAAGTGTTGCTTCATTTGTAATTCTCTAGAAGCTTGATAGTCCTTAGGTTTTTCTAGGTGAGGAGCTTGAATATTTTTTCTGAATATTAAGGAAAAATAGAGTGTCTTGAAGTGTTGTTTTATATCTGAGGATGCTTCTGAGATACATCTCTTTATTCAGTGTGATAAAGGAACTTAACCTTTGGTGTGTTCTATACTTTCACACTCATATTTTATTATGAATTCAACATGCAGGATATCTCTCGATTGATCAACTCACTTTTTCAAATGAGGTAAATCTTATGAAATATATAAACCACCATAGGTCTGAATACCCATTAAATAAAAATCATAAAGATCATCAGGATCCACATACTGAACATTGATTTTGTATTCAATGAATCCATCCAAGGGTTAATGGCTAATAATTAAATAATCCCAATTAATTAACTTAAATAAAATAGTTATTGGGAGTATTTAATTCAAATATTTTAGAATAGAAATGGTGAAAATTTTGATGGTACAACCCTAGTGGTAGCATATTCCAGTGGAAACACCACTCTAGTGGTAGTAGTTCTGGTAGTATCATGGTCCTATTGGTAAAACATTATGGCGGTATCAGATTCTTGGTGGTAGTAGGTCCTATAGGTAGCACACCTAATGGTACAATGAATGGTGATATAATGACTCTAGCGATGGTAGGAGCTGGTGGTGTCACCACTCTAACAGTATTCGGTTCTAACGGTAGAAGAATTTGGAGGTGGAATATTTTTGTGGTGGCATAAGCTCACGGTAGTAGAAATAAACTAATGGTGTATGTTTTCCACACTTATCCTATTTTTAGTACAATTATTATTTTTAAGAAAATATATTACCATAAAACATTAAACTCATTAGAAACATTGGAAACATGATTTTTGAGCATTAAAATAATGATATTTTGACACTTATTCTTTTTATTATGCCATATTTCTATGTTATATGTTTGTGTTATGCCGATTTTTCTTATGTTTATTATATCATGTTTCTACACTCCTATGACATGGTACATTTTTTATAATTTAAGACTATAGGTTATTATATTATGTATTGGGTTAACTCTTCAAATTAAATTTTATTTTTATTAATATATTTTTACAATGATCATGATTTCTTATTTGTCTATGATCTATCCCTTGATGAAATGTAGTGGGGTTTTTTCATTACTAGGAATTTGATCACATACATTTCTTGTCTTTCCATTACAAATATTATGAAGATGAGTATAACATATGGGAAGTTTATACGAGGATATAGTGTGGTTCAATTATGGATAAATGTTCACAAGTATTATAAAATAAGTTTTTTTGGCTTATACTCAAAGACAGTAAACCTACATTTTTAGGATTATAAGATTATTTGAGAGATGTAATGATTAACTTATGGAAATGATGAAAAATAAATATAGGTTCATCTCACTTTGTATCAAATCTAGTGTTTAAATATAGTATTTTTAGACCAAATCTAAGAGTTTTGTTTTAGGGTGCCTTACTCGATATCTACATATGAGGGCTCTTCTTTATAATTCACTTTAGTGATTCATCTAATTTTTCCTCTTATTTATCCAAACACAATCTCTTAAATCCATAAGTACTTTTAACAATTATAACTTTAATATTGTACTTATATTGGTGTGGATATATTGAACATATGATATGTTTGATGTTCAGCTTGTAGTATCCACTTCTAAACATCTTAATTCATGGTCATCATATATTCTGATCAACTTTGATTTAAACAATATTCTCCTTCCACCAGATTGATATTTATGGATCTAAAGAGTACCACATGCATCCTGTTAATGTACTTATAGAGTTCCCTATAGTAAAATTTAGACTTTATACCTTCATGATCTTCCAATCATCCCAACTTCAAGATTTATTTTGTAATAATTTTACAATAAAAACACAGTCCTTCACTAGGTATCCTCTCAACCAGTTAACTCATTTTAACCCGTATCATCTGATGAACTTACAAAATCCTCTAGACATAGTTCTCTGGATAAAAAACTTTTAATGCTCAACTAAAAAATACTTTTCCAAATAGATTTGGAAACAAACATAACACCTTTATAATCCTTTGGTAATTTATTGGATTTTAGGTTCCATGAAAATACTTTTGAGGTAACATGGTGTTATAGGATCTTCTCCTCAAGATGAAAACATGCCTTGTGTTAGAAGGTCAGATATGTGACATGAATATCATTAAGAAAACAAAGGTGCCCATTTTGTAATTTTATAAAATAATTATCAATATATATATAATTTTTATGGTGATTCAAACATTTAAGGTATAAAATGTGTTATATGGGGAAATAATATTCAAAAGTGATTATAACACTCTAATCAAAAACTAATCACGATTGGTCTATTATGAAACATTAAATGTTAGTGGGATTGGATGATAATTTGTATTTGGATTTGAAATATATGGTTTAGATGTCACTATGTATCCTCAAATAATAGAAATCAATCCATACATAGTTTTCATCAGATCTATTTAATCCCAGTGTAGGGTCTAATATAGAAATACCTGACATGAGTGAGGATTCTATATGCTAGAAGTGGGGTTTGAAATTTATGAGATTCGTGTCTAGGACCAATATAAAAAATATAAAATTCACTACATATCCTATAATAAAAGGAGTCAATCCACACATTGTTTATATATGGGTTTGACACACTCATTTTTTTTAACATAATTTAAAAAAAATATGGATTTTAATCAATATTCCCTTATAATTGATTTTTTATAAAAAATTTGGGAAATTGAAATTGAGAATTTATAATGAATTCAACTTAGGGTTCTTAATGTTTTATTTCAATTAACAATATTTATTCAAATATTACTATCTCTTTCGTATAATCTTTATGTAAAACAATTTTCCAACTCAACTATCATTCAACATTAAGGGCCTTGCAAGCCACATACCATCCCGATTGAGCCGGCCCACCACGAAAGGCCCAAGGGAGTTCCCACCATGTAGTAGGGTGGATATTTGGCATGAATAGATAGGAGAATTTTCAAAGTTAGGAAAATACCACTTAGGAAATGTGAGGTCAAAATGGACCATTATGTGTGGGTTAGTGTGTACTAGGATCCCACCCTCGAAATTAGCTTTTAAGATGGGGATGGATCACTTTTTTTATAAATGATTGTGTTTCGCCTTCACATTTTTTTATGTGGGATACCCTCTATAAGATACTATTCATTCACTTATAAAAACTTTTTCATTGATCCTTAGATTCATTTACCTATCCTTGGACACTCCTTCTCAACCACTCAATTTTTCTACGACCATTCAACATCACTGACCACCATCTACAACCTCACTGAAGGTGCCATGTATACCACTGTAGAGCTCGGGCTTGAGCTAAAACACAACTATCGATCCCCCTAACCATGTTGGATCATCTATATACCCTATAATGACATGGGCGGTCCCCTTTTAAATAAGAATAATGTCTTTTATACAAATATAAGATCCCTATGGTGATTACCCATAAAAATAGATTTTCATTGAGGCATGCATGCCATGTATGTGAGGAGCTTCATATGATGTGTCTTAACTGAATTTAGGAAGAACCTAATATCCATAAAATATCTTAGAAAAATATATAGATTCAAACCTTGACTCGAGCTTTATGAATATATAGAAATATTTTTATTGATATAAGAATATTGGATTTAGCTTTCTATAAATATGAGGACCTTGATCAATGCTAGGATGACAAGATATTGACACAATGAGAGGCTTGACCAAAGGCTAATGATGTTTTTTTTCACTTTTTTATTATTAATCTTATTTATATTGATATTTTTGGTGTAGTTTTAATCTTATTTATTCTATATTATCATTCATGAACTTTTATTTGTATTCAACTGATTCACCCTGTTTTTTAAATTTTATTATTCTTCTTCTCCTACTTTCATTACTTGATTTATTTTATTTTATTCTTCTCTTCTCATTCCCTTTCTATTCCTTCCACCAATTGACCCATAACTTCTAATGATGGAAGTTTGACCTAAGGCTTGGTCTTGGGATAGGTTACGTGTTCCTGTATATATAATTTAATTCATTAATATTTTGAATTTTTTGTGGTGATTAATAGTGATATGTATGGGTGAGTTGGTTTTACAGCATGAAATTGATTTAAAAATAATTTCTTTTCATTTGCTTAAATATTTTCATTCCCTTCCATTGAACATAATCTCCCCATTTAGTGGAGTTGATCCATTCAATGGATAAAACAACATACACTAGATCTAGGACCAAGAAGGCACTACACTCTCGATTGAGGTGTGTCATAAACCTTAATTATATTAGGAGGTGTGAATTGGTTTTCTTTGGAATTTGAGATCTAACAAGAAAATGGTAGTAGTTCATGAATGATATTTCATGATTGATCGAACAAACTAAATTTAAAGAAAGAAATGGTTAATGTTGGAAACTGAAACTGAGCCTAAAGGCCAAATAATTTCTTTCTAATCTTATCATGCATTAAAAGTTAGTATAGTTTTATTTTTTCACTTCATTTATTTCTAAAAATACTCAAATTTATAGAACACATAAAATAATAAAATAATAAAATGAAATAATTTAAGTTATTTATAAAATAGTGAGTAGAAAACTATAAATCATCTCACATGAGATGACCCTTGTCACCCATTGTGCTACACTTGGGATAATAGAAATTTTATTTTATCATTCACTATGATAGGAAAGTGTGAAAATAACATTTACTCTAGGGATCTATTTAGTTCTTTTATTTCCTTTTATATTTTTACATTTTTGATTTTTTTTATTATTTTATTAAAAAAAACCATTTCCCGTAATATATTATAAGGATTATTATTTTACATGGACTAAAAAATCACAGGTGCAAGAATATATAATTGAATCACTCTGTTCTATAGAAGAGGGTGTTTCTTATTTTGATAGAAAGATCAGGGGAGAACAAATTCAAATTTTCATTGAGGAGGAATTCAATTACCTCATCTAGAAATTTAAATAAACCCACAAGTACAAAATAGTAGAATTATTAGGTAGATAGTTAATTGAAATGTGGGAGTACTTCATGGAATTTTATCTATAAATGGATGATATGAAAATAGAATCTTCATCGTTTCCTTCCAATTTTTTTGACCAATTTACACAGGTGAAATATCAAGAACAACAAATTGAAAATGAACTAGATTCCAAGTTGCAAAGGATTAGTGATTTAGCATAAGATCTTAAGAGAAAAACATAATGGATAACTGTATATATCCATGAATCCCATGAGAAATCCAAACTTAAACCGGAGTAAGAAACTGATCCAATGGTGGATGATATTTCCCCACTTATATTTTAAGTCAAAGAACATGAGGATGTAGAGGAGGATGTGCTTAAGGATTCATTCCACATCACTCAACCAATACTGAAAGAGATAGATGAAGGATACTTTCCTGTTTATTTATTAAAGGTAGATCAAGTGACCTTGAATAAATTTTAGAAAAATTAGGTAGATATTTAGTAAAACATGATCTCCCTATCATTTAAAAAGTACAAGAATTTGAACCACTATATGTTTATATATAAATGAATGAATAATTAATGACCCATGTCATGGAATTTGGAGAGAAGATGGAGGTGTCTACCTACATACCTCCACATTCTAATATCCAACATGATGAAGCACTTACCAATGAAAAGGAGATTAAATTTTACACAACGTAGGGAGATAACTATTTTTAAACTTAATTTCATTTTATTTTATTAAATCTAAATTGATTATTATCTCCTATAGTTTTGAATTTGTATACTATACAAACTCTTATTGTATCATTTAGGAATATCAAGATGACATATATACACATGTCGAGGAACATAGGGATATCCCTGATTTTATTGAACATGAATTAGACGAGGACCATAAAGAGATCCAATTAGATGAGTCCAAGGAAACCATATTATAGGGATCTCATATTAAAAGGTATAATTCTGATTTTCATTCGTCATGTTTGAATTCTGTCAAAACTAAAATATATTCTTACCATCCTTTTGAAAATACAATTCATACAACCCATATTGAACAAGAATTGGATAAGAAGGAGGAGGTTACACAAGATGAAAACAATAAAGAGTATGATCCATACTTCATCTGACCCCCACTATGCAAGATATACCTAATTTTGAATGGGATATATTTTGTGTACTCTATCCATTGAACCCTCACCAACAAGAAATAAGTGAAATATAGTTGAATCCACATGTTGTGTTTAAAATACAAAAAGATCCACCCACCATCAGACTATGGATAATAGCTTATACATCCCCAATGGAGGTACTAAAAATATAGCCCCACCCCTTGGGGTATTAAACAATATTTATCTTTACTTTCTCTCTAGAAACTTTTTATTTCGTTTATTAGTAATAGTTTAGCATGGGTCTCTAATCCCTAATCTTCTTTATCTTTAATGGAATGATCATTGTGCTTAATTGATTTATTATATTCTATAGGTACATGATAGTACAAGGAATCCCCCATATAGTGGAGGAGGAGGACTAAATCTTTTTGAGAAAATGGAGTTCACTTTTAATGTTTATCTTTTAAACTCCCTACATTTTTTATAAAAAAACTATTTTGAACAATAAACTGAAATTTTCATCCTCATGCTTTGAATTTATGATTTAATTGACATATTAATGAGACTTGTGTTTCTTAAGAACCATGTAATTCCATTTTTTAGATTTAAATGATAATGAAATTTAACGAGTAAGGTGGCGAATTAAATAATTAGTGTGAATCATTTATATTGGAATGATAACTCATGATTTGAGGGGATTAGTTGATTCATGTAAATAAAATTTCCATACCAATTTTTAAAACATTTAATTTCTATAATTCATTTTAATTGATTTATTATAATTATTTATTTCATGAGTGATTTTCCCAAATCATATGTTCCATTTCCGAGAGGATTTATAGACCATATATTCCATATTTCTACCATGATCATATTTCATGAGTGATATTGGGGCATATCACCTGCTAGAAGTCACATTGATACTTGTAAAATCTAATGGCTATTCATAAACAAGTTTAAAATTATTAATCCCATTTTATTGATAAATCCCTTATCCTTAAACCCACCTTTTACATCAATCATTGTTTAGACAATAGATACCTTGAACGACCTTGTTAGGGACTAGATATCTTTCAATCCATTTTTTTCAATTCCTACCCTCCTTAGTATTTGTATTGTATTTTAAAGTTCAAGTGTGGGGGTGAGCGAATCCTTAGTGGGAGGGTGAAATAGATTTTAATGAAATAGTGTGGGGGTTATATATGTGGGTATTTAAAAAGTTTTTTAATTCATTAATTATAAATTTTTATTCTCCCTTCTTGAAGGAAAAAAATAAAAATAATAGAAATGTGTTGTGAATTTGAGAATAAAAAAGGACCATTACTAGACCAATGATTTCTATCATATGTGGTAAGGTTGTGGATGTGAGATTCATTCTAGTATGGATTTTTAAAAAAGGAGAAAATTTGAAAAAAGTATTTTACCAAAATGAAAAAAAAGAATAAAATTTTAAGAGGGATAAAAAATAATTCATTATTATTTTATTGACTGTGAACTTACTTTGATCTCAGGAAGTGAGAGTTTTCCACATTTAAGGGGATAATTATAGTGATCTTATAACTTTGTGATATCATGAAATATGAGAAAGAGACAAACCTCATTCTTTAAGCCTTTATTTTTTAACATCAATTCCTGAAAACCATAAGCATCAGAGTTATTAGAACCTTTATTGCAAGACATCATGATTTTTTGTGAATTTTTGTCTTTACAAATTTGAATAATTAATTCTTTTGCATGATTATGGATAAGTATAATGTTCACATGACTACTTAAATTTCTATCACGAGTTGTTGGGATTAGTGTTGCATTTTTTCAATATTATTTTCAAATATTCAAAATTAAATATGTTTTGGTGAGTGTGGATAAAGTGGTGATTCCTAGATAATTATTATGGATTTAGCTAACGGTATATGTCATTCTTGGATAATTATCCTTGAAAAATGTGATCATTTTTGAAGTTGTTATTAATTGAATAAGAAATCTTCAAAAGAATACATTTACAAAGAATACAATAAATGAATACCATAAAAATATTTATTTTCATGAAGAGTTGAATTATTGAATTAAAAATTAAAATTTTGGATTGCATAAATAATATATTAAAATGTGTCTATGAAAAAACACTTAAATTTTCATTGAAGAATACATTTGATAAGAGAAGCATAATTTAAAAGGTTTTGTCTTGTAAATTTAATTATTAAGGCTTTGAATTTCATTTATATGATACTTAGATAATTTATAAGTATTGAATGGGAATTATATTATAAATAAGATCTAACCCAGGGGTCTTCCAATGCCATCTCAACCTTTGACTCATGTGGTACCTAGAGCTCAACCAAACCAAAGGGAACCATCTCATGAATGCTCGTATGATGTTGGGCCATGTATAATTCCATGGAGGGAATGTGTATAAGGCCAGAAGAAAGCTGGGTGCATGAAGTGTGACTAGAGAGTTTTGGTGGCCACATAGGTGAGGCACGCTCATGAGGAGTGTGTGGTTTGTGACTAGTGCTAAACCTCAGTAGCTAGTTCTGGGATGTTACAACACTACTTGAGTAATAAAGTAAGGGAAATATTCTCAGGAGAACTGATGTGTTATAGGGATGTATGGGGTACTCTTCCAATTTCATTAAGATTGTAGATAAAAGGAGCATCATTATATCATTATATTATGACTCTTTTGATAAGTTTGGGAGATCACCTCTTACGTTAGGCCACTTGAGGATATCTTATTAACTGGCATCAAGCTGAACACCAGATGATCAAGAAACTAGATACCATCTGTGATTTTTTCAATGGGATGATCTATTTAGTTTCCAAATGATATCATGCATGCAGTCTAACATCTTTCATGCATGAAAATAATTCGAGTAATGATCTAAGGGTCGAATGTAAATGAAGTTGCATGTGAAATTTTGAGTAGTAGATTCATGGATGATTTATTGCTTAAAATTTGAAGGGCATGTGATCCTAATCACATGAACATGAGTACTTGGATAGTAGAAATGTTGAAGATTTGTAAAATTTAGTGTACATTTGAATCAACCCAAATGAATCATGTGATTGAAGAAGAATTGTGACATTGTATAAAAAATAAATATATTAAATGGATTTAAAACTACATAATAGGTATAAATACCCATACTTTACATACATAGTTATTACTTCATAATTGAAGAACCGTATAGGTATAGTGTCTTTAGAAACTAGGAAATATCAACAACTGGTTCATAAATCATCTACGTTGTCTCCCATTTATTTCATGATATGTAGAGTCCCTTTTGGAATATTCTACTTAATACCCTTCATCCAGACCTGGGGAAGAGAAAACATACAAAAGGGTGAGCTCAAATGCTCAGTATGGGTAAACAAAAAAATATCAATCATATCATATTCATAAGAACATAACATTTTAAATAACTTAACCTGCAAAAGAGATCATAATATAATAACATGGGATAAATCATAGTGGTGAAATGTAATCCCAAATAATCATAACTTAAAACATGATACTTTGTGGCATACACACATAATCATATAAAAAGAACCCTATACTATCTTAGATGGAAAACAATTTTGATAGAATGCTTGAACTCCATTCTTTAGGAAAATATCCTTTGTACTTCAAAAACATCTTTTCCTTTAATAACATGTCATATAATTTTAAACTGAAGTAATTTGATTAAAAATAAACGTGAAAACTTGTAAATGGATCTTTTGGGAAATAATATTCTATGAATCATAAAAACATTCTTCTCGTACTTTGGCTAGAAAAGTCAAAAAGTACCTTGTAAGAAAAATGAAAAAATATTCCTTTCATATCTTTTACTAAAACTCACCAATGAGTAATATTGGATTTAAAAAATTGTAGGAGGATAGAAATAATATTATATATTGAGGTAACATGGATGTGGATGATAAACATTCCCCAGTAAATTCTGAAGTATAAACAATCTCTGATAAAAATTGAGATTGCGAGATTTTCCCTTATCTTATGTATGATATGCTTTGTATGTATCCAAACCTCCTATATAATGATTTAAATAATGTCATTGACTTACTACAGAATAATATTCATTTTTATTATATCATATATGATCATATTCTTATCTTTTTATTAGTAATATTTCATTTCTACTTGTTATTCGGGTGTTCATTGCTTTATGTTCTTATGCATGTTTTGTCGAATAAATTCTTATTATTAATTATAGGTTATTGATACCTCATTTCCAGAATTTTATTTGTGTAATATATATCATATTAACTCATTAAATTCATTTATAGATTTATTATTCAATGACGATCAAGTAGAACGAGTCACATCACATCGTGGAGACGGTAGGCCGTACGTACGCACAAGCGATAATATCATTCCCATGATCTTGAAATTGTATTGAAGTGTATGTATAATATTTCCAAATAAATATCACTTTAAAATAATCATATATAGTTATTCTTTACACAATTATACCCATCCAAGTAATGTGGTTGTGGAAAACAGATTACACCACGGCGTGGAGACGGTATTCCGTACGTATGCACGCACGGTGATTTCATTTTTCATAGGATGGATAGAAGGTGAAATAGAGTTGTTTCATATTTATAATAACATATCAGTATATGAGTGATACTTATGTTATTACTTCATAATGAAAAAACTAAAGAAGAATAAGTAGAAGAAGAAATAAATTTTAAAGAATCGGTAACGGATATTACCGCTTCTTCGCCATGTCTCTTTGAAACATCCTCTTAGGGCACTAAGATTGGTCATTGAAGAAGACCAGGACCTCTAGGATGTTTATAGGGAAGTGGAGAAGAAAAATTTTCAGGGGTTGGCCGAGCATGAAGGCTCAAAGTGGTGTGAGGAGGAGAGGGAGGAGGTTCCCTTTTATAAGGGAGGAGAGGGGCACCTTTGGAATTATAAGAAATATTAATTTATAATAAATTCCAACCCCACTTAAAAACCACCAAAAATGACTCAAATCCGAATATTTTATAAGATAGGCTTTTAATATCATCATCCAATAAAATTTAGACATGTTGGGAATTTATTTTAAACATTATCAAGATGATTTATCCTTATATAATCTATTTAAATTTATTTGTGGTAATAATATTCTAAATTTTAAATCATTATAAATAATTACTTATATGTTGTGAATTGTTAATAATTATATAATTTATTACATTTTAGACCATATAAATTTTAATTTACAATTTTTAAATATTATTGTGATTTTTAAACGATTTTATAAAATGTAATTTTTAAAAAATTACAAGTGTCAATTTTGACACTATTAATTTATTTGAATTTAAATAAAATATACATAGAAGATATGTTCTAACTAAAAGATTTAATAGATTCATAAAATGTCATATTTATCTATAAAATTAGTGGATCACATTAAATAGTTCATATAATATTCATTTTAATAATTTTAAAATCATTTATTTGATAATTCAATCAATAAAATAATTTCAACATCACTATTGTGTCATAATTAATGATAATTATTTAATCCCTAAAAATTATAAATAAGTTATTATTATGTAGATAATTTTATTAGATTTCATGAGACTATTTATGTTCGAAGTTTCATGAAGTTTATCACTAATGTAAAATTATTATACTTATAATATTTAAGAGAGTGACATGTTGTCACTTTCATTGGTTTTAATAATAATTATATTATTTCATGGTCAAAAGTCCATGAAATGAATCTAGTCCGACCCTTAGGTGATATGGGTCGACTTTTATTCATACAATAGTATTTTGGCATGTTTTAGGGTAATTGTATAATCTTATTTTTATCCCTAATTACCAGATTTATCTTTAACTGTAGTAAAAAAATACCATAGTTACTATTCATAATATCAAAAAAAAAAGTAAACTATTAATATATTTTGGAACCACTGAATCCAAATATGGAATCCATTTTTCAAAATTTAAAATACATAAGTTGCAGTAATTAATTTAAAATTAATCCTCTTGTTAAGAAAATGGGTTTTAAAAGTTAAAACATTGCCAAAGATTGAAATGTTTTTACCTATGAATTCAATGTAAAATTAATACTAATGAAATACATTATATTAATTGGTAAAAATATATTATATTTATACTTTTAAACCATTCAATATAATAATTAAACCATATAAATTATTACGATGAAAAAAGTTGTTTTTAATTAAAATATAGCGTGTTTTTACTATTCATTTAAATATGAAAGTTATCAGAATAATGTGAAAATATTATCCAAAGTAAATTTTTTTATTTTGATTCCATGGAAGAATTTTATTTTGTAAAATAGAACTTATAAACATGTCAAAAACTAGATTAAAAGTTGTTGCACCATCAAAAGGTGACAAAACTGCATTTTTTTAAAAAATACTTATTTTACCCAAAAAATTTATTTTGTTCTTATACCATGTTCTAGAAAATATGTAAGATGAATAATAATGTTATAAAATTCAAAATTCAGTTAATACTATTCATAACAGCTAGTTTATAATATTATAATAATATATCGTTGTTTAGTGAAACTTGTTATTGCGTACTACACATGCTATCGAGGAAGGTTGTGATTGCCTGTAACGCAAGATAAGCTAGTGTTGTGTGTAGTGAAAGATTCCTTTGATGTTGTATATAACATAAGTTATAAAAAAATATATACTTCTCATAAAATATCAGGGTGTTACACTCTACCCCCCTTAAAATGAATTTCGCCCTCGAAATTTGTCACTTCATAACAAACAGATGAGGATACCTCTCCCTCATCATATCCTCAAGATACCATGTAGCTTCTTCTAATTGGTGGTTCCACCATAAAACTTTCACCAAGCTAGTGGTCTTGTTCCGTAGAACATTTTCGCTACGATCCAGAATCTCTATCGGCTCTTCTTCATAAGAAAGATCTTGTTCCAGTGGTACAACTTCTGAGCTTAGTAAATGTGAAGGATCAGGTATGTACTTTATCAGGAGAGATACATGGAACACATGGTGAACTTGAGAGAGATTCGGTGGATGCGCTAATCGGTAAGCTACCTTCCTAACACAATCCAATATTTCGAAATGACCGATATACCTAGGGCATAGCTTTCCCTTCTTTCCAAATCTCATTACTCTCTTCCAAGGGGATATTCATAAGAAAACTTTATCACCCACTTCAAAATCTAGGTCTTATCTTCGGTTATCGGGATAACTTTTTTGTTGACTCTGAGCTGCTCTTATGTGTTGTTGAATAGATCAAACCTTTTCTTCCATCTCATCAACAATATCAGGTCTTAATAGATTTCTTTCCCCAACTTCATCCCAGCGAGTTGGAGTTCAACATTTCTTTCCATATAGAGCTTCATAAGGAGCCATTTGAATAATGGAGTGAAAGCTATTTTTATACGAAAATTACACCAAAGGTAGGTGTTGATCCCAACCACCTTTGAAATCCATAGAGAAAACTTTGAACATTTCTTCTAGAGTTTGAATTGTTCTCTCAGACTGACCGTCTGTCTGAGGATGATAAGCAGTACTGAAACACAACTCTGTTTCTAGAGTATGCTGAATACTTCACCAGAACTTAGAGGTAAACCTCGGATCCTGATCAGATATAACAGAATGTGGGACTCCATGTAATCTTACCACTTCTTTCACATATATCCTGGAAATCTGATCCATAGATAAATCTTCTCTAATAGCAATGAAGTGTGCCGACTTCGTAAGACGATCAACTATAACCCAGATAGAATTATTGCCTTTGGATGTTTTAGGATGTCTAGTGACAAAGTCCATAGTGATGTTTTCCCATTTCCATTCTAGTATGGGTAATGGTTGTAACATCCCCTTAGACTTCTGTCTCTCAGCTTTAACTTGCTGACAAACAAAGCATCGAGAGACATATTTAACAACATCTCTTTTCATGTCGTCCCACCAAAAGTACTCATTCATGTCCCTATACATCTTCGTGCTTCCAGGATGAATATAGAATGAAGAACTATGAGCCTCGTCTAGTAGCTCCTTCTTTAATTCTGGGATGGGAGGAATACAAACCCGATTCCTAAACCATATTATCCCATCACAATCAAGGTTGAATTCAGGAACATTTCTCACCTTCTTTTGTAACTCTACAAATTCTTTTTGTGCCTCTTTAATCTTCACATGCATAGATGGTTGAACATTAAATTGAAAAAGATAAGATTTTTCCCCTTCCATTATAATTCCAAGATCCATCCTTTGTAAATCCATAAATATTGGATCTTTTGAGATCCTCATCATGGATAAGCTAGCAAGGTCTTGTCGACTTAATGCATCTGCCACCTTTTTTGCTTTCCCAGGGTGGTAATGAATTGAGAAGTTGTAATCCTTAATCATCTCCAACCATCTTCTTTGGCACATATTCAGCTCCTTTTGAGTGAAAATATACTTTAAACTTTTATGATCAGTAAAAATAACACACCTTTCACCATAAAGATAATGCCTCCAAATATTTAATGAAAAGATTACCGCAGCTGACTCCAAATCATGAGTTCGGTGATTTTGCTCTTGGATTTTCAATTTTCGTGAGGCATAAGCTATAACCATATCGTTTTGCATGAGAACACACCCTAATCCCTTCTTGGATTCATCACTATAGATCACAAACCATTCTCCACTATAAGGCAGTGTGAGAACAGGTGAACTGGATAACCTTCTTTTAAACTCCTTGAAATTATCTTCACACTCCTCTATCCACACGAACTTAACTCCTTTTCAAGTAAACCTAGTGAGTGGATTAGATAATCATGAAAAATCATTCACAAAACTGTGATAATATCAAGCCAAACCAAGAAAAATTCGGATCTCAGTTACTGTTGTTGGTCTCGACCATCTTTTGATAACCTCTGTCTTTGCTGGATCCACAGATATCCCCTCTTTTTAGATTATGTGACCCAAAGAATGAAACTTTTTGAAGCCAAAATTCACACTTGGTAAATTTGGCATAAATATTTCCCTTTCTTAGGGTCTTTAATTCAATTCTCAAGTGATCTTCATGTACTTCCTTACTCTTTGAATAGGCAAGAATATTGTCTATAAGGACTACCACAAACTGATCCAGATAGTCTCTAAAGACTTTATTCATTATATCCATGAATATAGTAGGGACATTAATAAGACCAAATGGTATCAATATAAATTCATAGTGTCCATACCTTGTACGGAAATCTTTCTTTGGTATATCATCTTTTTTGACACTTAATTGATGATACCCTGAATGAAGATCAATATTGGAAAAGTATTGAGCTCCGCGTAGTTGGTAAAATAACTCATCAATGCGCGGGAGAGGATATTTGTTCTTGATAGTGATCTTGTTAAGTTCTCGATAATCAATGTAGAGTCTCATTGATCTATCTTTCATCTTAACAAATAGAACAGGTGCCCCCCAAGGTGACGCACTTGGGAATATGAATCCTTTATCAAGATTCTATTGGAGTTCCTTCTTCAATTCTTACAACTCAAATGGGGCTATTTTATATGGTGTCATTGAAATGGGAATAGCACCTGGTATGAGTTATATTGAAAACTCAACTTCACGATTTGGTATAAGACCTGGAAATTCCTCTGGAAAGACATCATCAAACTCCCATACAATGGGTGTATTCTTAATCATGATTTTCTCTCCAACCATTTGAGATAAATAACCTTCATTTATTGGAATCAAGACCCATAAGATGGAAGAAATTTCCACTAGATGGTTATATTCATCCTTGCATCGATAGATGATAGTAGATTGATCAGTAATATTAAATGTGATTTTCCTTATTTGGAAATTGATAGGAGCTCTGTATAAAGAAATCCAATCAATGCCAATAATCACATAAAATTCCACTATAGGAAGGATCACAAGATTTTCAGGAAGCACATTCCCACAAACTTCAATTGGAGAAGAATTATAAACTTTTATTGTGATCATTGTGCCATTAGAAGTTGTCACAGCTAATTCAAAATCTAATTGTTGAGGTAATATGATGATACCCTTAGAAAATTCATCAGAAATAAAAGAGTGGGTGGATCCAAAATCAAATAAAATATTTTCTACTTTAGAGTGGATGGTAAGTGTACATTTCACCACTTCGTTATCGTACTCCACATAGTTGATAGTAATTGCATGTGAAATTACTTTGTCTTTGTCCTTAAGAGTTTGTTGACGTCGATCATCATAAAAAACCCTTGGATTTGGGAATTGATTGGAATAATGACCCATCTCCTTAAACTTGAACCATTGAACTGTAGGAGCTGAATTCTGTGTATCCCTTTCTTTCTTCGCATCATTAGACATCTTCTTCCAATTATTTCAACATTCAACTACCCGATGACCTTCTTTTCCACACTTAAAACATTTTCTTGTCCCATTAAG
This sequence comes from Viscum album, assembly GCA_963277665.1. NCBI lineage: Eukaryota > Viridiplantae > Streptophyta > Magnoliopsida > Santalales > Viscaceae > Viscum > Viscum album. Next base: position 1,685,333,267 of record OY728132.1, on the reverse strand, counting down.
ACAATTCCCTCCATGTTTCTTTCCATAATTTGAGAAAAAAGGAAAAATCATCTTCTTTTCAGTGTGGTCATTTGATTTTCCTTTGAATTGCATTTTCCTCTTCTTATCAAACCCATATGATTGATGGGTTACTCCAATATCCATCTGAACCTTGAGAGCACATCGAATAATTTCCCTATAGCTATTGAAGTCCCTTATGGATAACGCCCTTTGAAGACTTGGTTTTAAGCCACTAAAGAATCGGTCGATCTTACTCTCAGGTTGGATAATAATTCTGGAATCATACCTTTCATGTCTTGTAAAATTTTCTTCGTAGGTACCAATAGATTCATCATCCTTTTGCTTCAGTTCAAGAAACTCCTTCTCCATCTTTGTTCAAAGAATACGAGGGAAGTACTTTTTGAAAAATACGTTCTTCAACTCATCCCATTCCATGGACTCAATTTCATCTCTTGCCCTCGTATTCTTGATAATATTCCACCATTTTTCAGCTTCACCTTCCAAATGATATACTGCTATGATGACTTTATCATGTTCAGAACATTGTAGAAGTGAAAATATCTTTTCAGTGGTACTGATACATTGTTCAACCACTAATGGATCAGAAGACCCGCTGAATGAAGGGAACATGTATGGGATTTTAAAAAATTGTAGGAGGATAGAAATAGTATTACATATGGAGGGAACATTTCTGGGGATGATAAACATTCCCCAGTAAATTCTGAAGTATAAACAATCTTGGATAAAAATTGAGATTGTGATATTTTCTCTTACCTTAGGTCTGATATGCTTTGTACGTATCCAAACCTCATGTATAATGATTTAAATAATGTCATTGACTTATTACAGAATAATATTAATTGTTATTATATCATATATGATCATATTTTTATCTTTTAATTAGTAATATTTCATTGCTACTTATTATTCGGGTGTTCATTGCTTTATGTCCTTATGCATGTTTTGTCGAATAAATTCTTATTATTCTTTTTAGGTTAATAGATACTTAATTTCTATAATGTTATTAGTGTAATGTATATCATATTTACTCATTAAATTCATTTATATAATCATTATTCAATGAATATCATGTAGAACGAGTCGCATCACATCGTGGAGACGGTAGGTTGTACGTACGCACGAGCGATGATATCATTCCCATGTTCTTGGAATTGAATTGAAGTGTATGTATACTATTTTAGAATCAATATAACATTAGAATAATAATATATAGTTATTCTTTACACCATTATACCCATCCATGTAAGGTGGTGGTGGAAAATAGATTACACCACGGCGTGGAGATGGTATTTCGTACGTACGCACGCGCGATGATTTCATTTTCCGTAGGATGGATAGAAGGTGAAATAGACTTGATTCATATTTATAATAAAATATCAGTATATGAGTTATACTGATTTTATTACTTCATAATTAAACAACTAGAGAAGAAGAAGTTGAAGAAGAAATAAATTTCAAAGAATCGGTAATAGATAATACCTCTTCTTCAACACGTCTCTTTGAAACCTCCTCTTAGGGAACTAAGATTGGTCATTGAAGAATAACAAGACCTCTAGGATGTTTCTAGGGAAGTGGAGAAGATATATTGGTAGAGGTAGGATGAGATTTAAGGCTCAAAGTGGTGTGAGGAGGAGAGGGAGGAGGTTCCCTTTTATAAGGGAGGAGAGGGGCACCTTTTGAGTTATAAGAAATATTAATTTATAATAAATTCCAATCCCACATAAAAACCTCCAAAAATGACTCAAATCCGAAGATTATATGATATAGGGTTGTAATCCCATTATCCAATAAAATTTAGACAATTTGGGAATTTATTTTAAACATTATCAACATGATTGATCCTTATATAATCTATTTGATTTTATTTTTGGTAATTATATTCTAAATTTTAAATCATTCTAAATAATTACTTATACGTTGTGAATTGTCCATAATTGTATATTTTTTTACATTTTCAAACATATAAATTTTAATTTATAAGTTTTAAATATTTTTTTGATTTTTAAACGATTTTATAATATGTAATTTTTATAAAATAACACTATTCATTTATTTGAATTTAAATAAAATATACATAGAAGATATGCTCGAAATAAAAGATTTAATAGATTTATAACATGTCATAATTATCTAGAAAATTAGTGGAGAACATTAAATAGTTCATATAATATTCATTTTAATACTTTTAACATCATTTATTTGATAATTCAATCAATAAAATAATTTCAACAGCACTATTGTGTCATAATTAATGATAATTATTTAATACCTAAAAATTATAAATAAATTAATATGATGTACATAATTTTATTATCTTTCTAGAGACTATTAATGTTAGAAGTTTCATGAAGTTTATCACTAAATTAAATTTATTATACTTATAAGATTTAAGAGAGTGACATGATGTCACTTTCTTTGGTTTTAATAATAATTATATTATTTCATGGTCAAAGGTCCATGAAATGAATCTAGTCCAACCCTTAGGTGATATGGGTCGACTTTGATTCATCCAATAGGATTTTTTCAAGTGTTAGGGTAATTTTATAATCTTAGTTTTACCCTTAATTACAAGATTTACCTTTAACTCTAGTAAATAAAAATTACCATAGTTACTATTCATAATATCAAAAAAAAAGTAACCTATTAATATAATTTGGACCCACTGAATCCAAATATGGAATCCATTTTTCAAAATTCAAAATACAGAAGTTGAAATAATTAATTTAAAAGTAATCCCGTTGTTAAGAAAATGGGTTTTAAATGTTAAAACATTGCCAAAGATTGAAATGGTTTTACCTATGAATTCAATGTAAAATTAATGCTAATTACATACATTATATTAAATGGTAAAAATATATTATATTTATAATTTAAAACTATTCAATATTATAATTAAACCATATAAATTATTACGATGAAAAAAGATGATTTTAATTAAAATATAGCGTGTTTTTACTATTCATTAAAATATTAAAGTTATCAGAATAATGTGAAAAAATTATCCAAACTAAATTTTTATATTCTGATTCCAAAGAAGAATTTTATTTTTTCAAATTTAACTTATAAACTTTTCAAAAACTATACTTAAAGTTGGTGCGCCATCAAAGGCGGAAAAACTACATTTTTTAAAAAATACTTATTTTACCTGAAAAAATTATTTTGTTCTCATACCATGTTCTAGAAAATATGTAAGATGAATAATAATGTTATAAAATTCAATATTCAGTTAAAACTATTCATAACGGCTCTTTTATAATATTATAATAATATATCATTGTTTAGTGAAACTTGGTATTGCGTACTACACTCGCTATCGAGGAAGCTTGTGATTCCGTGTAACGCAAGCCAAGATAGTGTTGTGTGCAGTGAAAGATTCCTTTGATGTTGCATATAACATAAGACATAAAAAAAATATACTCTCATAAAATATCATGGTGTTACATTAGGTGGTGAAAAACATTGTGGGAATTTCATATAAATAAAGAGGCCTTGATTTTGATAAGGTGTTTTCATTACCTTTTGAGAGATCTTGTTTTTCTGGAGAAAAATAGAGCACTACATACATATCCTAGTTCATGAGGAAAAAATCCCTCTCACATAGCTTTTGTTTGCATTAAATAGAACATTCATAAAGCCCTGTTGACATGAAAATCATGAACTCAATAGTCCCATGAATAAATCAGGATTCATTAAAGCATTTCAAGATAGTGAAATGTGATTCTCCATGGATTTCACGAAGAATATTTAGAACCACGAGATAGTGTATCGTACACTGTGCTATGTAAAGAACTGTGTTAGCCTATGCACTTGAAATACTTGCGTGAAGGATGTGTGGATCTTATAAAAAGTACTACAAACCTCAATAACTTGTTCAAATAGAATTTAAGGCAATTCATTCATACACATGCATTGAATTAAACAGTGTGTGTGTATGTGTGTGAGTATAAAGTGTGTGTGAAGAAATACAAGGTGGATAGTGTATGTGCACCCCTTGTATAAAAGAATGGAATGGTACATGGAATATACATGCATGTCATAACATACATGCCTGAGATATATGTGAGGTGTGTGAGGAAAGAAAGAATAAGGTGAATGTGGTTAATTTATAATTAAATTCATATGTACCAACCTTGAGATACCCAAGAAAAAATATTTTTGGATGCCATGAAATCCATGAATGAATTGTAATTTAATTGATATTTCAAGATGACCTTGGATTTATCTGTGAAATTTAGCCTTCCATAAATTATCAATGAATGATTTTGTGCACAACTTTCACAAATGAAAGTTTGGATGAGACTTCATAAAAATAAATAATCATCCTAATAATAGTTGAACTAAGGAAAAAATTCATTGTAGGTGATCAGGATTATTAAGCAGGACTAACACACCTGGACAGTGGCTATTGAAGGTACTTGAATAGGTGGTTGAAAAGTCAGATCCGAAAATCTCATGGATGAAGATCATAGAATCATACTATAGAGTATTAATCCTTAATCATATGTGAAGTCTTCCTGTTGGTTCTAAATGTTGGTGAGGTCTTAGGGTTAGGGTCTGGAGAAAACAGAGAATCTTGATTGGGGTTATAGAAATAATTCTTTTTGTTGGATCCAAAAGAAAATAGAGTATCTCTATTGGGTGTTAATCAGTTTTATTCACTTGTTTTATAGTGAAAAAATCTATAACCAAGGGGAATAACTGGTTGTAGTAAAGATTAGGATTTCTACCAAACCTTTTAAATATTATTTGTTGGTCCCCCCTTTATTAAAATTATACATAAGGTGATATTGAGGGATAATATTCAGTGGATCAAGAACCTTAAAAAATTCTAGAGTTTTAATTGGAAAAAAATGAATTCAAAAAGGAAACCATTAATTCACCCCTCACCTATTAGTTGTCAATCTGGCCAAGGTAAGTACAAGTTTTTTTAGGGTATTGGGTTCCCTATAAAGAACCAATCAAGTATTTATGAATTGAAGATTTTAGGAAAAGGGTGTCAAACCTCAGATTGAGATTTATTCCAATACTTAGATGAATAGGAATAAAAGAAAGGCAAGGAATCCGAAGAAGAATCACAGTCTAAATGAAGAGACACCTCAAACTAGAGGTTATATAATAGGTATAAAATGTAAAAAGTATTTGAATTATTATTCTACTAATGAATAATTATCAAGATGTGATGATGATATATCACTTAGTGATGATGTTTTTGAATTCAAACAACATCTAAAAAAACTTTCCAAAGAAGTTTTAAATTGTATTTTTAGAGGTTTCAAATATCTTAAGAATGAAAAACTATAGTTAGGAGAATTATTTGATTACATGGAAGAGGCATTCCTTAAAAATGTTGGTATATCCAAAAATCTCACAAAACATATAAAAGATAATGATAAAATAATTTCTATTTCAAATGTATGATATGATTATGATGATAAATAAATTAAAACAGGTGTTTATGAAAAATAATTCCTTGATATTGTGTTTGTACAATCTTTCCATGCATTTGAGAATTTTTAAACAATTTCTATTATTTTCAAAATTTATCAACTGGAGGATAAAACTAGTGTAATAAAGGATCATAAAAATTCATTTCAAGAATAAAGAATAATTCAAGATTAAAAAATTAATAATCTTAAGTATAATTTGGAATACAATATTAGATCAGTTTGTGATAATAATAACTCCCTCAATAAGAAGTCTTTAGAGCTAGAGGAGAGATTAAAATATAAAGAATCACCAAAAGCTGAAACTTCCAAAATTTCAAAACAAAATAGATGTTTCCACTCATGTTTGTATTGAGGATCATGATTCCAAAAGGATTATGAGATCAAACTCTAGTAAAATTCCATAATACTCTAATAATATGGTATCCTATAACTTAAAAATCATCATAGGTACTAATATTATTTCAAGTGCTGGTTAATATTTAAAAATGGACTCTTGGAAAGTATTGGTGGGGAAAAATTATGATTAACCCACTAAATAATGGGTGGATGATCAAATATGCCTGAAGTTTTACTCCCCAATAAGTGTCCAAAAGAGTGGTGGTTCCACTCAAAAGTAAAAAGGTTCACAATATGTCAAACCAATATATAATACACCAAAAATGAACAGAAAAATGGATCATATGCTTTTTTTGGAGTTACTAAATATTCGGGCACAAGTCCTTTGAATACTAGCATAATATCTCAATTTATGAAAATAATATAAGCCTTTTATTTAGGGGGATAAAATATAAAGAAAAGAGATACATTTAGTATAGAAGATAAATCCATAGAAAATGAATCCCCCTACAAAGAATAGATTTAAATTCAATGAATATTTTTGTGAGTATTGAAGTAGAAGTGGTCACTATTATGACGAGTTTTTTCATGTACCCATCATGTTCAAATCATATTATAATATTAATAGAAGAGCACAATAAAAGGGATTATGGGTAAGAAAATAAGATGAAAAGTCATTCTTAAAATTTGAACAAAATAAGATGACTATTAAATAAAATTTCCCTAAAATGAAAAATATTGTTACAAACAAATCATCCAAAATGTCATGAAGAAACAGATATAATGGCATAAAATATGTTTATTGAATATGTAATCATAATGGTCACAAAATTGAGAAATTTCAAGGAAGACTACAATGAGATATAACCTTTGCTGAAAAAGGGGAAAGTATTCAATAGAAAAGCAGTGGAAAATATTATGAAGATTCTAATAATATTGAAAAGGATAAGAAAGACTATCTAGTTTTTTTACACATCAGTTGGAACTGGATAAACAATTGGAGGAAGATGAGAAACTTTATAAATCTAAAGGAAGGTAAGTGGTCTTAGAGAATGAGGTGGACATTGATGAGATATTATCCATAGGTGAAAACCGAAGATCCAAGTGAATGTGGTTGAAAATATTATTCAACACAAATAAGAAGTGATGATAGAAGATACTCAATTCAGCGAGTCTAAAAATAAAATTAAAAGTTCAAAGGAATCATCCCATGTTGATATTGGTATAAAATAATGGACCATATTGATAGAAAGTTATTAGCCTAAATGTTACTTCTGAGAAATCAAGAGGTCACTACTTATTCCCTATTATTTTATGTGTTATGGGATAACATAATGGGAATTTAAGGATATGTTTGAGGCTATCACTTCTAGATATCCTAATGAGATTTTACATTATGAATTATACTGACTTCCCTGAAATGGAAGAAAAGTGTGCATCCATAAAAGGGGTAGAAACATTGAGAATGAATATGAAAACCATGGGACATATTCAAAATTAAAGGTCAAGGTATTCCAATCACACTTTAATCCTGTATTCTTAATTGTATTATCTTATTAATTAGGGGGGGGGTCTTGGTTAATTATAAAACAAAATAATGGGGGAGATTTATCTTTTTTAGCTAAAATTTTCAATGTGTTTGTTGAAGTATGTGTAGGATTTAAAATTTCGTTGATAAATATGCTTTTTTTAAAACACATTATATAAGAATTGATACATTATAAGAATGGTTTAAAATTCATGGAATTTTATGGATAGATTGTACATCCATGATATTATCTATCTTGTTTTCAAAACCTTGTTATCCCAAGTAGACTTAGAGTTGGTTAACTAAAGTGTCTTTTCTATGATAACCATGTGATATCATTCCCCTCTTTTTAGTGATAATTGAATTTTCATATAAAGTACATGATCATGTTTTATAAATAAATATGAGATGATAAAGATTCCCCACTTATTCTTTTCATTTTATTTTCAAATTGGTAGAATGTTTTGAACACACATATTGACTTTTGAATATGTGAAAGGATATCAAAAAAAATATAAAGGGGGAATTTTTGGGCTGGATGTTTCATTTTTCAATGATGTTTCATTATGTGTTTGGTGAGTGTGAATTAAGTAGTTATTCCTAGAGAATATTTGTGGATTAATCTAATGGCATTGGATTTCATGCTTAGAAAATTATCTTTGAAACAATATGATGATTTTTGAGTCAATTCTTAATTATCTAAGACATGTGAAATAAAATAAATTTACAATTCATACAACAAAGGAATACCATGCAAGTATTTATTTTCATAAAAATAATAATAACTGAAGTAGACATGAAAATTTTGACTTGCATGAATAATATATTAAAATGTGACCATGAAAAATACACACACATTTTTCATGAAGTGGAAATTTGAGAAAAGAACGAGAATTGAGAAGGTTTTGGATTATAAATTTAAATTTTAAGTCTTTAAATTTAAATTATATAATAATTAGATTATTTATTATTATTGAATGGGCCTTGTATTAAAAATAAGGTCCAACCTAAGGGCATGCCAAAGCCAGCTTGACATTGGGCCCATTTGGGGCCTGGACTTCAACCAGGGAAACATCCTAGAAAATACCATAGCAAGATGGTCCATGTATAATCCCATGGTGGGCCCATGTATAAGGTCTGTAAGGTAGTATGGGTGCATGTAGTGTGCCTTTAGAGTTTCGGTGGACACATAGGTGAGGTAGGACTATGAGGGGTGTGTGGTGTGTGATCAGTGTGAATATCTAGTAGCTAGCTCAAATATATTGTATCACAACTTGTATAATAAACCATAAAAAGACACTATGGAGAAACGATGAGGCATAGATACACATGAGGTACTGTCTTGCATAACTAAAATAAAGGATAAAAGGAATGTAATACAAACATGCTATTCTAAGTCATCTGATCATTTTAGGTGATCATATCTGACCTTGGGCCACCCAAGGATCTTTTATTCACTCGTGTCATGATGAATGTTTGATGATCATTAAATTGACCATATTTTATAATTTTTATAATGGGATGAGGTATTTGGGATTGAACCAATATCATGTATTCAATATAACAGCTTTCATGAATGTAATTAATTCTAGTAATGAGATAAGAGTCAAATGAAAACAAAGTTATAGGTGTAATTTAGAGCAGTTGGTCCATGGATGAGTTTAAGCTTAAAGTATTAAAGTCATGTTATCCTAATCAAATTAACATGTTGAATCTATGTGGTGAAATTAAAATACACTATAGAATTTGGTTTTCATTTCAATCAACCTAAATGAATCGGGTGTTTGAAAAAGAGTTGTGATGTAATATAAAAATGAAGCTATGATGCAGCATGAAAACTAGATCCTAGGTGGTGAGATGCATGATGAGTCTTACCTCTAAATAAAGATTCATAGAGGCTAATAAGGTGTTACTGTTACTTTGAGATAGATCTATTTTTTTCTAAGAAAAACTGAGAACCATGAAAAGATCTTGGTTCATAAACAAGGAAGCCCTTCTGTGTATTTTTTTCTTGCATAAAAGAGAATAATCTCACATCCCTCTTGAAATATGAATCACACAATAAAAATTCCTCTAAATAAATTGAGATTATACTAATAAACTTGGGATAGTGTGATATGTGTCTCCCTAGATTTCATGATGAATCTTGAGAACCATAAAAAATTGTCACTTATACTATGCTACATGAAGAATAGGAATAACCCACGCACTTGAAATGCATGTGTGAATGTTGTGTGGATCTTGTAAGAAGTATTGCACACCACAATCACTTATGGGAAGAGAATTTAAGACAGTTTATGAATACACATTCTTTGAAGTGCGTAGTGTGTGTGTGTGTGTGTCCACAATCTATGCATGAAGAAATATAATGTGAGAATTGTATACACACCCCTTTCCCGAATGATTGGAATGGTGCATGGAATATACTTGCATGAAATAACATGAATGAATGAGATATAAGTGAGGTGTGTGAATATTTAAAGAATAAGGATAACATGGTGTATGAATACTTACATGTATACGTATAAACCATGAGATACCAATAACAAGTTTTTCAGATGCCATGGAATAAATTCAGGAATCTTAATTAATTTTAAATTTAAATAATAACATGAATTGATTTTTGAAAGTTAGTATTTCATAAATTATCAATAAAAGATTCATGGGAACAACTTGCACACATGAAAGTGAATCCTTAGCAGATGGAAGAATCGGTCTGACCATAGTTTAACTGAGGAAATTGGTCATTATAGGTGATCATAATTATTGATCAAGACCGACAGACTTGACTAGAGGATATTAAAGGTACTTTAATGGGTACATGAGCAATTCAGATCATATAAGATCATAGAGGAAGGCCATAGAATTATCTTATAGTGGATCAATACTCAATCATAAGTGATGTCTTCTGGTTAGTGTAGGAGGTTGGTGATGACTTATGGTTGAATACAAAAGAAAACAAACGTAAAACCCCAATATTCCATAGTAAACTTATTTTTAATAATTTAATAGCTTGTGTTGTACGCAACCCTCAGTTCAAGCACACCATGACTATAAGGCCCCAGCCTTAAACCTTACTTAATATTGAATTAAATGAATAATTCACATTGAGGATCTTTTCAGGTTTAGAGTTTTGGAGAATTAGATCATGAAACTTGCATTACATTCCACATTTAAACAAAGTGGTTACATAAAAGACAGTATTCATTCTTCCCATCAACGGAAACATATTTAAAATATAACACGAATTCTTTCTTGAAACATCCTTGACACTATCATCACATCATGTACCTTTCCCTTGACCTGTGAAAAACATTTCAAAAAACTTGGGATGAGCATAAAAAGCTCAGTAAGGGTTATAAAAATATGGAAAGGAAACATGAGTTCATATATACATAAGAATGAAATCATACTTTACCCATTAAACATAGGCACTTTAACATACCTCATCAAACCATGAATAAATCATAGAAAACATTATACATAAAGGTAACTTGAGGCATTCATAACATTCTTACGTGGGGAGTAACCCTCTTGGTTACGTTTGGAATACCCATCACAGTATATTCCCTAAATCTCTTCGGAGAAACCTTAACGTTTCACTCCTTCGTGTTACCCAGTGCATTGGAGAGCTATATCGGGCTCACCCGCCCTTATTTTATCACGGAACCACCCGTTCTTCATAACAATGCCCAAGAACCATAACATAATCGTATCACTTAAACATGAATAAAGGAAGCATAACATTTCCACATTTCAATCACAATATAACATTTTAGGATATTGAAATAATGAATCCATTAAAAAAGAAACCATTTCCAAAACCATTTAAAACATTTAATAAAGATATTTTTGAATCAAAGTGTCCCATACCACCTTGAAGCTTTTAAAATTTTAAACCATTAATATCCATATAAATAAATCCTTAAAACCATTTTGAAAACATGGATATTAATAAGAACAAATAATTAAAACATTTAAAACGATATTTTGGTTAAAGGGGTTTTACCAAAATTAGAGACACTTGAATACAATAATCAAGGAATAACATTTAGTCAGAACTTTATAATATCATGAGAATAAAAGGATTCATGATATAATACTCCAAAGGACAGTATATACACCATATAAGAGTGAATTGGTTCATAACAACAATGAACCCTCAATAGAATTGTCAAATGTGATGAAATCCCTTATAAAGAAAGTATCCTTAAATTAAGGACAAATAAATCTCAAAAATATGTGTGAAAAATATAAATACACCCAATATAAGTGGATATTAAGTGTAAAACAATAAAAGGTCATTCACACATATTCAATGGATGACATATTCAATGACTACATGTTGAACCCAAAGAAATTGAAATTGGGTTAAAAAGTTCCCTTGATAGCCTAACGACATCACATCAAAATGAGTTGATGAGAGGTAAAAAGTGTATCTCATAACTTGGACATAAAATTTACATCAATAAGGATATATGAGAACATATCCCAACATAACAATATGTAAATTAAAAGACCCAACAAAAGAAGTCTTTTAAAAAAGAGGAGGGTGAAAGGTTCCCTTACCGACTTGGGTATCTTTCAAAACATACACCCCATGAAAGAAGGACAATAGATCATTGATGTAAATACTCATAAACGAAATTATATTACACAAAGAGTAGAATAATGGGCAGTACATACACCACTCAATGGAATTTGTGGCAAATGTAGCATAAATCTCACGGGAATAAAAGTGAGATGAAAATCCCTTACGAAAACTCGGCAGCCTAACGGCGCCACATAAAACTTCCGAATATGGATTGATGAGATAAAATGGGGTATCTCATCACATTACAATAAAATTTACAGCAAGGGGAATATAAAGGAACATCCCCCAACATTACAAAGAGGAGCTTAAAATAAGTGACATAAAGGAGAGTACGTGAAAAGAAAGAGAGATGTTAGATCTCTTACAAAAGTTCGGCAGCCTAACGACGCCACTCAAAACTTCCAAAATGGATTGATGAGAGAGAATAGGGTCTCTCATCACATGAACATAAAAATTACAGTAGGACTAATATAAAAGAACATCCCAATCATAAGAAAGATGAGCTTAAAAGAAATGACATAAAAGAGTGTACTTAAAAAGAAAGAGAGTTGTAGGATCCCTTACCTCGGGTCCGACTTGACTCGATCGTTATTTAATCTCCTGAATAATAAACTTGAGTTAATTTCTAATTCCTTAAGAACCTTTTCTAAGTTCATTATTCCTTTTATATCACTTATTACCATGTTATAAACACTATGTAATCATTAAGTTAATAATGATTGTTTTGTTGATATTTGGTTCTTAAGTCGAAAGTGGACTTCTTACAATTACATGTTGTTCGTGTGGCCAAATGTTTATTATATCCAGAATTGTATTCATTATGTAGATATCATATATGTCATATATATCCAGCACATGCATGAATTTATAACATTACATAATCATTTAGAGGTAAGAAATGAAATGCACCGTTCATGGAGACGGTAAGCCGTACGTACGCATGAACGCTACTTTCATTTCTATTTCGTATTTTATAGAATGGAATAATAATGATATAAAGGTATATTATAATTCCAGTATAATTTCATTTATAATATCATATTTCCATCCTTTATACATCCCACATATGGTATTTAACGAATCAAATCACTTTGAGGGGGCGGTAGTCCGCACTTCCTTAAATGAAGATATCATGTATACCCATAATGGAATCCATAAAGGTAAGACAAAAATGAAAAATACAGAAGCATAAATAAAACATAAACATACTATATATCATATATAAAAATAGTGACATCATAATGGCCACCCTTGAAGGTGTTAAATGAGTATTGAACAATCATCGTTTCGGGAGGCAGAATTTCTCCATCCACAGAAACCGTATGTTCTTTAACAATTTGATGTAGTTGTGTGAGAGTGTAGCTCGAATAAATCTTATAACAACATCCTAGTATATTGAAGATACTGGTGTTGTTACAAAAGAAGTAAATAAAAAGAGTTTAGAGGGTTGGAGAAGCAAAATAAAACAAATGAACAAGAGATAATGAATTACCTTTAAAAGTGTAACTCCTTTTGATTTGAGCCTAAAGGCTTCCTTTGAAAGGATTCTGCCCAAAGGGAATCCTATAGGATGAGGAGAGGGATGTGGAGAGAGTAAATGGGCAGGGGTTGGCCGAGCCAAAGGCTTGATGAGTGTGTGTAAGGTGGTAGAGGTGGGGGCCTTTTATAAGAGGAGAGGAGGGGCACTTTTGGAAAGTAAGAAATATTACTTTATTTGAAAATGTGTTTCGGTTTCAAAAGGTCCCACATTGATATAATTAGTGTATAAGGTGATAAGGATTCGAAATCCACTCATCCAATAAGTTTTGGACATGTGTAGTTCATAGATTTTACATTATCTTTCCATCTTATTTAAATCGTCAAATAATGATGTCATCACTGCATCATTATTATGTCATAAATAATTTAATTTATTTAATGTCTAAAAATTATAAAAAAAATACTATGATGGAGGAAATATTTTTATCTTTCCAGTTAATATTTATAAACAAAAAGATGACTTGTATAACCCCACTTAAAAATTGTTTTAGTAAAACATATCATGTTTGTGTCAATTTTACTTTTACATTAAATAAAATGTTATTTATGTCATTTCCCAACCAAAGTGGATCCATGGGGTCCCCAAGTTGACCCATGGCTTGTCTTGGTCGTCCATGATACAAAAAATGAGGGTAAGACATGTTTCAAGCTCATCTCATTTTATTAAATCATTATTTTTACCTTAAACTACACTAATTACCACTAATCGCGATTAAAAACTTAATAAGTTACTATTCACCAAAAAATTATTTTAATCTCATTGAACCACATTTTACTTCTTAATGACAACCATGTATGTCGGATTTTTTAAAATCAAAACACAATGATGGCAAAATTTCATTTAAACGGAAAAATCAGTTTTTATAAGTACCACTTAGTGGTTTCACTATTCATCAAAAATTGATGTTTTTCAGAAAAATCCCAAAAATTCACCCTAAGCTATATTTGATATTACGAATTCAAAAATGAAGTCCGTTTTACAAAATTCAAAACATATTAGTCACATTAATTAATTTAATAATTAATTCCTGCTGTCAGAGCAAATAGCGTGTTTTTATAAAACAATAAGTATCAAAAGATTGACACTAGTTTAAGTCTGATTTCAAAGTGAAATTAATTCCAACGACCACTATTGGATTTAATGGTAAAAATATATTCTAATTTTACTTTAAAACCAATTCAAAAGATAATCTAATCATATAAATAAATTAGATTAAAAAGAGGTTTTGAATTAAAATACAACATTTTACACTATTCATTAAAAAATGAACTTTATCCAAAAAATACCAAAAATTTACACAAAGTAAATTTTGATGTCCCGATTCTTAATAAGAGTTTTATTTGGTCCAAAAGAATGTATAAGAGTGATCAAAACTATATTTAATGACAGTTCTCCATTAAAAGGCGATAAGTGAACCTTTAGTGAAAACTAGGGCATATACGCCTAAAATTGAATTCTTTCCGTATTTTAAGCCTTTATCTTTTATTGGGTAAATGTAAAAACATTTAAAAACATATATAATCATATTTTAGTTATTTCTATCCATTCCCGCCAGTACAACGACTACTTGTTAACTACCATTTAAAATAATATTATTTTATTATTAGAGTGCAACGTAAGATTCCCAAGAAACTCGATGTTGCGTGTTGGGTACGCCATCGAGCATAGCGTCCCCTTTAAAGTCATATTAATATTTTATTCACAAATATGGATAAATATGAAAATGTCATATTCCTTATTTACCTAGGGTGTTACATCCTTCCCCCCTTTTGGGAATTGCGTCCTCGCAATTTTAAAATTGCACTTGGAAACATCCTTGAACGTCCCACATCGGAACAAGAGTCGGTAAAACAATCACTTTAAAATAAAGAAAGATAAGCACAAAGGTCACCCGAGTTAACCCATACTAGGATTCTAAGTATGAAAATATGGACATGGAGGAGAAAACATAGGGTCATGTTATGATGGAGAGTGATAGAAAACATGTTTAGGAGAAAGTTAACCACGAGAAAATCACAAACTTGTGATGGGTTAAACGGTATTCGATTCCCCAGCAGGAAAAGTTAATAGAAAACATTTTTGTTTTAAGTTACTTTTTATTGAGGAATTTATTCATAAGGAAACATAATCACTTATCATATTGACTTTCAACTTTTATTAGATTCCTTACACAAACTCATATTTTCTCCAAAAGACGAGTATTTAGAAAGACTTGTTCACATTAAGAGTACTATAATCAACTTCTAGAGAATCACCTAATCCACAAAAGAGAACTATATACTTCCCATGTATTTAGACTTTAACCAAAACCAAAACCCAAAAGATTAGTACAAGATCAGATAACCCAGAAAAGGATAACCCATTATAAAAAGAAAATCTATTCTTACCCTCCAAAATTTGTCCAACAAAACCCAAAGTTCAACGAGGACCATTAGATAAACAATTTGTCCATAAAATTCTTCAAAGTAAACCAATATAATATTGAAACCCAAATATTTGAAGGATTTAGTCACATAGTCTTCCAAGTTAAATCGTAACATTTATCTCCAAACAACATCAGTTGCTCCTAAAGTCTCACATCGAAAAGTAATTATCCTAATCACATATCCTCCAAAATCAACTTACTCTTAATTCATAAAATCATATAACTAAAAAGAATCAGTCAAACTAACCAGGGACTTCACGTAGTCCAGTGGTAGGCGATAAATACTAGTCGCACTTTGGTTGTGGGTTCGATTCCCGCAGCTTTGTCCGACGCGATGGGTAGTCACATGGTCTGCGTGTTGTCCTTTTTCCAAAACTATATAATTCTTAAAACATTCCCCGAAATGAGATAAAATCTTCAAAGATGATCATAACATATTTTAACCTCAAGTTTATCTCATGCCTTTCATTTTCCATCATAACATATAATAACCCATAATTACCTCAAAAGTAAGGATCATATAAACCCTAATGGTTACCTTAATAATTATTACCTGAATTTCCACAACGAGTTGGACATCTCGTACATGATGCATTAGAGAACTCACCAAAGTTGAAGTGGTTGATCATGACTCCTTGATAGTTGGTTTAGAACAACCATTAGATTCCTCATTGAATCCCCCATCTCATCCAGTCTCTTAATCAGAGAACCACCACAGTTTCCTTCAAACCCATTGTCACATTGGTGCCTTCTAGATCCAGCCATTTACTAAAACCAAAAAGGTCAGTGTGAGTATATCAACATAACCATCATGTACTAATGAGTAAGATAAACACTAATATATACTTACTCATTCACTTTATCTAAAACTAGGACTCTTTCTAAAATCCTAACCATTATGGTAATTGTCACTTATGCTTAAAGAATACCCTAACCTCTAAAGTTATCTAAACCGTCCTTTGATACCAACTATAAGGCCCCAGCCTTAAACCTTACTTAATATTGAATTAAATGAATAATTCACATTGAGGATCTTTTCAGGTTTAGAGTTTTAGAGAATTAGATCATGAAACTTGCATTAAATTCCACATTTAAACAAAGTGGTTACATAAAAGACAGTATTCATTATTCCCATCAACGGAAACATATTTAAAATATAACACGGATTCTTTCTTGAAACATCCTTGACACTATCATCACATCATGTACCTTTCCCTTGACCTGTGAAAAACATTTCAAAAAACTTGGGATGAGCATAAAAAGCTCAGTAAGGGTTATAAAAATATGGAAAGGAAACATGAGTTCATATATACATAAGAATGAAATCATACTTTACCCATAAAACATAGGCACTTTAACATACCTCATCAAACAATGAATAAATCATAGAAAACATAAGACATAAAGGTAACTTGAGGCATTCATAACATTCTTACGTGGGGAGTAACCCTCTTGGTTACGTTTGGAATACCCATCACAGTATATTCCCTAAATCTCTTCGGAGAAACCTTAACGTTTCACTCCTTCGCGTTACCCAATGCATTGGAGAGCTATATCGGGCTCACCCGCCCTTAGTTTATCACGGAACCACCCGTTCTTCATAAAAATGCCCAAGAACCATAACATAATCGTATCACTTAAACATGAATAAAGGAAACATAACATTTCCACATTTCAATCACAATATAACATTTTAGGATATTGAAATAATGAATCCATTCAAAAAGAAACCATTTCCAAAACCATTTAAAACATTTAATAAAGAGATTTTTGAATCAAAGTGTCCCATACCACCTTGAAGATTTTAAAATTTTAAACCATTAATATCCATATAAATAAATCCTTAAAACCATTTTGAAAACATGGATATTAATAAGAACAAATAATTAAAACATTTAAAACGATATTTTGGTTAAAGGGGTTTTACCAAAATTAGAGGCACTTGAATACAATAATCAAGGAATAACATTTAGTCAGAACTTTATAATATCATGAGAATAAAAGGATTCATGATATATTACTCCAAAGGACAGTATATAAACCATATAATAGTGAATTGGTTCATAACAACAATGAACCCTCAATAGAAATGTCAAATGTGATGAAATCCCTTATAAAGAAAGTATCCTTAAATTAAGGACAAATAAATCTCAAAAATATGTGTGACAAATATAAATACACCCAATATAAGTGGATATTAAGTGTAAAACAATAAAAGGTCATTCACACATATTCAATGGATGACATATTCAATGACTACATGTTGAACCCAAAGAAATCGAAATTGGGTTAAAAAGTTCCCTTGACAGCCTAACGGCATCACATCAAAATGAGTTGATGAGAGGTAAAAAGTGTATCTCATCACTTGGAAATAAAATTTACATCAATAAGGATATATGCGAACATATCCCAACATAACAATATGTAAATTAAAAGACCCAACAAAAGAAGTCTTCTAAAAAAGAGGAGGGTGAAAGGTTCCCTTACCGACTTGGGTATCTTTCAAAACATACACCCCATGAAAGAAGGACAATAGATCATTGATGTAAATACTCATAAACGAAATTATATTACACAAAGAGTAGAATAATGGGCAGTACATACACCACTCAATGGAATTTTTGGCAAATGTAGCATAAATCTCACGGGAATAAAAGTGAGATGAAAATCCCTTACGAAAACTCGGCAGCCTAACGACGCCACATAAAACTTCCGAATATGGATTGATGAGATCAAATGGGGTATCTCATCACATTAAAATAAAATGTACAGCAAGGGGAATATAAAGGAACATCCCCCAACATTAAAAAGAGGAGCTTAAAAGAAGTGACATAAAGGAGAGTACGTGAAAAGAAAGAGAGAGGTTAGATCTCTTACAAAAGTTCGGCAGCCTAACGGCGCCACTCAAAACATCCAAAATGGATTGATGAGAGAGAATAGGGTCTCTCATAAAATGAACATAAAAATTACAGTAGGACTAATATAAAAGAACATCCCAATCATAAGAAAGATGAGCTTAAAAGAAATGACATAAAAGAGTGTACTTAAAAAGAAAGAGAGTTGTAGGATCCCTTACCTCGGGTCCGACTTGACTCGATCGTTCTTTAATCTCCTGAATAATAAACTTGAGTTAATTTTTAATTCCTTAAGAACCTTTTCCAAGTTCATTATTCATTTTATATCACTTATTACCATGTTATAAACACTATGTAATCATTAAGTTAATAATGATTGTTTTGTTGATATTTGGTTCTTATGTCGAAAGTGGACTTCTTACAATTACATGTTGTTCGTGTGGCCAAATGTTTATTATATCCAGAATTGTATTCATTATGTAGATATCATATATGTCATATATATCCAGCACATTCATGAATTTATAACATTACATAATCATTTAGAGGTAAGAAATGAAATGCACCGTTCATGGAGACGGTAAGCCGTACGTACGATTGAACGCTACTTTCATTTCTATTTCGTATTTTATAGAATGGAATAATAATGATATAAAGGTATATTATAATTCCAGTATAATTTCATTTATAATATCATATTTCCATCCTTTATACATCCCACATATGGTATTTAACGAATCAAATCACTTTGAGGGGGCGGTCTTCCGCACTTCCTTAAATGAAGATATCGTGTATACCCATAATGGAAGCCATAAAGGTAAGACAAAAATGAAAAATACAGAAGCATAAATAAAACATAAACATACTATATATCATATATAAAAATAGTGACATCATAATGGCCACCCTTGAAGGTGTTAAATGAGTATTGAACAATCATCGTTTCGGTAGGCAGAATTTCGCCATCCACGGAAACCGTATGTTCTTTAACCATTTGATGTAGTTGTGTGAGAGTGTAGCTCGAATAAATCTTATAACAACAACCTAGTATATTGAAGATACTGGTGTTGTTACAAAAGAAGTAAATAAAAAGAGTTTAGAGGGTTGGAGAAGCAAAATAAAACAAATGAACAAGAGATAATGAATTACCTTTAAAAGTGTAACTCCTTTTGATTTGAGCCTAAAGGCTTCCTTTGAAAGGATTCTTCCCAAAGGGAATCCTCTAGGATTTGGACAGGGATGTGGAGAGAGTAAATGGGCAGGGGTTGGCCGAGCCAAAGGCTTGATGAGTGTGTGTAAGGTGGTAGAGGTGGGGGCCTTTTATAAGAGGAGAGGAGGGGCACTTTTGGAAAGTAAGAAATATTACTTTATTTGAAAATGTGTTTCGGTTTCAAAAGGTCCCACATTGATATTATTCGTGGATAAGGTGATAAGGATTCGAAATACACTCATACAATAAGTTTTGGACATGTGTAGTTTATAGATTTTACATTATCTTTCCATCTTATTTAAATCGTCAAATAATGATGTCATCGCTGCATCATTATTATGTCATAAATAATTTAATTTATTTAATGTCTAAAAATTATAAAAAAAATACTATGATGGAGGAAATCTTTTTAGCTTTCCAATGAATATTTATAAACAAAAAGATGACTTGTATAACCCCACTTAAAAATTGTTTTAGTAAAACATATCATGTTTGTGTCAATTTTACTTTTACATTAAATAAAATGTTATTTATGTCATTTCCCAACCAAAGTGGATCCATGGGGTCCCCAAGTTGACCCATGGCTTGTCTTGGTCGGCCATGATACAACAAATTAGGGTAAGACATGTTTCAAGCTCATCTCATTTTATTAAATCATTATTTTTACCTTAAACTACACTAATTACCACTAATCGCGATTAAAAACTTAATAAGTTACTATTCACCGAAAAATTATTTTAATCTCATTGAACCACATATTACTTCTTAATGACAACCATGTATGTCGGATTTTTGAAAATCAAAATAAAATGATGGCAAAATATCATTTAAACGGAAAAATCAGTTTTTATAAGTACCACTTAGTGGTTTCACTATTCATCAAAAATTGAAGTTTTTCAGAAAAATCCCAAAAATTCACCCTAAGCTATATTTGATATTACGAATTCAAAAATGAAGTCCGTTTTACAAAATTCAAAACATATTAGTCACATTAATTAATTTAATAATTAATTCCCGCTGTCAGAGCAAATAGCGTGTTTTTATAAAACAATAAGTATCAAAAGATTGACACTAGTTTAAGTCTGATTTCAAAGTGAAATTAATTCCAACGACCACTATTGGATTTAATGGTAAAAATATATTCTAATTTCACTTTAAAAACAATTCAAAAGATAATCTAATCATATAAATAAATTAGATTAAAAAGAGGTTTTGAATTAAAATACAACATTTTACACTATTCATTAAAAAATGAACTTCATCCAAAAAATACCAAAAATTTACACAAAGTAAATTTTCATGTCCCGATTCTTAATAAGAGTTTTATTTGGTCCAAAAGAATGTATAAGAGTGATCAAAACAATATTTAATGACAGTTCTCCATTAAAAGGCGATAAGTGAACCTTTAGTGAAAACTAGGGCATATACGCCTAAAATTGAATTCTTTCCGTATTTTAAGCCTTTATCTTTTATTGGGTAAATGTAAAAACATTTAAAAACATATATAATAATATTTTAGTTATTTCTATCCATTTCCGCCAGTACAACGGCTACTTGTTAACTACCATTTAAAATAATATTATTTTATTACTAGAGTGCAACGTAAGATTCCCAAGAAACTCGTTATTGCGTGTTGGGTACGCCATCGAGCATAGCGTCCCCTTTAAAGTCATATTAATATTTTGTTCACAAATATGGATAAATATGAAAATGTCATATTCCTTATTTACCTGGGGTGTTACAATGACCTATCAAAGTAGCCATTTAAAAAGTAGTTATGTATAGTAATATACAAATTTTAAAATTTTTAAACCTTATTTTTCAATATAGAGTTCATTTTTGAATTTGGAATATTAAAATTTGATTAGGGTAAAATTTTGGTAATTTTTTGAAAAGTTTTAATTTTTTATTAATATTCAAAAATACTGGATTTTAATTCAAAAAACCAATTTCATCTAATTTATTTATATAGTTATATTGTCTTATTAATTGGTTTTAAAGTTTAAATGGACTAATATTTTATCATTTAATACAATTATGGTCATTTGATGTAATTTTACATTTAAATTGGACATAAACACATGTCAATATTTTCATAGTTTTTTACTTCATAAAAACCCTCTTTCTGGTTTTGATAACGAGAATTAATTTTAAATTAATTACTGAAAATTATGTATTTTTAATTTATAAGAATATAATTCTATATTTGAAATCATAATTTTCAAATTCTGTAAATAGGTATCTTTTATTTTTGGAAATTATGAATAGTAACTTCATTAATTATTTTTACTTACCATTATTAAAGGGTAAATAAGGTAAATAGGGGTAGTAAAATAATATCATAATAATATAAAACTACCATAACACATTTCATAGTCCTATTTGATGAGATTTTGCTGACCAATGGAATCCTTGGGTTGATTTTGGGACCCCATGAAGCCACTTGGGTGTGATAATGACATGTTATAAGAATTAATTTAATGTAAAGAGAAATATAACATAAACATGTATCTTTTACTAAAGAAATTTAGTATAGAGTTATATAAATGATATAATTGTCTATAAATATTCATTATAAATAAAAGAATAATTTATAAATCATGGAATTTTATTTATAAATTTTAGAGATTAAATAAGTAAATTTATTTAAGATACAAAGATGATGCAGTGATTACCCTATTAATGAAAGATTCAATGAAATAATATTATAAATACTAAAATAAATGTTATTTGAAAATTTTAATACCATAAAATAAATTACATGACGATATTAACTTATTATATTTTATTTAATTCCTTTTTTTATAAGTAATAAAGTTGTTATGAATTCAATAAAAACATGTTACTAAATAGTGTCAAAATTGACATAAATTAGTTTTTAAAACAAATGTTATTTTATTAAATGATATAATTCTCATAAAAATCTAAGATTCATCCAAATCACTTATATAATGTAAAAAATTTATTAATTATCCACTTTTGGTTCACTTGGAATTTTATAGTAACTATAGTAACCCTATATTATGAAAATACAAGAAGACATGGAAAAGGTTAATGTTTTTTACTAAGGGTTAAAACTAAAAGATAATTTTAATTTTATGACTAAACATGTATAAAACCTATTTTTTGAGAATATTTAGAACCATAATCATCTTACCCTATAACTAAATAACTTTTCAACTATTAGAAACCGAAAATCAATTTATAATAAATTAATATTTCAAGCTTTTCCTAAAGTTCCCCTCACCTCTCTTATAAAACAGCACTTCTCCTTCTCTTCAATTAACACCTCAAAAGCACTTTGTCTCATCCAAAACCTACCCAAATATCCTCCTAGATTTCTTTAGTTCATCCTAGAGGCCACCCTTTGGGATGAATGCCATCTTAAGAAGCTTTTTTATACAAATCAAAAGGAGACACCCAAAGAAGAGGTAACTATTTTATCCCTTCTTTCAAAGTTCATTTATTCTTCTACTTCCTCTTTCAAACTTTTTACCATAATAAAATAATAACTCCAGAATATATTATATTCTGAGATGTTTTTATGATTATGTTACCACCATATTACTCCTTTTACCCATCCTATGAAAAACAATACCACCATCTGTGCGTACGTACGGTTTACCATCTCCACGTCGTGGTGTAAACTATTTTTCATCTATACTTTATTTATATGGGTATAACAGTGAATATAAATGACTTAAATAATAAATATAATATGATGTTATTTTTGAAAAATTTATATTCAATCCAATTACACACCATTAAACAATTAATAAAATGATATCATCACTCGTGCGGACGTACGACTTACCATCTCCACGACGCGATGAGATTCATATTCCATGTTCACCATCCAAGAATGATTATAGAAATATATATTGTAACACCCCGAAATTTTATGAAAAATATTCTTTTTAATTTCATTAATGTCTTGTGTTGTACGCTACACCAAAAGAAGCTTTCACAACACGCATCCTTGACTTTCCTTCCATTACACGCAATCACGACCTTCCTCGATAGCGTGTGTAGTACGCAATAACGAGTTTCACTAAACAGCAATATGCTATTAAAATATTATTAAAACTAGCCGTTATGAATAGTAATAACCACTTTTTGAAATTCTGTAAATTTTATTTTTTCAAAATGGGATTTATTTTTGGATTCGTAATATCCAAATTAGCTTAGGGTGAAATTTTGGTACTTTTCGGATAACTTCCATTTTCTGATGAATAGTGAAAATTACTAAATTTTAATTAAAAAAAACTTTTTTAATCAAAATAATTAATAGTGATAAATTATTAATTTGAGTGGTTTTAAAGTATAGAATATTTTTTTACAATTCAATACAATGTTGGTCATTGGATGTAATTTCACATTTACACCAGACATAAACAAGTGTTAATCTTTTGATAGTTATTATCTCTTAAAAACATGCTATTTGTTGTGACAGCGGAAATTAATTATAAAATTAATTAATGCAACATATATGTTGGGAATTTTTTAAAATAGAAATCATTTTTGAATTCGGAATATCAATTATAGCTTAGGGTGAAATTTTGGCATTTTTCTGAAAAACATCAATTTTTGATGAATAGTGAAACTACTAAGTGGTAGTTAAAAAAATTAATTTTTTCATAAATCTTAATTTTACCACTTCTGTGAATGTAATTTCAAAAATCAGAGAGACACGTTTGATGTCAGTAAGTAAAATTTGGTTCAATGAGATGAAAATAATTTTTGGTGAATAGTAACTTTTTACTTTTATTTACCACAGTTAAAAGTAAATAGGGTAATTAAGGGTAAAAATGACATTAATATTAACCTAAAACATGTCCTAATCCTATTGGAAAAGTTCATCTCGACCAAAAACAACCTTAAGTTTAAAATATTATCATTTAGGCCCACTTGGATTAGATTAGGACATTTATTATTATTTAATTCAAAGAAGAGTTAAAAGAGTTAAAATCAAAGATTATTTACTAAAACATTTTTAATATAGGGTTATAAATAATATAATTTCGACTATAAATATTCATTATAAAGCTAAAAAGATTTCCTACATAAGGGTATTTTATTTGTAATTTTTATACTTTAAATAAGTTAATTTATTTATGACACAACGATGATGTAGTAATTACCTTTTTAAGAAAATATTAACATAATTGATGTTATAAATGCCCAAATAAATGTAATTTGAGACTTTTTATGACTTAAACTAATTTTATAGGTTAATATGACATGTTATTGTTGATTTAAGTAACTTGGTTCGAACTTATAATTCTGTTAGAAATTTCATAAAAATCTTGTACCAAATAGTGTCAAAATTGACATAAATTAGTTTTTAAAACAAATATTATATAATTAATTGTTATTTAATTCGTAAAAATCTAAGGTTTGGGAAAATTACTTAGCTAAGGATAGATATATTAATAATAAACAACTTGGGGTTCGTTTTTTCTTGATATAGAAAGTTTATTAACCATATAGTGTAAGAAAACAAAAAGACACGGTAAAAGTTAAATTATTTAACTTAGAGTTAAATCTAATTGATAAGGTTAAAATAATAACCTAAACTTGTCTAAATCCTAGTGGATGAGAGGATTTCGACCCATACCCATTTTATCTTCGAAATAAGACCATTTGGAACCATTATAAACTGAATTTGACCGTAATATAAAATAATATTTTGAGATTTTCCTAAGATGCCCTTCTCCTCCCTTATAAAAGGGCACCTCCTCCCTCTCCTCCTCACACCAATTTGAGCATTCAAGCTCGGCCAAACCCTGCCCAAATCTTTTCTCCACTTCCCTAGTATCATCCTAGAGGTCCTGGGCTTCTTCAGAGACCATCCTTAGTTCTTTAAGTGGAGGTTAAGTGAAGGCGCGCCAAAAAGAGGTAATATCCATTACCGATCTTTTTCAATTTCTTTCTTCTTCAACTTCTTCTTCTTTAGTTGTTTCATGATAAAGTAATAACATCAGTATTTCTTATATACTGATATGTTATTATAAATATGAAACAACTCTAATTAACCTTCTATCCATCCTACGAAAAAAGGAAATCACCGCGCGTGCGTACGTACGGAATACCGTCTCCATGCTGTGGTGTAATCTATTTTCCGCCACCACCTTAATTGGACGGGTATAATGGTGTAATGAGTAACTATATATGATTATTATAAAGTTATATTGATACTGAAATAGTATACATACACTTCAACACAATTCCACGACCATGGGAACGATATCATCGCTCGTGCGTACGTACGGACTACCGTCTCCACGACGTAATGAGATTCATTCTCAGTGATTAACCATTAATGAATGATTATAAAGTATATATAATAAGTACTAATGAAATATATGACATAATAATGATACTGGATTTATGTATATTTATATGTATGTCATCTACTTAATTCCATTCAATTCAATAAGGAAACGAAAACAGCGTTCATGCGTACGTACGGACTACCATCTCCATGAACTGTGTATTTCATTCCATTTATCGATATTATATATATATATATATTCTGAATATATATTATATATAAATCATGTTTTAAATTCTGGATATAAGTAATCATGATCCAAGTAATCATATTAATAATTAAAAGTTAAAAACACGAACGACAAATGAGACGATTTTACCCAAAACCCTACTTTAACATGAATTTACAAAAGAACGAGTAATATAAAGTCATAAGTGGACCATATATGATATAATAACAATGAATATGATTCTGGAATAAGTCAATAACATGATTTAAATCATTATATAGGAGGTTCGGACACTTACAAAGTAAGTCGGACCTAAGGTAAGGGAAAATTTCACAATCTCATTTTTATCCGAGATTGTTTTTACTTTGGCATTTACTGGGGTGTATTTTATCATCCACATCCATGTTACCTCAATATGTAATATTATTTCCATCCACATACAATATTTTAAATCTAATTTTACCCTTCGGTGAGTTTTTAGTAAAGAATATGAAAGTAATCTTTTGTCGTTTTTCGTACGAGGTACTTTTTGACTTTTCCGACAAAAGTACGAAGAATGTTTTTTTAACTTATACGGAATGAATGGATTTTTAAAACATTATTTCCAAGAAGCATCCTTTAAAAGTTTTCAAGTTTATTTTTAATCAACTTCTTTTAGTTATAATTTTATGACATGTTATGAAATGAAAAGTGTTTTTGAAGTAGAAAGGATATTTTCCTCAAGAATGGAGTTCAAGTGTTTTATCAAAATTATTTTCCATCTAAGATAATAAAGGGTTCTGTTTTTATCTCTATTATTATATTGATTTGATAATGTTGTGATGGAATTATTTTTATAAATTCCTTTATCTTATATGAATTGTTTAATGATGTAACGATGTTAAGATTCCCATTTTTATTACATGGGTTATGAAATGATGTATGATTTCTAATTTTGTGGCACACATAATAATGGTATCATTATGAGATGGGTGGGACCTATATCTCCCTCCAATTCATTAGGTAAAGATTTTATATCTCATGAGATAGACATGGCTGGAATGGTAGGTTATACCGGTTCAGTGAAACAGGACTGAAACGAGGGTGACTCGGTTCAGAAAGGGACATTGTCCACTAAGATAGTCTTGGAAATGAGTCTTGACTAACAAGAAATGATTCTCTATGATTATGTGTGTATTCCACAAAGTTTCATGTTTTATGTTATGATTATTGGGATTTCATTTCACTACTATGATTTATCCCATGTTATGAAATTATGCTCTCTTTTGCAGGTTAAGATTTCCAAAAGTTATGTTCTTATGAATATGATGTGATTGATTTTTCTTTTGTTTACCCTTACTGAGCATTTGAGATCACCCTTCTATGTTTTCTTTTCCCCAGGATATAAAGAAAGGTTTTAGGTAAAAAAAAGGGAAGATCTTTATGGGAGATATTGAAGATCTTTCACCACGATTAGAAGATTACGTTCCGAGTTTCCAAAGACACTAAACTATTACGATCCTTGTGTGTGTGTTTTTTTGTTATGTACTAAGTATTCCGCAAAAGTAATGTAATGTTCATGTACGTTATGTTTCGGGTCTCTACAGTTGGTATCAGAGGAAAGGTTTAGTCAACCTTTAGAAACTAGGATGCGAGAACTTTAGTGAGATCCCTAGAGATATTTATATGGTATGTCTAGGGATGTCCCTAAGGATAAGTATACGTATAGGATACAATACTAGAACTACGGTAACGATCATAGAATTTAACCTAAGATGTTAGATATTGAGGATACTCCACCTTTATTATGGTGTTTTCCCTAGCATGATTTTTTCCTCTCACACTATTCTTTTTTGGGTTTTAGAAAATGGCTAGAAACAAGATGATTCACGATAATGGAGGATATGATGGACAATGGAATGATATTCTTCATAATGAAATGGGATTTGGAAGTCCAAACATCAATATTATGCCGAATCAGCAATCTCATAATATGATCAATAAACTCAAATTTGGTAAGTTTCCTGACTCGGATAATAAGAGAAAGATGGAGTTTCATGATGATCACAGAGGAAAGAAAGTTCAATTTCCCCTATTTAAATCATGTGGGAAGAGGCATCAAGGATAATGTTTCAAAGGAACTGGAAGATGCTTTGGGTGTGGAAAAGAAGGACACAAAGCAAGTAAGTGCAAAGGAAAAGGTTCAGTTAACACCATGGATGAGGATAATGGTATTGCTACGACTTCAACAATGGTTAAATGTTTTAAATGTGGAATGTACGGGCATTATGCAAACCAATGCCCTAAGGGAAAGTCTCATGAAGAGAATCAGTATGGTCGTATGGGAAGTATTTATGTTGATGATGATGAATAGACTACAAATGATATGTGAGATAAAAGAATTGTTGAAGCTCGGTCAATGGTTTAAAAAGGTAGTGGAATGATTACATGTTTATAAAGTGTAATGTTGTATAAGTAATCTCATGGTACTATGGAATAAAGAGACATCTAAGGATTGTTACACTATTGTCTTTCCTAAGTTTTTAAAGTGTATGATTAATGGTACTAGTAACCATGAAATGTTATTCAGATATTTTTTGGAAAGTAGATGATATACACATAATGAAGGAATAATAAGATAATGAGGTGTTTGATTGTATTCATGAGCTCATGACTGATATAAGGAGAAGGTTATATCATGGTGTGAGTATATAGAATTTTGGGATTTTGGTATGTGGAAAGAGTTAACTTTTAACTGCATTCATGTTTTCACTAAGGTTCAATGGGTATTCAAGAGAATACATGATTAAGGCATTTGAATGTTTGGAATGTGACCAACAAGACATATCTTATGATATATGGGGATCAACGATGGTATTAAATCTATGGTAATCATTTTCACTATGTTATGAGAGTGGACTGCAGTATTATGGATAAGCCTAAAGATTGTAATGGATTATTATTGATGGGATGTTATAGTAATATAGTTTTAGAAAAAGGACAACCTGCAGGACGGGCGACAGCCCATCGCGTCGGACAAGGATGTAGGAATCGAACCCACAATCGAAGTGCGACTGTCCTTTATCTCCTACCACTGGCCTACAGGAAGTCCCTGTTTAGTAGAAACTAGTTTTATTATATTAAGCAGTATGATATATGAAGTATAAGTCCATTTTAGGAACCATATATGATTAATCTCATTATAGATTGACTTATGTATATAATTTTTGCTAACCTTTTGTTTGAGACAGATGGAATGACCCGTCATTCTATCACATGATCTGCGAACACTTCACGAATAACAAATTGAACATCATTTATTTAAGAGATGAAGTGTAAATTGTTCAAGGCACGAATAACAGTGAGATTGTACCAAAATAAAGTAAGTATTTATTCTAATTCAAATTTTCAACTTTAGGGAAATGATCTTGAAAACCAAAAATGTTTTCCTAGTGCCCTTATATCCGATGAATCAGATGGTACCCTAGATCGTCACAAATTTATGGCTTTGTGATTGCTAGCTTTTCCATAGCCATGTTCTCTACCACTTTCCATCAGAAAATGATGGTTAGATTTCTCTTCCATATCCATATTTTCACCTATGTGGAAACCCAGTGATTAGTTTATTTGGGTAACCGTTACGTTTCATACTTTTGTTTTTAAAGATTGGTTTTGGTATTCCTTTTTACGATGTGGGTTTCTATTAAAGAAACTTTCGAATAGTAAACCATTTACAACCCCGACGAATTTCAAGGGCGAAATTCATTTTAAGGGGGGTAGAATGTAACACCCCGAAATTTTATGAAAAATATTCTTTTTAATTTCATTAATGTCTTGTGTTGTATGTTACACCAAAAGAATCTTTCACAACACGCATCCTTGACTTGCCTTCCATTACACGCAATCGCGACCTTCCTCGATAGCGTGTGTAGTACGCAATAACGAGTTTCACTAAACAGCAATATGCTATTAAAATATTATTAAAACTAGCCGTTATAAATAGTAATAACCACTTTTTGAAATTTTGTAAATTTTATTTTTTTAAAATGGACTTTATTTTTGGATTTGTAATATCGAAATTAGCTTAGGGTGAAATTTTGGTACTTTTCGGATAACTTTCATTTTCTGATGAATAGTGAAAATTAATAAATTTTAATTAAAAACAACTTTTTTAATTGAAATAATTAATAGTGATAAATTATTAATTTGAGTGGTTTTAAAGTATAGAATATATTTTTACAATTCAATACAATGTTGGTCATTGGATGTAATTTCACATTTACACCAGACATAAACAAGTGTTAATCTTTTGATAGTTATTATCTCTTAAAAACACGCTATTTGTTGTGACAGCGGAAATTAATTATAAAATTAATTAATGCAACTTATATGTTGGGAATTTTGTAAAATAGAAATCATTTTTGAATTCGTAATATCAATTATAGATTAGGGTGAAATTTTGGCATTTTTCTGAAAAACATCAATTTTTGATGAATAGTTAAACTACTAAGTGGTAGTTAAAAAAATTAATTTTTTCATAAATCTTAATTTTACCGCTTCTGTGAATGGAATTTCAAAAATCCGAGAGACATGGTTGATGTCAGTAAGTAAAATGTGGTTCAATGAGATGAAAATAATTTTTGGTAAATAGTAACTTTTTACTTTTATTTACCACGGTTAAAAGTAAATAGGGTAATTAAGGGTAAAAATGATATTAATATTACCCTAACACATGTCCTAATCCTATTGGACAAGTTTATCTCGACCAAAAACAACCTTAAGTGTAAAACATTATCATTTAGGCCCACTTGGATTATATTAGGACTTTTATTATTATTTAATTCAAAGAAGAGTTAAAAGAGTTAAAATCAAAGTTTATTTACTAAAACATTTTTAATATAGGGTTATACATAATATAATTTCGACTATAAATATTAATTAGAAAGATAAAAATATTTCCTACATAATGGTATTTTATTTGTAATTTTTATACTTTAAATAATTTAATTTATTTATGACGCAACGATGATGCAGTAATTACCTTTTTAAGAAAATATTAACATAATTGATGTTATAAATGCCCAAATAAATGTAATTTGAGACTATTTATGACTTAAACTAATTTTCTAGGTTAATATGACATGTTATTGTGGATTTAAGTATCTTGGTTCGAACTTATCATTCTGTTAGAAATTTCATAAAAATCATCTACCAAATAGTGTCAAAATTGACATAAATTAGTTTTTAAAACAAATATTATATTATTAATTGTTATTTAATTCCAAAAAATCTAAGGTTCGGCC
Organism: Viscum album; assembly: GCA_963277665.1. Taxonomy (NCBI): domain Eukaryota; kingdom Viridiplantae; phylum Streptophyta; class Magnoliopsida; order Santalales; family Viscaceae; genus Viscum; species Viscum album. The sequence continues at coordinate 1,685,301,526 of OY728132.1, read as the reverse complement.
AAATGACATATATAAGGATATATATATTAATAATAAACAACTTGGGGTTCGTTTGGCTTGATATAGTTAGTTTATTAACCATATAGTGTAAGAAAACAAAAAGACACGGTAAAAGTTAAATTAATTAACTTAGAGTTAAATCTAATTGATAAGGTTAAAATAATAACCTAAACTTATCTAAATCCTATTGGATGAAAGTATTTCGACCCATCCCTACTTTATCTTCGAAATAAGACCATTTGGAACCATTATAAACCGAATTTGACCTTAATATAAAATAATATTTTGAGATTTTCCTAAGATGCCCCTCTCCTCCCTTATAAAAGGGAACCTCCTCCCTCTCCTCCTCACACCAATTTGAGCATTCAAGCTCGGCAAAACCCTGCCAAAATATCTTCTCCACTTCCCTAGTATCATCCTAGAGGTCCTGGTCTTCTTCAAAGACCATCCTTAGTTCATTAAGTGGAGGTTAAGTGAAGGAGCGCCAAAAAGAGTTAATATCCATTACCAATCTTTTTCAATTTCTTTCTTCTTCAACTTCTTCTTCTTTAGTTGTTTCATGATAAAGTAATAACATCGCTATTTCTTATATACTGATATGTTATTATAAATATTAAAAAACTCTAATTAACCTTCTATCCATCCTACGGAAAACGGAAATCACCGCGGGTGCGTACGTACGGAATACCGTCTCCATGCCGTGGTGTAATCTATTTTCCGCCACCACCTTAATTGGATGGGTATAATGGTGTAATGAGTAACTATATATGATTATTATAAAGTGATATTGATACTTAAATAGTATACATACACTTCCACACAATTCCACGACCATGGGAATGATATCATCACTTGTGCGTACGTACGGACTACCGTCTCCACGACGCGATGAGATTCATTTTCAATGATTAACCATTCATGAATGATTATAAAGTATATATAATAAGTACTAATAAAATATATGACATAATAATGATACTGGATATATGTATATTTATATGTATGTCATCTACTTAATTCCATTCAATTCAATAAGGAAACGAAAACAGCGTTCATGCGTACGTACGGACTACCGTCTCCATGAACGGTGTATTTCATTCCATTTATCGATATTATATATATATATATATATATATATATATTCTGAATATATATTATATATAAATCATGTTTTACATTCTGGATATAAGTAATCATGATCCATGTAATCATATTAATAATTACAAGTTAAAAATACGAACGACAAATGAGACGATTTTACCCAAAACGCTACTTTAACATGAATTTACAAAAGAACGGGTAATATAAAGTCATAAGTGGACCATATATGATATAATAACAATGAATATGATTCTTGAATAAGTCAATAACATGATTTAAATCATTATACAGGAGGTTCGGACACTTACAAAGCAAGTCGGACCTAAGGTAAGGGAAAATATCACAATCTCATTTTTATCTGAGATTGTTTTTACTTTGGAATTTACTGGGGTGTATTTTATCATCCACATCCATGTTCCCTCAATATTTAATATTGTTTCCATCCACTTACAATAGTTTAAATCCAATTTTACCCTTCGCTGAGTTTTTTTTAAAGAATATGAAAGGAATCTTTTGTCGTTTTTCGTACGAGGTACTTTTTGACTTTTCCGACAAAAGTACGAAGAATGTTTTTTTTAACTTATACGGCATGAAGAGATTTTTAAAACATTATTTAAAAGAAGCTTCCTTTCAAATTTTTCAAGTTTATTTTTAATCAACTTCTTTTAGTTATAATTTTATGACATGTTAAGAAATGAAAAGTGTTTTTGAAGTAGAAAGGATATTTTCCTCAAGAATGGAGTTCAAGTGTTTTATAAAAATTATTTTCCATCTAAGATAATAAAGGGTTCTGTTTTTATCTGTATTATTGCATTGATTTGATAATGCTGTGATGGAATTATTTTTATAAATTCCTTTATCTTATATGAATTGTTTAATGATGTCACGATGTTTAAGATTCCCATTTTTATTACATGGGTTATGAAATGATGTATGATTTATGATTTTGTGGCACACATAAGAATGGTATCATTATGAGATGGGTGGGACCTATATCTCCCTCCAATGAATTGGGTAAATATTTTATATCTCATGAGATAGACATGGCTGGAATGGTAGGTTATACTGGTTCAGTGAAACAGGACTGAAACGAGGGTGACTCAGTTCAGAAAGGGACATTGTCCACTAAGATAGTCTTGGAAATGAGTCTTGACTATCAAGTAATGATTCTCTATGATTATGTGTGTATACCACAAAGTTTCATGTTTTAAGTTATGATTATTGGGATTTCATTTTACTACTATGATTTATCCCATGTTATGAAATTATGATCTCTTTTGCAGGTTAAGATTTCCAAAAGTTATGTTCTTATGAATATGATGTGATTGATTTTTCTTTTGTTTACCCTTACTGAGAATTTGAGCTCACCCTATTATGTTTTCTTTTCCCCATGATATAAATAAAGGTTTTAGGTAAAAAAGGGATAATCTTTATGGGAGATATTGAAGATCTTTCACCACGATTAGAAGATTGCGTTCCGAGTTTCCAATGACACTAAACTATTACGATCCTTGTGTGTGTGTTTTTTATTATGTACTAAGTATTCTGAAAAAGTAATGTAATGTTCATGTACATTAAGCTTCAGGTCTCTACATATATTATGAATAATTATGAAATATATGACATAATAAGGCTTCTAGAATAATATATATATTTGTTTGTTTGTTTACATATATTTCATTCACTTACTTCCATTCAATATGATATGAAAACAGAAACAATGTTAATGCGTACGTACGTCCTATCGTCTCCATGAACGGTGTATTCCATTTCATATATATATCTATTATATATATTTATATTATTATTATATATGATATATAAATCATATTACAAATTCTTTAAGTAATTAAATCATGATCTATGTAATATGATCAAGAGTAACTTGTCAAAACACATATGATAAGAAAAGCGATTATTACCCAAAATGTCCAATTAATATGGAATTGTTAGTAAACAAGTAATATAAAGTAATGAAATAATCATATAAAACATCATAAATATTATTTTGATTATAAAATAAGTTAATAATATATATAAAACCATTATACAGGAGTTTCAGACACATACAAAGAGTATCATACTCAAGGTAAGGGATTTCGTCTCAATTTCATTTCATTGAGGCATTTTATAATTTTATGCACCTAGTTCATTTTATACTGTGTATATTATATCTTTTTACTTGTTATATCATTAATCTCATTATTTTCATGATATTATATTATTTCCTTCATGGGAATTATTGATATAACTATATTACTCATTTAATATGGTTATTTCATAAGGCATATTATTTATTTCGGTTATTTAATATGAGAAATAATTTGGACTGGAAATGAAGGGTGGAGCCCGGACTTTATATAGCTCCTCGATGAATTGATAGGTTTACATGAGATGAATAAGTTTTCCCAATGGGTTTCTACTCTTAATTTTGAACTGTCTTGTGAAAGGTCTTGATGATAATATGCTTTCATGTATATAAGACATGATGTCCTTAAATAAAGTATTTCCCTCATATAATTTTAGTTACTATTTTTCCATGAGATTTTTCATTGACATATCTATGGAAGTAGTTCATTCTTAGTTTATTTATTTATGGAATATGTTTTAGTTTCTTAATTTCCATATTATTTGTGCCTTATCTAGTTTTTTAAATTGAAAGTGTTCTCAGATATTTACCTTTTTATATAGACTAATTATTACTTCCATTGTACATACCCTTATTGAACATTTGTGATCACCCTTATTATGATTCTCTCCCCAGGTTATGAAGAAGAGAACTTTGATTAATCTTTAAAGTATTAAATTCATTAAAATTATTATGTTTCATGTTTTATTTTTTACCCAATGTACTTTGGGTATCATGTAAGTAATTTGGATTTCCAAGACTGATAAACTATACAATCCTTCTAGATTTTTTTCCTTATAATAATTCCAATGAAATGTAATAATGAATCATCTTTAGGATATCTGATGTTGGGGTGTTACAATTTGAATCAAAGAAATGTTAGAAACAACCATGGAAACTATATTTAAAAAACATGGATTAGGGAACATACCCTAATTTGGACTTTGGTGATACACTTATGATAATTCACCCAAAGTAAAAAAATATTATGATTTATGGTGTGTGAATTTTTAATTTATGTTGTGTGTTTAACATATTCAATACACATAATTTTATGATCTAATTCAATATGTGTCATTATATAGAAATGGAATCTATAAGGATGAATGGTATCAATACTGGAAGAAATTGAAAGGTCTTCCATGCAGAGGAAACCAATATAGTTGGTATTAGAACAAAGAAACTTATGGCGATACTAAGGAAACCTAATTAGGTTATGAAAAATAACCTTCCCCAAATGGAACAACCCATTCCACAGAGGTAATATACTATGATGGATCACTTTATGGGACATAATCCCCCATCATTTAGTGTGACTACTAATCCAATTGTTTATTGGTGTTGGATTAAGTCTCTAGAAAAGATATTTTTGGCCTTGGGATGCAGTGAAATAGGAAAGGTTACATTTTTGGTGTATTGTCTCAAAGGTGGTGCGAATAAATGGTGGAAATTGATCCAAAATACCAGTGACGAAACAGAAATAGAACTTATGGAATAGATAACTTTTAAAGAGACATTCTTTGACAAATACTTTCTTCATGATCAAAAAATTGAGATGAAGAGGAAGTTACATATCTTAACAAAAAGGAAGAAGAGAGTGTTGAAGATTATGAATACACCTTTACAAGTTTATCCAGGTTTTTTATATATTATATACACAACATATAGTTAATGATTAAACACTTATTTTAAGGTCTTAATCCAAATCTCTAAAGTTCACTGGCTTCTTAGAATTTTTCATCATATGATGAAATAGTTTTATGTGTCATCAAGACGGAGAAGGAATTTTCTAGGATCAATATATACAAAGTAAAACATGACAAGGATATGTCATATGATAACCATGAAAAAAGGAATGAACCAAAGAAGAATAATAAGTTTGAAAATTTTTCATCTTGAGAAAACTGTGGAAAAAAGTACCCTCAAGAATGTTTGAAGGGATTGAGAGTTTTTTATAAGTGTAGAGATAAGGGACACTAGGATCATGAATGCAAAGGGAAGAAACAAATAAATTATTTACACTTATAAAATTGCAAAGATATGGTACACTATGAAAATTAATTCCCCATACATCAATGGAATCTACCATAGAATAGGCCAAGGAAATATGACTATGCTTTTGTGATCACAACTTTTAGGGTTGAAATTCCTAATAATGTGGTAGTAGGTACAATAATTATTTAAAAAAAATTAGATAAATATTTATTTGATTTTTGATCATTGAATTTCTTTATCTCTTCCAATTTGATTTAAAAATTAGACATTTCTAATTCACCATGATAAGGGAATTTGTTAGTTATAACTCCTATTGGGAACCTTATCGCAACAAATATGTTCCAAGAAGTTCCTATTAAGGAATATAAATGTGCTCTAATTTCTAATTTTTTTATCATACATATGGTTTATTTCTATATAATCCTTGGTATAGATTGGATTTCAAAATATGATGCGAAAATATATTGCAATAATAAGGAAGTTGCGATTTTTTAAGAAGATGTAGAATCCGTTATCTTTAGAGAAGAAACATCCTTATCTGATTCTTATCAAAATCCACCGCTAGTAGATTTACTGAATGAGATTATCAAGGAGAAAGAGAAAATTAAATCTAGGGATGATGGAGTTAATATTCAAATTGAGGATGTACCTATTTTAATAGAATACACTAATGTTTTTCCTAATGATTTTCCTGGACACCCCCCAGAGCATGAAGTTTAGTTTTGTATTGATTTAATCCCTGATGCAAATCCAACATCAAAAAATTCTTAAAGAATGGCCACTTTGTAATTAGTAGAAAAAAAAATTACTTGAAGAGTTGGGTTAAAATGGATTTATCCTCCCTAGTGTTTCTCCATGGGGATCCCCTGTTCTCTTTGTCAAGAAGAAGGATAGATCCATAAGGATATTTATTGATTATAGGGAAATCAATGTGATTACAATAAAGAAAAAGTATATACTACCTTGTATAGATGAATTATTTTATCAACTTCAAGGAGGTTAGTTCTTTTTGAATATTGATCTTCATTTTGGATATCATCAATTACATGTGAATAAGGAAGACATTCCAAAGATGGATTTTCTAAAGAGTTATGGTCCTTACGAATTTACAGTAATGCCTTTTGGATTGACTAATGCACCCTCAGTTTTTATGGATCTCATGAATAGATTATTCAAGGAATATATTGATGATTTTATTGCAGTATTCATTGAATATATTCTGATATATTCTAAAAACTTTTAAGACCATGAGTATCACCTATGAATCATTCTTGAGACTCTCTAGAGAGAAGAATTATATCGTAAATTTAGAAATTATGAATTCTTGATACAAGAAATTTATTTCCTTGGCCATATAGTCTCTAAGTATATAATCTATGTTGATCCATTAAATACAAAGGAAATTCAAGAATTCCCAGAACTGACAAGTATAACTGAGGTATGTAGTTTTATTGGTTTAGCAGGTTACTATCAGAGTTTTGTCCAGAATTTCACCTGATTGGCTAACCCATTAACCAAGATCACACATAAAGGAGTTAAATTTATTTGTACAAAAGAGTGTGAATAATGATTTTATGAATTGAATAGAAGATTAGTCAATGATCATATCTTGACTTTACCATCTTGGAATGATGGTTATATTATTTATAGTGATTAATCAAGGAAAGGACTGGGTTGTGTCCTTATACAGAATGATATGGTTATTGCATATGCATCAAGGCAATTAAAACCCCATGATCAAAACTATCCAACTCGTGATCTTGAGTTAGCTACATTAATGTATTCTCTGAATATATGGAGACACTATCTCTACAAAGAAAAATGTGAGATATATACTAATCACAAGATTTTGAAAAATATTTTCTCATATAATGAACTCAACAAGAGACAAAATATTTTCCATGAGATACTCAAGGATTATGATTTCACAATACACTACCACCTAGGTAATGAAAATATAGTGGTAGATTCCTTGAGAAGAATGGAGCATGGAGTTCTAAACATGATGAGAGTTAAAGGGAATCATACTTTCCTGGATCTAGTAAAGATGGATAAGGTAATTATCATAGAAGGTGAAACATCTCTAATTTTTTAAATGGTTTCGAAACCATCATTACTAGAATTGATAAAAAGTTCTCTGAGTGATGACGAGGAGTTTCAAAAGAAAATTAATGTTGTAAATGATGGGATATTGATTGATTTCATATTTGAAGATGGCATTTTGAAATTTGGGAAGAGGCTTTGTGTTCTCTCTATACCTGAGCTAAAAATAGAATTATTATATGATGCTCAAAGCTCCAATTTCTCTATACACCCTAGTGGAACAAAGATGTATAGATATTTGACGGAACATTTTTTGTGGGACAACATATAGAAGGAGATTACTGATTATGTATCAAAATGTTTGGTTTTTCCACAGGTGAAGGTTGGAATATGACATCCTAGAGGATTCATGCAACCACTTGCTATACCTATGTGGAAATGGGATGATATTACGATGTAATTTTTCATGGGGCTACCAAAGACTTCTAGAAGGAATGATTAAATACGGGTTACTGTTGATTGTCTTACCAAGTTAGCACATTTTATTGCTATAAGAGAAGATTTACAACTTGAACGTTTTGAAAAACTATATATTAATGAAGTTGTACGACTTCATGGTGTACTCCTATCAATTGTTTCTGATCGTGATCCTTGTTTTACATCAAGCTTCTGAAAAATAATCCAGAAGACCCTAGATATTGAACATCATTTGAGCACTGCATAGCACCCTCAAAGTGATGGATAGTCATAATGGACTATTTAAAATTTAGAAGAGATGTTTAGATCCTTCTTAATTGACTTTCATGGTATGTGGGATCATTATTTACCCCTATTAGAATTTTTCTATAACAATAACTTCCATTCAAGTATTCAGATAACACCATATGAAGCAATATATGGAAATGGACGTCGTACCCCAACTTTTTGGGATTATGTTGTTGAAATAAAACTTGTAGGTTCCAATTCTATTGAAGAAACAATGGAGAAGGTGAGTATTATCCAAACCCATATCAAAACATCTCAAAGTATGAAAAAGATCTATTCTAATAACTGAAGGAATGATTTGGAATTTTAAGTAACAGATCATGTTTTCTTAAAGGTACCTCCATGGAAGGGTGTTATAAGATTTGGTAAGAGGGGTAAATTAACTCTCAGGTACATTAGACAATTTGAAATTTGAGAAAAAATTGGGGCTGTAAACTACCATTTGGAAATTCCTCCAAGTCTTTCTAAAGTTCATGATGTGTTTCTTATATCACTGTTAAAGAAATACATGTCAGACCCAATGCATGTACCCACCTATGAAGAAATATAAAGAGAACTAAATTAGTCTTATTTTGAATATCCTATCAATATTATTGATACTAGAGAACAAGTGTTGATAAATTGGACAAGTTTTATGGTAAATGTTTTTTGGTGAAACCATAAAATGGAAGAGGCGACGTGGGAACCTAAAGAACTTATGATGAAGAACCACCTGAATCTTTTTATGTCATGATATTCTATAAATTTTAAGTATGAAATTATGATTAAGGATGGAATAATTTTACACTAAATTCTTCAATGGTATGCTTCTTTTTGAATAATTCAATGGCTTTCCTTGTACGCAACCTTGAGTTCAAGCACACCACGACCTTTCAAAGTAGCCATTCAGAAAGCAGTTATGAATAGTATTAAACAAAATTTGAAATTTATAAACTTTATTTTTTAATATATACTTCATTTTTGAATTCATAATATCAAGATTATCTTAGGGTTAAATTTTGTTAATTTTCTGAAAAGTTTCAATTTTCATGAATAGTGAAAAATACAGCATTTTAATTCAAAACTGCATTTTTATCTAACTTAATTATATATTTATTTTGAATTTTTATTGTTTTTATACTTTAATTGGATTAATATTTTATAATTTAATCCAATTATGGTCATTTGAAGTAATTTAACATTTAAATTTTAAATAAACACATGTCAATCTTTTGATAGTTTTTACTTCTTAAAAACCCACTTCCTAGTTTTGACAACAGTAGATAATTTTAAATTAATTACTACTACATCTACATTTAGAATTTGGAAAAATGTATTCCATATTAGGAATCATAAAGTAAAAACTATGTAAATAGTTACCTTTTATTTTTGGATATTATAATAGTAACTTCAGTAATTATTTTTATTAACCGTGGATAAAGGGTAAATCATGTAAATAAGAATAATAAAATAATATTTTAATAGTATAAAACAATCATCACACATGTCTTAATCTTATTTTATGAGATATTTCAGACCATTATAATCCGTTTTTCGATTTTGGAACCCCATGGAGCCACATGGGTGTGATAATGAGATGTTACAAGAATTAATTTAAAGTAAAGAGAAATATAACATAAACATGTATCTTTTACTAATCTTTATTTTTAATATAGTGTAATATACCTGTTATCTTTAACTATAAATATTAATTAGAAAAATAATAATATTTACTACATCATTTTATTTTTTTTATAATTTTTATACATTAAATAAATTTATTTATTTATGACACAATGATGATGTACTGATTACCTTATTAATGAAATATTTAAAGAAATGATATTATAAATACTAAAATAAATTTAATTTTAACATTTTAAAGCTATAAAATAATTTCTTGGATGATATTAATATATTATATTTGAGTTAATTCCTTTTTTTATCAGTAATCAACTTTATATGACTTTAATAAAAATTAATTACTAAATAGTGTCAAAATTGACATAAATGAGTTTTTAAAAAAAATACTATTTTATTAAATGATATAATATTCTTAAAAATATTATATTTGGTAAAGTAACTTATAAAATCTAAAAATATTATTAATTATCCACTTATAGTTCGTTTTTAATTTTGTAGTGACTATAGTAACAATGTATTATGAGAATACAAAAAGACATTTTAAGAGTAAATGTTTTTAACTACGGGTTAAAACTAAAATAAAATGTTTCTTTTATGAACTAATCATGTCTAAAACCTATTCGTTGAGAGTATTTAGACACATCCACATATTAAACTATAAATAAATCGCTTTTTATCTATTAGATTCTGAAAATCAATTTATAATAAATTAATATTTCAAGATCTTCCTAAAGTAACCCTCACCCCTCTTATAAAAGGTCACTTATCATTCTCATTAATTCACACCTCCAAAGCCCATTGGATCAGAAAAACCCTACCAAAATCTCCTCCCAACTTTCCTTAGTTCATCTTATAGGATACCCTTTGGGAAGAAAACCAACTTAATGAGTTCTTTTGTGCAAATCAAAGAGGAGACACCTGAAGAAGAGGTAAGCATTTAATCCCTTCATTAAAAGTTCTTTTCTTCTTCTACTTCCTCTTAATAAGTTGTTATCATACTAAAATAATAACTCCAGAATATACTACATTCTAAGATTATTTTATTATTATGTGACAACCATATTGTTTCTTTTACTAATTCTCTGAAAAACAATACCATTAAGCGTGTGTATGTACGACTTACCATCCCCACATCACGGTGTAAACCATTTTTCATATATACATTATTTTGATGGGTATAATTATGAATATAAATGAATTATATAATAAATGTGACATGATTCTTTTTTTTAAAATTCATATTACATCAAATTCCATTCCATTAAACCATTAAGTAAATGATATTGTAGCTCGTGTGTACGTAAGGCTTACCATCTCCATAACGCGATGAGATTCATTTTCCACATTCACCATCCAAGAATGATTATAAAATTATATATTATGAATAATTATAAAATATATGAAGTAATAAGGCTACTTTAATAATATATATATATATATATATATATATTTCACTAACTTACTTCCATTCGATACGATAAGAAAACGGAAACAACATTCATGCATACGTATGACCTACCGTCTCCATGAACTGTGTATTCCATTTCAAATATCTATCTACAATATATATTTATATTATGAATATATATGATATATATATATATATATATTTCACTCACTTACTTCCATTCAATACGATAAGAAAACGGAAACAACGTTCATGCGTACGTACGACCTACTATCTCCATGAACAGTGTATTCCATTTCAAATATCTATCTACAATATATATTTATATTATGAATATATATGATATATAAATAATATTATAAATTTTGGAAGTAATTAAATCATGATATAAGTAATATGATAAAAAATAACATGTCAAAACTCGTACGATAAACAAATCAATTATTACCCAAAATGTTTCATTAAAATGGAATTGTTAGTAAACGAGTAATATAAAGTCATAAAATTACCATATTTGATATCATAGATATTATTATGATTATAATATAAGTTATTAATATGTTTAAAACCATTATACTATAGTTTCAGACACATACAGAGAGTATCAGACTCAAGGGAAGGGATTTCATCTCAATTTCATTTTATTAAGACATATTGTAATGTTATGAACCTAGTTCTTTTTATACGATATATATTCTACCTTTTGACTTGTTATATCATCATTATCATTTTTTTCATGATATTATATTATTTACTTTATGGTAATTATTGATAGATCCATATTAGTCATTCAATATTGATATTTGATAAGGAATATTACATATTTTGGTTATTCAATATGAGAAATACATTAGACTAGGAATGAAAGGTGGAGCCCAGACTTTATATAGCTCCTCAATGCATCGACAGGTTCTCATGAGATGAATAATTTGGACAAATGTGTTTTTACCCTTAACTTTAAACCATATTTTGAAAGGTCTTCATGGTAATAGGTTTTCATGTCCCTAAAATATAGCATCCTTAAATAAAGTATTTCCCTAATATAATTTCATTTATTATTTATCAATGATTTTTTACATTAACATATCTATGGAAGTTGTTCATTGTCAATTTATTTAATTATGGAATATGTTTCAATTTCTTACTTTCCATATTATTTGTGCCTTATCTAGTTTTTTAAATGGAAATTGTTCTTAGATAATTACCTTTCCAAATAGATTGATTATTTCTTCTATTGTACATACCCTTACTGAGAATTTGAGATCACCCTTATCAAGTTTCTCACCTAAGTTTATGAAGAAGAGAAATTTTATTAAGCTTTACAGGATGTAATTCATTTCAATTACTGTGTTTCTTGTTTTATTTTGTTTTTCCAATGTAATATGGGTATCATGTATGTAATATGTATTTACATTACTGCTAAAATGTATGGTCCTTCATGATTTGATTCCTTGTAATAATTCCAATGAATTGTAATAATTCACCGGCTTCAGGTTATCTGAGGTCAGGGAATTACAAAACATTCTCTCACTTGGATGTAGAGCAAAAATTATTTTGGTTAGTGAAAGAATTATTTTGGTTCGACCCAAAAAAAATAGTGTCTCTCAGTTGGAGATGTGGAAATTATATTCACATGTTTTATAGTGAAGAATCTGTAACAAGGGGAAATACTTGATTGCAAAAAGGAGTAGGTTTTATTTCAATCCTTTTAAATCAAGTGTGATGTACTCTCTACATTATTACAATTGTACACATGGTGAAAATGAGAGATAATATTGAGTGGAATTTTAATATGTTAAATTGAGACAAAGATGAATTTGTAAAAAGAAACCAATGATTCACCCCTCCCCTCTCAGTGGTAAATTTGGCCTAGGTCACTACATGATTGTTGAGAGAAAATATTCAAAATTAGATATAGGTCATGATTTTTCATTTTTCGATAGTAATAAATTGATTAACATCAATGAATAAAAGTAGATGTTCCACCAATTCCAAAATGGAATAATTAAAAGAAATGGATTAGTGATTTCTTTTAAAAGTGTGAAATTGAATATATATATTTTGTGGAAGATGAAATTCTGGTTTATCATTTAAAATTGTTTTATTTTATTTTGTTGGATTTAAATATTGGTAACATTTTTTTCCTATTAAATCCAATGCTGATATGTAATACTTGAGGACATGCATATTTTAAGTGTGAGAGTATTTGAAGCACTAATATTTTGATACATAATTTTAAACATTTTTAATGATTTTAAATGGATTTTATCAGTATTCCCTTATATATGAATGTTTATTGAAAATGTGGGAAATTTAAATTAAGAAATTAAAATGAATTCATATGTGGTATTTTAATATTTTATTTAAATTAATAACATTTATTAAAATCTTACTATCTATTTTAATTATTTTTCTAGTAAAAATATTGGCTAACTCATACAAACATTAACCTAAAGGGAATTTCAAGATATTTATCCTACCTGAGTGGACCAACCAACCATGTAAGGCCCAAGGGAGTTCCCACCAAGTGGTCGTGAAATTTTTCAGCTGAACAGGGAGGAGACCATGCTTGGATGGGCCAAATCCTATATCGGCCGTGTGGTGTTTACATGGCCCATTATGTCTATGTGAGTGTGTATTAGGATCCCATCCCTAGAGTAGGATTCTAATCCATGGATGGATAGGTCCTTATTATTAATGAAATGGGCACACCTTCGCATTCATGATGTGCGATGGCCTCTAGCGATTACAATTAATCCACTTACCAAAATGGTTTTGTTGTGGCTTTTCTCTTCTACCCCACCCTCGGACACAACCACATATCACTTTGATGCCAATGACACCATTCAACATCATAATCCACCATCTCAAACCTCTTTGAAGGTTTTATGTTCACCACTTGACTGCTCTATCCTAAAGTAAAACACCACTGTCAAGCCCCAAGACAACCTTTGATTGCCTCTGGACCCTGGAACAACCTCGGTGACCACCTTTCAAAGATGAATGAATCCATGCATTCTGATGTGAGTGAGAACCAACCATTGTGACTCCTACTGTACATGATTCAAACCACTACTACAACTAACACTATCTTTGTTCCATGGTTCTAGCTGATAAAAATATAGAGTTGCACTAAGGCATGCGTAATATGAACATGAGGATCTTCACATGCCAATTCTTTGTTGAATTCAAAAAACACCTGATATCCTTGGAATACTAAAAAAATAGATATATTCAAACCCTGAACCAATATTTAATAAGATATGGAAATATTTTTATTAAGTGGGGAGGAGAAAAATTGGACCTGTAAAAATATGAGGGTCACACTGCACTACAAGGGGATGAAGTTGTTTCCATGCTAGGAGGCTCGACTAAAGGCTGTGATTTTCTTATCTCTTATTTATTTTTATTCTCCTATAGTTTTATTTTTTGTGTAGTTTTAATTTTTTTCATTCATATTGTAATTCATGTATCTTTTTTTATTCAAGTGATTCACCCATTATTTTTAATTTATTCTTATTATTTTTCTTTCATTCTGTGTTTTATTTTATTCTATTCTTATCTTCTTCTCCTACTTCTAATTTTTCCACTATGTTATCAATTACTTCCAATGATGGATGTATGACTCAAGGATTGGCTTCCAGGGAGGTTAAGTGTTTCTGAATTTTTCACTTTAATTATTTAGTAATTTGAATCTGTTTCTGGTGATTAATAGTGATATGTATGGTCGAGGTAGTTCTACACCACAACATGGAACTCAAAATCATTCTATTGTTTTTTTTAATTTTTTCAATCCCTTCCATTGAACATAATCTATTCATATGGTAGATTTGATCTATTCAATTGATAAAATAGCATATGGTGGATCCATGTCCAGGATGTTTCCACACTCATGGTTGAGGTGTTTCATCAACCTTCATAATAGGAGGAGGTAGAAGTTATTTTTATTTGGTATTAGAGATTTCATACACAAAAAATATATGGATAATAGTTCATGAATTAGTTTTCATGATTGAAATATCAATCATAAATTTAATGATTGAACTATCAAACTTAATTTTAAACAACAAAAATGAATAAGCAATGAACTTGAAACCGTACCTAAAGGCCATGTAATTTCTTTCTAATTTCATCTTGCATTATATGTTAGTATAGTTTTAGTTTTTCACTTTATTTATCTCCAAAAAAATAGTTCTTATGAAATAAAAATATATATAATTTAGGTGAATTAGACAATATTGAGTGGACAACTACGATGATCCTCAACTTAGATGATCATGTTCAACCACTATATTACACTAGGAAAAATAGAAATTTTCTTTTTCCACACCCTGGGAAAGATGTTCGTTAGGGTTCTTTGTGAAAATCTGACTTATGTATAGGTGAAAATAAAACAGCTTCATCTTAGTGTAGGTTCATTATAGAAGGCAAGACTTGAGTTAGGATAACTCATACACTAGGTTGATGAAGTATTATATGGGAGTGAGATCTTATGGTTAAACCTAATATATGAAATGTGGGTGTCTGTATGTATCTAGTGATAATAGATATAAATGCATAATCAATTATTATAAAGGGGGATTTTTACTTGGGTGTAATGTCAGAAATAGAAGTAAGCCCTTTGTTGATACCCAATATAGGATACATGGGTCTCATTATATGGTGTTATATTTTATGGATAATTTAAATAAACTAACTTGAATGGGGGATGATCACACACCAAGTGAGTTTAGATGAAGGTGAATTTTTCAACTGCATCTGAGATAAGTGATAGAGAAATCACTATGCATCTTGAAATAATAGGAATCAACACACATGTAATTCTAGGAAGGATCACTCTGCACATATCGATCTCATATTTAGGTGAATGATATATTGATCATTTTCTAGTATCTATTGATGGAAGGGAAAGCCTGATGAAAATTGATAAAATCCCAAACCCTAGGATGAAGTTCTTGAGAATGGGGGGAATTTTATCCTTTTATAGATTTATAGATAAGGAAACATATATTGATTGACACTTATATTAATCCAGCTCACATGTAAAGAAATCATGTCATATAAATTTTCTTAATCTATATAGTTTAACTATAATTCAGGGTGATCCATATACGATAAAGTTTAACACGATGCAGTAAGTACTTAGATTACTTTTAGTTTAAGTTTGTACATTCAAGACATTTACGTAGGGGGTTTTGTGCATATCGGACTCTCAAAAAAATGAAATGGATTTATCCTAGTGTCGATTTAGTGATGAAACCCCGATGTGAATTGGTAATGTCTTAGAAACAAAGATGAATTAAGATTTTAATTGGAATGAAACATGTTGGTGTGTCCAAGTTTAAAAATATGGAAATCACTACGGATTATATAATAATAGGAATCAGGCCACATATAGTTCTAGAATGGATATCCTTATGTGGATATAGTTCATACTTATAGGAAAGAGAGTTGGCTTGGTTTTGGTTCTAGGCTATGATGGAAGACCCAATGTGATTAAGTAAGAGCCTGAGATCTAGAATTGAAGATGGTGGGATTCAAAATTGGTCATGAAACTCAAATTTTTGGCACAACTACATATCGTGTGATGATAGTAATAAATCCACATAGGGTTATTAATTGGTATACTATGGAAAAAAGGATCATGTGTAAGGGAAAATGAAATGGTTTTATTCTAGTGCGTGGTAATTAGGGAAAAACAATAAGTGAACTGATAAACCCATACACTAGGAACTCTTATATAGATTTGTCTCATAAATAAGAGAATCATGTTATATAGAAGAGACCACACTTAAGTTTTTTAATGAATTATAGTATGTACCATATGTTGTGAATTTTAACATCATGTGACAAGGAAAATCATGTGACAAGGACCATCATGTTTAAGGTCATACAATAAAGATAATTTACAAGTAGTTCATAGTCATATAGAATGGACTATATGCCATGTAGTTTAAATTTTGGAAATCATAAATTATTTTGATTTTTTTATCATCAGGATGAATGAAATATATGTTATTGAGTTTAATTTATTACACCCAGGACTTCTTCCAAGTGTTTTATAGTCTAGTATAATGAAATTTATGAAATGAAGTTTAAATTATTATGGCCATGAATTCTTCCAAGAAGTCTATATTCATGCTTAATGGACTTCATGTACCAAACATGAAACTATTAAAATTATTTCATGATTAAATTATCATTAATAGAATGTGTTAAATGATCTCTATCTATGGTAATAAAGGAGTAAGCTCTATTGGGGTAGACCTTATATATAACATAAGGTCATTCCCATTTCAACTCAAGTTTTGAATGTTTCTTCCAAGGTATCATGTGAGTTCTAAGATCCATCACTAATTCCCATTATATGAATCAATAGAGGTGAACCGTGTTATTGTATACTAGTGAAAATTTAATTTTATGAATCTCATGGTTACGTAGTGTGAATAACCATTTCTTATGAAGTCTCTCCAATTCATCAAAATACTTTTGTGGTTGCTCACTTTCTAACATTTGATCATAGATGGTGATGTGATGTGAAGGAAACTAGTCCTTGATGAGAAAAAACTATATTAAAATTATAAAAATTTTAATATGGGGTCTTCTATATAGTAGTATTATCCATGGAATGATAATATAGCAAATAAAAGTATTATTTAATTTGTCTAGTATCTTCTGAAGGATATTACATTGAAGGCCTATATCTGCCTTTTTTCACTAAATGATAGAAGGACATATGGTTATAATAAATTCTGTACTCTTGATACAACCTATTCAATTAAAATGAATATAAATTCGTGTGATTTAATTTTATTATAGTGTGATAGATTTCAAATCTAGTAATGATATTAGATTTTAGAAAATTGATGACAGAATTAATTCTAACTTCATGGGGAGGAACTTATTTGGTTTATTTGGATAAGAAATCAATGTAAGTAATAATGAAATTAAACTACCTAGCTGTGGGATATGGGTATGAACCCATTAAACCTATCCCATAGATAGAATATGGTCAATTGTATTTAGTTGTGTGAAACCATTTTGGGGGTCGATGGATGAAATTTTATTGTGTCTAGAGAGCATGTAATTTTTTTGGGAATTTCATACAGTCTTATATACTTGATGGATGGAATAATACATGTTGATTAATTTGATGGGAGAGATTAGTTACAGGCTAGTAGGTTCCCCTTGTTCTAGTGTTCACATAAAATATAATATCTAGGGTAAATTCTACTTTAATCCACTATATGAGGACTCCCTAAAATAATTTTTTGAAGAGTGACTTTGGGGAATTCATGACAACATAAAAAATAATTTTCCCCCATTATTGGATTTATTAATCATTAGATCTATTTTATAGGAAGATACTTAATTGGTGGTAGTATATTATGGTGGAAATACAAAAAATTATGATATTGGTAGACAAGGGTAAAGGCTCTTCTTGACCCAAAATGGAGTGAACTTCATTGAATTTTGACGTTATAAAGGATCGATAAACAACTGGGGGGGTTGAAACAGTTGTTACATTTTTAAAAATTTCAAATTTAATAAATGTATCCCCTATAACATGTTATAGTTATCTCTGTATAAACTTTTAGAAAACTCAATTACATGCATAAATTGAAAATTAAACAAGGAACACATGATTTAAAAGGTTTGAACTTAGTGAGAGAACCTAAATTATTTCCATAGACACTCATATTTGTCTGTGAAAATTCACTATTATAAAGAAGTGAATAAAAATTTTATCAACACTAGTTAGACACCTTATATCACTTGATAGGAAGGATTATACTTACCCATTTTTGTTTAATAAAATATTTACAAAAAAAATAAGACACAAAAAAATATTTAACTTTGCTCAAACTAATCCACCAAAGTTATGTCTAGAATCCCATTCTAATCTGCCACTATTAGATTTTCCATTATCTGATGTCTTGAGTTTGATAGCCTCAGACCCATAGAACTTTTCTCAATATTTATTTTCCCAAAAGACTACTCAAAACATAGACCAATACACTCATTCTGATTCTATCTGTCCTATAATCATAACTTGCCTCAGCCCGATCTTCTGATCAGAATACTCTATTTTGGAAACTCTTCTCCAACTGAAAAGTACTTCGATTGAAAAATCCACTTCTAAGAATAATTCTTTCGTGGTTTAGATTTAATGCACGAGTGAGTAGTTTTTTATGTACCATTTTACTTTCCACTACTATTTATCGCTACTCCTTGAATAGTTATGGAATGAAACTAAAGTATTTTTCCTATTCACCCAAATTCTAAAACAGCAAATTTTATTTTCATTTAAGATTCATTTTGACCTCTTGAAGCATTGTAATATCTTCTGGTTTCTTCTCAAAACATCTTGATTATTCAAAACTCTTCTCAATTTTTTTGTCTTAAAGAAAGATAGAAAACCATTTGAAATAACAAAAAATTCACTTAGGAAAAGTTTATCCAGAAAACTCTATATCTGTCTGATCCTCTTTTCCCAAATGAAAAAACAAATCTACGAAAAACTCACACTTTTTAAATGATCTTTCCAAAAATTTCATATATGGCACATCTTATTCAGGAATCAGGTTCATCATTCTGGTCTTCTTGTGAAACACAACATAAAATACATAATAATTATCAGATCTTGGCCCATTAAAAATAATAATAATTTCTCACTCTAATGCTCTGAGCTAACTGGAAAGGGTTTAATGCATTGTTTCATATTCTAAAGACATAAGAAAACTATGAATACTATCCTATAACAAATTCTATATTTTTTCACATTTTTATTCTCATTATATGTATTTTCAACTGTTCTTTAGTATAATAAAACAATTTCTAATGGAACTCAGCATATGATGACTTATTAGTATTAAAACCCATCTTATGTATTGGTGTCAATAACACATCCAATGAATCATAGTCAATTATAAATTATAATGAATCAGTTCTAGAAGACATGTATCAATAATTCATTTTTTATTCTCAGAAACTGCCTCCAATATGATTAGGTCAATCTGATAGAAAACTTGAACTCTTACAAAAACTTCTGCATTCAATTGTCTTCTATGTTGAATCAACATCAAAATTTGTAATGTTTTTTTATTGATAAAAAATATGATATCCTTTTTAGCCTTTTATAATGTTTACAAAAAAAATTCTTGATCAATCACATTTAATCAACTATTCATCCTCAATTATCATAACATATCTATGTCTGATGAATCAGTATATGCAACTTATCTAATCTATAATTTTGAAAATCTATAATTTTAGAAAATATAATTCTTCTTTCAACTTCTGCATCTGGTGCTTATGGGTTTGATGCTCTACATCCTAAAGAATTAAACTTTCAAGAATCTAAAAACATTCACACCTCTTCCATTGTAAAATCTTCCTCTTGTAGCATGACTTCTTCATTATATTTTAGGAAATTGAAAGAATAGAAAATCATTGTATAACATGTTTTTGGAAATTTATACAAATTCTCATAAAAAATAAATATGTTTTCATTAAAAAAACTTATAACTCCATAACCTCTCTATTGGATTCATTTCATATTCATACAAACTCATTATTTTCTAACTAAAACAATATATTATGAAATGATTCTGATGGAAAATTTGATTGAGCGTCTAATCATTGACTTTTCCAAAACACTTTGTATAACCAGATTCTCAGTAACTTCTCAAAAAAACAAGTTATAAACTTTCAATAAAACTATTTCAACTATTTTATAAAAATAATATTAAAAAAATAGTTTTAAAAAAAAAACCAAAACATTGAAATCATTATAAAGGGTCTTTAATCTCCACACAATGGATTTGTTGAAAACTATTGTTTACAATTTTTTTAACTTTTAATTTTTCAACAATTATACCTTTTCTAATCTCATTTTTGATCTTTTATCAAAACAAAAACATTCTCAAAAGAGAGTTTCATAACACCACACTACCAGATAAAGTTATTTTTTATGGAATTTCATCTCTTAGTGACAAGAAAATTTGTACCCATGTAAAGAAAAATTCCCTATAACTTTTATCATTAACTCTAAATCTTATTTATCTCATAAATTTTATGATACACATAACTTTAGATTCATTTAAGTAATAAATGTACTTATTTTTCCATTATAGGATAATTTTGTATATATTCTCCCCCTTTATCAACCTAATCTAAATCATGGTGTGGGAATTACTGAATTTGTTTAGGAAGTCTTTGGCGGAAGTTGAACAAGAAGTTACAGCCTCAATTCAACAAACATTTTACTGGGAATTGCTTTTGTAAAGATACTTTCTATTTTATATTTTATTAAAATATATTTCATCACAACATCTCCACTAGAAACTTTTTCTTTTATGTAGTGAAACTTGGTATAAATATATTTTGATCTTGAATTTTGGACTTTATTTTTAAAATGATCAATTACACACTGATTATAATAAAGTATCTTCAATGGGTTCCAAACATCAACTATCAAATCTTCCAACTAAAATTTCGTCCACAACATTTGAGTACCCACCTCGGTAGATGGAACATATTATGATTCTTCAATGACAAAATTTACTGAACATTTTTTATTATTATTCCATCTCACACAACATTATACAAATAAAAATGTTCCTCTAGAACATAATTTTCTGTCAATTAAAACTCCATCCCAATAATTATCATTATAACCATTAAAGTTAATTTAAAAACATATTTTGAATAATATTCCATGTGAATTTGTTCCTTTAAAATATCTTATAATTATATTTTCTTCTAACATAAGAGATTCTTCTAGATCACTTTGATATCTGAAACACAAAGTTACAACAAAAAAATAGTAGGTCTAAAGGGTGTGAGATAAAGAAAACTTCCTATCATCTTCTAAATTTCATTCTAGTTCACACTGTTTTCCAATTTTATCTTTAATCAACTCCATTCTCAATAAAATAGTAGTTGAAAATTATTTGAATTATTTCATAAAAACTTTTATAACAATTCTATAGCATATTTTCTTAATATTAGAAAATGTATTTTCCACTTTTTTGAACTTGCAATCCATGGAAGAACATTTATTCTATCCGTATTTATATTTAAGAATTTTTTTTTCATTTCCTCTATAAATTCTTCTTAAACTATTTTTTCATCTCTAGAAAAAAATTTATCTTCCACATAAATAATTTCAATTGGAATACTATAGTTAACTTATTTAACATAACATTTGATTTCAACATTTTCATTAGATAAATTTTACTTTGTAAAATAACTATCAACTTTAGAATACCAGGAACATGGAGATTGTTTTAACCCATACAAAGCTTTATTCAATTTAAAAAAAATTCCATCATTATCAAGAAAAAACAGAAAATTTTTCTCAACATAAACTTCTTCTTCAACATCAAAATTTATAAAATATAACATTAGATCAATATAAAAAACTTTGTAATAATTATGTGAATACACTTCTAGAAACAATTTTATAGTTTCTAATCATCAAACTAGGGTAATGTTTCTTCAAAATCCAAACCTTCAACATGTTCATAGCCTTTACAAACAAATATTTCTTTTTTTTCTTGAAACTTATCCAGGTTCATTTAACTTGTTTATGAATAACCATTTTTCCTAAAAAAAATTTATTTTCTATATGTGGAAAAATTTCTCAAGTTTTGTTATTATCAATCTGATGAAACTATTTAATAATTGCAATAAACCACTCTTAATGTTCAACTAAACCAGAAACTGATTCTTTTTTAATTTGTGAAATGGGTGATGTGTGGTTCTCTAATGTCAAACTTTTTATTTTCTGAAATGGTTCTTTCTGATTACCAATAATATTTTTGATTTCAACATGTTTCTATACTATATGAAATTTCAAATATTCTCTTCCAACTTCACTTTCCCCATCACAAGATTCTTATGAATCTTGATAAGTCTTTTTTTACTCATTGTCACTTTTTTTGGAAATGTTTAGTTTGTCTTCCTCAACATTTTCTACATTATTTGTTAAGAAATGCATATATTCAATAACATTTGAATTTCAGGAATCGAAAAACTATTGTAAATGTTGGTTCCATCATTAAGAACTTCTTCTGTTGGGTGAATATCTAATGTAAATTTCTTCTTCGACTATCTCATCAAATTTTCTAATATCCTGATTAATTTATTTTTAGTAAACATGGAATTCCAAAAACATAACTACTATAAACCCACTCTATACCCATGGTTTTTAACCATGGTTATAGCCCCTAAAACCATGGGTATAATCTATACCCATGGTTTTAAGAACCATGGTTTACCATGGGTATAGCTTATCCCAGTAGGGAACCGATACCCATGCTTCTCCAAATTGTGGGTATAGATATTTTTCTTTATTTGGCATCAGTAGTACCAACACCTCTTCCACTAACTCCAAAACATATAATTCAAATAAAATACATATTATAAATTTAATGAATTTAAAATATTGTATATTCAGAATTCAATCAACTAATTTTAATAATTTTCAAACAATTTAAAATACTAAAACATATACATACATCCATACACCTAATCAATTCAAGTCATTAAATAAGTTCTACATGTATAATTATTGGGAAGTCAAAAATGTAGGAGATCACTGTCTCTCCCATTTCCAACATCCTCATCCTCATAACCATCACCAATATCCTCATCATTATCACGAATATCCTTATCACCAACAGCATCATATAAAGTATCAAAAACATCATCAACAACAAAATCATCAACATCAACATCACCACCAACATCAGTTTGACCTCTATTAGGACCCTAATTGGCATCAGTCAGGGAATCATTTGAAGAGATAATTGGTTTCTTATATGAATAAATATTATAATAAGATTTTAGTGTAAGTGATTGAATTATAACTAGTATAACTTTTTGTAATTGTTCGGTGATCACCTTACTTCTTTCATTCTGTTGTTTACTTATTTCATGCTCGTGTAAAAATATTTTTTCCCTCAACTACTTTTGTATGAGAGATTTCAATCTCGATGGGTATAAGGTTTGAGAGGAGCCTGATGAGAAAAAATACCTAGAAGGTATGATGTTTTTTCCTAGCTGACATCAGACCCTCCCCTGGTGAACCTCACCAAATACCTCACTCAAAAGATCATTTGGGCCGAAGTTGTCTTCTTTTTTATCATCAAGGACCTTTGGGGAAGAATATTGAAAATATAAACAAGATAGTTAATTATTAATTTCATATAAATATTTGAAATATAAATAAAAATACGTACAATATTTTCTTGTGTTTGTGTGTTTACTTCACTTCTTTCATTTTTCATCCTACCCGAGCAAATTAATTTTTCTCGAGGCACATGGACTTAGATTCCCAATAATAGTTAATAAATATGACATTAATTAGAATACACATATTAAAAATAAAAAAAACTTATAATCATGAATAATAAAAAAAGGTAATAACTTTTAAATGAAAGAACAATTCATAAATTTAAACATGTCATAAACATTGATGAAAAAATCATAAATAAAAGCTAATCATAAACACTGTATAATTTTAGCTACTCATTATGAAAATTCCATAAATATAATCTACTATTTAGTGCTGAAAATAGAAACAAAATTCAAGTGAAAACTACTAACATTCATTGAAAATGAATTTCACTATAATAGAACAAATTTGGAAGAGGGTTATAGTCTCTTGTTTTCTACACTACAAAATTGATATTTCAATAACATGCAGGAATCCCAAAATCCAAATCAGCATCCTCAATGAGAAATTCAAGTTAAAAAGGATGACTAAATTTTATACATGTCTAGTCCATAAACTATATGTTAAATCATTTAATAATATATTTATAGATAGATAAAAATGAAACAAAAAAGACAAGGAATCATACACCATGATAACTCTTCAGTAAGAACTCAAGTAAGAGAAAGAATATATTATGATTAATGATATTTTCATTGCACATCACAACTATTAAAAGGAATACAAGTACCTATCTAATACATGGACACTGTACAATATTATGTTACTCATATATTTGAATACGAATATTGGATCCAATGATGTTGAGAAAGGTTATAATAATTAATGTTACCATTTTAAATAGATTAAGGAAGTTGTCTCCTAAGTAATATATGATATGGATACTATATCACATTTACAAGGGGATTATTTCATGTTAATAAATATTTTTTTAAGGTTGGGGCTGAAGCCTCATTTATTATTAAGAATAGAAAAGACCTCTTTAACTGGGTAGAGGGAGACCCATTACATATCTCGAAGGCCCAGTGGTAATTTATCCCATTACATGGACCATAGGTCCAAATTTTTTTCCCAAGGCCCATTCTGTTAATAGTACTGCTACAATACCCACCTGATACAGTACCACACAGTACCTGTCGCTACTATAGTGCACGTCGTTGCTATAGTGCCTCCACTGCTACAGTACTGCTACAGTCATACGCCCAATGGGTTTTGAACCCCCATTTTTGATAGAAAGATATGTTGTATCAAGTTTAAAATGAATATTTGTATGTTATATCATAATTATTTAATATTATAATATGAAATAAGTTGGTGATTTCCAGTATAAAAAATTAATGAAGAATAATATAATAAGACATGAAAATATACATAGCTAACTGAGTACCAATATAAATCTAGATATTATTTATATTAATATTAAATTACCTAGTTCTTCTCATGCTCAAGAATGGTATTTTTACCCAATGTGTTCCAATATGTCAATGAATATTAGTTATTTTTTCTGACACATCCTAAAAATAAGAATTAAATACAAGTAATAAGAACAAACTTTTATGCAAAACTCATTAAAGATTGGGAATACCTTAAACTCATCAGTCTTCCAATATGTGATCATTTTTTGATATTTTGTTTTTATAATGTTGGGGAGTAGGGGTACACCCTCTAAATATGTACTAATTTTTACTCCTCTAACCAACATATAACTCATGCTTATATCATCACCATAACTCACCAAGATCCACCAACCTTGCAACCTTAGAAGCATCACCATCAGAAAAGTTAAACCAACTTTGGAATGAAAATTCAAAATTATATAAATAAAACAATAATATATATATAAATTTATAAAATTTTATTACCCATATTTATGCCCTGGATTTTTCCTTAATTTTTTACTGAGATGTCTCTATGATATTGATTCCACCATAATGATGTTATGGTACTTAGTAAAGTGTCCATGAAAATTATACATTGCCTAAAATTTTTACCCGTCATCTTCTTTTCTTCATTTTAATCCACCATTATCTTTTTTTGGAAATTCAAGACTTAATGCATATGGGTACACCCACATCTCCTACTAGAATATCCCACTGAATAAGATAATAAGGAAAAAAGAATAATTAAGTCACAGTGCAATATGACAAAAATTAAGTGATATAATTTGACACAATTATAATAAAAAAACATAATGTGGGATGCTCAATAGGATCTAATGGATCTATGTGATTTCTCAGATCAATAGCCTTTAAATGATGTGTCTATTCCAATGCATGATATGGCTGATCTGTATGCACTTGAGTTGAAGCTAAACAACAAACTCATTAGATCCTGGATGGATGGTAGGAAATTGAGAAGGTGTATACATGGTATAATATGGGTAGTAGACTTGGAGACACATCAATGGATATGGATCTGGTAAATTTGGGAACATCGCTATAGGTGGCGTATACATGGTATGGGAATAAGATTCTAAATGAGCTGATGATTGAGGATTGAGTGGGAACATCCCTAGAGGCGGTGTAGAAATGATATGGGAATAAGAGTCAAAATGAGATGATGATGGTGGTGGTGGTGGTGGTGGTGGATACATGGATGGGAATATCCCAGGAGGATAAATCCGGGGATGGAAAGGTGTGGTAGATTTGGTGCCTTCTAGTGGGTTGGGGTGGGAACGAGTATGATGGGTTCTCCATCTTGGTATAGGGGCATCCCCACTCGGACCCATGCTAGTTGGATGAGGAGGAGTCAACACTGGGGGGAAATGAATGTCCCATGAAAATTGATAAAAAACATGAATATGATATTATATGTAATTCATAAGACTAATATTACAATTTTTATACTCAGTAAGGGATATAGAAGAGGCTACCCACACTCGCGCATCTGTCGATCAACATTAAATAATTACTTCCTTCAAAATTCTAAAGTGTTTTTAATAATCTACATAAGAATAAAATTTACATTTTTTTGAAATAGTTTTTAAAAATCATGAATACAAATTAGTATTCAAAGAAGTTATAAACAATTTCATAACATGTTTTAGCTATAATAATTTAATACCATGTTATATATTTTTTAAAAACCAATTTTAAACCTAGTTTTCTGAGTTGACATAATTCTAATTAAATGAAAGAAAACTAAATAATAATAAAATAAACATATCATTCCAAACTGAAACTAAATTGATGTAATTACAGTAATACCAACTTGAGAAACATATGTCAAGGTAAACTGAATGAACTGTGAACATATATTGTTGCTTCTATATATTACCCACCGTTACTTCAGGTTCAACATTAATTCTCACAATTGGACAATTTGATTCATCAAATGAAATATTTTGGTCAAAACCAATGGGGTATCAATGGATTCAATTTCTTCCCCAATATTAGGAAAAATATGTATTGGGGTTACTTCATTACTGACACTCTAATCAAATCTTAGTTGATATTTCACATAAACACTTGTTTTTCAATTACAGAAAAAATGTATGGTTTATCGGTATCCAAGAATCAAATCATGTCAATGACTATGAATCTATAATTGTCGATAAATGTACCAAGTTTCATCATTGAATCAAACCTGTTACATTTCATCATAGTGACTTGACCTTGAGAGTAGTAATCTAATAACAAAATTTTTAGAACATGTCCATGATAATACTCATCTTCATATCAAGGTCGACTAACTGATGCACTAGTATAACATTCCATTGTAGAAGTTAACATAATGGAATCATGATGTGTTCTCATTATCACCACTCGATCAATTATAACAAATTTCTACCCATTTATTATTAAATATTTACATTCATGAACTACAGAATTGGAACAAAATCCAATACTCTTGATTATTGACAAATGGAGTAAAAATGTAATCTAAATTCCATAAATATATATGAATAATACAATTAAATGGATATATATATATATACTATGTTATTTAATGTAATGGTCATACTTTTGATTTCAACCAAGAAGGGAACTCTTGGCTATGAAAATATTCTTTCTTTCTTAAAAAAAGGTTGATAAACCTTAATTATAATTTTTCATGTTCCCTTAATAAAATGATATAAAATTATAAGGTACATGTGAAATGAAATATCATGAGATAACATATAAATATTCCAATTACTTACTTAATATAGTCATCAAACAAAGAATGGTTAAATAAGGCTATGAGATGTTCCATATGCTGCTCTTCAAGGCTCAATGTATCCAATGTATATAACCCATGAATTCTTCTTATTTGGGGAAGAGATAGATAAAAGGGATCAATTTCCCCATTCTTCTCATATTCATTTCACATTGGCTGGTTAAGTCTTGAGATATCATAAGACAAATACATTGAACAAAAATAAATTCATTCTTGATCCATATAACCTATCACAATGAAGCCTTCTAGATAATTCTTATTTCAGACATAATATTTCATTTTCCACATATTTCTTTTAGTAGGATACATCCACCAAAAAGAAATGGGTACCCCAAGTAGTGTTTTATTTGGAAGATGAACTGTTAAATATAGCATAAAGATGAAAAATAATGGAGGAAATTTTTTTCCCATCTCACAAAAAATTAATGAAGCCTCTTGTTGTACTTCTATCAAGAGTTACATGGATAAACTTTTATGAAAAAGGTCTTTAAAAAAATGGCACAAGCGAATCACTATCAAACTTTCATTATTGTACAGAAAATGTTGAATTTCTATTGGAATCAATTCATGAATAATGATGTGATAATAATCAGTTTTTAAGGATTTTTATTTCATTTCACTTCTATTGAATTGTTTTGATATGTTTCTGTAATAGCCATCAGGATCCTTGATATTATACAATACTTCCATAAACTGATTTTTCTCTAATTGTGTCATCACATATGTAGCACAAGAAACTTTCCATTTTTCTATACCAATATACACAGCATGCAGTTCTGGTCGAATACCTCAATCAAACAAGTCCCGACAAGGTCACAAGTCATCTTTGGTCTTCCCCTAGATATTTAGAAGAATTGAAATAAACATTTCACATATATTTTTCTCAATATGAATTACATCTAAAAAATGATGTAACAAATTGGTAGACAAATATGGATACTCAAGAAATATACTTCTCTTTTTCCAATTGTAATTGGATTCAGTTTTAACGTGGTTCATGTTTCAAATTTCATCTGAACTTTACCTAATGAAAAACTGAAATATTTCAATTCATTAAGCACATCAGTTCTTGACAAACGTTGAGGTCATTGTTCAGTGTCAACAGTATTATCAAACCTCCAAAATATCTCTCTATATTGATGATCCATTGGATGGAATTTTTGATGCACCATGAATCTTTGAGATGTATCACATTCATTATAGTCATTAAATCCTGTTGTTTCCTCCCAAAATAAATTGTAGTCTTTCAGAAAAGAATGAAATTTATAAGTTGAAAAAAAGTTTCATAATTAACTTCCATGCCATATAATGATTTTATGGAATATTTCCACCATCAGGAAGGAAATCCTTAAAAAAGGTAAGAATATAATAAATGGTGGTATTATAAATTCCAAATATTTTCCCCATGATATAAACACATTAAAAATTACAACTTGGCCATTTTAGTACATTCATGATATACTGAAGTTTGGGCATTATCCATTAAATTTTTCACTCTCTCAACAGCATCATCATCATTAGTATTTTCCTCATGTGTATTGATATTATTTTCTTTTTGTACTAGAATAATATTTCTATTATAATTATGCACAGGTGGAAACTGATCAAATATAAATTTCTCCATTCAAATACTTTATTTTTGTTTGTCACTAGTAGAATATTATTTCATCTGTTCATCTTGGTACCAAACATAATAGTTTATATAAAATACATCTTTATTTATATAGTAGATAACTTCATCTTAGCTTAACCATGGTCCTACAAAACAATTATAACTTGCACACTGTATACAACCTCCATATCAAGAATTTTTAAATGAAAAATCTAAAAAATTCCATATTATTCTGAAACTTGGTTGAAATATGATCGGTATGATACGTCTATATTTTATCCATTATATTACAAGTAAAAAAAATTATATTTCAATAAAAAATATATATAATAATTAAAAATTTCATTATAAAAAATTTTAATATGAAATTCATCAAATCATACTAGTATATTGAAAAATAAAAAATAAGACAAATAACACATTCTATAAGCAATGACTACAAATAAAAAACCAAGGTGTGTATCATAGACATTTAATAATTCACTATACTCGTAGAGAAATTGAATAAGTATAAGACACTGCAATCCATATTATTCCCTTCTACTAAATTATGTTTTAATAAACCAACCCTTTCTATCAATACCAATACACGATATGGTATACCACAAGGATTAAATTTCATTCCTGATCAATAGGGGTTAGAAATAAGTTCAAAGGACATCAACTTATACAATAGAAATGATATCACCAGATTAAAAATAAAACTAAAAAACAATTCCTTCAGGGGACCTAGGATAAAAACTTCATATATTTTTCATTAATACATATTAAACAATGTTTTTTGAAATAAACAACATTAAAACATAGAATAATAACATAATAAAATATTAAATTTATTATAAAACATAAAGATACCAAATATAAACATAATATATATATTTTAAATATAACCAAATATCATATAAAGCATCCAAAACAATAGGAAAAAGGGATTTGAAGACCAAGAGGTTAGAAACATAAAAATGTAAAAAAATAAATTATAATAGAAAACAATCTACGTCCACCCATATCCATGTGGAAAGTATGCATATCCCATCTATTATCTCATCCAATCATGAAAATACTTCAATATCTCTTATCTTAGAAAATAAATTTTTCATTACATTCATGAAATGAGACTAAATCTATAAACACAAAAATTGTGTATAAATGCTGTCATAATTTATTCATTTTAGGATTACACCAAATTCTCTATGAAAAATATTTTTATAAAAAAAGATGATATTATATTTTTAAATTCATATAAGAAATGAAACCATTTAATTATATTAAATAAAAGTAAAAAAAAGAAAATCACATATAAATAATGTTTTCTCCAAAATACACATTCATATAAATAAATTTATAAATAAAACAATTCTATTTCATAATTTATTCCTAGAAATCATCGAAGATTAACCACATGCCCAATGAAAGGATTTCCTTAATCCTTTTAGTCAATACATAAACTAAATGCAATCATCTAACCAAATCATGATCTTAAACTAGAGGTTAAGTAACAATCTAGTGCATGATCTAAACTAGTGAGGGTATCCAAAAAGGAATTATCCAAATCAAAATTCTAAACCAATCTATCCTAGAATAAGTGTAATTAAAACTATGGAAAATCTAGGTAATGTGTAACTTACCCTAGAAAGTGTACTTATTTCTAGAACACCCTTGAGTATAGAGGTCTCTTACATGATTTTTTCTCAATAGATTCATTAATAAATATAATGAAAAAATTTAAAAACCAGTCACCTCATCTCTCATAACCCTTAAATTAAATATAAAATTTTATATTTAAATCTAATAATAGTTAGTTTTTATAACACGATTTTGTAGCATGATAAATCATATCATAAAAGGAAAAAAATAAAGGAATTGAATTAAGAAATTAAAACTCTATTGAAATAAGAAAAATAGACTCATACAATTGGAAAAAATTTATTAAACAAATTTATTAAATTTTTTTAATTATGATTAAATCATTCCATAATTAAAATATAAATTATTTCCTAATAACCTAATATTAACATTTCATTAAACACATAATAGATTAAATTTACTCAAAATAGAATTTATAATCAACCATATATTTTACATATATTTTTACATTATTTTTAAGATAAATATAAATAAAAATCATAAAAAAATATATAGGTCTACTATATTTTGGGAATTAAGGAGCACAATTCATCAATTTTTTGGGGTTTAGTGCGATCCCTTACAACAATAAAGAGGCCTCAACTGCCAAACAAACTTCATAACAAATCCAAAACAACACAAAAAGGATACATATTCTAAAAAATCAACACACCAACACTCCAAGGAGAAGCGCTTAAAACAAAATCTACAATTCTATGAAAAAATAGAGAAACCTAAAAAATCATGAAACCAAAGAGAACATAAAAAAATATCTAAAAAATTTGAAAGTGTTGTAATGGTTTAATTCTTGGCATGAATGAAAACTCTTAAAGTCTAGAATGTAAAAACATGAACCAAAAAACAATAAATCTATAATTAACTAGTATAAAAACAAATATTTTCTTATATTGATCACATGATAACAAAGATAAAATTAAAAATAATACTAAGAAAAAGAGTAGAAATATTTCGAACTCACTTATGTGATGTTGAAGAAAATTTGAATTTAAAAATTATTGACATAGAGGAGATTGTCAGAGGAGATGGGAGGAAACCGCTCTCTCAGGTGGATGCTCACTTGGGTGATAGAGAAATTAGAAAAGGGAGGGGGTGGTGAAGATCACCCTAGGAGGGGATGGGGGACACAAAAGGTAACATGAGTAAGGGAGGGGGGACACCAAAGGTAACCTGAGTAGTGTAGTGGAGAGAGATAGGTCATTGAATGAGGAGGCAAAGGAGGATCCCAAGAAAGGATTCTTATCTAAAGATCTATATTTGCTGTTTTTAAAAAAAATTGTTATCAATCAACCTATACCAATGGTTATTTAAAAATGGGGTTATTAGTTTGGGTAAAAAATCTATACCCATAGCCTATCTAAACAATGAGTGTAGATATATAGGTATAGAGTGGTTTTCTAGTAGTAGATTAAACTAATTCAATAATTTTTTTTGTTATACTAAGATTTTTAAGAAGTCATGGTGGATTTCGAACTCAACAAACATCTATGTTTTATATGTACAATAGTACTAAAAACTTATCTTTAGTAGAACATTGAAATCTTTCCTTCTACTAATGTAATTCTTCCCATTTTCCAAAAACTTATTTTCTTCCTTTCTGACACTTTATTTTTTTAGACTGTATACAGAACTATAAAAAATATTTAGTCTATACATTCTTAGATAATATTCAAATTAATTTCATACGAAATTTTTAAAATTATTTGTCCTCAAATTATTTACATAAACACACATATATCTCTAAAATTATCACCTAAAAACTTTGAAAATTTCTAATAATTTAAAATTTTACATTATAAATATAATTTTGGTCATCTAAGAGAAATTTTCAATGAAATTAATAAAGTAAAAATCTTCTTTTTTATAGAAGTCTAATTATCCCGCATAAATAAGAATGAATAAGTTCAAGAGGTTTTTTTGAAATAATTTTCAACATTCTAATAACATTTATTAGTTATTTTCCCTTTCTGAAATGTTATAAAAACATCTTATTCTCTTCTTTTAAGTTATAATTATTACAAACATCATTATCTTTAGAAATTGTGTTCATTTTTTTTATCCATGATTCCCATGTTTGTGATTCCACAACTTGTTTTCATCTTCAGCACTCAAGTAATTTGTGTTGTTAAGTTCTCCTATTTGAAATATATTTCCACTAGTTTGTTATCGTATCATAGAAAATTTTCTATATTCCATAATTTTGATGATACAAGAATATTTTCTTAGGATAACTTCTTTCCCATCATCCCAAATTTTACTTATGCTAAGTAAGTTGTGTTTTTTCCCATCAACAAATATAAGTACATTAGATTTTTATTTTTCTACTTCAATATTAGATATTCCAATTCCTTTGATTTTTAAGAAACTATAATTCCCAATGTTAATATCTCATATATCATTATTTCTAATATCATTTATGATTCTAAAATAACTTATCATGTGGGGTGAACAACCACTCTAAATTATCCATGGTTTTTTCTTTTTTTATGCTTTTAAAGATATCTCAAAAACAAAATCTCTTTCCTCAACTTTATTTTTCAAAATTAATTTTCTTTAATTTTATAATAAACTTATTTTGGAAGTAATTTAATACATTGTTCAGTAAAGTATACTTATTGGTCACATATTCCACATATTTTCTATAGAAAGTAAAACTAATTTTTTATTGGAAATTTTCCAACATCTTGAGATTTTATTTTTTGTACCACTTGTGGGTTAGGAAAGTTACTCATTCAGATTCCACCAATTATTCCATTATTTTCTAACATATTTCCTATAAGAGACATGATATTCCAATAATTGAAAGTTATGTGCCCATAAATTCTACTACACCTATATAATCAAACAAATCATGGGTTTTTATATAGGATATTTCTTTGTAAAAACATTACCAAGGTTGATAACTTATTTTTACTTTAACATTTTTTGGGTGTGTGGAAACAATATTCTAGGGGTAATTTTTAACTTCTGGGAATTTGATTTATTTTTCTCAACCCTTCCCACATCATGATTTCTAAACACATTTTTTAGAACCTAAAAGGATTGTAAAATCATATGAAATTTTAATTTTAGTTGTTGTTGACTTCACATGGTTCTTGGAGCATAGTTCTTGTGTAGATTTAGATGATATACCTTTTACATTCAAAGATTTACTAAAATTTTCATTCAACTTTCTTAAATAACTTTCAACCTCAAGAAGTTTTGATTGAGACATATTAACTTCATCTTAATTAACTCCAAACTTATTTCTAAGATCTTCAACTATCTTTCCCTATTTAGAAATTCAGAATTTGTACCTTAAGATCTCATGAATGTATTATTCTTCATTCTTCACAACATATTTTACACCATTAAAATCTTTCCTACTATGTTTATATATCATTATGATTTCTTTCTTGAGAGTGATGTTTTTATGAATATTTTCAACAAGTTATGGTCTAAGATTATAATATGTGTATGATTATTCACCTCCTCTTCTTCACTATATGCGGAATATTTTTTTCTCAAATTTTGAAATGAATATTCTAAACTCTTCTTAACATTAATATTCCAAATAATTGTTGTTAGTTGAATATTATTCTTCTTTCAGATTTAGAAACAACAAATTGTTTTAATGAATTGTTTTATATTTGTTGGATGAATTTTATTCTTTAGAAATTTTTTCCACCTCTCCCATCGATCTTTTACAACAAAATCATCTCAATATTCTCTAAATTACTTCTTTGGGAATTTATAGCAAAGTTACCATTTCTCACACTTTCAATGAATTTGATAGGGAGTTTTCCACCAAACATTCCTCTTCCTCTCCGATAGTTATTAGAGATAACAGACATGTTTTTTTCATTCATGTGATCATCCTCCTTATCTTCAGAACCAGAATGATCAAAATCATTAACATCTTGAATTTTAATCTTTCTCATAGATTAAAAGGCCATTTCATCATTCATATTATTTTTGAACACTACTGATTTTATCATTTCATATGAAATATGAATGTTATGTAGTTAACCAAGATATAAATTATCATTATACTATAACGAAGAAATTTTAGAATCAAATCCATCTAGAAATTTTCTCATGAGTTTTTTCACAATTGTAGAATCTTCCAAGAAATCTTTGGAACCTCTGATGTTGAAGAAAACTTTATTATCTCTAGGGAAGTACTCGTCAATAGTATCTTCATATCTCATTTTTATTACTCTAAGCATTCTATACCTTATTTTTAACTTAGATTCCTTCACTTTAATTCCCTTCAAAAATAATTTCAGGCTTGTCCCACATACTCTTGGTTTTCTTGAGACTCACCACCTCCATATAAAATTTTTTTACAAAGACATAAGAATTTAATTTCTAGATTTTCCATAAAATTTAGTATTTCTCTTATCATAAAAATCCATAAGAGTATATTTCTCAATGGTCGTAAAACTGATTATAGTATCTTCAAAAAAAACTTTAGGCTAAGAGATAGAATATATGGAATCATCCTATTTTCTAAACCATGAAAATATTTTCCATAAAATATAAGAATTCCACTAATTTTAATAGAATTGATATTATCCATGATAAGGATTCAATAAGGGAACCTTTATTTAATACCAATTGAGGTTCCCAAGGATTGATGAACAAATGAGAATGTGGGTGGTTGAATCAATTGTTTCATTTTGAAAAATTTCAACATTAGTAAATTTAACTCGTGCAACTTTTTATAGTTATTTCCTTATCAATTCTCATAAAACTCAACTGTATGAGGAAATATAAAGCTAAAAAAGTCTCCCATGATTTACAGGGTTTAGCCACAGTTTGAGAACCTACATCCTTTTTTTTACCCCTCTTGTGGGTCTATATAAATCCAATATCATGAAAAAGTGAATACCACTTTTTCCTTAACATGTTAGACACCGTCTATATCCTGATAAGAATGATTATACTAACTCCCATCATTTTATAAAATAAATCTTACAAAAATTTATCTGCAAAAAAATATGTAACATTATTCAAACGGGTCCACCAAATATGTATCAATAATACCAGTATGATATTCCTCTATTCATTTTATTAATGTCCTATGGGTTTCATCCAATATCCAAATACAAATATCTATTTTCTCAATCTGTGTTGTTCCAAAAAACTTTTCAAAACCCAGAATATTACACTCATTAAGATTCTCACTGTCTAGTAGTATAAACATTCCAAAGTCTAATTTTTTGATCAAAATACTCTATTAAAATCTCTTCTATAAATTGAAGCCATTTTGGTTGGAAAAATCAATTTTGACACTAATTCTGAAGTAGTTCAACTTTTATGCTTGTGTGAATAGTGCATTATGTACCATTGTACTTTCCACCTCTATTTATAGGTGCTCCTAGAATAGTAATGGATGGAAATAGAATTATTTTTCCCACTCACCCAAATTCCAAATCCTTTAATTTTACATTCATTTAAGCTTCATTTTGAGCCCCTCAAACCTTCTAATCTCTTCTAGTGTCTTCTTGAAACTTATTGATTATTCAAAAATCTTTTTTAATTTCCTATCATTAAATAAGATATAAAAACATTTGAAAGAACAAAAGAATCTATTCGAATTTAATGATCTGGAAAACTCTTCATTTGGTTGACCTCTTGGCATATACAAAAAAACTCAACTAACAACTCACACATTGTAAATACTCTGTCTATAAATAGAAAGTGTGGAACATCTAAGTGTGGAACATTTTTCATCATTCTAGTTCTATTGTAAAACAAAACCTAAAATAAATAAAATTTATTTATCTTTTTACTCATTGAAAAAACAAATAATTACTCTCTCTGATTCTTTGAATGAATTGAAAATGGATGAATACATTTTTGGAACATAAAAATACTTCAAAACCCTAAAACAACTATCTAGTAACAACTTCTATATGTTTTTCAAATTTTCATTTTCATTATCAATCTATTCATATATTCTTAACTCTAATCATAAAATTTTTTATGGAACTCATCAGCTAATGACATATCGGTGTTAAAAATAATCTGATGGATCGATGTTAATAGAACATCTGATGAATCAAATTCAACTAGAACTTATTATAAATTGTTTCATGATTCCTTGGATAAAAATTTCCCTTTTTATTCTTAGAAAATTACTCCAATCTGATCTGGACAATCCAATGGAAAAGTCCAACTCTTCAAAAAAATTCTTCATCTGATCAACTTATATGGAAAAAAACTTCAAACTTCTTCATATTTTTGATTGATCACATATATGGTCTCATCCTTAGTCTTTAGTCGGATTTAAAAAATAGATTTATTGATTAATCACATTTCTTAAACAATTAATATTCAATTTTTATAATAGATATATGTATGAGGAATCATTATTTTCATCTCATCTGGTCAACAAATTTGAAAACTTTATAATTTCAACAAATCCCAATTTCATTATTCTAACCACTTCTACATCATGTGCTTCTGGATTTGCAGATAATTATCTAGAAAAATTCAACTTCATAAAATCAAAAAAACTCACACATGTCATATCTTCTATAAACTTCAGCTTATCTTATGACTTATTCATGATGTTTTAGGAACCTTAAATAACAAAAATCATTATTAGACTTTTTTGGAAAGTTTTAAACTTCCCATGAAAAAATTTCAAACTAAATTCATTTAAAAAACATATAACTCAAAAAATCTTATTTTCAATTCATTTATCCTTATACAAACTTTGAATTTTCTAACCAAAAAAACATTTTATTAACTGAGTAAAATGGATTTTCTAATTGAGTGTCTAATTTTAAAATTTTAAAAAAACATTTTCTTTAACTTAATTATTGACAACTTCTCAAAAAACAAATTCTAGACTATTAGAAACACATTTTTCACCTTTTTTACCAAAAAATTCTTCTAAAAAAATAGTTAAAAAAACAAATACATTGAGATCATGATAGGGGATATTAAATTTTTATAACACTTTTGATAAATAGAGGGACCAACCTATTATATGTGATATGAATGACCATCATGTCCTTGTCTAGATCCTCTAGGGATATAGATACATTTTTTTGTGAATATTCTTTGGAATTCTTTGATTGTGGGATGTTGGACAGTGTTAGATTCAAAGGGAACTCAATCATAAGACTTCATATATAATCAAATTAAGTAATTACATCTTCTTTATTGATGGTTTTTCCACCATTAATATTCTTTGTCACCAAATATGAATCACCCTCAATATTTAATCAAACCACTTGCATTTAAATGCTTGTTTAAAGCCTATAATGAGGGAATAATATTCTTATTTATTTTTTGGGGGATCCATATAATAATAAGAATGGATATGGAAGAATATTTTTCCCTGGATTGAAAAGATAAATTCCCATGATTACCATTTTAATCTTTTTATTTTACATTCTTTTACTTTTTGGTCTCTTAAAGGAAAAATCAGAGTACATATCCCAAGATTGAGAGGTTTCATGGATGGAGAAAACCTCTTTATCAAGGCATTCTTCTTCCAATAATTATTTATATGGGGAAAGGTTCACCTTTAATAAATCAACTAATTGTTGTACTTTAATTATATTTTAAGACATGAATGGGATAAAAAATTACTATATAATAACTTTCCACTATGATAGATTCCAGGTTAACATTGGGTGAAAAGTGATATAATTCAAAGGATCAACATGAGAGATGATGTGGAGCTCATGGTACTAAAAGTAGTTCCTTAGTTTCTTCATGATAAAAATCAACTCATGGAATATCTATTTGATATTAGAATATAGAGCCTCAGTATATAGTATTTTCATACAATGATAATAGAGACTATTATCTTTTTCAGTATCATTCTTATAATCCAAGAATGTTCTAAATGATAACCCTATGAGAGGATTAACTACTATAGGATGCACCAAAACTAGTGGATATAGAGGGTAATATTTGAGATATTAGAATTATTTCTAAAAATATTCATCGAAGTGATAGGTTAACCCTTTATTAATAAACATTTTGATGGGAGAAAACATGATGCTGAGATTGCCTATGAAGTATCATATATAGGAGAGATTCCCCTATATTCCTCTCAATTCCATAATTTTTTGAGGAGGTGGAATATGAATAAGATCCATGGTAATTTTAGGGTTAACTTTAATATCATGAATGAATACCAAAAAAACAATAATTTCTCTAATGTTACCTCGAAAAAACATTTTAACGGGTTCATATTCATATTGTGTTACCTCAATATGTTAAAAACTTCTTCCTGGTAAGAAATATGTTCACAAAAATTATAGATATTTGACTATTAGGTTATCCCTGTTTCACTACATGATTTTTCAAGGAATGAAATAAAAATATTTTTTATGTAACAATGATATGTAGCACTATCATTATTCAAGTCAAAGGGTGTTAGTTCATTGTTGAAAAAATTGGATATAGTTGTGGGCCAATACAATGGATATACCCTTATAATCATGGATATGGGTTATATCCATGATAATGATTCCTATTGAGGTTATTAATATATAAAGAGGCATCTGAGATATGTCCATGGTCAACCACCAGTTGCTATAAGGTGGGGGGGATATTGCCCCTTAGGATTTGATCCCTGCTCTCACACCTATCCAGTAAGTACCATTAGTAATTCCCTAACAAAACTATTAAGTATATATTTTTCTATATATATAAATATATATATATTAAAATTTGTAAATATATTTTCTTTGGTTTTTAAATAAAAAGAATTCTATTTTGGAAGGATTATAGATACCCAATAGCCATGGGCCAGCCTATATATTATTATAGGGTCCTTTTATGCCCTTACTAAAAAAATAATTCTTTCAGATGAAGGGTGTGAGAAAATCTATATCAATGAACACATTTTTCTAAAGATATAGATCCCATAGACCCATAGAATAGCTCAACCATGGTTATAGGTCCATTGTTATATCAAATATTTTCAGTAGATCATGATAACAGTATACCCCTTGGGGTACCATGAAGGTACTAACCTCCTTATATTAAAACGACATTCAGATATATTTATAGCTAGAATATCCTTCCATAAAGCAGATGTCTTGGAATCCAACTATTGTATCGATAAAAAGTTCTATGATTGAGATTGAAAAAACATACATTGGTCAGTGATGACTAAGATCCCTAAAATCAATAAAAATAATGATTTTCCCATTATTTTTCTTGATGTAAAATTTTTTGGTAATCCAATGTAGGTGTTGAACTTCATGGATAATGTTGGATGTGTTTACATAATCAACATCATCTTCCAAATTCGTATAATGGATCAGATGAATTCTCCTAGGAAACTATTAATAGCCATAGTAGTCATCCAACGTACTTAAATGGTGGGTAAAAACTTGGGGATCTAACTCAATCATTTTTATATTGTTCCACAAAAACAAATCATGGTTTTGTTTAAGGAATGATATGTATTTAACTTATTCTTTAGGAGTCATGGTGGCATTGATTAGTTTTGGCCAAAGATATTCTCTTGTACCCATATTCACTTGTATGAGTTCATTAATTGTAGTCAAGATTCCTTCTTTGAATGATGGAGAGAATCCTTGATATTTTTCTCTTAAAATACACTACTTCTAGGAGAAAAATATAGGTCAAAAACTTAATATATTGGAAATAATAGGAAGGAATTTTAAATTAAATCAAAATCATATTCTTCTAATTAATGGATGGGTTTGTCTAACATAGTTAATATCGTAAAAATGATAGATAATGTTTCTAACCCCCATGATATTTACCTAGGATGATTTTCTACTTAATCTAAGGTCCTTAATTGCATCGTCTGAATATCATTTAGGCTTGTTCTTGAGTAAAGATGTTTAGGGGGAAAATTATGCATGGATTTCATGGTGGTATTATTAGGTATTGGTGGAGACTACTCATTTGAAGCACACAATTATCCACCATATCTTAGGAAAGTAATTTGATTATTTAATACGTTGACCAATGTAACCCATGTAACCCAATAAATCCCTAGATCTAGAGTTATCGACTAAATTAAATTGATTGGAAATATAAAATCTTCTATAATTTCACTTCATGGATTTGTATAAGTGGTTTTAATTCTATTGAGATTAGTAATATATAAGTAATTATTTATCATAATCTACTGCTTATCACTTTTGTAGTTACCTGGTGTGATGTGTCGGACCCGGATGCCACTTAACGGGTTCCCTAAGCCCAGTGGGCCACATGGCCTCAAGTACATCTCCCCAAAATCCAGAGGCTACCAACTAGTAGTGAGGGCCTCGGGTGTGTCTTTGGGAAGACTATTCCCTCATTAGAAGAGTGTAGCATGTGGGAAGGAATATAAATAAACAACGAAAGAAAACTGATGCAATAGAAAAACATGAATGACAATAACTGTATCAACTAAACAATGCTGATGTAATTTCATGTCACTAGAAAACTGGAAATCATGTATACAAGACAATAAAAATAACATTTTCCACAAATTAAAGGACGGAAAAGACTACAACAAGCATCTTGAGATTCAAATCGGTCATCTTCTATCAAACTCCTTTTTAACAGCAAGAAATCAAGTGTTTTAAGCCGTATTCTACCCTTTGTCAACACCTGTAACCATGTAGTCTACTCTGGGTACCGAAAAACCCATGAAGAGGGTGTGAGATAAATCTTAGTGGTCCACCACCAACCGTGTCTATAAAATCTGGCCAGTGTGATGCAATATAGCAGTGTGCAAGCATGCATATATATAGAAAAGTAAGCAGTACAATATAACATAATACCCAAGTACTTGCTTAAGCCCTTAATTGGTTTCTGAACATGTAACCAGTTCATTACTTAAGTAATTACCATTTAATGTTAACATGTCATGTGATTTATAGCCAACTCTAACATCACCTCATGATAATATAAGTACTAAAGGTCCCAAGACATAACAAGACAACCTGACAACGATATCTAGTGAGGGAGTTCTAGGGTAATAACCAAGGTAATGTATATCTCACAAAATGCTAAATCAGTTTTAACTGAGTTAGGAACTAGGGTTTCTTATAGTGTCGTTGCTCCCTCCCTCTCGTTGCCCACTCGCGGTGAGAGATCTCTCTGTCATTCCTCCTCTTCTCTCTCATCCCCTTTCTCGGAGTCTTCTGAAGAATCATTTTCTCTCCTGACTCTCTATATCCTGTGATTGGTCTGCTCCTAGCACTGTTCTTCGATTTCTCTCTGGTGATGGTGTTGTGTCTTCTTCCCGGGCCACCACAACCTTTCTATAACCTCACATTTTACCACTCATCTCCTGGTCGTATCTGGAGCGACGAATACTCAGAGGCTTTGGGCTTAATGGTTTGGTGGTCGTGGGTTATCTCAGCGTCTTATTTATTTTTCTTTTAGGGTTTCTACCCCATGGTTCCCCCATTGTTTCATACTATTTCTTCTTTGATGGTGGTTTTTTCTTTGATGGCATTTTCTTTGATGGTGGTTTCTGTTTTCGATGGTGTGACTTTTGTCTCTTGGTGAGGACAGTTTCCAGTGAGTCTCTCTGGCATTATGACCAATCTCCATCTTCTCGTTTCTCTTCTATTTTCTATAGAACTCCAACTCTCTATCTGAGGTGAATTAGGGTGGTGGGATTAACGGTGCCTTGGGTAATTATTTCAAGAGTATCATGGTCATGGTGATATTGTCATCATTTGTTCTCATGTAGATGGTATTATATTGTGATTCTTGTGATGATTAAATAGTGATGTTGAAGGAGGTGTCTTTCCAGTGATGTGATGATGCGGTGATGGGAAAAGTTTTGGTACTGCAACAAAATTTTAACAGTGTTGATGCATTGATACAGCCTATGGAAGACTTCAGAGATGTTTTGGTGTTACTGGGGTGGTTAAATGATTATTGCGACAATGATTTCAATATCAATAGTAGCGGTGATGATGATGCCATGGGAAACGTGTGACCTCATTTCGTGCAAGGCGCATTGCTCTAGGTTTGATACAATTATGAATTTTGAATGTGGATTTTATGGGATATTTTGAATTTTGATTGTGAATTCTAGGATGTGTTAGACTTCTGACTAGTAATTTGTAATGGTTCCCACTTCTCCTTAATGTAGATATTTTGAAAATTAAAAAATGGATTTTGAGTAGGAAATGATTCTAGATAAGGGGTAAGAGTGTAATCCAATGAGCGTAATCCATGGAATTCGAAAATAAGGTGCCTACTGAGTATAAGGTGATCGTACAAGGTAAAATGGGGCTAAGAAAAGACAGGGCCCTATGGGCATTCACCATGGGACCTACTAGTCAATGCTGAATCCAAGGAGTATATCTGAGGTATACTATAATAATGTAAAAGACGCTATAGTAGTATATCTGGAATCTGAGGAATAGAAAATAACTGGAGTCTAGGTAGGTATCATCCTAAGAAAACTGCATCCTTGAATCGGAAAGGGGTTCTCGAGACCCATGGTATTCTCCTCTCAGAACCCAAGGTGAGTTGGAGTCAGTCCATTCCAATTTGATATTATACTCATGTAATAATTCATTTGGTTCAATTCTTTCCTTCCATTAGTGTGGATAGGTCAATTATAGTTGCAACCATTTATTTATTGGTCCAAGACTTTTATTCCATTAGTGTGGATAGGCCCAGTAGCATTGCAACCATTTAATCATGTCTTAATTAAC
The DNA here is from genome assembly GCA_963277665.1 of Viscum album. Lineage (NCBI taxonomy): Eukaryota > Viridiplantae > Streptophyta > Magnoliopsida > Santalales > Viscaceae > Viscum > Viscum album. The sequence continues at coordinate 1,685,257,147 of OY728132.1, read as the reverse complement.
CATTAATGCATATTCAATTATAGAGGTTCACTCCACTACATTCTATCAATATGGAAATGGGTTCAACAGACATGTAACCTTTATTCTATTTCTTTTTATAAGTCCAAGTTATATACTTAGTATACATTCCATTCCACATTTCACACTTCATATTTAAATAATCAATTTGAAGGAACTTAACTTAGGCGGGTCAAGTGGTGAGAATACATGGTATATTCCATTATGAAATTATCTTTAATAACAAACCATTTATTATGAAAAGACTCACCTTTATAATGGTCATGCAAAGGCACACTATAATGGTGGCTCAAATGTGTCATAACACTAAATCCCAATTATGGCATAACCTTCTACATGAGGCGGATTGAGTTGTGGGTGTATCCATTAACAACTAATCACATATTTGTAAATTTTATAACCATGAGACTCTAATATGTATAATGATGGCATGTAAATTTAGGAAACAACTTCCGATGAAATCGGTAGGACCCATACAAACATTCCAAAATGAAAAATACTTAAGGGATAAGTTATAGACCACCCACCTTAGGGTTGTAGAACTCTCCTCCTCTAGTATCGGTCCTTTATTTGCCTCATATCAAAGTAGATCTACAAAAAGGTGAAAAAATCTCTCTTGGTGATGTCTAGGTTGAGAGAAAAACAGAATAAGAATGGATAAAGAGGACTTGATTACTTACTGTTGCGCATCCAATGTGAAAAATGGAAGCTCGATTAGAGGTTCGACAAAGGAGATCTCATGATACCTAGATTTGGCCATCAAAAAGATCCAAATGAGTGAAAATAGAGGGAAATCCCACTAGATCTCAAATTAGGGAGAAAGGATAGGATTAATAGATCATTAAGGAAATATCTAGAAATTTACCTAGAAAATTAGCCTACACATGGTTTTTCCACATGGTTTGTCTAATCGTAAGCAAACCATGCAAGACGGCTCTATCCGATCTATTTGGCCGCACTTTTTGATCATACCATGTGCAAACCATGAACGAGTACTTGAGGAAAAAGTTATTTTTCATGGTTAGACCACATAGAATTGGGAAAATCGTGTGAGGTCACTTTTTTCTAAAAAACATCATCTACACAGTTAGACAAACCACGCGTAATTTTGAACGGTTTACTCTAAACCCTGCGCAAAGTCTATTTTCTCCAAAAAGATGGATTCTAGGCTTCAAACATGCCCTAGACACCCATGGTACCTTTACTAACTCATTAGGAATCCATATTAGGTCCAAAGTAAAGATTTAGTCTAAAATTAATAGATCCATACATGAGTGAAAAATCAGGTTCTCACAGTCTTCCCCCCTTAAAAGAACTCGCCCCCATGTTCTCCTTCCAAGGGTAAAGGAATACTATCTAAGAATAAATATTTCCAATAAGCACGTACATCGGATTCCCTCTCCCAAGTCTCACCCTATACTTGACCATGCTACCATATAACCCATACAAGAGGGACATACATTCCTCTAAGAGCCTACATGCTTCATTCAACTATGCGTACTTGATATTCCTCAAAGGTAGCATCAGAATATAACTCATCTTCCTCATGGTCAAAGGTATGAGATGGGTCCGCATGATATTGGAAAAGTTTTGATACATGAGAGACGTCATGCATGGCATGGTACCTTTAAGGTAGTAGCAACAGATAGGCTACCGGCCCAACTCTCTCTAGGATTTCGAATGGCCTGACTTAAGGAGGTGGTATATTTCCATTATTCCTTAACCATCTATGCCTTGTCCTGGGTGATACCCAAAAAAACATGATCCCCAAACTCATACTCAAAAGGTCATCCAAGAAGATCGGTATAATATTTCTGTCTAGATTGAGAAGTATTCATATACATCCTGATTAGCTGGTCATGTTTGAAGCTTCCTGAACAAGATGAGGACCTAGTAGGGCTACCTCACCTTCCTCTAGCCAACACAAGGATAAATAGAATAGCCTACCATATAAGTCCTCAAAATGATCCAACTGAATCATCACCTAAAAACTATTATTCTAAGTGAACTCGATAGGAGGGATATGCTTCTCCCAAGAACCGCCAAAACCAATGACACATGCTCAGAGCATATCCTCTAGAACTTTTATTTTAATTCCAATTTTCCATCGATCTGAGGGTGAAAAGATGTGCTTATAAGAACCTAAGTTCCCATATATTTCTGTAAACCCATCCAGAACCATGAAGTGAAAGAAGCATCCCTATCTAAAACGATTTTATGTGGAACCCCATGTAGTCATATGATCTCACGGACATGCAGTATTCTCAGTTCATCAACTAAGAAAGGCTCCCATATAGGAATGAATTGGGATGATATTTTGAGTTGGTCAATGACTACCTAGAGGGCATCAATACCCCTCTGAGACCTAGGTAAGAAAACTATCAAATCCATAGAAACTCCTACCATTTCCATTTTTTGATTGGAAGTGGTTGTAAGAAGCCTACAGGTCTTTTTTGATTCGCCTTCACCTGTTGAAAAGTGGAACAACTAGGGATGAAGCCTAAAATCTGATGTTTTACCCCAGGCCACCAATATTGGTGTCACATATCTCGATACATCTTTGAGATTCCAGGATGAACTTCCCACTGAGACACATGTGACTCTTTCATCAACTCCTCTCCCATATCTGCATGAACCCTAATATTTCCACGTAGATGCAGGATGTCATCTTTGTCCATAGACCTATCTGGAGGTGGGTTATCTTTCGATATACTCTCACGGAGAACCAAACCTTCAAGATTTGAAAACTGCCTACTCTTCACCTTATCAAGGAGGGAATAGGTAACTATTAAGGCTAAGAGGTAAGATTTATCATGACTATCATGAAATTCTAGATGAAGTTCAGAAAATAATTCTATTAACTTCCATTCATCACTATCTTCTGGTATGGCCTGTGTTTTATTTTTCCAACTCAATGCATCAATGACCACATTTCCCTTTTCGGGCGTATAGGTAAGCTCAAAAAAATTATTCTAAATATTTGGCCCATATCTACTATTTTAGGTTCAAGTCGTGGTGAGAAAATATATAATTGTGGATTTTGTGATCTATATATACCAAAAATTTCTCACCCAATAGGTAATGTCTCTGACAACGTAAGGCATGAACAATTACTGCTAGATCGTGGTCGTGTGTTGGGTAATTTATCTTGTGAAGCCTCAAATGCCGATATTTATATGCAACAACTTTGTCTTCCTATATCAAAACTGGTCCTAGGACAATGCTTGATGCATCACAGAAGATGAGATAACATTTAACTTGTTCTTGAAGAATCAGAATAGGTGCCAGTACAAGCCTCCCTTCCAAATCTTGAAAAGATTATTCACATGCTTCTGACTATGTGAACTTGACACCCTTATTTGTAAGACCAATAAAAGGTGATACAAGATGAGAAAAGTCTTGTATTAAATGAATGTAATATCTAGTGAGACCTAAGAAACTCTTGATATCAAACACATTCTTGTGATGATCCCATGAAACTACCGCACTAGCCTTTTTAGGTTTAATAGATACTCTTGATTTTGTGATAATATGACCCAATAAGTGGACCTTGTCAATACAAAAGTCACATTTAGCATGATTGGAAAAAATTTGATGCTCTCTTGATGTACTCAGAACGATATCAAGATGTTTGGCATGGTCGTTACGAGTGCGAGAATACACCAATATGTCGTCCACAAAGACCATGAAAAAAGAGTTCAAATATGTATGGAAAACCCTATTCATCAAATCCATGAAAATGACAGAAGAATTTGTATGACCGAGTGGCATAAATAGATTCCCATATAGACTATACCTGCTATGGAAAGTTATACGAGGTATGTCTGATGGTATGACATGAACCTGATGATAACCTGACCACATGTTGATCTTAGAGAACACATTTTCTCCATAGAGCTAGTCCAGACGATCATCTATTCAAGGTAGTGGATATCTATTCTTGACCGTAAGCTGATTCAACCTTCTGTATTCCATGAAAAGATGAAGTGTTCCATCCTCCTTCTTATAAAAACTCACTGGTGAACCCCAAGAGTATGTACTAGGCCTTATAAATGATTTGGCCTCTAGGTCCTCTATCTTCTGCTTGAGATCCTCAAACATAGTAGGTTCTATCATGTATAGAGGAATGGACACTAGAGCTACTCCTGGAACAATATCTATTGTAAAATTTACCTCTCTCTAATGACGTAAGCTAAAAAAGTCATCCGAAAATGATTCTCTAAAACAATCAACTACTAGAGGGAAATCAGTTTGAAGAAAACTCAGATCCTCCATGAAGAGATATTTAATCTAGGAGGTAACTCCACCTAGCCCATGATTCTTTGGTCCAGCTCTCCCAGCCTGGACAACCCACTCACCTTTGAAAACATAATTGCTTCCTTCTAGTTATTTAAAAGAGCCCCTGTGGTGATAGCAGTCTACAATGGAATGATTGTGGACTAACCAGTCCATCCTGAGGATGACATCAAATCTTGTCATTTGGAGAACAAAGAGATTCCACAAGAAAGGGTAACTACCTACCTCAAGGGGACAATGTCTTAGCTGGCGTATGCCCTCCGTATGTATTCCCAATGGTGTATTGAGGGTCATTACACCATAGTGATACTATATCTCTAGTCTAAGACTTTCCACAATAAATACAGAAATGAAAGAGTTTGAATAACCTGTATCAAAAAAAATCATAGACAATAATAGAGGCTACTAGAATAGTACCTCATACTGTAGATAGTCCCATAGCCTGATCTTTGGGTATCAGCTGTAAACCATGAAACTGACCTGATCCATGGCCCTATGCAACAGATGGACTACCGTAATCATGACTTCTCTGCCAGCATTGATCATGATCAGGGGTCCGAATAACATGGTTATGACCTCCTCCTCATCCAGACCTGTCGGTGCTACTCCAACTACCAGCCTAATGCAGCGCAAAATAACTCGCTCATGTAGGTGGAGAGGATGCTGCTCCTTTTCCACTAGAAGCTGGTGGAAAGTTAATACAGAAAATTTGAAGATGACTCATATGTCCGCAATCCTGACACTCCATAGGGTCTCTGTCAAATTTGGGATTTATATTCCCTATTCTTCTACACTAATTACACACAACATAGCTATGAAACTGGATACTCTAGTTTCCACTTCCCTAACAAGAAACCTCGACGGAACATTTTCTACTACCATAAGAACTACTGGTCTGAAGTGGCACTAGTCCTTTAAGGTTGGTACTTCTTTCGTCCCTCAGGTTGTGCCCAGTGATAAGGTCCTGATCAAATGTTTCAAAAAAAGGTAGGAGGGAGAAATACATTCACCTGATTTTGGATGGCGTACTGGAGCCCATCCACAAAACTTCTAGCACGTGAAAGATAATTAGTGATTCTAAGTGGTGAAAAGTGATACAAATCAGTGAAATGTGCTGAATATTCCATAACTGACATAGTACCCAACTCAAGATGCATGAACTCTATGGATCTGTTAGCTATAAGTTCCAGAGGAAAGAACTGATCATAGAAGGAATCATGGAAATCATCCCATAACATTCCCTGATAACGATCGGACTGGGTAACCACATCCCACCAATGCTTAGAAAAATCATTATATATATATATATATATAAAGATTGGATCTACTCTAGAAGAATTTATGGATTCTAAAAGATAGATAGCATGGCCTCTAGCCTAGACTTAGCAGCCTGAGAACCACCATTCCCTGAAAAAGTTAGAGGATGCTGCTGCTGGAACTCATGGGTTAGATCATCCATCATAGGGGAAACCCATAGAGAACCATGCATGGACTACATAAGACATTAAAAAATATCATGGACTTGAGAATCAGTGCTCGGATTAGCTAATACTGGCAGTACCTCAAGTGGCACTCCTAGAGGAAAGACAGACAGCTGAGGGCCCACCATGTCCGGAGCATGATTGTCACCATCCTCATAGGGAATGACACAAGGACGTTGTGGATGTATTGGTTTACAAACTCCAATAAGACGACTCGGAATAAGAATATAAGCAATAATAAAGCATTACTAATGAAAGCTGAACATAAGAAAACTCACTACCCAAAGAATACTACCCAATCTACCCACCAGATGGCCAGGTATCAATATGTTATCGAGTATAATTTTCAGGTCATTTAGATGTTAATTTCTAGGTTCCCTCCTTTACCTTTCATAAACATCACAAGGAGGGATAAGGATGTGCAACTAATTCATTTTAGATTTCAGGATTCAGTTTATAATGGTTATCCATTTTCGATGAATCTGTGCACATACACCTATAACCAATAACAACACCCATTTATTTATAGTATAATGGCTTGACTTGGTAAATTACTCATCCCAACCCATGAGGTCCCAAAAAACTCATGAACTGAGACATGAAATAACTCAATCACAGCCAAAGTAGTACAAGTATGAGAAAAAATCACAACATCACTCAGAAATTATAGGCATATGAAGCAATGAAAAGAAGTGAAATTCACCAACATGGCATGGAAATATGCATGAAATGTAAATTCTAGGTGCTTATAATGATGCATGCAGCAATGCTCCTTTCCCTCATGTCATCAGGCTAGAGATGAAATAATTTCTAAAACATAGTAATAATCATCAACACCACAAAGAATGTGCATCACCCAACGGTGAAAGAATATCAACTGTAATAGGAAAAATATAACAGCAATTTCATTTTGGGTAACTTGGATTTTACCCAGAACATGGGTTCGTGACACCCAAGCATGACCTATGGACAAGTACCAAGAGTTCCTATTCTCCAATCTATTTTCTCCAAATAGTAAGACAACAAAATAAACCACCTTAGATACCACTATGATTTCTCAGACTCGAATGCCACTTAATGAGTGCCTGAGCCCGGTAGGACACATAGCCTCAAGCACATCTCCCCGAACGCCAAAGGCTACCAACTAGTAGCGGGGGAATAGGGTGTGTCTGTGGGAAGACTATACCCTCATTAGTATAGTGTAGCATAGGGGAAGGAAGATAAATAAATAGTGGAATCAAACTAATGCAACTGATAAACTAGAATAATAACAACTATATCAACATAACAATGATAATGTAATTACATGTCACTAGAAAACTGGAAATCCTGGATACAGGGAAATAATAATAACATGTTCCACAATGTAATGGAAAACAAAGTCTAATCCCAGAATCCAGAGATCCAACTCAGTCATCTACTATCAATCTCCACCCTAATAGTAATCAATCAAGTTTTTTAAGTCGTATGCATCCATTTTTCAACACCTTCAACCATGTAATCTACTCCGGGTACCAAATAGCGCCTGGAGAGGGTGTGAGATAAATCTTAGTGGGCCACCACCAATGGTGCCTATAAAGTCCAGCCCGTGTGATGGACTATAGAAGTGTTCAGTCATGAATATAAAAAGAAAAGAAAGCAGTACGATAGAAAAGAATACCCAAGTACCTCCTTCATCCCTCGTCTAGTGTCTGAGAATGTAACCAATTCATTAATTATATAATTACCATTTAATGTTAATAGGTCATGTGAGGAATATCCAATACTAACATCACCTCATGATAGTATAATTAGTGAAAATTCTAAGATGTAACAAGCCAACCTGATAAAGATATCCAATGAGGGAGTTCTATGGTTTTAAACAAGGTAATGTAAATCACACAGAATTCTAACTCAGTAGTAAATTAGTCTATCTAAGGGGTAAGAGTGTAATCCATGAAGTGTAATCTAAGGAATTCCACAAAAAGGATCCTAATGAGTCTAAGGTGATCCACCAAGGTAAAATGGGGCTATGTAAATATAGGTCCTTATGGGATTTCACCATGGAACCTACTAGTTAATGTTGGATACAAAGAGTGTATCTGAGGCATCTTGTAATAATGTAAAGAACCCTACAGTAGTATATTGTCCATCTGAGGAATAGAAAAGTATTGGGATCTAGGCGGGTGTCAACCTAAGTAAACCACATCCTTGAATCAGAATGGGGTTCCCCAGACCCAAGGTATTCTCCTCTCATAATTGAAGGTGAGCTCGAGTCAGTCTATTCCTATTTTATATTGTACTCGTACAATAATTCATTTGGTTCAAGTCATGCCTTCCATTAGTGTGGATAGGTCATGTAGATTTGTAACCATTTATTTATTGGTCCAAGACTTTTCTTCTATTAGTGTGGATAGGCCAAGTAGAATTGCAACCATTTAATCAAGTCTTAATTAACCATTAAGGCATATTCATTTATAAACATTCACTCCACTACCTTCCATCAATATGGAAAGGTGTGATACAGACATTCAACCTTTATTCAATTTATTTTGATAAGGCCAAGTTATATACTTAGTATACTTTCCATTCAACATTTCACATTTCACATATAAATAATTAATTTGAAGGAACTTACCTTAGGTGGGTCAATTGGTGAGAATACATGGCACATTCAATTATACAATTCTAATTAATAACAAACCATTTATTATAGAAAGACTTACCTTTAGAATTTCTAAGAAACAAAACACCCGAATGGTGGCTCAAACGTGTCAAAACACTAAAACCCAATTATAAAATAACCATTGACATTAGGAGGATTGAGTTGAGGGTGTGACCATTAACAACTAATCACATATTTGGAAAGAGCATAACGATATGATTATAACAAGTATAATAATGGAATGTAAAATTTAGAAATGGATTCTGATGAAATCGATAGACCCCACATGAACATTCCAAAATAAATAAACTTTAGGGATAAGTTTTAGAAAACCCACCTTAGGGTTTTATGACTCTCCTCCTCTAGTATCGGCCCTTTATTTTCCTCGGATCAGAGTAGATCTAAGAAAAGGTAAAAAATTATCTCATGAAGATGTTTAGGTAAAGAGTAAAAGATAATAACAATGACTAAATAGGACTCATGTAATTACTATTGCACATCCATGGTGGCAAACAGATGCTCAATCGGATGCCAGACGAAGAAGATCTCTTGATCCCTAGCTTTGGCCTTCAAAAATCTCCAAATGTATAAAAATGGAGGAAACTCCCACTGGTTCTTAGAGTAGGTAGAAAGGGGAGGATTAATAGACCATTAAGGGAAGATCTTGAAATTTACCAAGAAAATTAGCCTGTGCAAGGTTTTTCCGCACGGTTTTTCAAACTATGCACAAACCGTGTGAGATGGCTCTGCCTGAATGGTTTGGCTGCACATTTTAATCAAAAAGTGTAAAACCCATGCATGGGTAATTGGGGGAAAATGGAGTTAACATGGTTAGGTTGAATGGTGGTGCGCCAACCATGTGAGGTGGCTCTATACAAACAACACTGTCTGCACGGTTAGGAAAACCATGGGGAATTCTGCATGGTTTACTCTAAACCGCACCTAAAATCTGTTTTCTTTAAAAAGATGGGTTCTACCCTCTGAGCAAGCCACATACACCCTTGGAACCTTTACTAACTCATTAGGTATCCATATTAGTTCCAAATAAAATATTTTGAACAAAAATAGAAGTATACATACTTGAGTGAAAAACTGGGTTCTTACACATGGTGTATTGAGATTAATAGGACTCAGGGGGTAACTATCATTGTACAGTACCTCAAAATTCCCTTCAAAAAGTATTTTAGGCATTGATGATATGAAAAGTGTATGGTTTATTTTATATAGATCCATAACATCCAAAAAAATATGTTGAATTATATGTCTTGAAAAACTAAAATTATTTCAGAATGAGAAGAAATGTCTCCAAATTGGGTTCTCAGCTTGATCCTCCCCAGTGGTGTTTGATCACTCTTTTCATACACCTGAATTGTTAGGTTGGAGAGGGAAAATTCAGCCTCAATGTAACACCCCAAGATATTATATTATGTCACTTTTAAATTTAATCTCTTCAATATATTATGTTTCACACAACACCAAGATTAAACGAACACAGATATACAATTAAATAACATTATTTTAACACAATCGTTATAACCTAGATGTTACATCGGTGAGAATGAATGGTATTAACAAAAATATGAAATTTATATATTATATATTTAATCAATTTTTTCAAATCCATTTAAATTATTTTATAGGATTAAGAGAAGAATGAATCCAATTTTACACATTAAAAGGCTATATTTTTCTAAATGTTATATTATCCCCTTTTAATGGTATTCCAATTTTAAAACTAAATTTTAGAAATTTTTTAAATTATATTTTTTAAAATGGAATTAATTTTTGAATTTAGAATATCAAAATTAGTTTAGGGTGAATTTTTGGTTTTTTTTTGAAAAGTTTCATTTTTTATGAATAGTGAAAAATACTACATTATAGTTAAAAAAATGAATTTTCGTATAAATAAGTATTATACATTAAATTTGTTTTAAGATAAGAATAGATAAATAATACAAATATTAATCCAATTTTTTTAGGAATCATTATTATATTGAAATTAGATATAAAAAATTATTAAACTTTTGAACGTCCCTTTTACCCGCCTTCTCACCACGTCTACAGGATTAGCATTAAAATTAATTTTTCCATTTCTATGAATTGAATTTAAAAAAATAGACATATATGTTTTTAATTAGTATGAATTTTTTGTTTTAATAGAAACAACTTAATTTTTAATGAACATTAACTTTAGTATTTTTTTACCACGGTTAAGGGTAAATCGTCTAATTAAGGGTAAAAAGAATATTATAAGCAATGAAAAATTTCCCTAACACTTGTCCTAATTTAATAGGATGTGTTTATTTTGACAAAAATAATCTTTGGGTTGAATTTGGGACCACTTGGATGAAATTAATATATTTATGATGGTTTTTTTAATGAAAATCTAATTTTGTTATAGTTGTGTTTTTAACAAGTAAAATACTTCTAATATGAAGATATATAAGTGATATGATCAATTATAAATATTATTTAGAAATATAAAATTGTTTTACATGTCATGTTAATTTATTTATTATTTTATAAAATAAATAAGTAAATTAAATGGTGACACAATGATGATAAAATAATTGTTTTATTAGAGGAAGATTCAAATAAATGATATTAATAATATTAAAACAAATACAATCTGAAATATTTGATGTCATCCAAAAAAATTTTGGATGACTTTGACATGTTAGGGATTATTTAATGTAGTTTTCTTAAGTAATAAATTTTTTATGATATTGTAAAAATTCAAGTACAAAATAATTTCAAATTGTAATTAAATGAGATTTTAAAAAAAAATATTTTATTAAATGATATAAAATTCATAAAAATATATATTTCATCCAACTAAATAGGATAATGTTAAATATATCATAAATGATACAATTTGGGTTCTTTATTCTTTTTATAGTAATTATATTAACCCCAGAGAGTAAAAAACCATGTTGTCATGGTAGGAATTAAAGGGTTTAACTAATGGTTTAATCCAAAAGATAAGGTTAATATTATGACCTAAAATTGTCTAAAATTCATCGATTGAGATGATTTGTACCCATAATCATATCATATTCTAAATAATTCACTTTTATCAATTTTTAATTGGAAAATATTTTATATTGATTTAATATTTAAAGAGTTTCTTAAAATTCCCCCATCTCTTATAAAAGGAAACATATCCTTATCTATTATTCACACCTCAAAACCCCTTTGGATCAGCCAAACCTTGACCATTTCTCATTAAAAAATCCATAACTTCATAATATATTCCATAATTTTGGAGTAAATAAAACCTAATAAGTTCTTTTGTGTAAATCAAAAGAAGGTACTCGAAGAAGATGTAATGTTTTACCAACTCTTTCAAAGTTATTTTTTCTTGTACTTACACTTCCAATGTTTTTTTCATACAAAAGTAATAAATTAAGTATCATCTATATTATGAGTTGTTTTTATAATTATGATACAACCATATTCCTCCTGTAATCCATTCTATGAATAACTATTTCACCATGCATGTGTACGTATGGCTTACCGTCTCTATGTTGTGGTGTAATTTTTTTCATTAACACTTTATTTGGATGGGTATAATGATAAATATAATGGATATAAATAATCAATATGACATGATATTGATATTGTATAATTATCAAACCATCTGTTTCTTTACCCCTTTACTATTAAGGAAATGATATCTTCACTTGTACGTACGTACGACCTACCGTCTCCACGATGCGATGAGATTCATATTCCACATTAACCTTTCAAGAATGATTATAAAAAATATATAATGAATAAGTTTTAAATATATTACATAATAATTCTATATATATATATATATATCAATTAATTTCTTCCATTCAATACGATAAGAAAATGGAAACAGTGTTCATATGTACATATGGCCTACTGTCTCCATGAACGATGTATTATATTCCATATTATATATATATATTTAATATATATGATATATAAATCATGTTTTTCATTATTTAAGTAATTAAAGCATTATCTATGTAATAAGATCAAAAATAACCAGTCAAAACATGTTCGATTAACAACACAGTTATTACCCAAAACATTGCTATAACATGGAATTATTAATAAATGGGTAATATAAAGACATAAATGAATCATATATTATATTATAAATAATTTATATGGTTATTTTATAAACTAATATCATATTTTAAACCATTATATAGGAGGTTAAATCAAATCCAACTTAAGGAAAGTATGAGGTAAGGGTTATTTTTTCAATTTCATTATTATCCAAGATTGTTTATATGAAATTATTTACTGAGGAATATTTATCATCCAAGTCTATGTTTCTTAAAAATTATTTCAAAAGGAATATTTTTAAGGTTTTATATAAGGTACTACCTAACTAAAAAATCATTTTAAATTTTTCTATGATTAATTCTTCTAAATCATTCTTATTCATGTTCATGTTTTTGAAATGGGTTTTATGGATTTATTTATAAGGACATGAATATTTTAAAATTTTAATTTTCAAATTTATATAAAATATTTCAAAGTGTTAAGGGACAGTTTAATTTAAAAAATCTATTTTTTAAAATTTCTTATTTTATAAATGAATGGATTTTAAATAACTTATTTCAAAGTAAAAAAAGGAGTATTTCTCTAAAGAATGTTTTAATGATTTTATAATATTATTTTCATCTATGTTAAATTCCTTTATTGGATTTTATGCTTAATCTAGTTTGATTTATTATGATATAATCTACCATATTTTATTGAAGGGTTTATGATATGTTAGACTGTGGATGTTCTATTTTGATACCATTTATGGTTTATGGTAAATGTATTGACATTTCGTATTCTAGTTTTAATATGAATGTTTATGTGGTTATGTTTCACCCTTTTCATATGAGGAATTCATTAGGCATAGTAAGTGATGGGTTGGGGAGAGGTTTTTGAAATCCTTACGGTTTGAGGACTAGTTAATGAAATCCTTATGGGTTGGGGACTGGTTAATGAAAGCCCCTCGATTCATTAGTAGTTATCAGGTGACAAGATATTTATAGTTTTGAGTAACATCTTACCTATTTATACATGGTCATGGAATGAGGCCTTGAGAGTATGGTTATGATGTCCTACATTATGAATTCCCTCATTATGAGAATAGATATTTCTATTTCATGTGATTAGTAGACTAGTAGAATTTCCATGTTAATGTTTATATGGAATTATTTGATTTATTCATTCCATATTATGCTCAATATTGTGTTTAAAAGTCTTATGTTTCAGTTATACATTGTGACTTGAAATTTTATGATCATTTATGATGGCTTCGGCCATAATATTTAAAATTACTAAGCATTTGAGCTCAACGATTTCTTATGTTTTATTTTCCAAGGATTTATATGACAACCTAGATCTTTATTAAACACTTAAACATGATTTATTACAAATACTTTCACTAAATACAACTCTAAGGATCAAGAGGTCTAGTGTCTTAGAAAAATTAGGGACATTATATAACAACTTAAAACATAAAAATATATCATATTTATTTAAAACTTCATTTACATGACCAACTCATTCCTTCGTACTTAACACTACATGGGATAACTAGAGGACATACATAAGAAAAGGGTGATCTATAAATCCCAATAAGGGAGTAAAAAAGGAATAACATGAATAATAAAGTACATGTTTTAAAATAATAATATCAATGGATCACATGAGAAACATGAACTTAAAGGCATGATATAGCATGATTATCATAACATTGAAATGTGTCAACGACATACAACATGATTTTAGCATGAGTCAAGGCTCATTGAAAATGTATTAGCAAGAGTAAAACCTCACTTCAATTGAATTAGAATGAGTAAACCATCATTTCACATGAATTAGATGACTAAACCCTTATTTCACATGGTTTATAATGATACAAATCATTACCCAATGCATTAGTGCACTATTAGGGCACACCCTTTATAAACATTTCATTTCATGCAAAAGTGTGCCACATGGATCATATAACATGAAATCATTCAACATCATAATTTATTCAATGAAAAATTAATATGGAATACATACATGAAAATCTATAATAAATAAGTATATGTTCATAAAGTTTAATACCATTGATAGAGAAATGGGCATGGTATTCACTACACAATGATTTTGGCATGGAAAATCGCGGTACAATTTTGGTAGCATAATGAAATGACATAATCATTCATAAAAATGGTTGATGAGAGAGAAAGGGATATCTGATCACATGAAAATGAAATTTAAAGTAAGGGGGTCATATAGATACATGTCCCAACACCTGGAATTTTGAAATATAAGGTGTAACATAATAAAGAAACATTAAGAAAGATGAGAAATGGAATAACTCTTATGAAATTTCGGCCTGGTAACAGGTGTACAGAGAAGGGATTAATGAGAGAGAAATATTTATATAATCATTCAAAAATATGTTGGGAAGTATGGTGGAGGTGATAAATCATACCCAATTGTTTAATTGAAAATAAAAGGGTATATCAACATAAATAAACTTAGACAAAAATGAGAAAGGAGGAAATCTCTTACTTGAGTGTGTGACATAAATTTATTGAGGATGGGATTCTTGAGAGCTTTGGGAACCTTGGGAGGATTATTGAGTGAGGATAGCAGATTAGAGACGTGCTCTAAGTATTTTTAGTGAAGATAAGTGGGATCTTGGGTGGTTTTATATAGAAAATGAGAGGGTAATTATTTAATATTTCACAAACTTAGGTTTTGGAATCTATATAATTAAATATTAAAAACCAAAAACCTTCCCATAGTTTTTTCCCATGGTTTTTCCATAGGGGAGTGGGAAAAAAATTATGTCCAAAGTATGAACTTATTTAAATATTAGGCTTTCTTATGTGGAGGTGATTCACACTCTCAAGGAAATAATTTTGAAATGTTAAAATATAATATAAGTCTTGGAGGGTCCATTAAGTCATTATAAAATTAATCAAACAATTATAAAAATACATTATCTTATATCTAAAATGTATATTGGTAGATTATGACTTCTTTATTATTTTATTACATCACTATTGGGTCATTATGTTGTCATAAAACACATAATATATTTATGAGTTATTTAATTTTTACCCAAAAATTCGATTGTCCCAGAATATTGTGAAAAATTATATATTTAATTTAGATATCTTGGTTACAATTATAATATACATTTTATATAAATAAATTTTTAAATATGTGAATTTTAACTTTTAAATTAAAAACTGATATATATAGAAAATTGACGGGTTTTGACAAAAACAGTTTCCGAACCTTAATAAAAGTTTCATTTGAATTCATAAAAATTATATGATCATTTATATTTAATAAAAATTAATTTAGTAATAATATATTATTAAAATATTATTAAATTCAAATATCTATTAATTTATCAAAATATATTTTTAATTGAATTTAATTATTAACTGAAAATATATTTGTGATTTAAAAACCATTTACAAAGTGACAATAATAAAAAAAAATGTATATTATTTATTTTATACAAAAATAATGCACATAATCATAATGTTAGGGTCTTGTTACATATCCCTTTATTACACCATCATATGCCCTAAGAGTATGGTGTGTGATTTTTGGGCTTTCGGGGGTGTTCGGTGAACATGGTTTGGGTCCTGATCTTGATGAGCTTGAACTTCTCTCGTAAACATTTTCTCTCATGCTTAGTTTTTTGGATCTCGGTTAGGGATTGATATAATGAAAAGCCCAGAAATACTATCTCCCTTGAAAGATCCAATAAATGGGATTTAAGGGGAACGATCCTACGGGTCCAGGCCATCACATCCTTTTTTTGTGTCAAAAGGATTTGTTAAATCCCTATATATATACTAGTCATGTGATCACTATTAGATGTATATATTATCAATGGTAATCATACATAACGGTTATTTAAATCCAATAAAAAAAGTGAATGTGTTTTCTATATCCATAAGACAATAAATGAAATGGAATATAATTCATGAATGTTTGGGTTGTTACAACAATCCCCCCTTAGTAAATTTCTCCCTCAAAATTTCCATTTCCCACACTAAAATAGATGAGGGTAACTCTACCTCATCACTTCCTCGAGTTCCCACATTGCTTCATCAAAATTTTGGTTTATCCATAATGCTTTGACAAGGGGAATTGTATTATTTCAGAGAAATTTTTACCTATGATCTAAGATCTTCACCAGCTTCTCTTTATAGGAGAGTTCATTCTTCAATTGTACTACCTATAGATTGAGTACATGTGATGGGTGTAACACCCAAGACTTTTATGTGAAATATTTTGTTTTTATGTTATATAAATCATCAAAGGAATTTTTCACTACAATCAACACTAGCTTGGCTTTCTTTACACGCAACCGCGACCTTCCTCGATAGCTTGCGTCGTACGCAATACCGAGTTTCACTAAACAATGATATGCTATTAAAATATTATTAAAACTAGCCATTATGAATAGTAATAACCAATTTTCGAAATTTTATAAATTTTATTTTTCAAAATGGACTTCATTTTTGAACTCGGAATATCGAAATTAGCCTAGGGTAAAATTTTGGTATTTTTCTAAAAACTTTCAATTTTTTATGAATAGTGAAACTACTAAGTGGCTGTTAAAAAAAACTAAATTTTTCATAAAACATAATTTTACCGCTTCTGTGAGTGGAATTTCAAAAATCCGAGAGATACAGTTGATTTCAGTAAGTAAAATATGGTTCAATGAGATGAAAATAATTTTTTGGTGAATAGTAACTTTTTACTTTTTTACCACCGTTAAAAGTAAATAGGGTAATTAAGGGTAAAATTGATATTATTATTACCCTAACACATGTCTTAATTCTATTGGACAAGTGTAATTCGACCAAAAACAAACTTAGGAATAATATATGACCATTTAGGCCCACTTGGATTAGATTAGGACATTTATTATTAATTTATTTAAAGAAGGGTTAAAATAGTTAAAATCAAAGTTTAATAACTAAATAATTTTTAATATGGGGTTATAAATAAGATAAATTTGACTATAAATCTTAATTAGAAAGATAAAAAGATTTACTACATAATTGTATTTTATTTGTAATTTTTAGACATTAAATAATTTAATTTATTTATGACACAATGATGATGCAATAATTATCTTATTAATGAAATATTGACATAATTGATGTTATAAATACCCAAATAAATATAATTTCAGACTTTTTATGAATTCCACTAATTTTCTAGGTTAATATGACATGTTATTATTTATTTAATTAACTTTTTTCGAACTTATCATTCTGTTATGATTTTCAAAAAAATCAATTACTAAATAGTGTCAAAATTGACATAAAATAGTTTTTAAAATAAAGATTATATTATTAATTGTTATTTTATTCCTAAAAATCTAAGGTTCGGCCAAATGACTTAGATAAGGTTATATATATTAATAATAAACAACTTGGGGTTCGTTTGGCTTGATATAGTAAGTTTATTAACCTTATAGTATAAGAACACAAGAAGACACAGTAAAAGTAAAATTATTTAAATTAATGTTAAATCTAAATGATAAGGTTAAAATAGGAACCTAAACTTGTATAAATTCTATTGGATGAGAGGATTTAGACCCCTACCCACATTATCCTCGAAATAAATCAATTTGGAGCTATTTAAAACCGAACTTGACTTTATAATAAAATAATAATTTTAGTTATTCCAACGGTGCCCCTCTCCTCCCTTATAAAAGGGCACCTCCTCCCCCTCTTCCTCACACCACTTTGAGCCTTCAAGCTCGTCCAAACTCTGACAAAATATCTTCTCCAATTCTCTAGTATCATCTTAGATGTCTTGGTCTTCTTCAAATACCATCCTTAGTTCTTTAAGTGGAGGTTAAGAAAAGGCGCGTCAAAAAGAGGTAATATCCATTACCGATCTTTTTCAATTTCTTCCTTCTTCAACTTCTGCTTCTTTAGTTTTTTCATGATAAAGTAATAACATCCGTATTTATTATATACTGATATGTTATTATAAATATGAAACAACTCTAATTAACCTTCTATCCATACTACGGAAAAAGGAAATCACCGCGCGTGCGTACGTACGGAATACCGTCTCCACGCCCTGGTGTAATCTATTTTCCGCCACCACCTTAATTGGATGGGTATAATGGTGTAATGATGAACTATATATGATTATTATAAAGTTATATTGATACTTAAATAGTATACATACACTTCAACACAAGTTCACGATCATGAGAATGATAGCATCACTCATGCGTACGTACGGACTACCGTCTCCACGGCACGATGAGATTCATTCTCCACATTAACCATTCATGAATGATTATAAAGTATATATAATGAATAATAACTAAATATATGACATGTTAAATCTACTGGATTTATGTATATATATATATGTATGTCATCTACTTACTTCCATTCAAGATAATAAGGAAAGGAAAACAGCGTTCATGCGTACGTACGGACTACCATCTCCATGAACGGTGTGTTTCATTTCATTTATCTATCTATTATATATATATATGTATATATATACTGAATATATATGAGATATCAATCATGTTTTATATTCTTTAAGTAAGTAAATCATGATATAAGTAATAATAATGTCAAGAACAACAAGTCCAAACACCTACGATAAATGAAACGATTTTACCCAAAACGCTTCTTTAACATGGAATTTACAAAAGAACGGGTAATATAAAGTCATAAGTGAACCATATATGATATCATAACAATGAATATGATTCTTTAATAAGTTAATGAAATTATTTAAATCATTATACAGGAGGTTCGGATACGTACAAAGCATATCGAACATAAGGTAAGGGAAAATATCACAATCTCATTTTTATCCGAGATTGTTTATACTTTGGTATTTACTGGGGTGTATTTTATCATCCACGTCCATGTTTCCTCAATATTTAATATTATTTCCATCCACCTACAATAGTTTAAATCCAATTTTACCCTTTGGTGGGTTTTTAGTAAAGGATATGAAAGGAATCTTTTGTCGTTTTTCATACGAGGTACTTCTTGACTTTTCCGACAAAAGTACGAGAAGAATGTTTTTTTTAACTTATACGGCATGAATTGATTTTTAAAACGTTATTTCCAAGAATCTTACTTTACAAGTTTTCAATTTTATTTTTAATCAACTTCTTTTAGTTATAATTTTATGACATGTTAAGAAATGAAAAGTGTTTTTGAAGTAGAAATGATATTTTCCTCAAGAATGGAGTTCAAGTGTTTTGTCAAAATTATTTTCCATCTAAGATAATATAGGGTTATATTTCTATCCCTATTATTACATGGATTTGATTATGTTGCGATGGAAATATTTTTATGAATTATTTTATCTTATATGAATTGTTTTATGATGTTATGATGTTTAAGATTCCCATTTTTATTACATGGGTTATGCAATGATGTATGATTTATGATTTTGTGGAACACATAAGAATGGTATCATTATGAGATGGGTGGGACCTATATCTCCCTCCAATGCATTGGGTAAAGATTTTATATCTCATGAGATAGACATTGCTGGAACGGTAGGTTATACTGGTTCAGTGAAACAGGACTGAAACGAGGAATGAACTCGGTTCAGAAAGGGACTTTGTCCACTAAGATAGTCTTGGAAATGAGTCTTGAATAACAAGAAATGATTCTCTATTATTATGTGTGTATGCCATAGAGTTTCATGTTTTAAGTTATGATTATTGGGATTACATTTCACTACTAAGATTTATCCCATTTTATGAAATTATGATCTCTTTTGCAGGTTAAGATTTCCTAAAGATATGTTCTTATGAATATGACGTGATTGATATTTCTTTTGTTTACCCTTACTGAACTTTTGAGCTCACCCTTTTATGTTTTTTTTCCAGGACATAAAGAAAGGAATTAGGTTTAAAAAAATGAGATCTTTATGGGAGATGTTGAAGATCTTTCACCACGATTAGAAGATTATATTCCAATTTTCCAAAGACACTAAAATATTACGGTCCTTGTGTGTGTGTTTTTGTTATGTACTAAGTATTCCGCAAAAGTAATGTAATGTCCATGTACGTCCGGCTTCGGGTCTCTACAGTTGGTATCAGAGGAAAGGTATAGTCAACCTTTGGAAACTAGGATGTGAAAGCCTTAGTAAGAACCCTAAGGATAAGTCTAAGCATAGAACACAATCTTAGTTTTTTAGAAATGGCCATGAATAACCTAGGATAAGACCTTAAGTGTGAAATTTTATTCTTGATTATGTGGTTTTCCTATTATAATTAGTGTTTCTCACACTATTCATCTTGGTTTTAGTCAATGGTTGGAACCCGAAGGAACTGTGTTAATGCGGAATGTGACGGGCAATGCAATGATTGTCCCCCTGAGCAACCAAACGTTATGGGAGCTGGAATGAAAAATCTTATAGACATGCTCACACAACTTTCTCAAGCTATGAATCATGTAGGACTTCCAAACGAGCAAAGGAAGGAGCAAAATTCTGTTGAATCCTTCATGAGACAACGTCCACCTTCATTCAGGGGGTCTACTGATCCATTAGTTGCAGAACAATGGATTATTACTACTGAAAATATATTTTCAGTTCTTCAATGTTCTGAGCATGATAAAGTCATCCTAGCAGTGTATCGTTTGGAGGGTGATTCTGATCAATGGTGGAATCTTATTAAGAATACGAGGCAAGGGGATGAAATTGAGTCCATGGAATGGGACGAGTTCAAGAACTTATTTTCCAATAAGTACTTCCCTCTTATTCTTCGAAGAAATATGGAGAAAGAGTTTCTTGAACTGAAGCAAAAGGATGATGAATCTGTTGGTACCTATGAAGCAAATTTTACATGACTTGCAAGGTATGCTTCTGGTATTATTATCCAACCTGAGAGTAAGATCGATCGATTCTTTAGTGGCTTAAAACCAAGTCTTCGAAGGGACTTAGCCATAAGGGACTTCAATAGCTATGAGGAAATCGTTCGATGTACTCTCAAAGTTGAGATGGAGATTGGATTAAACCATCAGTCATATAGGTTTGATAAGAAGAGGAAAATGGAATTCAAAGGAAAATCTAAAGAGCACACTGAAATGAAGATGAGATTTCCCTTATGCTCAAATTGTGGAAAGAAACATGGAGGGAGTTGTCTTAAAGGGACAAGTAAATGTTTCAAATGTGGAAAGGAAGGTCATCGGGCATTTGAATGCCGCGATGATGGGAAGAAGATGTCTGATGATGCAAACAAATGAAGGGATACACAGAATGAACCTACTACACTTCAATGTTTCAAGTGCAAGGAGATGGGGAATTATGCCAATCAATGCCCAAATCCAAGGGTTGATGATGATGGTCGACGTCAACAAACTCTTAAGGCTAAAGACAAAGGAAAGTCACATGCAATTTCAATCAGCGATGTGGAGTATGATAACGATGTGGTGAAAGGTACACTTACCATCCACTCTAAAGTAGAAAATGTTTTATTTGATTCTGGATCCACCCACTCTTTTATTTCTGAAGAATTTTCTAAGGGTATCACCATATTACCTCAAAAATTAGATGTTGAGTTAGCTGTGACAACCCCTAATGGAACAACAGTCGCATCAAAAGTTTATAATTCTTCTCCGATTGAAGTTTTTGGGAAAGTGCTTCCTGTAAATCTTGTGACCCTTCCTATAGTGGAATTTGATGTGATTCTTGGCATGGATTGGCTTTCTCTACATGGAGCTCATATCAATTTCCAAAGAAGGGAAGTCACATTTCATATTCCAGATCAATCTATGATCGTCTATCGATGCAAGGATGAACATAACCTTCCAGTGGAAATTCCTTCCATCTTATGGGTCTTGATTCCACTAAATGAAGGTTATTTATCTCAAATGGTTGGTGAGAAACTCACAATTAAGAATATTCCCATTGTACAGAAGTTTGATGATGTCTTTCCAGATGAATTCCAGGGTCTTCCTCCGAATCGTGAAGTAGAGTTTTCAATAGAACTCGTACAGGGTGCTTTGCCTATTTCAAAGACACCTTATAGAATGGCCCCAATTGAGTTGCAGGAATTGAAGAAGCAACTCCAAGAGAATCTTGATAAGGGGTTCATACGCCCTAGTGCATCACCTTGGGGAGCACCTGTTCTGTTTGTTAAGAATAAAGATGGATTAATGAGACTCTGCATTGATTATCGAGAACTTAACAAGATCACTATCAAGAACAAACATCCTCTCCCGCGCATTGATGACCTATTTGACCAACTACGCGGAGCTCAATACTTTTCCAAGATTGATCTTCGTTAAGGGTATCATCAATTAAGGGTCAAAAGAGAGGATATACCAAAGACGGCTTTCCGTACAGGGTATGGACACTATGAATTTATTGTGATGCCATTTGGTCTTACTAATGCCCCTGCTATCTTCATGGATCTGATGAATAGAGTCTTTAGAGACTATCTTGATCAGCTTGTGGTAGTCTTTATAGACGATATTCTTGTATATTCAAAGAGAAAGGAAGAACATGAAGATCACTTGAGAATTATATTGAAGAACCTGAGAAAAGAGAAGCTTTATTCCAAATTTACCAAGTGTGAATTTTGGATTCAAAAAGTTTCATTTTTGGGTCACATAATCTCAAAAGAGGGGATATCTGTGGATCCAGCAAAAACAGAGGTTATCGAAAGATGGTCGAGACCAACAACAGTGACTGAGATCCGAAGTTTTCTTGGTTTGGCTGGATATTATTGATGTTTTGTGAAATATTTTTCACGGTTATCTAATCCACTCACCAAGTTGAATAGGAAAGGAGTTATGTTTGTTTGGACAGAGGAATGTGAAGAGATTTTCAATGAGTTGAAAAGAAGGTTATTCAGTGCACCTGTGCTCACACTGCCTTGTAGTGGAGAAAGGTTTGTGATCTACAGTGATGCATCCAAGAAGGGATTGGGGTGTGTTCTTATGAAAAATGATATGGTGATAGTTTATGCCTCACGACAGTTGAAAATACATGAGCAAAATTACCCAACTCATGATTTGGAGTTAGCTGCAGTAATCTTTGCATTAAATATTTGGAGGCATTACCTTTATGGTGAAAGGTGTGATATTTATACTGATCATAAAATTTTAAAGTATATTTTCACACAAAAGGAGCTGAATATGCGCCAAAGAAGATAGTTGGAGCTGATTAAGGATTATGAAAGCTCAATACATTACCACCCTGGGAAAGAAAACAAGGTGGCAGATGCATTAAGTCGACAAGACCATGCCAGTTTATCCATGATGAGGATCACAAAAGATCCAATATTTATGGATTTACAAAGAATGGATCTTGGAATTATAATGGAAGAGGAAAAATCTTATCTTTCTCAAATGAATGTTCAACCATCTATACATGTGAAGATTAAAGAGTCACAGAATGAAGATGTTGAGTTACAAAAGAAGGTGAGAAATGTTCCTGAATTAAACCTTTATTGTGATGGGATAATAAAGTTCAGGAATTGGGTTTGTGTTCCTCCCATCCGCGAATTAAAGAAGGAGTTGATGGATGAGGCTCATAGTTCATCATTATCTATTCATCCTGGAAGCACGAAGATGTATAGGGACCTGAAAGAGTACTTCTGGTGGGATGGCATGAAAAGAGATGTTGCTGAATATGTCTCTCGATGCTTGGTTTGTCAGCAAGTTAAAGCTGAGAGAAAAAAGTCTAAGGGGATGTTACAACCATTACCCATATCTGAATGGAAATGGGAAAACATCACTATGGACTTTGTCACAGGACTTCCTAAAACATCCAAAGGAAATAATGCTATCTGGGTCATAGTTGATCGTCTTACAAAGTCTTCACACTTCATTGCTATTAGAGAGGATTTTTGCCTGGATCATCTTGCGAGGATATATGTAAAGGAAGTGGTAAGATTGCATGGAGTACCACTTTCTATTATATCTGATTGGGATCCGAGATTTACCTCGAAGTTCTGGCGAAGTCTTCAGCATACTCTGGATACAGAGTTGAGTTTCAGCACTGGTTATCATCCTCAGACAGACGGTCAGTCTGAGAGAACAATTCAAACTCTAGAAGATATGTTGAGAGCTTGCTCTATGGATTTCAAAGGTGGTTGGGATCAACACCTACCTTTTGTGGAATTTTCTTATAATAATAGATTTCACTCTAGTATTCAGATGGCTCCTTATGAAGCTCTCTATGGAAAGAAATGCAGGACTCCAACTTGCTGGGATGAAGTTGGGGAAAGAAAGCTATTAGGACCTGATCTCATTGATGAAATGGCAGAAAAGGTCAGGTCTATTCAACAATACATAAGAGCAGCTCAAAGTCAACAGAAAAGTTATGCCGACAGCCAAAGAAAATACCTAGAGTTTGAAGTGGGCGATAAAGTGTTCTTACAGATATCTCCCTGGAAGAGAGTCATGAGATTTGGAAATAAGGTGAAGTTGAGCCCTAGATATATCGATCCTTTCAAAATACTGGATCATGATGGAAAGGTAGCTTACCGATTGGTGCTTCCACCGAATCTCTCTCAAGTTCATGATGTGTTCCATGTATCTCTCCAGAGAAAGTACATACCTGATCCTTCACATGTACTTAGCTCAGAAGTTGTGCCGTTGGAGCAAGATCTTTCTTATGAAGAATAACCGATAAAGATTCTGTATCGTAGCGAAAAAGTCCTACGAAACAAGACCACTCGATTGGTGAAAGTTCTATGGAGGAACCACCAATTCGAATAAGCTACATGGGAGCTTGAGGATATGATGAGGGAGAGGTATCCTCATCTGTTTGTTACAAAGTGACGAATTTCGAGGGTGAAATTCATTTTAAGGGGGGTAGAATGTAACACCCGAGACTTTTATATGAAATATTTTGTTTTTATGTTATATAAATCATCAAAGGAATCTTTCACTACACACAACACTAGCTTGGCTTTCTTTACACGCTACTGCGGCCTTCCTCGATAGCTTGCGTCGTACGCAATACCGATTTTCAATAAACAATGATATGCTATTAAAATATTATTAAAACTAGCCGTTAGGAATAGTAATAACCAATTTTGGAAATTTTATAAATTTTATTTTTCAAAATGGACTTCATTTTTGAACTCGGAATATCGAAATTATCCTAGGGTGAAATTTTGGTATTTTTTTGAAAACTTTCAATTTTTGATGAATAGTGAAACTACTAAGTGGCTGTTAAAAAAAACTGAATTTTTCATAAAACTTAATTTTACCACTTCTGTGAGTGTAATTTCAAAAATCCGAGAGACATGGTTGATGTCAGTAAGTAAAATGTGGTTCAATGACATGAAAATAATTTTTTGGTGAATAGTAACTTTTTACTTTTTTTTACCACGGTTAAAAGTAAATAGGTTAATTAAGGGTACAAATGATATTATTATTTCCCTAACACATGTCCTAATTCTATTGGACAAGTGTAATTCGACCAAAAACAAACTTAGGAATACAATATGACCATTTAGGCTCACTTGGATTAGATTAGGCCATTTATTATTAATTTATTTAAAGAAGGGTTAAAATAGTTAAAATCAAAGTTTAATAATAAAATCATTTTTAATATGGGGTTATACATAAGATAAATTCTACTATAAATATTCATTATAAAGATAAAAAGATTTCCTACATAATGGTATTTTATTTTTAATTTTTAGACATTAAATAATTTAATTTATTTATGACACAATGATGATACAGTAATTATCTTATTAATGAAATATTGACATATTTGATGTTATAAATACCCAAATAAATATAATTTGAGACTTTTTATGAATTCAACTAATTTTCTAGGTTAATATGACATGTTATTATTGATTTAATTAACTTTTTTTGAACTTATCATTCTGTTATGATTTTTAGAAAAATCAATTACTAAATAGTGTCAAAATTGACATAAAATAGTTTTTAAAACAAATATTATATTATTAATTGTTATTTTACTCATAAAAATCTAAGGTTTGGCCAAATGACTTATATATGATTATATATATTAATAATAAACAACTTTGGGTTCTTTGTCTTGATATAGTAAGTTTATTAACCTTATAGTATAAGAACACAAGAAGACACGGTAAAAGTAAACTTATTTAAATTAATGATAAATCTAAATGATAAGGTTAAAATAGGAACCTAAACTTGTCTAAATTATATTTTATGAGAGGCTTTCGACCCATCCCCACATTAGCCTCGAAATAAATCAATTTGGAGCTATTTAAAACCGAACTTGAATTTATAATAAAATAATATTTTTAATTATTCCAAAGGTGCCTCTCTCCTCCCTTATAAAAGGGCACCTCCTCCCCCTCTTCCTCACACCACTTTGAGACTTCAAGCTCGGCCAAACCCTACCAAAATCTCTTCTCCACTTCCCTAGTATCATTCTAGAGGTCCTGGTCTTATTCAAAGACCATCCTTAGTTCTTTAAGTGGAGGTTAAGAAAAGGCGCGTCAAAAAGAGGTAATATCCATTACCGATCTTTTTCAATTTCTTTCTTCTTCAACTTCTTATTCTTTAGTTGTTTCATGATAAAGTAATAACATCAGTATTTATTATATACTGATATGTTATTATAAATATGAAACAACTCTAATTAACCTTATATACATCCTAAGGAAAAAGGAAATCACCGCGCGTGCGTACGTACGGAATACCGTTTCCACACCGTGGTGTAATCTATTTTCCACCACCACCTTAATTGGATGGGTATAATTGTGTAATGAGTAACTATATATGATTATTATAAAGTGATATTGATACTTAAATAGTATACATACACTTCAACACAAGTTCACTATCATGAGAACGATATCATCGCTCGTGCGTACGTACGGATTAACGTCTCCACGGCGCGATGAGATTCATTCTCCACATTAACCATTCTTGAATGATTATAAAGTATATATAATGAATAATAATGAAATATATGACATGTTAAATCTACTGGATTTATGTATATATATATATGTATGTCATCTACTTACTTCCATTCAAGACAATAAAGAAAGGAAAACAGCATTCATGCGTATGTACGGACTACCGTCTCCATGAACGGTGTGTTTCATTTCATTTATATATATATTTTATATATATATATATATATATATATATATATACTGAATATATATGATATATAAATCATGTTTTATATTCTGGAATTATGTAAATCATGATATAAGTAATAATAATGTCAAGAACAACAAGTCCAAAGACCTATGATAAATGAAACGATTTTACCCAAAACGCTTCTTTAACATTGAATTTACAAAAGAACGGGTAATATAAAGTCATAAGTGAACCATATATGATATCATAACAATGAATATGATTCTGTAATAAGTTAATTACATTATTTAAACCATTATACAGGAGGTTCGGATACGTACAATGCATATCGGACATAAGGTAAGGGAAAATATCCCAATCTCATTTTTATCTGAGATTATTTATACTTTGGTATTTATTGGGGTGTATTTTATCATCCACATCCATGTTTCCTCAATATTTAATATTATTTCCATCCACCTACAATTTTTTAAATCCAATTTTACCCTTTGGTGAGTTTTTAGTAAAGGATATGAATGGAATCTTTTGTCGTTTTTCATACGAGGTACTTTTTGACTTTTCCGAAAAAAGTACGAGAAGAATGTTTTTTTAACTTATACGTCATGAATGGATTTTTAAAACGTTATTTCCAAGAATCTTCCTTTACAAGTTTTCATGTTTATTTTTAATCAACTTCTATTAGTTATAATTTTATGACATGTTAAGAAATGAAAAGTGTTTTTGAAGTAGAAAGGATATTTTCCTCAATAATGGAGTTCAAGTGTTTTATCAAAATTATTTTCCATCTAAGATAATATAGTGTTTTGTTTATATCCCTATTATTACATGGATTTGATTATTTTGTGATGGAAATATTTTTATGAATTCCTTTATCTTATATGAATTTTTTTATGATGTCATGATGTTTAAGATTCCCATTTTTATTACATGGGTTATGCAATGATGTATGATTTATGATTTTGTGGAACACATAAGAATGGTATCATTATGAGATGGGTGGGACCTATATCTCCCTCCAATGCATTGGGTAAAGATTTTATATCTCATGAGATAGACATGGCTGGAACGGTAGGTTATACTGGTTCAGTGAAACAGGACTGAAACGAGGAATGAACTCGGTTCAGAAAGGGACTTTGTCCACTAAGATAGTCTTGGAAATGAGTCTAGACTAACAAGAAATGATTCTATATGATTATGTGTGTATGCCACAGAGTTTAATGTTTTAATTTATGATTATTGGGATTACATTTCACTACTAAGATTTATCCCATGTTATGAAATTATGATCTCTTTTGCAGGTTAAGATTTCCAAAAGATATGTTCTTGTGAATATGACGTGATTGATATTTCTTTTGTTTACCATTACTGAGCATTTGAGCTCACCCTTTTATGGTTTTTTTTTCAGGACATAAAGAAAGGAATTAGGTTTTAAAAAAATGATATCTTTATGGGAGATGTTGAAGATCTTTCACCATGATTAGAAGATTATATTACGAGTTTCCAAAGACACTAAACTATTACGGTCCTTGTGTGTGTGTTTTTGTTATGTACTAAGTATTCCACAAAAGTAATGTAATGTCCATGTACGTCAAACTTCAGGTCTCTAAAATGGGTCAGGTATGTACTTCTTCAAGAGTGATACATGGAATAAATCATGTTCTTAAGACAGGTTCGGTGGGAGTTCTAGTCGATAGGGCACTGCCCTAATGCGATCATGGATCACAAAAGAACTGATGTGACTTGGACTAATCTTTCCCTTCTTCTCAAATATCATATCTCTCATCCACTATGATAGGCGTAGGCATACCATGTCTCCAACATCATACTCTAGGTATCGTCGACAATTATTATCATATCTCTTTTTCAACTCTGAGCATCTTTAATGTACTAATGTATGGTCTTAACCTTCTCCACCATTTATTCAACCATTTCTAGACCTATGAATTTTTTTCCCCAACATCATCCCAACATGTCAGTTTTCTACACCTCTTCATATAAAGGGCTTCATAAGAAGCTATTAGATGCTTGAGTGGAAACTGTTATTGTAAGAGAACTCAAATAGAGAAAGATGTGTATACCATCATCCTTTGATGTCCATTGAGAATTCTCTCAACATGTCCTCAAGTGTTTAGATAGTCTTCTCATATTATCCATTAGTTTGAGTATTTTGAGCCATACTAAAGTTCATCTCATTATTTAGAGCATGTTGGAGACTCTTCCATAACTTATAAGTGAATCTTGGATCTCGATCAAATACAATCAATAGTGGTACTCCATGAAGCCTTACCACTTATCTAATGTATATCCAGTGCTAGATGATCTGGTGATAAGTCCTATTTAATTTTAATGAAGTGTGCAGTCTTTGTAAGACGATCCACAACCAACCAGATAGCATTGTTTCCTTTCAATGTCTTCTGATGTCTGGTGAAAAAGTCCATGGTGATATTCTTCCATTCTTATGTTGGTATGTGTAATGGTTTCATCATCCCCTTAGACTTATGCCTCTCTTCCTTCACTTGCAGACATACCGGGCACATTGATGTATACTCAACAATCTCCTTATTCATGTTATACCACCAATAATTCTCTGGAATATCTCGATACAAATTTGTGTTTGCTGGGTAAATGGATAAATTAAAACTATGTGAATCATCCAAAAGTACATTCTTTAACTCTGGATTTGATGAAACAAATAGCCTTGTCCAAATCTCAAAATTCATTCTTCATTAACATTGAACTCCAATGATTTCCCATTTTTTTATAGTTTCCACTTTCTTATGAATTCCCACATCATCCTTTTCAACATCATTTAACCTTTACAAAAGAGGTGGTTGAGTAATAATTTGTGAAATGATTTATTATGTTCCTTTATTTATGATTCACATGTCCACCTTCATTAAATCGAAAAAGATCGGATCCTTTTCAATTCTCATAAATGAAAGAGTTGTTGGATCTTTTCTACTTAGAGAATCTACCACCTTGTTCTCTTTCCCAATGTGGTAATATATTGAGCATTAATAGTCTTTGATTAGCTCTAACCATCTTCGTTGGTTCATATTCAACTCTATATATGTGAATATATACTTGAGGATTTTGGGATCCATATATATTTCACCCTTCTCTCCAAAGATGTAATGTCAAAAAAATTTAAAGAGATGGTTACTAAAGCCAACTCCAAGTCATGTGTTGGATAGTTTTGATCATGAACTTTCAATTTCCCTGAAACATAGGCAATGAATTTTTCATTTTGAATCAACACACTGCCCAGGACCATCTTCGAAGCATCGCTAAATACCACAATATAATCTCCACTTATTGGTAGTATGAGAAAAATTATAGTGATAAGCCTACTTTTCAAGTCCTTTTAGATCTCTTCACATTCATCATTACAAATATACTTGACTCCCTTTTGAGTTACCATGGTAAGAGGGTTTGAAAATCGTGATAAATTTCTCACAAATCGATGATAATATCCAGCTAACCCATGGAAGCAATGGATATCTGTCATAGATGTTGGCCTATAACCTCCCTCAATTGCATTTTTCTGGGATGGATCCATAGATATACAATTACTTGTGATGATATGACCCATGAATGAGACCTCCTTTAACCAGAACTCACACTTGATATACTTTTCTTAGAGCTTCTCCTTTCACAAGGTCTCTATAATAGTTCTTAGATGCTTCTCATGCTCCTCATTGGTTTTGGATTATATTAGAATATTGTCAATAAAGACTACCATAATGATCCAATTGTGATTTAATAATATAATATAAAAGGTATATTCATACAATATATGTTTTTATTCTAAGGTAATTTTATTTTATATTTATATGATTAATTTTATAATGACTTAATGGACCCTCAAAGATTTATAAAATATTTTAACATTTTAAAATGATTTCCTTGAGAGTGTGACTCACCTACACATAATAAAGCCTAATATTTTAATATTTTTTGACATTAGCCTTATAAAATAATCTTTTCCACTCCTCTTTGTAAAAAACCATTTGAAAAAAGGGTATGGGTTGTAGTTTTGAATATTTATCTATATACATTCTAAAACCTAAGTTTGTGAAATATTAAATAATTCCCCTCTCATTTCCAATATAAACCCCCCAAATATCCATCTTCTATTCACTAAAAATAATTTTAGACCATCCCTACTCTCCCATCCACTCTCTAGAAACCTCCTAAGTCACCTCAATCTTTCATGAATCCCCTCCTCAAGCACTTTAAGTCAAACACTCAAGTAAGGGTTTTCTTCCTTTCTAATTTTTGTCCAAGGTTCTTTATGTTGATATACCATTTTATTTTCAATTAAAAATGTTGTGGTATGATTTATTACCTACCCCACACTTCCCTCTTTATTTTTTAATGATGAGATACCTCTTTATATCTCATTAATCCCTCTCATTTCAACCTGTTACCATGCTGAAATTTCTTAAGAGTTATTCCATTTCTCCTCTTTGTTCAAGTTTCTTTATCATGTTACGCCTTCTATTTTCAAATTATATTTTCTTGTAAAAGTATATATATGACCCCTTAAAATTCCATTTCATGTAAATATTATCATATATCCCTTTATCTCTAATCAACCATTTTTATAAATTTTTATGTCACGCTGTTATGCTGCCGAAATTGCACCACGATTTTCCAAGACAAACTCATTGTATAGTGAATACCATACCCATTTCTCTATCAAGGTTATTCACCATTATTAACATATACATATTTAATGGTAATTACATGTATTTACTCCACATTCCCTAATCATGTAATAGATTATGATGTTGAATGCTTCTACATTATATGATCCATGTGGCACACTTATGCATGAAATGAAATGTTTATAAAGGGTGTGCCCTGATAGTGCTCCAATACATTCGGTAATGTTTAGTATCATGATACTCTATGTGAAATGAGAGTTTAATCATGATAATACATGTGATATTAGGGAATACGCATTCTAATTCATGTGTAATGTGAGTTTACTCATGCTAATCCATGTGCAATGAGACTTGGCTCATGCTAATATCATGTTGTATGTCATTGCCACATTTCCATGTTATGATAATCATGCTATATCATGACATTATGTTCATGTTTCTATTATACTTCATTGATATTCCTATTACCTAAAATATATAGTATTCTTCATGTTGTTCCTTGTTTACTCCATTATTGGGCTTTATAGATCACCCTTTTTCTTATATATGTCCTCAAGTTATCCCATGCAATGCTTAGTAAGATGGAATGTTGCGGTCATGAAAAAGATTTTTTCAATAAAAATGTTTTATTAGATGTAATTTTCATTATCCCCAAAGTCACTAAACCTCTTTATCCTCATAGTTTTATTAAGGTCAAGTTTATTTAATAAATAATGTTTAAATGTGTAATAAAGAGTACGGTTGTTATAGTTGAATGTAAGGAGGAAAACAAGTAATAAAATGAATAATATAGTACATGTTAGGTAATAAGAATATCAATGGATCAAAAGAGAAACATGAAAATAAATTCATGATATAACATGATTATCATAACATGGAAATGTGGCAATGACATACAACAAGATATTATCATGATCCAAGGCTCATTGTACATGGATTAGCATGAGTAAACCCTCATTGCACTTGAATTGGAATGAAAAAACCCTAATTACACATGGATTAGAATTAGTAAACCCTCATTGTTCTTGGTGTATCATGATACTAAACATTACCCAATTCATTGGAGCTCTATTAGGGAACACCTTTTATAAACATTTCTTTTCATGCATAAGTGTGCCACATGGATCATAGAACATTGAATTGTTCAACATCGTCATTTATTCCATGATAAAGGAATGCAGAATTAATGCATGAAAATATATAATAAGTATGTATATGTTCATAAAGTTGAATACCCTTGATAGAGAAATGGGAATGGTATTCACTACATGATGATTTTGGCATGGAAAATCATGGTGCAATTTCAGCAACAAAACGGTGTGACATAATCATCCATAAAAATGGTTGATGATAAATAAAGGGATATATCATCACATTTAAAATAAATGAAAATTAAGTGTTCATATATATACATTTCCCAACACATGTAATTTGGAAATAGAAGGCGTAACATAATAAAGAAACTTGAAGAAAGATGAGAAATGGAATAACTCTTATTAAATTTTGGCTTGGTAACAAGTGTACATGGGAGGGATTAATGAGATATAAGGAGTCATCTCATCAATAAAAAATAAGGAGGGAAGTATGTAGGAGGTTAAAAATCATACCACAACATTTTTAATTGAAAATAAAAGGGTATATCAATATAAAGAATCATGGACCAAAAATGAGAAAGGAATAAATCCCTTACTTGGGTGTGTGACTTCAAGAGCTTGAGGAGGGGCTTCTTGAGATCCGGTAGAGCCCTCGGAGGATTATAGAGAGATGAGGTCAGAGTAGGAACATTATAAAATTATTTTTAGTGAAGATAAGAGGGATATTGGGTTGGTTTATATAGGAAATGGAGAGAAATTCTCTAATATTTCACAATCTTGGGTTTGAGAATCAATATAATTAAATATTCAAAACCACAAACCATACCATGGTTTTTGCCCATGTTTTTTTTTCAAAAGAGAGTGTAAAACATTATTTTATAAGGAAAAGTCCTAATATATTAAAATATTATGTTTTCTTATGTTGAGGTGATTCACACTCTCAAGGAAATCATTTTAACATGTGAAAATATTTTATAAGTCTTGGTCGGTCAACTAAGGAATTATAAAATTAATAAAAAAATATATAAAATCACATTATTTTAAAGGTAAAACATATATTGTATGAATATACATTTTATATTATTTTATCACACCAATATTGGGTCATTATGATGTCATAAAACACATTATATATTTAAAAGATATTTATTTTTTACTAAAAATATTGATTGTCTCAGAAAATTATGAAAAATTAATCGTCAGATAATTTTGGTGTCCTGATTCAAAAATTAATATTTATTTTATCTAAATGATTTTATAAATATATTAATTTTCACTTTTAAAATATAAACTGATATTTATTGAAAATTCATGGGTTTTGACAAAAATAGTTTCCAAACCTTAATAAATATTACAATTTTATACCTAAAAATTATATGATCATTTATATTTAATAAAAAGAAATTTAGAAATAATATTTTATTAAAATATTATTTAATTCAAGAATCCATTAATTCATCAAAATACATTTCCTAATTGAATTTAAATATTAACCGAAAACAATATTTGTGCTTTAATAACCATTTACAAAGTAACAATAATAAAATGAATGAATATTCTTTATTCTATAAAAAATAATGCACATAATCATAATGATAGGGTAATGTTACATATCCATTTATTACACTAGAATATTCCCTAAGAGTATGGTGTGCAATGGTGGGGCTTTCATGGGGTTGTTCGATAAACATGGTTTTGGTTGTGATCTCGATGAGCTTGAACTTATCCTGTAAATAGTTTCACTCAATTTTAAGTTTTTGGATCTCAGCATAGTCTTGGTCTAAGGAAAATCCCAAAAATGCTATCTCCCTAAAAAGATTTGATAAATGGGATTCAAAGGGAATTATCCTACTAGTAATTTCCATAAATTCCTTTTTCTATATAAAAAGTATCTGTTAAACCCTATATATATACCAGTCATGTGATCATTGTTCAATAACTATATTATCTACGGTAATCGTACTTAATGGCTATTTAAACCTAATTAAATTTATTTTTGTTTTCTATATCCATAAGAAATTAATGGAAAGGAAATTTTATTCAGGATTTTCTGAGTCGTTATAACCTTCCCCCCTTAAGAAATTTCTCCCTCGAAATTTCTTTTTCCCACACTAAAACAGATGTCGGTAACTCCACATCATCACTTCCTATGATTCCCAAATTTTTTCTTTAAACTTGTGGTTTGTCAACAACACTTTGATGAGGGAAATTATCATATTTTGTAGAACTTTTTTCCTACAATCTAAGATCTTCACCAGCTTCTCTTCATAGGATAGGTCATTCTTCAATGGTACCACCTCTGGATTGAGTACATGCGATGGGTCAGGTATGCACTTACTCAATAGTGATACATGGAATACTTCATGTACTTGAGACAAGTTTGGTGGGAGGGCTATTTGATGGACCAATACTTCAATGTGATCAAGGATATCAAAAGGGCCGATATACCTTGGACTAAGCTTTCCCTTCTTCCCAAATCCCATAACTCTCTTCTATAGTGATTTGTGGAGGAATACCATATCTCCAACATCAAACTCTAGGTCTCGTCGACAATTATCAACCTATCTCTTTTGTCAACTCTGAGAATCTTTAATTAGTTCTTGTATGGTCTTAAACTTCTCCACAATTTTCTACCATTTCTGGACCAAAGAGTTTTCTCTCCCCAGCTTCATCCCAAAATGCTAGTGTTCTACATCTCTTCCCATAAAGGGCTTCCTAAGGATCCATTTGGATACTTGGGTGGAAATTGTTATTGTAAGAGAACTCAACCAAAGGAAGATGTTGATACCATCATCCTTTTAAGTCTATTTAGAATTCTCTCAACATATCCGGAAGTGTTTAGATATTACTCTTATATTGGACATTAAATTGAGGATAATAAACCATACTGAAGTTCATCTAAGTATTTAGAGTGTATTGGAGACTCTTACAGAATATAGAGTTGAATCATGGATCTTGATCGGATACAATAAATAGTGGTACTGCATACAGCCTTACCACTTCTCTGATGTATATCCATGCCAGTTGATGCAATGAAAAATCCTCTCAAATTGCAATGAGGTGTGAAGTCATTGTAAGATGATCCACAACAACCTAGATAGCATTGTTTCCTTTCTATGTCTTCAGAAGTTTAGTGACAATGTCTATGGTGATGTTCTCACATTTCCATGTAGTTATCAGAGGACATGATTAGTTATTTTTGGGATTAGGATTAGAAAACCCATGTGAAATACATAGGGACAAGTCTATGTATAATAAAAACATCGCTAAATTTTGGTGAGTATAGATTAATTGGTTTATCAAACAAAGACATGCCTGTCTAGATACGAACAAGTAGAGGTGGCTCTACCACATATGTATCATGGGGTAAAACCCAAAAACACTACATTGAGCTAGAATCAAACGAGAACTGGTGTATGAAAATGGGACATGATGCAAGCTTGGTTCGACACTCCTTGGGGATATCCTTTTTTAAATTCATAAGCTTAGTATAAATCCTTATTAAGGGAATAAAAAAATTCCCCTTAGAATATATATAGGGAAGTAGATCATGGATAACATTGATTGAAGCCTATAAATTTATAAGTTAAGGAAATAAATGTAATTTATAAGTTATCCCTTTTTGGTAAATGGATTCCCCTTTATGTGTTACCCCTAACTTTCCTTTTATTCCATCAAATGGACAGTAGGAGGAGGTCTCGGGCAAACAACTCATGTGAATATCAATGTGACGCATGTTCTAATGAGATACCCAATCTGATGGGAGCATGAATCACAAACATTGTAATGATACTCTCTCAGTTATCTCATGTTTTGAATAGAAACATGGGTCAAGAGGAACATCAACCCCCCCCCCAAGAAAGAACAAGAAACAATATACATCCTCATGGGACCAAGGCCTCCTAATTTTAATGGATCATTTGATCCATAAATAGCAAAATAATGGTTCAACTCCATTGAGAAGATATTATTCATCCTTCATTGTATCGAACACGTGATGTTTCTTCTAGTTTATTTTCATATGGAGGGTGAAGCTGATCAATGGTGGAAATTGATCAAAAATATGAAGCCTAAGGAATATATTCAGGTTTTGGAATTGAATGATTTCTGAAAAATGTTTTTCAAAAAATATTTTTCTCGCACCCTCCTACTTATGATGGAAGGGGACTTCCTTGACCTCACAAAAAAAGTTGAAAAATCCATTGGATCATATGAGGAAAACTTCACAAGTCTTGGTTGATATGCCTTTGTCTTTGTCGTTACTCATGAATGTAAGGTTAACCAATTATTTTTGTGGACTAAAACCTAGCCTACGGAAAGACCTAGTGATTCATAACATTAATAGCTATAAGGAAATTTTCCAATGTTCCCTCAAATTCAAAATGGAGATCGGAAAATATTAGGGGTATGACGGGGATAAGAAGCGGAAAGTGGAATTTAATTATAGTAGTTAAATGGATAAATCCAACGGTGCAGAGAAACTCCATCACCCCACTTTCCAAAGGTGTGGAGATAAGTACCCTATAATTTTCTTAAAGGGGATGAGGATGTGCTTTATTTGTGGAAGAAAAGGGAACCTAGACATTAATTACAGATAAGAAAAACCCACAGTTGTGACATATGAGATGAAATCTTTGTTCGAACTTCAATGCATTGTTAATTTCCTCAACTACAAAGAACTTGGGCACTTTTCATACCAGTTCCCTAAGATAAGGGTTTTTAGAGGCAGCCAAAAAACTCTAAGGCACCAAGGGGGAGCTTTTTTCCATCACTACCACTGAAAAAAATCCCAACAATGAAGTGGTGACAAGTACGTTAGTTATTGATTAAATAATATCGAACGTACTTTTGATTATGGTTCTATACATTATTTTATATCCCAAAAACTTTAGTAGAACAATCCAAACACCACTACAAATCAAGTAAGTAGATATTTCGGTGAGAATGGAAAAATGATGAATCATTACATCCCATGAATATATCTCCTCCCCTATCACAATTTATGGACTGAACTACCTATAGAACTTCGTCATACTCACTCTAGTGGAATTTGATGCAATATTTGGCATGGATTGGCTTTCCCTATATATAGCCCGCAAAAATTACAGTGAGAGGGAAATCACTCTCCATATAGAGAATCAACCCCTAATTCTGTACAAGTGAAAGTAGGAGGATGAATCTTCTTTAGCACCATCATCTCAAGGGTAGATATTATTTCCCTATGAGCACATGTATCTTTCTCAGATGATTGATTCTAATGAATTAACCATAATTGAGGACATGCTTATTGTGATGGAATTCACTGAAGTATTTCATGAGGAATTGTGTGGCCTTACTCCTATAAGAGATATTGAATTATTGATTGATCTTATACCTGGGGAATTTCCAATATCCAATACTCCATATAGAATGGCTGTTGTGGATATTAAGATCTAATTAAAGAAAAAAAGGATAATCTGGATAAATGGTTTATACACCCAAGTGCTTCACCTTGGGGTGCACCATCCCTCTTCATCAAGAAGAAGGATGGATCATTGTGCCTTTTCATTGATTATCATGAGAACAACAAAATCACGAAAAATAACAAGTATCCTCTTCCAAGAATTGATGAATTTTTCGATCAACTACAAGGAGTACAATACTTCTTTAAGGTGGATCTACAGGTGGGATATTACCAAGGTTGAAGAAGGTGGATATACCCAAGATTGTTTTTCGTACATGGTAAGGGCACTATAAATTCATAGTAATTTCTTTCGGACTC
The DNA here is from genome assembly GCA_963277665.1 of Viscum album. NCBI lineage: Eukaryota > Viridiplantae > Streptophyta > Magnoliopsida > Santalales > Viscaceae > Viscum > Viscum album. The sequence goes on along the minus strand of OY728132.1, from coordinate 1,685,218,089 downwards.
ACTAATTCTCTAAAAATCTTCATGGACTTGATGAATAGAGTCTTTAGAGACTACCTTGACAAATTTGTGGTAGTATTTATAGAATATATTCTAATATACTCCAAAACCAAGTAGAATCATTAGGGAATATGATAGTGTAATAAATTGATATGTAAAAAGGCCCTAGATTTTTTATTATGTGCATTATTTTTTTATAGAATAAATAATATACATTCATTTTATTATTGTTACTTTGTAAATGGTTTTAAAGCACAAATAGTATTTTTAGTTAATATTTATATTCAATTAAGAAATATAATTTGATAAATTAATGGATTTTTGAATTAAATAATATTTTAATAAAATATTATTACTAAATTAATTTTTATTAAATACAAATTATCATATAATTTTTATGAATACAATTGTAATATTTATTAAGGTTTGAAAACTATTTTTTTCAAAACCCATGAATTTTCAATAAATATCTATTTTTATTTTAAAAGTGAAAATTCACATATTTAGAACATCATTCAGATAAAATTAATATTATTTTTGGAATAAGAACGTCAAAATTATCCAACTGTGAATTTTTCATAAATTTCCAAGACAATCGAATTTTTGAGTAAAAATTAAATACCTTATAAATATATAATGTGTTTTATGACATCATAATGACCCAATAGTGATGTAATAAAATACCATAAAAGTTATATTGGGCCAATATATGTTTTAATTTTAATATAATATAATTTTATATTTGTTTGATGAATTTTATAATTCATTAGTGGAACTTCCGTGACTTATAAAATATTTTAACATTTTAAAATGATTTCCTTGAGAGTGTGGATCACCTCCACATAAGAAAGCCTGATATTTTAATAAGTTAGGACTTTTCCCTTATAAAATAATTTTTTCCACTCCCCTTTGGCAAAAACCATGGGAAAAACCATGGGAAGGTTTATGGTTTTGATTATTTTATTATATAGATTCCAAAACATAAGTTTGTGAAATATTAATGAATTACTCTCTCATTTCCTATATAAACCTACCCAATCACCCATTTATCTTCGCTAAAAATATTTGGGTCAAGTCCCTAATATTCCCTAATCTATCTATATTCCTCCCAAGTCACCCCAATATCTCATGAATCCCATCATCAAGCTCTTGAAATCACACACTCAAGTAATAGATTTCTTCCTTTCTCATTTTTTCCTAGTTTATTTATGTTGATATACACTTTTATTTTCAATTAAAAATTTTGGGGTATGATTTATCACCTCCACCATAATTAAATCCTTATTTTTTAATGATTATATACCTCTTTATCTTTCATTAATCCCTCACATGTACACCTGTTACCAAGATGAAATTTCATATGATTTATTCCATTTCTCCACTTTCTTCAAGTTTCCTTATTTTCTTACACCTTCTATTTCAAAATTCCATATGTTGGTACATGTATCTATATGACCCCATTAATTTAAATTTCATGTACATGTGATGATATATCTTTTTATATCTCATCAACCATTTTTATGAATGATTATGTCACACCGTTGTGCTACCAAAATTGCACCACAATTTTCAATGCCAAAATAATCATGTAGCGAATACCATGCCCATTTCTTTATCAAGGGTATTCACCTTTATGAAAATATACTTTTAGATTATAGAGTTTCATGTATTTATAACACATTCCTTTATTTTGGAATAAATGATGATTTTTAATGATTCCATGTTATATGATCAATGTTGCACACTTATGCATGAAATGAAATGTTTATAAAGGGTGCGCCCTGATAGAGATACAATGCATTGGGTAATGTTTAGTATCATGATAAACCTTGTGAAATGAGGGTTTACTCATGATAATACATGTACAATGAGGGTTTACTCAAGATAATTCATGTTCAATAATGGTTTACTCATGCTAATCCATGTGCAATGAGCCTTGGCTCATGATATTATCATGTTGTATGTCATTTCCACATTTCCATGTTATGATGAACATTATATATCATGAATTTATGTTTCTGTTTCTATTTTTCTCTATTGATATTCCTATTTCCTAACATGTTTTGTATTCTTCATGTTATACCTTTTTTACTCCCTTACTGGGCTTTATAGCTCAACATTTTCTTTTGTATGTCCCCAGGTTATCCCATGTCATGTTCAGTATGAAGGAATCAGTTGGTCATATAAATGAAGTTTTCAATAAAGATGTTGTATTTTTATGTTTTATGTTGTTATGTAATGTTTCTAATTTCCCAAGAAACTATACATATCAATCCTTATAGTTTTATTAAGTGAAATTTTATGTCATAAATCATGTTTAATTTTATAATAAAGAGAAGGGTTGTGATCTGTATATATTTCACACTTCTCCCCAAAGAGGTAATGTCCCCAAATTTTTAAAGAAAATATTACTACAGCCAACTCCAAATAATGTTTTTGATAGTTTTTTCCATAAAATTTCAATTACCTTGAATCATAGGCAATAAATTTTTCATTTTACATCAATACACATCCTTATCCCTTCTTCAAGGCATAACTGAATACCACAAAAAGTTCTCCACTTGTGGGTAGTGTGAGCAAATGCACAGTGATAAGTCTCCTTCTAAACTCCTTGAATCTATCTTTGAATTCATCACTCCAGGTAAAATTGACTTCCATCTAATTTCGCTTGGTGAGAGGATTTGAAAAATGTGAAAAATTTATCACAAATCGGCCATAATATCCAGCTAACCCAAGGAAGCTACAAATATCTGTCATAGATGTTGGCCTCATCCATCCCACAATTACATTTGTCTTGGAGGGAATCAAAAATATCCCATTGCTTGTGATTATATGACCCAATAATGATACCTCCATCAACCTGAACTCAAACTTTAAGTACTTTTCATAGAGCTTCTCATTTCGCATGGTCTCTAGTACAGTGTTTAGATGCTCCACATTCTCCTCCTTGGTTTTGGAGTATATTAGAATATTGTCTATAAATAATACCAAATATTTTTCTAGGTAGTCTCTAAAGACATTATTAATCAATTCCAAAAATAATTTTAGAGAATTATTGAGTCTAAAAGGCATCACTATTAATTCAAAGTACTCATACCTTTTACAGAAAGTAATCTTGGGGATATCCTCCTTCTTCACCCTTACTTTGTAAAATCCTGACTGCACATCCACCTTAGAGAATTAATATGATCTATGTAGCTTATTGAAAAATTCATCAATTCATGGTATAGGATACTTGTTCTTTATCATTATTTTATTGAGCTCAAGATAATCAATGCAAAGGTGTATTGAACCTTCCTTCTTCTTGAGGAAGAGGACTGGTGCATCCCATGGTAAAGCACCTGGGCATATAAACCCTTTTTCCAAATTATCATATAGTTTTTTAGCTTCTCAAGCTCCACAAAAACCATTCTATTCAGAGTCTTGGATATTGGTAATCCCCAGGTATAAGATCAATCAAAAAATTGAAATATCTTATAGGAGGAATACCTAGAAATTCCTCAGGAAACACTTCAGCAAATTCTCTCACAATAGGAATGCCTTCAAGGATGGTCCCCTCCTTGGACTCAATCATATAAGCAAGATACGCATGATCATAGGGTAGTAATATCCATGATTGAGATGATGGTGCTAAATAAGATTTATCAACCTCCTTGCAATTTTATATAATCGAGGGTCGATTCGCCATATGGAGAGTGGTTTCCATCTTACAGCAATTTATGCTGGCTTTATATAGAGAAAGTCAATCCATGCTAGGAATTGCATCAAATTCCACCAGATGGAGTACGGTGTGGTTCTATGGGAAGTTTAATCCACAAATTGTGATGGAGGAGGAGTTATTTACATGGGATACAATAGTTGACCCATTTTCCATTCTCACTGACATCTCTACTTCCATGATTTGTGGTGGTGTTGGGATTGTTCTAATAAACTATTGGGATATAAAAGAATGTGTAGAACTAGAATCAGAAGTACATTCACTATTATTGAATAAATAACTAGCATACCTATTACCACTTTATTGTAATAATTTTCTTCAGTGATAGTCAGGGAAAAAGATCTCTCTTGTTCCCTTGTAGGTTGTTGGTGATCTCCAAAAACCCTTGACTTAGGGAAATACTTTTTAAAGTTCCCTGGTTCTTTGTAGTTTAAGAAATGAACAATACATTGAGGGTTAAATAGATCGTTCTTCTCCTCTGTCACAGTAGTAGGTTTTTCTTGTTGACAATTAATGGTCAGGTTCCCTTCTCTTCAACACCTTAATATTTCCTCATCCCCTTCAGGCAATTTATGCGGTTCTTCTTTCCATACATTTGGGAAGTGGGGTGCTGGAATTTCTTATCAATTTTGGATTTATCCATCAGAACACTAGAATTAAATTCCACTTTCTACTTCTTATCCCCATGATAGCCCATATATTCATCAATATCAATTTCAACTTTCAGGTAACATAGAAAAATTTCCTCATAGCTATCGAAGTCATAGATCTCTAGGGATTTCCATAGGCTAGGTTTTAGCCCACAAAAGAAAAAGACATGCTTGCATTCAGGGGTAATGACTAAGCCATAGGCGTATCGTGCAAGCCTTGTGAAGTTTATCCACTACGGTCATATGGATTCATCATCTTTTCACTGGAGAGAAAGTAAGAACCATTCCAAATTAAGTTGTAGGGTGTGAAGAAAATATTTATTGAATAACATTTCCCAAAAACCCTTCCATTCTAAAGCCTCAATCTCTTCCTCGGGTTTCGTATTTTTGATCATTTTCCATCATTGATCAGCTTCACCCTCCATACGATAAGCAGCTACAAGAAACATATCTTGTTCGACACATTTATGGATGGGGAAGATATTTTCTATGGATTTGATTCATTGTTCGGCCATTGAGGGATCATATGATCCATTGAAATTAGGAGGCATTTGTCTCATGAATCTCTTGATTTTATCTTTTTCTTTCTTAAGGGGGTTGGATGTTCCTCTTAACCCATGTTTATATTCAAAACATGAGTTAACTGAGAGAGTATCATGAAAAATATCTATAGTGTCTTTGGAGATTAGGAACATTAGATAAAATAAAAAATATTTATTGAAAACTTCTTTTACATGACCACAACAATCCTTTATACTTTTCATTGCATTGGATAACCTGAGGATAAACATTAGAAAAAAAGTGATCTATAAATCCCAGTAAAAGAGTAAACAAGTCATAACATGAAGAATAAAATACATGTTAGTCATAGACATATTAATGGAACACAATAGAATCATAAACATAAAGGGATGATATATCATGATTATCATAACATAGAAATATGGAAACAAGAAACAACATGATATTAGCACGAGCTAAGGCTCATTGCACATGTATTATCATGAGTAAACCATAATTGTACATGAATTATCATGAGTAGACCCTAATTGCACATGAATTAGAATGAGTAAACCCTCATTTCACATGTACTATCATGAGTAAACTATCATTTCATATGGAGTATCATGATACTAAACATTACCCAATTAATTGGAGTGTTATTAGGGTGCACCCTTCATAAACATTTCATTTCATGCATAAGTGTGCCACATGGATCATATAACATGGAATAATTAAACATCATCATTTATTCCAATATAAAGGAATGTGTAATACATACATGAAACTCTAAAATCAATAATTATATGTACATTAAGGTAAATACCATTGATAGAGAAATGTGAATTGTATTCACTATATAATGATTCTGGTATGGAAAACCACTGTGCAATTTCGACAGCATAACGTCGTGACATAATAATTCATACAAGTGGTTGATGAGAGAGAAAGGGGTATATCAACATATGAACAAGAAATGGAATGTAAGGGTTCATATAGATACATATCTTAAAAATTGAACATGGAAATAGAAGTCATAACATAATAAAATAACTTGAAGAATGAGGAGAAATGGAATAACTGTTATGAACTTTTAGCATGGTAACGGGTGTACATGGGAGTGATTAAAGAGAGATAAAGAGGTATATAATCATTAAAAAATAATGAGGGAAGTTTGTGGTAGGTATAAAAAAATACACCAAAATTTTTAATTGAAAATAAAATGGTATATCAACATAAAGAAACTTGGAAAAAAATGAGAAACGAAGAAATCCCTAACAAAAATTCAGCACGGTAACGGGTGTACATAAGGATTCATAAAAGGAATAAATGAGATTGAAAGTGGGCCTCATTAGTTATAAATAAAATGGGAATTAATTATATTATTTGGTAACATATCCCAACATAGGAATAATATAAATTAAAAGATATGACATGAAAAGAATGCTTGATAAAAGAGGAGGGTGGAAGATCCCTTATAGAATTTTGGCATAGTAACGGGTGTGCTTAAAGGATCATAGGAGGGATTGATGAGAGTGAAAGGAAGATATCATAATATATACATCAAATGGAAATTATTGGGGTCATATAAAATCATAACCAATCATATAAATTTGGGACATAAGAAGCAGAATGTTGTAGAGTAGCATGAATGGAAATGGGAAGAGTGAAATCCCTTACTTATATGTGTGATCCCAAAGGATTGAGAGAGGGTTATTGGGTGCTTTGGGGAGCCTTGGTGGGTATCTAGTGAATATTGTAAAGAGTTTGGTAGATCTTAAGATGGTTTGAGTGAAGAGTAATGGGATATTGGGTGGGTTTATATAGTAAAAGATAGGGAATTCTTTATTATTTAGGTTTTGGCGACTACACATTAAAATATTCAAACCCACAAACCATACCATGGTTTTTACCCATGGTTTATGACAAAGGAAATTGGTAAAAAATATTTTATAAGGACAATGGACGAAATTATTAAAAAAATTGGCTTTCTTATGTGGAGGTGAGTCACACTCTCAAGGAAATCATTTTAAAATGTTAAACTATTTTATAAGTCTTGGAGGGTCCACTAAGGCAATATAAAATTATTCAAACAAATATAAGATCACATTATTTTAAATGTAAAGCATATATTTTCCGAATAAAAATTTTATAGTCTATTATTACATCAATATTGGGTCATTATGATGTCATAAAACACATTATATATTTATACGATATTTAATTTTTACCCAAAAATTTGATTGTCTTAGAAAATTTTGAAAAAGTCACCATTGGAAAATTTAAACATCCTGATTCCAAAAATAATGTTCATTTAATATAAATAATTATCTAAATATGTGATTTTTTAAATTTTAAAATAAAATACATTATTTATTGAAAATTGATGGGTTTTGACAAAAATTATTTCCAAACCTTAATAAAAATTACATTTGACTTCATAAAAATTTTATGATAATTTATATTAAATAAAAATTATATGATAATAAAACTTTATTAAAATATTATTTATTGAAAAAAAATCACTAGTTTATCAAAATAAATTCTTTAATTAAAAATACAATTTCAGTTTTATCGTATGAAAATATAATTCTTATCAAACAAAATAATTAATCATTTATAGAGTGAAAACAATAAGGAATATAATCACTAATTATAATAAAATTGAGTGTTCTTATAACACTGTTATAATAAATATTTTAATAAAACCTCAGTTTAATATAATAATTTATATATTTTCAAAAAGTTTAATTTTACCTAAAAATCAATTTATCTCATTCATTATATTTATAAGAAAAACTATTCTCATAAAGGAATAAATGGAATACTAATTTAATTTATAAAAAAGGATTAGACAATAAGTAAATAATAACTTGTTCCATAATCCATTATAATACCCACAAAATATCCAAGGGTAAGATGTGCGATGGTGACAGACTTTTGGGGGGGCTCAGATAACATCGCTCGGGTGGTAATCTCTATTAATTCCACTTCTCTCGTAGGTGATTCCATTCAAGATTAATGTTTTTGAGCTTATCTTGGGCTTGGTCAAGAGCGAAGCCCCATGAAGCTATCTCTTTTATGAGATTCGATAAATGAGATTCGTACGACTTGAGACTACAAGATGAGTCCATCCTCTCCTTTGTCTTTGTCGATAGAAATAGTTTTAAAAACCATAAATTTATATTAGTTATGTGATCACTATTAAACCTATATATTATCATTGTCAATCATATTAATGGTTATTTAAAACCAAAAAAACTGCATTTGTTTTCTATATCCATAATACATTAAAAGAAAGGGAATTTTATTTATTAATGTTCAAGTTGTTATAACATTCCCCCTTCAGATATTTTTCCCTCAAAATTTCCATTTCCCAAACTAAAATAGATTAGGGTAACTCTGCCTCATCACTTCCTCTGGTTCATATGATTCTTTTTAAAACTTTTGGTTTCTCCACAATACATTGACGAGGGGAATTGTCTTATTTTTTTGAACTTTTTCCTTATGATATGAAATCTTCACAAGATTATCTACATAGGAGAAGTCATTATCCAATGGTAATTCCGATGGATTGATTACATTCGATGGGCCTGGTATGTACTTCCTCAAGAGTGATACATGAAATATATCATGTACCTGAGACAGGTTCTGTGGGAGTACTAGCCTATAGGCCACCGCTCCAATGCAATCAAGGATCTCAAAAGGGATGATGTACCTTGGACTAAGATTTACCTTCTTCCAAAATCTCATAACTCTCTTATATGATGATATGTGGAGGAATACAATGTCTCCAACATAAAACTCTAGGTCTCAACAATGATTATCAGTATAGCTCTTTTGTCGAATCTGAGCAACTTTAATGTGATGTTGGATGGTCTGAACCTTCTGAACCATTTCTTCGACCATTTATGAACTTAGGGGTTTTTTCTCCCCAAAAATATCCCAACATTTCAGTGTTCTACATCTTTTCCCATAAAGGGCATGATAAAGATCCATTTGGACGCTTGAGTGGAAACTGTTATTGTAAGAGAACTCAACTAGAGAAAGATATTAATCCCATCCTCCTTTGATGTCTATTGAGAATTCTCTCAACATGTCCTCATGTTTTTGGATAGCCTGCTCAGATTTTCCATCAGTTTGAGGATGATAATCTATACTAATGTTAATCTCAATGTTCATAGCATGTTCAAGAATCTTCCAGGACACAGAGGTGAATCTTGGATCTCGATTGGATACAATCGATAGTGGTACTCCATTCACCCTTTCCAGTTCTCTGATGTATATTTGTGCCAGTTGATCTTATGAGAAATCCTCTCTAATTATAATGAAATTTGCAGTCTATATAATACTGTTCACAACAACCGAGAGAGAATTTTTTCCTTTGGTTGTCTTTAGATGTTCGGTGAAAAAATTCATGGTTAGGTTCTCTCATTTCAATGTTGGTAGAGGTAATGGTTGCATCATCCCCTTATACTTCTACCTCTCATCCATCACTTCCTGAAACACTAGGCATGTTGATGTATACTCAATGATCTCATTATTCATGTTATACCGTCAAAAATGTTCTTGGATATCCTGATACATCTTTGTTTTTCTTGGGTGAATAGAGAAATTCGAACTATATGCATCATCCAAAAGTTCTTTCTCTAAATACATATTTGATTGAACACATAATATTGACCCAAAGTGGCAGAAGCTCTAAGTAGAAATGATCCAGAAACTCTTTCATTGATAATAATTGAAAAGGATCCAATATTTTATATTTGAGGAAGATGGATATGGGAATCATAAATAATGTGGCATCATTAATCATTTCACAAATGATTGCTCAACCATCTCTTTTAGAAAGGTTAAAGGATGCTCAAAAGGATGGTGTGGGAATTCAGAAGAAAGTGAAAACTATCAACAAAGGAAAATCATTAGATTTCAATTTTAATGAAGAAAGAATTGTGAGATGTGGTTGAAGGCTATGTGCTCCATCATTTATGGACTTAAAAAAAGAACTTTTGGATAATTCACATAGTATGAATTTCTGCATTCACCCAGGAAACACAAAGATGTATCGAGATCTCTGAGATAATTATTGGTGGGGTAACATGAAGAAATAGATTGTTGAGTATACATCAAAGTGCCTAGTATATCTTCAAGTGAAGGCTGAGTGTTATAAGTTTAAGGGAATGATGCAACCATTACCCATACCAACATAGAAATGGCCGAACATCACCATGGACTTTGTCACTGGACTACTGAAGGAATCCAAATGAAACAATGTTATCTGTTTTTTATGGATATTCTTCCAAAGACTACACACTTCATTATAATTTGAGAGGATTTCTCATTGGATCAACTGGAACAGATATACATTAGAGAAGTGGTAAGTCTATATGGATTACCTCTATTGATTTTATCCGATCGAGATTCAAGATTCACCACTATGTTCTGGAAGAGTCTCCAACATGCTCTGAACATTGAGATGAACTTCAGTATGGCTAATCATCCTCAAATGAATGTCCAATATGAGCATACTATGTTAACACATGATGATATGTTGAGATCATGTTCAATGGACTTCAAAGGATGATGGGATCAACATCTTCCTCTCTATGATTTCTCTTACAATAATAGTTTCCATTCAAGCATCCAAGTGGCTCTTTATGAAGCCATTTATGGGAAGAGGTGAAGAATGCCGACATGTTGGGATGAAGTTGGGGAGAAATGATTCCTATGTCCATAAATGGTTGAATAAATGGTGTAAATGGTTAAAACCATCCAGCAACACATTAAAGATGCTCAGAGTTGACTAAAGAGTTATGCTGATAATCATTGCTGATTCCAAGAGTTTGATGCTGGAGACATGGTATTCCTCTTCATATCATCATGGAATATATTTATGAGATTTCAGAAGAATGGAATGCTTAGCACAAGGTACATCAGCCCTTTTGAGATCCTAGATTACATTGGAGTAGTGTCCTATTAACTAGCATGCCCACCAAACCTGTCTCAAGTACATGATCTATTCCATGTTACACACTTGAGGAAGTACATACATAACCCATTGAATGTACTAAATCGATAGGTGGTACCATTAGAGAATGACCTCTCCTATGAAGAGAAGTCGGTGAAGAGCTCATATCATATGGAAAAAGTTTTATGAAATAACACAATTCCCCTCATCAAAGTGTTCCGGAGAAACCACATGTTTAAAGAAGAAATGTGGGAACCAGAGGAAGTGATGAGGCTGAGTTATCCTAATATATTTTAGTGTGGGAAAAAGAAATTTATAGGGAGAAATTTCTAGGGGGGGTATTGTAAGGACTCGAACATTTATGAATAAAATTCCCTTTCTATTAATGTCTTATGGATATAGAAAACACGTGAAATTTTTTATTGGGTTCAAAAAACCATAATGTATGACTACTATTGATAATACATTAATTAAACAATGATCATGTGACTAGTATATATATAGGCCTTTAACAAATCCTTTTGACACAGACAAAATAAGTGATGGCCTCAACCGGTAGGATCGTTCCCTTTAAAGCCCATTTATCAAATCTTTCGAGAAAGATAGCATTTATGGGATTTTCATTAGACTAATACCAAATATGATATCCAACAACCTAAGCATGAGATAAACATTTATGGGAGAAGTTCAATCTCATCGAGATCGCAGCCCAAACCAACTTCATTGAACGACCCTAATAATGCCCCCCCATCGCACACCATACTCTTAGGGTATATGATGGTGTAATAAAGGGATATGTAACATGACCCTAGAATTATGATTATTTTCATTATCCTTGTATAGAATAAAGAATATATTCATTTTATTATTGGTAATTTCTAAATGGTTTTAAATCACAAATAGTATTTTTAGTTAAAATTTAAATTCAATTAAGAAATCTATTTGGATAAATTATTGAATTTTTTAATTAGATGATATTTTAATACAATTTTATTACTAAATTAATTTTTATTAAATATAAATTATTTTATAATTTTTTTGAATATAATTGTAATTTTTATTAAGGTTTGAAAACTGTTTTTGTAAAAAAACATGAATTTTCATAAAAAGTCATATTTTATTTTAAAAGTAAAAATTCACATATTCAAAAAATTATTTAGATAAAATGAATATTATTTTTGGAATAAGAACATCAAAATTATCCAAAAGTTAATTTTTCATTATTTTTTGAGATAGTCGAATTTTTGGGAAAAATTAAATACCTTATAAATATATAATGTGTTTTATGACGTCATAATGACCCAATAGTGATGTAATAAAATACTATAAAAGATTTATTCTACAAATATATGTTTTACCTTTAATATAATTTTATTTTATATTTGTTTTATTAATTTTATAATGCCTTAGTAGACCCTCCAAGACTTATAAAATATTTTAAAATTTTAAAATGATTCCCGGAGAGTGTGACTCACCTCCACATAAGCAAGCCTAGTATTTTAATAATATCGTCCTTTTTTCATATAAAATAATTTTTTACACTCCCCTTTGAAAAAAAACATGGGAAACCCATGTTAAGGTTTTTAGTTTTGAATATTTAATTATATAGATTCTAAAACTGAAGTTTGTTAAATATTAAAGAATTACCCTCTCATTACCTATATAAACCCCCCAAGATCTGACTTCTCTTCACTAAAAATCCTTTGATCACATACATAATTTTCCCTATTCTATATATAATCCTCCCCAGGTGCCCCAGTCTTTCAAGAATCCCCACTTCAAGATCTTGAAGTCACACACTCGAGTAAGTTATTTCTTCCTTTACCATTTTTGTCTATGTTTCTTTATGTTGATATAACGTTTAATTTTAAATTATAAATGTTGGGTTATGATTTCAAACAACCCCACCCTAGTACTTCCCTCCTTATTATTGAATGATTATATACCTCTTTTTCTCTCATTAATCCCTCCCATCTACACTCGTTACTATGCCGAAATTTCATAAGAGTTATTCCATTTCTCCCCTTTGTTCAAGTTTCTTTTTTATGTTCATCATTATATTTCCAAATTCCATATGTTTAGACATGTATCTATATGACCCACTTACTTTAAATTTCATTTAAATGATATGATATATCTCTTTCTCTCTCATCAACAATTTTTATGAATGATTATTCCATGTCGTTATGCTGCTGAAATTGCACTGCAATTTTCCTTGCCATTATCATCATCCAGTGAATACCATGACCATTTCTCTAAAAAGGTTATTCACCTTAGCCTTAGGTCTTATGTGGGTGTTATAAGGGGTTATGTAACAAATAATTATTTACCTTTTGTGTAATCCCTTTTATAAATGAAAGTATTATTCCATCAATTCCTCTTTGAGATTAGTTTTTCTTAAAAATATAATGAATGAGATAAATTGAAATTTTGGGTAAAATGGTATTTTTTGACAGAATATTAATTATTATATTAAACTAAGATTTTATTTATATTTTTATTATAATATTTTTATAAGAACACTCCATTTAATTATAAGTAGTGATAACATTTCTTATTGTTTTTACTCTATAAATGATTAAGTGTTCGGTTTGATTAGAATTATATTTTAATATGATAAAACTAAAAATGTATTTTTAGTTAAAGAATTTATTGGGATGAACTAGTGAATTTTTGAAATAAATAAAATTTTAATAAAATATTGTTATTATATAATTTTTATTAAATATAAATGATAATATAATTTTTATGAAGTCAAATGTGATTTTTATTATGGTTTGGAAACAGTTTTTGTCAAAACCCATCAATTTTTAGTAAATGCCGATTTTTATTTTAAAAGTGAAAATTCGCATATTTAGAAAATTATTTATAGAAAATGAACATTATTTTTTGGAAACTGGTCATCAAATTTATCCAATGGTTAATTTTTCATAATTTTCTGAGAAAATCGAATTTTTTGGTAAAAGTTAAATACCTTATAAATATATAATGTGTTTTATGACATCATAACGACCTAATAGTTATGTAATGAAATACTATAAAATTTCTATTTTTACAATATATATTTTACTTTTAAAATAATGTTATTTAATATTTTTTTGATTAATTTTATAATACCATAGTGACCATCCAAGACTTATAAAATATTTTCACATTTTAAAATGATTTCCTTGAGAGTGTGATTCACCTCCACATAAGAAAATTTTAAAAAGTTTGGAAATTTTTCCATTAAAATAATTTTTACCACTTCCCTTTGGCAGAAACCATGGTCAAAAACCATGGTACGATTTGTGGTTTTGAATATTTTAATGTGTAGTGTCCAGAACATAAATTATAGAGAATTCCCTCTCCTTTCCTATATAAACCCACCCAATTTCCCATTCCTCTTCACTAAAACCATTTGGAGCTCGACCACACTCTAACCCATACTCCCTATATCCCTCCCAAGGCTCCCCTAATCTCTCAATAATCCTCTCCCAATCCTTTGGGATCACACATCCAAGTAAGGGATTTCGCTCTTCTCATTTCAATTCATGGTACACTTTTACATTATGCTTCTTAAGATCCATATTTATATGTGGGATTATGATTTTACACGATCATAATAATGTAAATTTGTTTTATATATTATAATATATTCTTTTCACTCTCATTAGGCCCCCTATGATCCTTTAAGTACACTCGTTACTTGGATGAAATTCCATAAGGGATCTTCCACCCTTCTCTTTTATAACAAATTCTTTTTCATGTTATGTATTTTAATTTTTTTATTACTATGTTGGGATATGTTAATAAATATCCTACTTACTGAAAAAATTATTTATAAATTATTATATCCCCTTTCACTCTCATTTATTCTTCTTATGAACCCTTTTGTACACCCATTACCATGCCGAATTTTCGCAAGGGATTTATTCTTTTCTCATTTTTGTCCAAGCTCCTTTATGTTGATATACCCCATTATTTGAAATTAAAAATGTTGGGGTATTTTTTATCACCCCCCATAATTTCCTAATTATGTTTTAATGATGATATATCTCTTTATCTCTCATTAATACCTCCCATGTAAACCCATTACCATGCCCAAATGTCATAAGAGTTATTCCAATTTCTCCTCATTCGGAAAGTTTCTTTATTATGTTATGGCTTATATTTCCGAATTCCATGTGTTGGGAAATGTATCTACCTGACCACATTACTTTCCATTTCATGTACATATTATTATATACCCCTTTCTCTCTCATCAACCACTTTAATGAATTATTATGTCACGTCGTTATTCTGCAAAAACTGTACCGTGATTTTCCATGCCAAAATCACCATATAGCAAATACCATGACCATTTATCTATCAAGGCTATTCACCTTTATTCACATATAATTATTTATTATATAGTTTTATGTATGTTTTACACATTCCTTTATCATGGAATAAATGATGATTTTTAATGATTCCATGTTATATGATCGGTGTGGCACACTTATGTATGAAATGAAATGTTTATGAAGGGTGCACCCTAATAGCACTACAATGCATTTGGTAATGTTTAGTATCATGATACACCATGTGAAATAAGGGATTAATAATGATAATACATGTTAAATGAGGGTTTAGTCTTTCTAATTCATGGGCAATGAGGTTTTACTCATGCTAATCCATGTGAAATGATCCTAGGCTCATGCAAATATCATGTTGTATGTCCTTGCCCCATTTTCATGTTATGATAATCATGCTATATCATGTCTTTAAGTTCATGTTTCTCTTATGCTACATTAATATAAAAATTTTCTAACATGTACTATAGTCTTCTTTTTATTCCTTTTTTACTCCATTACTGGGCTTTTTAGCTGACCCTTTTCTTACATATCTCCTTTGGTTATCCAATGTTGTGTTAAGTACGAAGGAATGAGTTGGTCATGTAAACAAATTTTTCTATTATGATATTGTATTTTATGTTTTATGTTGTTATTTAATGTTCTTAATTTACCAAGACACTATACCACTCGATCCTCAGAGTTGTATTGAGTTAAAATTTATTTAATAAATCATGTTTAAGTGTGTAATAAAGAGCAGGGTTGTTATAGTTGGTATCAGAGGATGGATTTAGTTATTTTTGGGATTAGGATTATAAAACCCTAGTGAAATCCTTAGGTATAAGACTAATCATAAGAAAAACATCCCTAATTTTTTTTGTATAGAATATGTGATTTATCAAGAAAATACATCCATGTCTGGATACAAACAAGTAGAGGTAGATCTGGCACATATGTATTTAGGGGTAAAACCTGAAAACACTGCTTTGAGCTAGACTCAAATAGGAACTGGTGCACAACAATAGGCATTTCTTCACTCTTGGTTCGACACTCCTCAGAGATATTCTTTTCTAAATTATTAAGCTTAGTATAAACCATTATTAAGAGAATAAAAAAATCCCCCAAAGAATATATGTTGGGAAGTAGATCATGGATAACATAGATAGAAGCCTATAAATTCATAAGTTTAGGAAGTAAATGTAATTTATAAGTTATCCATTTTTTCATTGGATTACCCTTTATGTGTTAACCCTAACTTTCATTCTATTCCATCCAATGGCCAATAATAGGAGGATTTGGGCTAACAACCGATACGAAGATTAATGTGATGACGGTTCTAATGAGATGCCCAATCTGATGGGAGTGGGAATCAAAGTCTTTATCACGATACTCTCTCAGTTAAATAATGTTTGGAATTGAAACATGGGTCAAGAGTAACTTCCAACCCCCCCCCCCCCCAAAATAAATAACAAGACACTGTCGAGATCTTCATGAGACAAATGCCTCCTACATTTAATGGATCATTTGATCCCTCAATCTCCAATCAATGGATCAACTCCATTGAGAAGATATTCTCCGTACTTCATTGTTTCAAACAAAATAAGGTTCTTCTAGATTCTTAGTGTATGTATAGTGAAGCTGATAAATGGAAGACATTGATCAAAAATACAAATCCCAAGGAAGTGATCGATGTGTTGGAATTGAAGGATTTCCAGAAAATGTTTTTCGGTAAATATTTTTCCCACACCCTCCAGCTTAATATGGAACGGTACTTCCTCAACCTCAAGGAAAAAGATGAAAAATCCATCATATAGTACAAGGAAAACTTCACAGGGCTTTCATGATACACCTATGGTTTTTTCATTACCCCTAAATTCAATGTTGATCGCTTCTTTAGTGGGCTAAAACCTAGCCTACAGAATGCCCTAGAGATCCTTAAATTTGATAGATATGGGGAAAGATGCCTTTGTGACCTCAAATTAAAAATGAATATTAGAAAATATCATGGGTATCATAGGGATAAGAATTATAAATTGAACATTAATTCCAATGGTCTGATAGAGAAATTCAACGATGCAATGAAATTTCATCACCCACATGCCAAAGGTGCAGAAAGAAGAGCCCTTTAAATTTCCTGAAATGGATGGTGAAATGCTTTAGGTGTGGAAGAGTAGGGAATATTTACATTAATTACCGATAATAAAAACCTATAAATGTGATAGAGGAGGGTAACACTTCATTCGACCCTTAATACATAGTTCATTAATTCAACTAAAAAGAACCATAGAACTTTTCAAACTAGTTCCCTAAGCCAAGGGTTTGTAGAGGTAACCAACAACCTCTAAGGAAATAAGGGAAATCGTTTTTCATCACTACCGCTAAAGAAAATCCTGAAAAATGAAGTGGTGATAGGTATTCTAGTTATTCATTCAAGAATATCAAATGTACTTTTTGATTCAGGTTATACGCATTATTTTTTATCCTGAATGTTTATTAGAACATTCCAAACACCACCACAAATCAAGGAAGAAGTGATGTAAGTGAGAATAGAAAATGAATAAATTATTGCATCCAATGAATATGACCCCTATCCTATCACAATTTGTGGATTTAACTTCCCAGCGAACCTCTTCAGAGTCCCTCTTAGGAAATTTGATTTAATTCTTGGCATTGATTGGATTTCCCGATATATAGCCAACATAAATTGCCATGAGAGGGAAATCACTCTTCATATGGATAATCAATGCTCGAATCTGTACAAGTGAAAGGAAGAGGATGAATCTAATTTAGCATCATCATCTCAAACATGGATATTACTACAGTATGAACACACATATCTTACCCATATTATTGAGTCTAAGACAGAAACTATCCTAACAAACAAGCCTATTATGAGGGAATTCACTAAAGTGTTTTTGGAGGAATTGTCATGTAATACACCTAGAATAGATGTTGAATTCTCAATTGATTGTATACCTGGCACATTGATAATATCAAAGACTCTGTATGGAATGGCTTTTGTAGAGCTTGAGGAGAAAAAGAAAAAACTTTTTGAGAATTTGGATAAAGGGTTTATAGGACCATGTGCTTCACCATGAGGTCCACCAATCCTCTTCGTCAAGAAGAAGGATGGGTCAATGCACCTTTGCATTGATTATCATGAAATCAACAAAAATAGGATAAATAACAAGTATCATATGCCCAAAATTTATGACTTATTCAATCAGCTTCATGGAGAACAATACATATCCCAGGTCAATCTATGGTTGGGATATTACCAAGTAAGGGTGACAAAGGTGGATATCCCCAAGAATACTTTTCATACAAGTTACGGGCACTATGAGGTCATACTAATGCCTTTAGAACTTACTAATGTTCCATAAATATTCATGGACTTGATGAATAGAGTCTTTATAGATTACCTCAACTTGTTTTTGGTAGTATTTACAAACAATATTCTAATATACTCCAAAACAATGGAGGGTCATGGGGGTATCTAAGCACTGTACTAGAGACCTTGTGAAAGGTTAAGCTCTATGAAAAGTACAACAGGTATGAGTTTTGGTTGAAGGAAGTCTCATTCTAGGGTCATATCATCATATGTAATGGGATACTAAGAGATACCTCCAAGAAAAAATCAATTGATGTATGGATGACGCCAACATCAGTGGAAGATATACGTAGTTTCCTTGGGTTAGCTGGATATTACGGTTGATTTTTGATAATTTTCTCATGAGTGTAAAACCCTCTTACCAAGATAACTTGGAAGGGATTCAAGTTTTATTTCAATGATGAATGTGAAGGGAGCTTCAAGGTGTTGCAAAGGAGGCTTATCACTGCACCTATTCACACACTATCCATAATTGGAGAACTTTTCCTAGTATTTATTGATTCCTAGAAGAAGGGCATGGGATGTGTTTTGATGCCAAATGACAATGTAATTGCCTATGATTCAAGGAAATGGAATTTTCATGAGAAAAACTATCCAACACAAAATCTATATTTGGCTGCAGTAATATTCGAATTAAAAATTTGGAGACATTACCTATTTAGGGAGAAGTGTGAAATATATACAGATCACGAAACACTCAAGTATATATTCACACATAAAGAGTTGAATTTGATCCAATGAATATGGTTATAGCTGATCAAAGACTATAACTGCTCATTCCATTAACACCCTGGAAAAGAAAACAAGGTGGTGGATTCTCTAAGAAGAAATTATCCAGCAACTCTTTCATTTATGATAATTGAAAATGATCCAATATTCATAGATTTGATGAAGATGGACATGGGAATCATAAATAAAGGAACATCATAAATTTATTCACAATTTATTTTCAACCGTCTCTTTTGGAAAAGTTAAATGATTCTCAAAAAGTTGATATGGGAATTCAGAAGAAATTGGAAACTATTAGAAAAGATAAATCCTAGGAGTTCAATGTTAATGAAGAAGGAATTGTGATATTTGGGACAAGAAAATGTGTTCCATCAAATTCAGAGTTAAAGATTGAACTTTTGGATGATTCACATAGTTAGAATATCTCCATTCACCTAGGAAACACAAGGATGTATCGAGATCTCCGAGAGCATTATTGGTGGGATAACCTGAATAAGGATATTGTTGAGTATACATCAATGTGCCAAGTATGTCAGCAGGTGAAGGCTGAGAGGCATAAGTCTAAGGGGATGATACAACTATTACCCATACCAACATTAAAATTGGATAACATCACCATGAACTTTATCACCAGACTCTTGAAGACATCCAAAGAAAAGAATGTTATATGGGTTATTGTGGATCATCTTACAAAGACTGCACACTTCATTTCAGTTCAAGAGGATTTCTCATTGGATCAACTGGAACTGATATACATCAGAGAAGTGGTAAGGCTACATGGAGTACCACTATCAATTGTATCTGATCGAGATCCAAGATTCACCTCTAATGTAAAGACCCGGAAATTTCAAGGAAATTATTTTTTAAAATACTTTGGAATTTTACGAGTACACAGTTTTTAATGGCGCTTGATTTCGAGGCCCGGTGTGCCTGAAATAAATTTTCGAAGTTTAGCTTAGGTACGTTCAGGGAATGAACGAGTGGGTTTTTCTAACTTTTGAACCGGTTCTCGGAATTAAAATCAGAGGGCACCGATGAAATCGCTTCACCGGTAATTGCCTAAGGGGGAACGTACCGTAGTTACGGTCACAAAAGAGGAGGAGATAATTTTTTGGGGTTTCTTTAACAAATAAATAAAAATTGATGGAAAATTTTTTATTATTTTTGTAAGGGTGGTGTTTCCCTCCCATGGGTAGTTAAGGATGGGGCTCGCAACCACTTAACTACCCAAGTGTGGGTGTTAGAGTGGTGGGGTCTTCACTACCCCCACCATTTAATTCCCTCTAAACCCATTAGTAAACCCCCCATTAATTTGACAAACCTCCTTTTTAATGTCGCCTAAATGCATTAAATTATGTCAACTCAAAATTTAATGAGGAACCATCCTTTTCCCATTTTTAATTTAAACATCCAAAGTGTTTAATTACGGGTAACCTTCTTCCTCCCAAAATTAAATGACAACACATTTTAATTAAGGTGGTGATTTAATTCCGAGGGAGTTCCTTTGTGTGGATAATAAAATAATAGGGAATCCTATTATTTTGGTGATTAAGGGAGATATATTTGTTGTGCGATGAAGAATGTCGGCCTCCGATGAAGGATGACGAAGAACACCAGTTCCTCGGAGATCGACGACGCGACTCCACATACTGCGATGCCTATGATCCTCTTCTCCATGACCCCAAGTACCGCGACGCCGAAAAAACCTCTTCTTCCTCGATGCCTTTCGAATATCATAGCTGGAAAGCGACGTCGATGCCATAACCCCACCCTTGAGGACTAACGCGTGACAATGAACCACTTAGAGGTAGGGGTTTGTTTTGAGAAAGATAATACTCCCATGTTTGTTTTCCTCTAAAACATGAATGCGGGCCAACTAATTATCAATTTGATCCATGGATTATTATTTGCAGGTTGGGGGTTATCATTTACGGGGAATTGTTGGGAGTTGTTTCAAACCACTAACGCGGTGGTTGCGGACCAACGAACAAGTCTGAACCCACCATTTTTCTGTTCTTGATGCGCGGAGTGTTTGGAGATGATGAAACGGGACCAGAATGGTGATTGGTGGCCTTCTTAGTAAAGTACGTGTCCCGGGAGGGCCGCAGGTGTAGACGACTGGAAAATCGGACCACCGAGCGCATTCGGTGGTCCGCGGAAGACGTTGCCGGAGGCGGTGGTGCCCCGGCGCGCTGCCAGGAGGAACCAATGTGGCTGAAGCCGTGGCAACAGGAGGCCAGATCCCGTGGCCACACAGGATCTGGAGGAGGAAGATTCGACGCCCGCCGCATCCGTGGAGTGCAAAGGGGGGAAGCGCGACCCCCCTGCTCGCCCCGCTGGCAGAGCCAGCGCACCCCCCCCCCCCGGCTGGGCCGGGGCGGGTTGCGCGGACCGGTCCAGGCCGCGCCCATCCAAGGCGGGCCATGCCCAGCCGAACCAGACCCAGAACAAGGTTGGGTCGACCCATCTTGGGCTGACCCAGGGGGGGTTGGGCCGGGCCGGGCCCAGACCCCCCATTTAAGACTGTTTTCAGTCATTTGCTCATATCTTGGACTTCAGACTTCCGATCGATGCACCGTCAGTTGTGTTGGGATCCTTGGATCGATATGGTCGTTTTGTTATATTAAACATATGGTTTTGGAGAACTTCGGGTATGGAAAAGTTGGTTCTAACATGAAACCAACCAGGCCCTCGGAGCGGAAATGCTTATAACTTAAGCTCCGGACGTCCGATTGAAGTGGCATCGACTTCGTTGGATTCCTCTTAGTGAGATGGTTCTTTTTTCTTACTTCACTTAATGTTTGGACAAGCTGGAGTATGGACTGGTTCTTTTTAACTTAATAACCAACTGGGACCCTGGGACGAAAAAGCCAATAACTCTCCGACCGGGCATCCGATTGACGCACCGTCAGTCGCGTTGAGTTCCTTTTGAAAAGACGGAACTTTGGGATACATAAACTCCAGACTGCATGTTAGTTTATGTATTGAACCTCTTGGCTCATGGATCGGACCCTTCCGGAATTGAGCGTGTTGTGTGCGGGAACCCTAGAGCTGGCTGCGACAAAGATGACTACCGTACTGGGATCCTCTGTGGGTTCGATGAGGACGACTATCGTACTAGGATCCTCCGAGGGTTCGACGAGGATGACTACCGTACTAGGATCCTCTGTGGGTTCGAGGAGGATGACTATTATACTAGGATCCTCCTTGGGTTCGACAAGGACGACTACCGTGCAAGGATCCTCCGTGGGTTCGACGAGGACGACTATTGTACTGGGATCCTCCGTAGATCTGACTACCGTGTTGGGATCCTCCATGGGTTTGACGAAGATGACTAATATACATGGATCCTACGTGGTTTTGGCAGAGGAGATGATTTAGAGGCTACATCTAATCATCTCCACCCGTTATATTGAATGGATACCTATGTGAGCTGAGTCTTGACATGCAATCATTATCATCGATAAGGTTGTTGTGCTTTCCTGTGTGGATTGGGTTGTGCATTCCTGTGTGGATTGGGTTGTGAATTCCTATGTGGAATGGGTTATGTTTTTCCTGTGTAGACTGGGTTGTATCATGGGCTTGTGTGCTGGAGCCGAGCTGGAAGTGGTCACTTAGGTATATGTATGGGCATATACCTAAGTAGAGTTGGTTGTTACTTTGTGATTGCATCTTTCCTTTATAGTTTATCCTTCGGGGATTCTGTGAGACCTTCGTGGATCTCACGGTCCCTAATGAGTAGAATATACTCACCCCTGCAAGGGCTATGCCAGCACTCCGTTGTGTTGGATGCAGACGACGGACATCGTTGTTCGAGGTGGGAGATCATGGAGCTGGATGGTATCTGGGGGTGGATCACTGGACGGGACGTACTCGGAGAGGATGGCTGGAACCAAGGAGAAGATGGGATTATCTATACCCACCCTTCATGTGGGATTAGTAGATGACGTCTTGGAGTTGCTGCTTTACTTTTCTGCTATTTTACTTTCTTTTTCAGTTGTACTTTACTTCAGTTGGGTTTTTATTATGGCCCATTTACTTTTCCATCACTTACTTTTGTAGCTCAGTTACTTAGTGTTTACTTCAGTTTTCATACCCTGTGGTGATTGTTTACATTAAATTCCATGCCTTCCTTTTCTCAGGATTTACGCCTTTGGTGCTAGTCGCTATACCCTGGACTATGGAAGGCGGGCTTGGGGTAGTCATGACATGGGCCCTGAGGATGGGTCATGACAAATTGGTTTCAGAGGAATTTGGTTCTACCACAGAACTCAGGACTTTGATCTTTCTTCTAAGTGAAGCAATAGTGTTAAAGGTATTGAGTGCGGTTATCAGTCCACGGAGTCCAGTGTTGGTGCGGTGGCCAACGTATCTATACACCGGGACCCTGAATTCTGATATCCAACTCAATGCACAAAAACATTTATTGAATATGTGTTTCAAAAGTTTTAATTCTGATTACTTAGTGTCAACTCACTAGGTATACTATAATTGACCATGGTGCACCTATTTCTTTTCAGGATGGCCCCACAACGGTATCCATCTAGGGTTCTTAGCTTTGTGTGAGACGGCAGGACACCGAGTGATGAGGCCTCGGTGCAGGGCCCCTTTACAGCAGAGGCATCATCGGTACCACTACCCGTCGAGCCACCGATACTACCAGACCAAGTAGCTGAGAGTGAACGTTGCCTGAGTGCATTACCTGAGTTTCATCATCAGGGACCGCCCCGGTTCCATGGAGTGACGGACCCTCAGGCAGCCGAGGATTGGATGGAGGTTGTCATTTGAGTTTTCAGGTTAGTGGGGACCCCAGCTGACCTCATGGTGATCCTTGCAGCAAGTCTCTTGCACGTGGAATCCGGTAGATAGTGGAGCCTAATGCTACAGGTGCACGACGAGACATCTTTACTTTGGACGGACTTCGAGAGCATCATCTGCTTGGAGTTCGTTCAAGCCACCCTCCATGTGATCTGCATTCAGGAGCTACTATAGCTGCAGCAGGGCAGCATGACAGTTGCCCAATACTCGGTGATATTTACCGATCTCTCATGCTACTCCAAGAACATTGTATGGGACCCATTCTTCCAGGCTTGGACCTTTGATAAGGGACTGAGGCATGAGATCAGGGCTTCGATGATCTCCCTCAACATCCCAACGTAGGCGGGGGTGCTGGAGAGAGCCCTTCTAGTGTAGAGTTTTCTCGCTGAGCAGTCACCAACGGCGAGACCCTCCACAGGACGACCCATAGCGGAGTCTTCTAGAGCTGGCAGTAGACAGTTGACACAGAGGTCCAAGTGGCCCAGGCTATCAGATGATCAATCACAGGATGCAGATTCGATTGTACGGGGCACACGAAGGAGATCCAGCCACACAAGGAGAAGGTAGTGTAATGCACGCGGCGGGCAGGGTCACATGGCTCGATACTACCCGACCTGCCCAATAGATGAGCAGCAGGCGGTAGAGGGACCTCCCAGGTAGAGGTTTGACCATGGCGTTCCGTAGGGAGTAGGCAGACGAGGCAGACGAGCTGGCTGAGCAGCGGATGGTGGGAGACTCTTTGAGGCCCTACCACCACCACCACCAGGAAGACCACCCCGACCGCAGGGAACGGGTGGACAGGGGAGAGCTCAGCTACAGGAAGCTGAGGCCTATGACCATGGATCTCCTGGGGTAGATAGATAGGAGCGGGTCTAGCTCAAATCATGGAGACTTTTGTTCATGATGCTTCTAGCTTTGTTGATGTTTTGTTTGTGGATGCTTTGTGTCTTTGTACCTTGAGCTACAGTAATAAAAGACACATGTTCTTGTGACGTTTTATTTCTTGTCATTTTTATGTAGTTGATACTGAGAGGTTCTGGTTAAAACTGTTGATTTAACCCTCACTTCCGAGATTCCTACTGGAGGAGACCTAGTTACCACACATTGCTGCCGACAGTGTAACTCGACTCTTGGAGGTGAGAGTAACTGTTGGATCTGATGGTAGTAGCGTCGAGGCATTACGACATCATCCATGGCATGAAATAGTACCGTTCATGTCAGGATTGACTGTATTAGGCAAAGAACGTGGTTCATCCAGGGGATGAGACCAGATTTCTCTTTTCAGCAGAGGAGGAATCTCAGTAGCTCTGGTAGATCATAGACGAATAATGGTGGATATGAGTACTTACAAACGGCTAGTCTCACCCGTTGTTCGTCAAGAAAACGGTTTACGATTCTCACCAAATCATTAGTCATAGGTGTATCCTCTCTCATAAGGACATGTACCTAAGATAGTGACAATGGATCGAGTTCCTCTAGGACTATGACTTTGGGATAGACTATACTCCTAGGAAAGGGAACGTAGTAGCTGATGCTCTGAGCAAGAGGTCGGACATCCAGCTACTTGGAGTGGTGACGGAGTAGCTAGCCACTTTTTAGATATCCTTTGTGGATAGTGTTAAAGTTAGTATGTATAGAATTGGATAAAGTGCAAATCATCCACGAGCAGATGAAGACTGCACAGAGCAGACTAAGTCCTATGCTTATAAGAGACAGAGACCACTGGAGTTCGAGGGTCGCGACCAAATTTTCTTATGGGTCTCAACTCGACATGGATTATGGAGATTTTTCCTAGGTGGAAAGTTATCTCTGCGCTTCATTAGACCATTCCAGGTTCTCAGCAGGATAGGCGAGGTGGCTTATCGCCTGACTCTTCCACCTCAGTTGCACCGAGTGCACGACATCTTCCACATATCTCAGCTGAGGAGATACATGCATGACCTGACGCATATCATCGATCACGGGGAGATGTACATTGATGACATGGATACTTTTGCAGAGGTCCCAGTGGAAATCGAGGATCAACAGGAGCAGGTCCTATGTGGACGGTCAATTCCTCTAGTGCGCATCAGGTGGCAGCACAGGAACCTATAGGAGAGCACATGGGAGCGGGAGGCTTAAATGTGTGCTCAATACCCTCATTTGTGTCCCTAGTTTATGATGTAGCTTTATGGGAACGTAAAGCCCTAAGCTGGGAGTATTGTAAAGACTCGTAAATTTCAAAGAAATTTTTTTAAAAATACTTTGGAATTTTACGAGTACGCAGTTTCTGACGGCGCTTGATTCCGAGGCCTGGTGTGCCCGGAATCAATTTTCAAATTTTAGCTCGGGTACGTTCGGTGAATGAACGAGCGGGTTTTTCTAACTTTTGAACCGGTGCTTGGAATTAAAATATGAGGGCATCGATGAACTCGCAGCACCAGTAATTGCCTAAGGGGGCACTTACCGTAGTTGCGTTCGCAAAAGAGGAGGAGATAATTTTTGGGGGTTTGTTTTAGAAATAAATAAAAATTGACGAAACAATTTTTATTATTTTTGTAAGGGTGGTTTTTCCCTCCCATGGGTATTTAAGGGTGGGGCTCGCAGCCGCTTAACTAACCAAGTGTGGGTGTTAGAGTGGTGGGGTCCGCATGACCCCCACCATTTAATTCCCTCTAAACCCATTAGTAAACCCCCCATTAATTTGAAAAACCTCCTTTTTAATGTCACCTAAATGCATTAAATTATGTTAACTCATAATTTAATGAGGAACCTTCCTTTTTCCCATTTTTAATGTAAACTACCAACGTGTTTAATTATGGGTAACCTTCTTTCTCCCAACATTAATTAAATGACAACACATTTTAATTAAGGTGGTGATTTAATTCTGAGGGGGTTCCTTTGCATGGATAATAAAATAATAGGGAAGCCTATTATTTTGGTGATTAAGGGAGAGAGAGCTTCGTTGTGTGACGAAGAATGCTGGCCTCCAACTAAGGACAATAAAGAACGCCGGTTCCTCGGAGATAGAAGATGCGATGCCACGTACCGCGATGCCTAAGATCCTCTTCTCCTCAATTCCGAGTACCGCGATGCCAACAAAACCTCTTCTTCCTCGACGCCTTTCGAATATCGGAGCTGGAAAGCGACGCCGACACCTTAACCCCTCCCCCCACCCTTGAGGAAGAACACGCGACAACGAACCACTAAGAGGTAGGGGTTTGTTTTGAGAATGATAATACTCCCATGTTTTTATTTCTCTAAAACATGAACGTGGACCAACTAATTATCAAGTTAATCCGCGGATTATTATTTGTGGGTTGGGGATTATCATTTGCGGGGAATTGTTGGGAGTTGTTTCAAACCACTAACACGGTGGGTACGGACCAACGAACAAGTCTGAACCCACTATTTTTCTGTTCTTGAGGTGCAGAGCATTTGGCAATGACGAAACGGGACCAGAATGGAGATTGGAGGCATTCACGGTAAAGTAAGGGTCTCAAGAGAGCCGCAGGCGCAGACGGTGGGAAAATCGAACTACCGGAGCGCGTCCGGTGGTCCGCGGAAGACGTTGCCGGTGCGCCACGCCAGCATCGGCCGGCCGCCCGGAGGCAGCGGCACCTCGGTGAGCCGCCAGGAGGAACCGCCGCGGCTGAAGTCGTGGCGGCATGATCCCATAGCCTCACGGGATCCGGAGGAGGAGGATGTGGCACCCGCCGCGTCCGTGGAGCATAAATGGGGGAAGCACGTACCCCCTGCTTGGCCCGCTAGCCGAGCCAGCGCACCCCCCCCCCCCGGCCAGTCCGGGGTGGGTCACGCCCATCTGGGCTGGGCCGGACCCAGACCCAGGTCAGTTCGACCCGGTTTGGGCAAACCCAGGGGGGGTTGGGCCGGGCCAGGCCCATACCCCCCATTTCGGACTATTTTCAGTCATTTGCCCATATCTTGGGATTCAGACCTCCGATCGATGCACCATCAATTGCGTTGGGATCCTTGGATTGAGACGGTCGTTTCGGTATATTACATTCAAGATTTCGGAGAATATTGGGTATGGCCAGGTTGGTTCGAACACAAAACCAACTAGGCCCTCTGAGCGGAAACGCTTATAACTTAAGCCCAGACGTCCGATTGACATGTCATAGACTTCGTTGTATTCCTTTTAGTGAGACAGTTTTTTTTTGGCTTACTCCGCTTGAGGTTTGGACACAGCTGGAGTATGGCCGGGTTTGTTTTAACTTAAAAACCAACTGGGCCCCTAGGACGAAAAAGCCAATAACTCTCAGACCGGGAGTCTGATTGATGCAACGTCTATCGCGTCGAGTTCCTTTTGACGAGACAGAAATTTTGGATACATCAACTCTGGACTGCGTGTCAGTTGATTTATCGACCCTCTTGGCTCGTGGAGTGGACCCTCCCAGAATTGAGCGTGCTGTGTGCGGGAACCCTTGAGCTGGCTGTGATGAAAATGACTACCGTACTGGGATCCTCTGTGGGTTCGACGAGGACGACTACCGTACTGGGATCCTTCATGGGTTCGATAAGGAAGACTGCCGTACTGGAATCCTCTGTGGGTTTGACAAGGAAGACTATCATGCTGGGATCCTCCGTGGGTTCGATGAGGATGACTACTATACTAGGATCCTCCGTGGATTCGACTACCGTGCTGGGATCCTCCATGGGTTCGACGACGATGACTACTATACTTGGATCCTATGTGGGTTCGGCAGAGGAGATGATTTAGAGGCTACATCTAATCATCTCCACCCATTATATTGAATGGATGCCTATGTGACCTGAGTCTTGATTTGCAATAATTATCATCGATAAGGTTGTTGTGCTTTCTTGTGTGGATTGGGTTGTCCTTTCCTGTGTGGATTGGGTTGTGAATTCCTATGTGGAATGGGTTATGTTTTTCCTGTGTGTACTGGGTTTTATCTTGGGCTCGTGTGCTGGAGCCGAGATGAAAGTGGTGACTTAGGTATATGTATGCACATATACCTAAGTAGAGTTGGTTGTTACTTCACGATTTTATCTTTCCTTTGTGGTTTATCCTTTGTGGATTCTGGGAGACCTTCGGGGGTCTCGGGGTCCCTATTGAGTAGCGTATACTCACCCCTGCACGGGCTATGCCTGCACTTCATTGTGTTGGATGCAGATGACAGACAACACTGATCGAGGTGGGAGCTTGTGGATCTGGAAGGTATCTAGAGGTGGACCACTAGACGGGACATACTCGGAGCGGACGACTAGAGCCAAGGAGAAGAGGGCACTATCTGTACCCACCCTTCAGGTGGGATTACCAAAGGACTGCTCGGAGTTGCTGCTTTACTTTTCTGCTGCTGAATGTTCTTTTCAGTTGTACTTTACTTCAGTTAGGTTTGTATTCTGGCCAATTTACTTTTCCATCACTTACTTTTGTAGCTCAGATACTTAATGTTTACTTCAGTTTGCGTACTCTATGGTGATTGTTTTCTTTAAAGGAAATACCTTCCTTTTTTCTGGATTTATGCCTTTGGTGCTAGTCGCCAGCCCCTGGCCTATGGAAGGTGGGCTTGGGGTAGTCACGGCATGGGCCCCGAGGATGGGTCATTACATCTATGTTCTGGAAGAGCCTTTAACACACTCTGAATATTGAGTTGAACTTTAGTACAACTTTTCATCCTCAAACTGATGGCCAATATGAGGAGAATATCCAAACACTTGAGGATATGTTGAGAGCATGCTCAATAGACTTCAGATGAGGATGCGATCAACATCTTCCTCTGGGCGAGTTCTCTTACAATAATAGTTTCCACTCAAGAATCTAAATGGATACTTATGAATCCATTTATGGGAAGATATTCAGAACACCGTCATGTTGGGATGAAGTTGGGGAGAGAAAACTCATACGTCCCTAAATGGTCAATGAAATGGTGGAGAATGTTAAGACCATCTAGCCGCACATTAAAGTTGATCAGAGTAGACAAAAGAGCTATGTTGATAATCGTCGATGAGACCTAATGTTTGATGTTGGAAGCATGGTATTAATCTTCATGTCACTATAGAAGACAGTTATGAAATTTGGGAAGAAGGGAAACCTTAGTCCAAGGTACATTAGTCCTTTTGAGATCTGTGATCGCATTCGACAAGTGGCTTGTCAACTAGAAATCCCATCGAACCTGTCTCAAGTACATGATGTATTCCATGTATCACTCTTGAGGAATTAAATACATAACCCATCATATGTACTCAATCTAGAGGTTTTACCATTGGATAATGACCTATATTATGAAGAGAATCCAGTAAATATCTTAGAATGTAGGGAAAAAGTTATATGGAATAAGACAATGCCCCTCCTCAAATTGTTGTGGAGAAAACACAAGTTTGAAGTAATCAACATGGGAATTGGAGGAAGTGATGAGGCAGAGTTACCCTCATCTATTTTAGTATGGGAAAAGATAATTTCTAGGGAGAAATTTTAGAAGTCGGGAATGTTGTAAGGACCCAAACATTTGTGAATAAAATAACCTTTATTTTAATGTCTTACGGAAATATAAAGAACATGCACTTTTTTATTAGGTTTAAATAACCATTATGTATGATTACCATTGATAATATATTCATTGAACAGTGATCACATGACTAGTATATAAATAAGGTTTTAACAAATCCTTTCAAAATCGACAAAGTAAGTGGTGACCTCGACCAGTAGAATCATTTCCTTTGAATCCCATTTATCAGATCATTTGAGGGAGATAGAATTTATGGGATTTTCCATAGACCAATCCCAAGCCAATATCCAACATCATAAGCATAAGTGAAACCATTTATGGGTGAAGTTCAATCTCATCGAGATCACAACCCTAACTATGTTCACTGGACAGCCCCAAGAAAGCCCCACCATCGCACACCGTACTCTTAGGGCATATGCTGGTGTAATAAAGGGATATGTAACAAGACCCTAGCATTATGATTACGTACATAATTTATGTATATAATAAATAATATACATTCATTTTATTATTGTTACTTTGTGAATGGTTTTTAAAGCATAAATAGTATTTTTAGATAATAATTAAATTCAATTAAGAAATATACTTTCACTAATTAATAGATTTTTGAATTAAATAATTTTTGAATAAAATATTATTACTAAATCAATTTTTATTAAATATAAATGATTGTATAAATTTTATGAATAAAATTGTAATTTTTATTGAGGTTTGAAAACTGTTATTGTCTAAACCCATGAATTTTAAATAAATGTAAGTTTTATTTTCAAAGATAAAATTCACATATTAAGAAAATTATTTAGATAAAATGAATATTTTTTTGGCATCAGGACATTAAAATTATACAACCGTAAATTTTTCACAATTTTCTGAGATAATTGATTTTTTAGGTGAAAATTAATAACCTTATAAATATAAAATGTGTTTCATGACATCATAGTGAGCCAATAGTGATGTAATAAAATAATATAAAAGTTATATTCATCCAATATATGTCTTGACTTTAAAATAATGTGATTTTTGGTTTGTTTGATTAATTTTATAATGCCTTAGTGGACTCTCCAAGACTTATAAAATAATTTAACATTTTAAAATTATTTCTTTGAGAGTGTGAATCACCTCCACATAAGCGAGCCTAATATTTTAATAAGATAAAAAATTTTCTTTATAAAATAATTTTCTCCACTCCTCTTTGGAAAAAACCATGGGAGAAAAGCATGGTATGGTTTGTGGTTTTGTATATTTAATTATATAGATTCCAAAACATAAGTTTCTGAATTATTAAATAATTCCCCTTTCATTTCTTATATAACCCCACTCAATCTCCACCATACTTACCTCTTTATGTTTCAATTATTAAAGGCCTATTTCTCTCGCATTAATCCCTCCCATTTACACCCATTACCATGCCAAAATTTCATAAGAGTTATTCCAATTTTCCTCATTCTTAATGTTTCTTTATTATGTTACACATTTTATTTCCAAATTCCATGTGTTGGTACATGTATCTATATGAACCCCTTACTTTCCATTTCATCTAAATGTGATGATATATCCCTTTCTCCCTCATCAACCATTTTTAGGAATGATTATTTCACATCGTTATTCTCCCGAAATTACACCGCAATTTTCCATGACAAAATCATCATGTAGTGAATACCAGTCCCATTTTTCTATCAAGGGTATTCACCTTTATGTACATATACATATTGATTATAGAGTTTCATGTATGAATTCCACATTCCTTTATCAG
This sequence comes from Viscum album, assembly GCA_963277665.1. Lineage (NCBI taxonomy): Eukaryota > Viridiplantae > Streptophyta > Magnoliopsida > Santalales > Viscaceae > Viscum > Viscum album. The sequence continues at coordinate 1,685,185,781 of OY728132.1, read as the reverse complement.
GAAATAAATTATGATTTCCAATGATTCCATGTTATATGATCCTTGTGGCACACTTATGCGTGAAATGAAATGTTTATAAAGGGTTTTCCCTGATAGCACTCCAATGCATTGGGTTATGTTTAGTAGCATGATAATCCATGTGAAATGAGGGTTTAATCATTATAATCCAGGTAAAATTAGGGTTTCATCATGTTAATTCAAGTTCAGTTATGGTTTACCCATGTTAATCCATGTACAATGAGCCTTGGCTCATGCATATATCATGTTGTATGTCATTGCCAAATTTCCAAGTTATGATAATCATTCTATATCATTCCTTTATGTTCATGTTTCTCTTTTGCTCCATTGATATGCCTATTTTCTTACATGTACTGTATTATTCATGTTATGCATTGTTTTCTCCCGTACTGGGCTTTATAGCTTACCCCTTTCTTATGTATGTCCTTAGGTTGTCCCATGTAGTGTTAAGTATAATGGAATGAGTTGGTCATGTAAACAAAGTTTTCAACAAAGATATTATATTTTATCTTTTAAGTTGTTATGTAACGTTCCCAATTTCCCTATAAACTATAACCATCAATCCTCGAAGTTGTCCTATGAGAAAATTTATTTAACAAATCATGTTTAAGTGTGAAATAAATAGTGGTGTTGTTATAGTGTTGTAACGACCTAAACATTCATGAATTAAATTCCCATTCGTTTAATGTATTATTGAAATAGAAAACACATGAACTTTTTTATTGGGTTTAAATATCTATTTAGTATGATGAACATTGATAATATAGTCGTTGAACAGGGATCACAAGACTACTATATATTTAGGGATTTAACAAATCATTTTGACACAAACAAAGGAAGTAATGGCCTCGACCAGTAGGATCATTCCCTTTGAAGCACATTTATCAGATATTTAGAGGGATATAGAATTTTTTATATTTCATTTATACCAATTCAAAGACGATATCCAAATACATAAGCATGAGAAAAACTATTTATGGGAGAAGTTCAAGCTCATTGAGATCATGACCCAAAGCATGTTCACCGAACGGCCCCATGAAAGCCTCACCATCGCACACCATGCTCTTAGGGCATATGATGGTTTAGTAAAAAGTTATGTAACAAGACCCTACACTACGGGAAAAATGGGTATTTGCGACGGGTTATTTGCGACGGGAATAAATCCCGTCGCAAATAGTCCCGTTAAAAACTTATTGGCGACGGGGGTAGTTACCCGTCGCAAATAAATAGGCTTTTGCGACGGGATTGCTTTCCCCATCGCAAATAGTTTTCCCGCGATGCGCGCCAAATCGCGGGAAAACTATTAGCGACGGGAAAATATTCTCGTCGCAAATAACCGGCGGGGGTAAAAGGTATTTGCGACGGGAATATTTTCCCGTCGCTAATAGTATGTTATTTGCGACGGGACCCGTTGCAAATAACTATTTACCCGTTGACCGTAATAAATGCGGGCTAAGGTATTTGCGACGGTACCCGTCGCAAATGGGCCCGTCGCAACTAATCTAACCTATAAATACCCCCATCCGTTTTTTTCAAATCATTCTCATTCTCTATCTTCTCCTGCTCTCAAACTTGTGTTTCTAAAGTTGAGTTTTTATTCAGTTTAATTTTTTTCTTCGGAGCTGATATTAAAGTTTTGAAGAACGATCTGAGAAGATCAATTTTCAAGGTATATATGTTCATTTTAATTTAATATTTATTTTTAATTTTTTATTAGTTTCAATTATTCTTAATTAGTTGTAATTTAATTATGTTTATATTGTTTTCTTACTTAATAAATTTAAATTATTAGTATTGTTCATAGTTAATGGTAATTAGGAATAATTAGTAATAATTTTTAATAATTAAGAATAAATATTAATAATTAGTAATAAATACCAATAATTAGGAATAACAACATTATTACATTATTAGTATATTTTATTATTAATATTAAAATAATAGAATTTTTTATATATATACAATTCTTTTTTCATCTATGTGTTTACTGTCTTCACATGTATTATTTGTATGTGGAGATAGAAAACGCACAGATGAAAGGAGAATTGTATATAAATCAGAAAATTATATTATTTTAATATTAATAATAAAATATACTAATAATGTTATTATTTGTAATTATTGGTAATTATTCCTAATTATTGGTAATTATTCATTTAATTACTAATAATTAGGAACAATTATCAATAATTATCAATAATTAAGAATATTTAGTAATAATTAGTAATAATTACCAATAATTAGTAATAATTAGTAATAATTATCAATAATTAGTAATAATTAGTAATAATTACCAATTAGTAGTAATAATTAGTAATAATTACCAATAAGTAGTAATAATTACCAATAAGTAGTAATAATTATGTATAATTTGGAATAATTACCAATAATTAACAATAATTTGTAATAATTAGTAATAATTACCAATAATTACCAATAATTAGGAATAATTAGGAATAATTAGGAGTAATTAGGAATAATTAGGAATAATTAGGAATAATTAGGAATAATTAGGAATAATTATCAATAATTATCAATAATTATCAATAATTAGGAATAATTAGGAACAATTAGGAATAATTAGGAACAATTATCAATAATTATCAATAATTAAGAATAATTAGGAATAATTAGGAATAATTATCAATAATTATCAATAATTAGTAATAATTAGTAATAATTAGGAACAATTATCAATAATTATCAATAATTAAAAATAATTAGTAATAATTAGGAACAATTATCAATAATTATCAATAATTAAGAATAATTTGTAATAATTACCAATAATTACCAATAATTAGTAATAATTAGTAATAATTACCAATAATTGCCAATAATTACCAATAATTAGGAATAATTAGGAATAATTAGGAGTAATTAGGAATAATTAGGAATAATTAGGAATAATTAGGAATAATTAGGAATAATTAGGAATAATTAGGAATAATTATCAATAATTATCAATAATTATCAATAATTATCAATAATTAGGAATAATTAGGAACAATTAGGAATAATTAGGAACAATTATTTATAATTATTTATAATTATTTATAATTAGTAATAATTAGTAATAATTACCAATAATTACCAATAATTACCAATAATTACCAATAATTACCAATAATTACCAATAATTACCAATAATTACCAATAATTAGCAATAATTAGCAATAATTAACAATAATTAACAATAATTACCAATAATTACCAATAATTTGCAATAATTAGTAATAATTAGTAATAAATACCTAAAATTAGGAAAAATTAGAAAAAATTAAGAAAAATTAGGAAAAATTAGGAAACATTCTCAATAATTAGTAATAATTACCAATAATTAGTAATAATTACCTATAATTAGTATTAATTACCAATAATTAGTATTAATTACCAATAATTAGTAATAATTAGGAATAATTAACAATAATTAGTAATAATTACCAATAATTAACAATAATTAGTAATAATTAACAATAATTATTAATAATTACCAATAATTACCAATATTTAGTAATAATTAACAATAATTGCCAATAATTACCAATAATTGCCAATAATTACCAATTATTGCCAATAATTACCAATAATTGCCAATAATTACCAATAATTTGTAATAATTATGAATAATTAGCAATAATTACAAATAATTAGTAATAATTACGAATAATTAGTAATAATTACGAATAATTAGTAATAATTATGAATAATTAGTAATAATTACGAATAATTAGTAATAATTACCAATAATTAGTAATAATTACTAATAATTATCAATAATTACTAATAATTATCAATAATTACTAATAATTATCAATAATTAGTTATAATTAGTAATAATTAGTAATAATTAGCAATAATTAGTAATAATTAACAATAATTAGCAATAATTACTAATAATTAGTAATAATTAGTAATAATTAGTAATAATTAGTAATAATTAGGAATAATTAACAATAATTAGTAATAATTAGTAATAATTAGGAATAATTAGTAATAACTAGGAATAATTAGTATTAATTAGGAATAATTAGTATTAATTAGGAATAATTAGTAATAATTACCAATAATTAGTAATAATTATTATTAATTACCAATAATTAGTATTAATTACCAATAATTAGTATTAATTACCAATAATTAGTATTAATTACCAATAATTAGTATTAATTACCAATAATTAGTATTAATTACCAATAATTAGTATTAATTACCAATAATTAGTATTAATTACCAATAATTAGTATTAATTACCAATAATTAGTATTAATTACCAATAATTACCAATAATTACCAATAATCACCAATAATTACCAATAATTACCAATATTTTCCAATATTTTCCAATAATTACCAATAATTACCAATATTTTCCAATAATTACCAATAATTACCAATATTTTCCAATAATTACCAATATTTTCCAATAATTACCAATATTTACCAATAATTAGGAATAATTACCAATAATTAGGAATAACTACCAATAATTTGGAATAATTACAAATAATATGGAATAATTACCAATAATTTGGAATAATTACCAATAATTTGAAATAATTACCAATAATTAGGAATAATTACCTTATTACATTATTTGTATATTTTATTATTAATATTAAAATAATATAATTTTCTATATTATATACAATTCTCTTTTCTTCTGTGTTTTTTCTGTCTCCACATGTAATATTGGCATTCTTTTTCAAAATTATCAACCTACTCGCCAATGGAGAGGTGAAAGTGAATGCCAATATTACATGTGGAGACAGAATGTGAAACACACAGATGAAAGGAAAATTGTATATAATATAGAAAATTATATTATTTTAATATTAATAATAAAATATACTAATAATGAAATGATGTTATTATTATATAATTAATATTTATGAAAAAAATTATATTAGTATTATTAAAAAAATAAAAAATCAATATAATATTAAAATTATCAATATTTGTAATAGGTTTTGCTTTATTCTCAATATATTCAATCCTTGCTTGTGTTTTTTCCAACAAATTATTCAAAACCAGTAATGCTTTTATATTTTATAGAAAAATATGGAACAACGAGGTCGTCAACAGTCATTATTAGATGACCGCATATGGATAAATCAATGTAGAAATCCAAATGGTTCTGGTTTAAATACAGTATATATAGAGGGTGTGGAGATTTTTTTTATCATTTGCGGCATCAAATCCAGAATTTTTTTCAGAAGGAAAGATAAAATTCCCTTGTAGAAAATGTGCATTGAGAACGTTTGACACGTTTGACAAAGTGGGGGAACATCTCTTGCGTTTTGGTTTTCAAGCAGATTATGTTTTTTGGTATCAACACGGTGAACGCAGTTCCAGAGCAGGTGATACCAACTTGATTCCGGATCCATCCCAGTTTCAAGATTTAGTACATGATGTTGCAGGTTCATCTGTTCAACATACAGAAACTCCGGCTGATATAGCTTCAAATCCTGAGTTGGGACCGTCTGAATTTTATGAGTTGTTGAAGTCTGCTGAGGATGCATTATATCCTGGCTTCAAGATGAGCAAATTAGAAGCAGTTGCAAAATTTATGGCTATCAAATCAGATAACGGAATGTCAAACACCTGTTTTGACCAGATATTTTCTTTGCTGAAAACACTATTACCCGAAGGAAATGTTTTACCTGCAAATTACTATGAAAGTAAAAGGTTGGTTCGAAATTTGGCACTTACTTGTCAGAAGATTCATGCATGTTCAAATGACTGCATTTTATATTCTGGGGAAAATGAGTCGTTGGATAGTTGTCCCACATGTGGGCAACTGAGATATAAAGAAGGACAACACAGGAAGTCTGGTTTGATTCCTGTAAAACAGTTGAGATATTTTCCGCTTACATCCATACTTCAGCGTTTATTCATGTCTAAGAATACAGCGACAATGATGTCATGGCATAAAGAGAATATTTCAACCGATAAAAGCTTGAATCATCCAGCCGATGGTGATTCATGGAAACATTTTGATAGAGTGCATCCATCCTTTGCTTTAGAAGCTAGAAATGTTCGACTGGGCATTTCCACTGATGGTTTCTGTCCGTTTGGATCTTATGGTAGTCAATTTTCATGTTGGCCTGTTTTTTTAACTCCGTACAATTTACCTCCATTGATGTTGATGAAGGAGCCATATATCTTTTTGACTTTACTAATTCCAGGACATCCGAAGAAAAATATTGATGTTTATTTGAAGCCATTGATTGATGAATTAAATTTATTGTGGAGTACTGGTGTCAGTACATATGATGTTGCAACGAAACAGAATTTCATACTTAGAGCAGCATTGATGTGGACAATAAGTGACTTCCCGGCTTATGGGATGTTATCTGGCTGGAGTACACATGGTCAGAAATCATGTCCTTACTGTATGGGAGAGAACAAAGCATTTATGATCATTCATGGAAAGAAACCTTGTTATTTTTACTGTCATCACAGATTTCTTCCAGCTGATCATCCTTTTCGCAGAAACAGATCTCATTTCAGAAAAGGAACAGCTGAAAGGGATGGACCTCCAAAAATTCTATCAGGTTCGGAGTTAAAATCGGTTGTATTTTCATTACCTCCCATCACTTTTGGTCCCACAATAAACCAACAGAAAATTTCTGGTTTTGGGAAAGAACACAATTGGATTAAACGTAGCATATTTTGGGATTTGCCATATTGGTCTGATTTGTTGGTCCGACACATGTTAGATGTCATTCATATTGAGAAGAACTGTTTTGATAATTTGTTTCATATAGTTTTGGATACGCCAGGAAAGAGCAAAGACAATGTAAATGTACGTTTAGATCTTGCCCAAATTTGCAGGCGTCCAGAATTGGAACTATTTGAGAATGTCAGAACAGAAAGGTTACTGAAACCAAAAGCAGCTTATACACTGTCTAAAGAAAACCGTTTATTATTTTGTCAGTGGATTGCAGATTTGAGACTTCCAGATGGCTGTGCTTCCAATTTGGGTAGATGTGTAAAGAATGATCATATTACTGGATTAAAAATTCATGATTGTCATGTTATAATGGAGAGACTTCTACCCATTGGATTAAGAGGTCTGTTGAATTCTGTGATTTGGGATTCCATAACAGACATGTCTCATTTTTTTCGGGAAATTTGTGCGGCTACGACAGATTATGATGCTCTAGGCAAACTTGAAAAAGATGTTGTTGTAATTATATGTAAACTGGAAAAAATATTTCTGCCATCTTTCTTCGACTCAATGGAACATTTAATGTTACATTTTCCATATGAAGCCAAATGTGGAGGTCCGGTACAGTTTCGATGGATGTACCCATTTGAAATATGCATGCAAAAATTGAAAAGAAAAGTACGCAACAAAGCATCTGTTGAAGGATCTATTGCAGAAGCTTATTTGCAAGAGGAAATATCTTTTTTTCTGCTCCCATTATTTTGAATCGGAGTATCCTTCAAAACACAACCGAATGGGACGGAATGAGAGGAATATTGATGAAATCGACAATCAATTATCTGTTTTCAACCAGTCAGAGCTTGGTTTTGGTGGAGTTTCTAAACACTGGCTTTCAGATGATGAACATCATAGAGCTCATACGTATGTTCTGCTCAACTGTGAAGAGATGACATCAGTTGTACTGTAAGTGTTTATATCACTTATTCTATCATTTATGTTACAGTAAATAACTTTGGTTTTTATAGGTTGTATGATAATCATATCAAGAAACAAATTCCACAAATTACAGCAGCTTCTCTCGAAGAACGTCGACTGAAAAATTTCTCTCAGTGGTTTCAAAAACTGGTAACATAAATTCTTTATCTTTTAGAAACTCATTCAATGTATAGTTTACTATATTGATAATTATTTCACAAATTTTCAGGTGTCTTGACATACTGATAAAATTGACAAACGGCTGTGTGTATTGAGTAACCCACCTTCCAAACTTGTTAAAACTTATAATGCATATGTGGTGAATGGATTTCGATTCCACACACATGCATATGGGGAATCGAAAAAAACAATGAACAGTGGAGTTAGCTTGATAGGATCTCATCATCGATAAAATGAAGTTGACTTTTATGGCATACTTGATGAAATCATTGAACTCTGTTATCTTGGACAACATTACATAACCATGTTCAAATGTCGGTGGTTGGATACAGAGAGAGGCGTGCGTGTTCATCCGACTCATGGAATCATTGATATTAAATGTAAAAGTGTTCTCGCAGTAAATGAACCATTCTTATTGGCTCAACAGGCATATCAAGTTTGTTATGCAAAGTACTGTGCAACATCAAGAGACTTGACTGATTGGTGGAGTGTAATAAAAATCAAAATTCGAGACAATCAGTTTAGTCAAAGTGAATGTGCTTTCACTGATGTGCAAAGAATTGAAGTTTTTCAAGAGAGTACGCAAAATCAATCTTTTTTACAAAGAGACATGAGTATCGATGACAACACCCCACATTTAATAGTCGGTGATGAGGATGATGTTAATGATGTCACATATGAATTTGAAACGGTAAGAGATGAAGCAACTGTAACTCGAATGGATATCGATGATGTTGAGGAGGAATATGAAGATGACATTGACATATATGAAGATGATGATGAAGATGAACACTGATAGCATTCCATGGTATTTATATACAATCATAATATGTATATATGTATATATAATAGTAATTATCAATTATTTGCTAACATTAACATTTTTTGTTTCAGATGGACGACGCCACATTTCGTGCGTTGGCAGATGTTGACCTGACTTTTGATGCGGATGAGTTTCTGACAGATGACCCTCAGCCTGCAGGCGCTCCTGGGAGTATGCGGAGGGGGTGCGGTCTTGCACGATTGATGATTCCTGACCCCGTCCCCGAGCGACGTCCACGTCTTAGGTTTGATCCACGCACACAGAGGTGTGATAACCTGTGTGATAACCTGTGGATTTGACTAAGATTTCATTAATCTATTCACATAATAAATGTTTATTATTTTTTCAGTTTTCCGCATATAGCAGTCGAACAGGGAAGCGCTATTTTGCGCAACTATTTCTCTCAGCCGTGGACCACATGGGAGAAGATTCCCATTGATGTGCAGCAGGCCATGTTCGGCCATTGGTTGGTACGTACGCAAATAAATAATTTTTATTTTGAAAATTATTTCATTTCTAACTTGATATTTTGATTTATTTGTAGGGTTTATGGTATCCGATCGAGGATACCATGCGTGACGCCATCCACGAGGCATGGGAGGTGGCCATGCGTGATCGCCTTCGTCAGTTTTTGCACAATTTAAGAAAAGCTGCGATGAAGAAAGTAGGAGTGTCAGATTTTGAGGAGTCATGTAGAGCACACCGACCAGAGTATATTTCATCCCATGTATGGGATGGATTATGTGCGCACTGGTTGAGTGGTGCCTTTCAGAGGAGATCATCGGTGGGGAGGCAGAATCGGGGGAGACAGGAGGTGACTCATCGAGCTGGGAGTCATTCTTTCAGTACTCATAGACAGCATTTGGTATGTACATTATTTATAAATATTTTATATAACTATAAATATTAACAGTTTATTTTTTATTCTTATAGGCTGTCGAGCACCCCGATATTACAGAGTACGACGTATATCGGAGGATGTATAGTGATCCTACTACTGGGGAGCTCAGAGGTGATCGTCAGCATCACATCGTGGTCAGTATTATTTGTTTTCAAGTTTAAAAATTAACTGCATATAATATATTCACAATTTTAATTTTAAATTGCAACTATAGGAGTCATATGAGGCCGCAGCGGCACAGGCCCGACCTGAGAGTCAGGCCGAGTCATCAGATCAGACCACTGCCCGTCAGTTTGATGAGGCGGCATGGATGCAGGCCACCCAGTATGCCTTCGAGAAGGGCCGGGTAGTTGGTATCGGCTCTCGACTGACTCCTGGAGATTATTATGGCAGTGCTGCGATGTCGGCGTCCAGAACGAGAGGAGCTCGTGCATCTTCTTCTACACAGTATGAGGATCAGTTGCGATCTCAGACTGCACAGATAGATAGTCTCCGACAGGAGCAGGAGCAGATGCGTCAGCAGCATGAGGAGGAGCGTCGACGCCAGCAGCAGCTGTACGAGGAGCAGGCGAGTCGGTGGCAGCAGCAGCATCAGGAGCAGATGGAGTACATGTGCCGACTCACTCATGCATTAGGGATGGAGTTTCCTCCACCACCATCTGCAGATCCCCCACCTCCCCCCTCCCCCCCTCCTTGAGATTAGAGTTGGTATTTCTGTTATAAAATTTGTGAAATCAAAATATTTTTTTTCTATTCGTAGTTTCTGTCTCATTATAAAATATTAATAATATTATATTTTTAAATAACAATATTAATATGAATAATAATATTATTTATATTTTATAATACTAAATTATATATATATATATTAAAATTTTATATATATATTAAAATTTTATAATATTATAATTTAATTATATTTTTTGTAATACTTGAATTATTTTAATATTTGAATGTAAAATAATTCTATTATTTTTATATTAATTAAAATAACTTATTAATATTTTTTTTATTTATGAATTATAATTGTAATATTATTATATTAATTAAATCATTTATTAATATTCTATTATTTTTTATTTTTGAATTATAATTCTACTATTATTATAGTAATTAAAATAATTTATTATTTTCATTTGTAAATTATAATTCTATTATTATATTAATTAAAATAATTTATTAATAATTTATTTTTTTTATTTTTTTTATATTATTTGTGACGGGATACTATACCTGTCGCAAATACTAGTATTATGAATAGTTTTTTATTTTTTTAAAAAAATAGTATTTGCGACGGGATACGATGCCCGTCGCAAATACTAGTATTATTAATAGTTTTTTACAAAAATACAGAATACTATTTGCGACGGGGAGAATGACCGTCGCAAAAAAAGGCTTTAGCGACGGGCCCGTCGCAAATAAGTGTAGTTGCGACGGCGTTTTCAGCAACGGGTTATTTGCGACGGGCCCCCGTCGCAAAAAGCCAGTTGCGACGGGATCCCGTCGCAAATACCTGTTTTTCTAGTAGTGCTAGAATTATGATTATGTGAATTATTTTTTTATAAAATAAATAATCTACAATCATTTTATTATTGTCACTTTGTAAATGGTTTTTAAAGAACAAATAGTATTTTTAGTTAATATTTAAATTCAATTAAAAAATATATATTTTGATGAACTAATGGATTTTTTAATTAAATAATATTTTAATAAAATATTATTAGTAAATTATTTTTTATTAAATAAAAATGATCATATAATTTTTAGGAATAAAATTGTAATTTTTATTAAGGTTTGAAAACTATTTTTTTTCAAAACCCATTAATTTTCAATAAATGTCAGTTTTTATTTTAAAAGTGATAATTAAAATATTTAGAAAATTTTTTAGATAAAATGAATATTATTTTTGGAATTAGGATGGCAAAATTATCCAATGGTTAATTTTTCGTAATTTTTTGAGATAATCGAACTTTTGGGTTAAAATTAAATACCTTATAAATATATAATGTGTTTTTTGACATAATAATGACCCAATAGTGATTTAATAAAATACTAAAAATGATATATTCGGAAAATATATATTTTAAATTTAAAATAATTTTATATTATATTTGTTTGATTAATTTTATAATTTCATAGTGGACCCTCGAAGACTAAAAAATATTTTAGCATTTTAAAATGATTTCCTTGAGAGTGTGACTCACCTCCACATAAGAAAGAATAATATTATAATATGTATGGAATTTGGACTTATAAAATTATTTTTTACTCCCCTTAGGAAAAAATCATGGTTAAAAATCTTGTAAAGGTTTGTGGTTTTGAATATTTAATTATATAGATTCAAAAACCTATGTTTGTAAAATATTAAAGAATTCCCCTCTCATTTCCTATATAAACACACCCAAACAACCACTAATATTAACTAAAAACATTTTATATAACATATCTACTCTTCCATAATTTCTCTATAATCCTCTCAAGGTGCCCTAATCTCTCAATAATCCCCTCCTCAATCTCTTGAAGTCACACACTCAAGTAAGGGATTTCTTCCTTTCTCATTTTTGTCCAGGTTTCTTTATATAGATATAGCTTTTTATTTTCTATTAAAAATATTGGGGTATGATTTTTCACCACCCCCATACTTCTCTCCTTATATTTTAATGATGGTAGACCTCTTTCTCTCTCATTAATCCCTCCCACATACACCCATTATAAATCCGAAATTTCATAAGAGTTATTCCATTTCCCCTCATTCTTCATGCTTCCTTATTATGTTACGCCTTTGATTTCCAAATTCCATGTGTTGGAAAGTTTATATATATGACCCCATTCTATACATTTCTTGTAAATGTGATGATATATCCCTTTCTCTCTCATCAACCATTTTTATGAATGATTATGTCACACTATTATGCTACTGAAATTGCACCGCGATTTTCCAAGCCAAAATCATCATATAGTGAATACCAAACCCATTTCACTATCAAGGGTATTTAACTTTATTCACATATACTTATTTATTATAGAGTTTCAGGTATGTATTCCAAATTCCATTATCTTTTAATAAATTATCATGTTGAATGATTCCATGTTATATGACCAATGTGTGACCCTTATGCATGAAATGAAATGTTTATAAAGGGTGTGCCCTGATAGAGCTCCAATGCATTGGGTAATGTTTAGTATCATGATACACTATGAGAAATGATGGTTTACTCATGATAATTCATTTTAAATGAGTTTTTAATCATGTTAATTTATGTTCAATGAGGGTTTATTCATTATAATCCATGTGAAATTATCCATAGCTCATGCAGAAATCACATTGTATGTTGTTGCAACATTTCCATATTATGATAATCATCCTATATCATGCCTTTATATTCATGTTTCTGTTGTTCTCCAATGATATGAATATTTCCTAACATGAACTCTATTCTTCATGTTATGCCTTGTTTAATCCCTTGCCAAGATTTATAGATCACCCTTTTCTTTTGTATATCCTCAGGTTATCCCATGCAGCGTTAAGTATGAAGGAATTAGTTGGAAATGTAAACAATGTCATCAATAAAGATGTTGTATTTTTATGTTTTAATTTGTTATGTAATGTTCCTAATTTCACAAGAGACAAAATATCTCAATCCTCTGAGTTGGCTTGAGTGAAATTTTATGTAATAAATCATGTTTACGTGTGTAATAAAGATCATGGTTGTTATTGTGGGTATGATAGGATAGAATTAGTTATTTGGGAATTAGGATTAGGAAACCCTAGTGAAATACTTAGGGATAAGACTAAGAATAATAAAAACAACCTTAAATTTTGGTGAGTATATAGTAAGTGTTATATCAATAAACTGCATCCATGTATGGATACAAACTAGTAGAGGTGGCTCTGGAAAAAATGTATCTAGGGGTAAAACATGAAAACACGACTTTGAGCTAGACTCGAATAGGAAATAGTGCATGATAATGCGCCTTGATACACTCTTGGTTCGACACTACCAAGGGATATGCTTTGGTAAATTCATAAACATAGTATGAAGCATTATTAAGGGAATAAAAAATTCCCTCTAAGAATATATGTTTGGAAGTAGATCATGGATAATATATATTAAGGCCTATAAATTCATAAGTTAAGGAAAGAAACGTCATTTATAAGTTTTCCCTTTTTTCATTGGATTCCCCTTCATATGTTACCCCAAACATTCCTTTTATTCCATCCAATAGATAATAATATGAGGAATCGGGATAAAAAATGAGGCAACGATCCGTGTGATGATTATTCTAATGAGATTCACAATCTGATGGAAGTGGTAATCACAAACATTGTCATTATACTCTCTCAGTTAACTCATGTTTTGAATAGAAACATGGGTTAAGAGGAACATCCACCCCCCCCCCCCCTTGAAGAAATAATATTCTGCAATTGAAATATTCATGAAACAAATGCCTCATTCTTTAAATGGATCATCTGATACCTCAATTGTTGAATAATGGATCAACTCTATTGAAAATATCTTCACCATCCTTCAATGTACCAAAGAATAGAAGGTTCTTCTAACTACTTATCGAATGGAGGGTAAAGCTGATCAATGGTGTACATTAATAAAAAATACCAATCTTGAGGAATAAATTGAGGCATTGGAATGGAATTATTTCCAGAAAATGGTTTTCGATAAATAATTTCCTCGCACTCTCCAACTTATGATGGAAATGGGATTCCTTTCCCTAAAGAAGAAATATGAATAATCCATCAGAGCGTATGAGGTAAACTTCATAAGGCTTTCACGATACACCACTATCTTTGTTGTTACCCATGAATGAAAGGGTGACCACTTCTTTAGTGGGCTAAATCCTATCCTATGAAAAGACCAAGAAATCCATGACTTTTATAGCTAGGAGGAAATTGTATGATGTTCCCTCAAAGTAGAAATAGAGATCAAAAAATCTTAGGGGTATCATGGGGATAAGAAGCAGAAAGTGGACTTTAATTCTGGTGCTTCGATGGAGAAATTCAGCAGTTCTATGAAATTCCAGCACCTCACTTTCCAAAGATAGGGAAAGAATTACCCCATAAATTTCCTAAAGGGGATGATTAAATACTTCAGGTGTGGAAGATAAGGGCACGTGGCCATTAATTTCCAATAATAAAAACCCGCTACTATGATAGAGGAGAAGAACGCTCTGTTCGACACTCAACGCATTGTTCATTTCTTTAACTACAAAAAACCAGAGCACTTTGAAAACCAGTTCCATAATCCAAAGGTTTTTGGAGGCAACCAACAACCTCTAAGACAGCAAGGGAGGGATTTTTCCATCACTACTGCTGAAGAAAATCCCGAAAATGAAGTGGTGATAGGTATGCTAGTTATTCATTCTATAATAGATAATGTAGTTTTTTATTCTAGTTCTATGTATTCTTTTATTTCGAAAATGTTTAGTAGAACAATTCCAACACCACTGCAAATCGTGGAAGTAGAGATTTCAATGAATATGGAAAATGGGGAAATTATTTCATCCCATGAATATAAATCTAATGTTGCCAGTATTTGGGGATTGAACTTCCTGTAGAACCTCTCCATACTCCCTCTGGTGGAATTTGAATCAATTATTGGCATGGATTTTCTTTCCCAATATAAATCCAACATTAATTTCTGTGAGAGGGAAATCACTCTCCATATGGAGAATTGACCCCTAATTTTGTACAAGTTCAAATAGGAGGATGAATCTTCTCTAGTACCATCATCTCAAGAGTGGACATTACTGCCCTATGATCATGTGTATATTTCTTATATAATTGAGTCTAAGAAAGGAACCATCCTCAAAGACATGCCTATTATGAGAGAATTTTCTGAAGTGATTCTCTAGGAATATCATGGTCTTCCTTCTAGAAGAGAATTTGAATTATCAATTTATCTTATACCTAGGGATTTTCCAATATCCAAGACTCCATATAGAATGGTTGTTATGGAGATTGAGGAGCTAAATAAAAACTATAAGAGAATCTGGATAAAGGGTTTATACACCCAAGTGCTTCACCATGGGGTACACCAGTCTTCTTCATCAAGAAGAAGGATGGGTCAATTTTCCTTTGCATTGATTATCATGAGCTCAACAAAATCATGATAAAGAACACGTTTCATTTACCACAAATTGATGACTTGTTTGATCAGTTTTGTGGATCATAATACTTCTTCAAGTAGGATATGTGTTTGGGATATTACCATATAAGGGTGAAGAAGTAGGATTTCCCCAAGACTGATTTTCATAAAAGGTACGGGCACTATGAATTCATAGTAATACCTTTCGCACTCACTAATCCTCTATAAATCTTCATGGACTTGATTAATAGAGTCTTTAAAGATTACCTCAAAAAATTTGTAGTATTCTTTAAAGAAAATATTATAATATACTCCAAAACCAAGGAGGATCATTAGGAGTATCTAAGAACTGTACTAGAGACCTTGCGAAAGGATAATATCTATGCAAATTACAGCAAGTGTGAGTTATGGTTGAAGGAAGTCTCATTCTTGGGTCATATCATCATATGAAATGGGATACTTGTGGATCACTCCATGATATATTCAATTAAGGGATGTTTGAGTCCAACATATGTGATGGATATACATAGATTCCTTGGGTTATCTGGATATTATCATCGATTTGTGACAAATTTTTCATGTTTTTCAAACCCTCTAACCAAGCTAACTCGGAAGGGGGTCAAGTTTTCTTGGATTTGTGAATGAAAATATAGCTTCACGGAGTTAACAATAAGGCTTAGCACAGCACCCATGCTCACACTACCCACAAGTGGAGAACTTCTTATAGTATTCAATGATTCTTCGAATATGGTCATGGGCTGTGTGTTGATGAAAAAATGACAAATTCCTTACCTATGCTTCAAGGAAATTGAATTTTCATGAGAAAAAATATCCAACACATGATCTGTAGTTGGCTTCAGAAATCTTCATTTTAAAAATTTGGATATATTACCTCTTTGGGGAGAAGTGAAAAATATATACGAATCACAAAATCCATAAGTATATTTTCAGACAGAAATAGTTGAACATGATCCAATAAAGATGGTTAGAGCTTATCAAATACTATGACTGGTCAATTCACTACCATCCATGGAAAGAGAATCAAGTGGCAGTTGCTCAAGTAGAAAGAATCCAACAACTATTTCATTGATTAGAATAGAAAATCTTCCAATCTTCTTATATTTGATAAAGATGTAAATGGGAATCATAAGTAAGGGAACACCGTCAGTCCATTCACAAATGATTTCTCAAACATCTCTTTGGGAAAGTATAAAGGATTCTCAAAAGGATAATGTGGGAATTCAGAAGAAATTTGAAATTATAAAAAAATGGAAATCCTCATATTTAAATATTAATGAAGTAGGAATTGTGAGATTTGGGACAATACTACGTGTTCCATCAAATACAGAGTTAAAGAAAGAACTTTTGGATGATGCACATAGTTCAAATTTCTCCATTTACCTAGGAAACAAAAATATTTATCAAGATATCAAAGATAATTATTAGTGTGATAACATTAAGAAGGATATTTTTGAGTATACATCAATGTTCCTGGTATGTTAGCAAGTGAAGTCTGAGAGGCACATGTCTAAAGGGATGATCCAACCATTACCCACACCAACATCTAAATGGGAGAAAATCATCATGGACTTTGTCACTGGACTTCTGAAGACATCCAATGGAAACAATTCTATCTGGGTTTTTGTGGATCATCTTACAAAGACAACACACTTCATTTAATTTCAAGAGGATTTATCCTTAGACAAACATTCACGGATATACATCAGAGAAGTGGTAAGACTACATGGAGTACCATTATTGATTGTATCCAATCGAGATCCAAGATTCACCTCTAAGTTGTAGAAGAGTCTCCAACATGCTTGGAACACTGATCTAAACTTTTTTACATCTTATCATCCTCAAACTGATGGCCAACTTGAGTGTACTATCCAAACACATGATGAATTATTGAGAGCATGCTCAGTGGACTTCAAAGTAGGACGAGATCAACATCTTCCTCTCATTGAGTTATATTAAAATAATAGTTTCCACTCAAGCATCCATATGGATCCTTATGAAGCCCTTTATACTAATAGATGTTGAACACGGTTATGTTGGGATAAAGTTAGGGAGAGAAAACTCTTAGGTCAAAAAATTGTCGAAGAAATGGTGGAGAAGGTTAAGTCCATCCAGCAGCACATTAAAGATGCTTACAGTCAACAAAAGATATGTACTACTATTCACCAATGAGAACTAGAGTTTGATGTTGGATACATGGTATTCCTCCACATATTATTGTGGAATAGTGTTATGAGATTTTGGAAGAAGGGAAAACTTAGTCCAAGTTACATCGTCCCTTTTTATATCATTGATCGCATTGGAGAAGTGGCCTATCGAAAAGCAAACCCATTAAACCTATCTCAACTACATGATGTATTCCATGTATCACTCTTGAGTAAGTACATACTTGAACCATCACATGTACTCAATCTATATGACAACCCTGCTTTTTATTACAACTTAAACATGATTTATTACATAAAACATCACTTGATACAACAAAGAAGATCGATAGGTTTAGTGTCTTCGGGGCTTAGGATCATTACATAAAATCTTTAAACATGAAATACAACATCTTTATTGAAATCTTCCTTTACATGACCACTACATTCCTTCGTACATAGCATTGCATGAGATAACATGACGACATGCATAAGAAAAGAGTGAGCTATAAAGCCCAGTAAGGGAGTACACAATGAATAACATGAGGAGTACAATACATGTTAGGAAATAGAAACATCAATAGAGAATAAGAGTAACATGAACATAAAGGCATGATAAAGCATGATAATCATAACATGGAAATGTGGCAACAACACTTAACATTGAATTAGCATGAGCCAAGGCTCATTGCACATGGAGCATGAGTAAACCCTCATTGCACTTGAAGCACGAGTAAACCCTTGTTGCACATGAATTAGCATGATTCAACACTCATTTCACATGAAGTATCATGATACTATACCTTAACCAATGCATTGGAGCGCTATCAGGGGGCACCCTTCTTAAACATTTCATTTCATGCATAAGTGTGCCACATGGATCATAAAACATGGATTCATAAAACATAATAATTTATTCCACGATAAAGGAATGTGGAATTCATACATGAATCTTTACAATAAAAATGTAAATGTGCATAAAGGTGAATACCCTTGATGGAGGAATGGGCATGGTATTCACTACACAAAGACATTGGCTTAGAAAATCGGTGTGATTTCGGCAGCGTAACGGCGTGACATAAGAATTCATAAAAAAGGTTGATGAGAGAGAAAGGGGTTACTCATCATATTTACATGTAATTTAAAGTAAGGAGTTCATATATATACATGTCCCAAAAATTGAAATTGAATTTAGATTCATGATACAAAAGTATTGCTTGAATGTAAAAGAAGAGAGAGAAGTTCCTTTCGGAATTTCAGCATAGTAACGGGTGTACATGGGAGGCATTTAATGAGAGAGAAAGGGTTCTCCCATCATTAAAACAATAATAGGGAAGTATGGGGGAGGTGAAAAACCATACCCCAACATTCATAATTGAAATTAAAAGGGCAATACAACTTAAAGAAAATTGACAAAAATGAGAAAGGAAGAAAAAACCCTTACTTGGAAGTGTGCTTCCAAAGGCTAGAGAGAGGCTTGTGAGAGGCTTCTTGGGAGCTTGGGGCACCTTGAGAGGATTCTAGAGAGAGTAGGTCAGAGGTTGGATGAACTCAATGGGCTTTGAGTGAGGAGGAAGTGGGAGCTTGGGTGGGTTTATATAGGAAAGGTGAGTGAATTCTTTATTATTTAGGTTTGGGACACCTTATATTAAAATAATCCAAACCACAAACTATCCCATGGTATTTGCCCATGGTTTCTGGAAAAGGAAAGAGGAAAAAAATATTTTACAAGGTCAAGGTCCGAACTTATTAAAAAAATAGGGTTGCTTATGTGGAGGTGAGTCACAGTCCCATGGAAATTAATTTAAAAAGGTAAAGTGTTGAATAAGTCTTGAGGGCTCCATTAATGCTTTGAAAAGTAAGTCAAACAAACCCAAAACCTCATTATTTTAATGATAAAACATATATTGGCCTAAAATAAGGATTATGGTATTGTATTACATCACCATTGGGTCATTATGATGTCATAAAACACATTATATAGTTAAATGGTATTTAATTTTCACCCAAAAATTTAACTGTCTCAGAAAATTATGAAAAAATCACCGTTGGATAAATTCGACGTCCTGATTCCAAAAATAATATTTATTTTATCTAAATAATTTTATAAATATGTGAATTTTCACTTTTAAAATAAAAACCGACATTTATTAAAAATTCACGGGTTTTGACAGAAATGGATTTCAAACCTTAATAAAAAATTTAATTGCATAAAATTATAAGATCATTAATATTTAATAAAAATTAATTTAATATTAATAATAATATTTTATTAAAATATTATTTAATTCAAAAATCCTTTAATTTAAGAAAATATAATTCTTAATTAAATACTAACTAAAAACACCATTTGTACTTTAAAATCTATTTACAAAGTATCAAAATGACTAGAAATTATATTCATTATTATATACAAAAATACTGTACATGAACATAGTACTACTTATTTGTTACATAACCCCTTCAAATAGCTGCATAAGACCTAAGGGTAAGGTGTGCGATGGTGAAAGACTCTTGGGGCGGCTCAGATAACATTGCTCGAGTGGTAATCTCTATCAACTTCCACTTTTCCCACAGACGGTCCCGTTCAAGCTTGACATAATGAAGCTCAGCTTGGGCTTGGTCAAGGGAAAAGCCCAAAGACGCCACCTCTTTTCCGAGCTACGACAAATGGGCTTCATATGGGGAAATTCTACTAGATGAGGCCATCACTTCCTTTGTCTGAGTAAAATTGGGTTCGTTAAAGCCATATATTTATACTACTCATGTGATAACTATTCAATGGCTATAAAAGTAACGGTCAGAAATCTTATCATAAAACCAAAGAATTTGACATCTTATAAAAACATTTTTCATAAAGAGACATTTAACTAGATCAAGAGGGATTTTCATTAATGAAAATTTGGGTGGTTACAATATTCCCCCCTTAAGAAATTTCGCCCTTGAAATTTTCCTTTTCCCACACTAAAACAAATGTGGGTAACTCAGCTTCATCATATCCTCTGACTCCCAAGTTGCTTCTTCAAACTTGTGGTTTCTCCACAACACCTTGACGAGGGGCATTGTCTTATTTCGTAGAACTTTTTCTCTACGATCTAAGATCTTCACTGGTTTCTCCTCATAAGAAAGATCATCTTCCAATTGTACCACCTCAGAAGAGAGTACATGTGAAGGGTCCGGTGTGTACTTCCTTAAGAGGGATACATGAAAGACATCATGCACCTTGGCCATAGTAGGTGGAAGTGATAGTCGATAGGCCATAGCCCCAACACGATCAAGAATCTCGAAGGGGCCGATGTACCTTGGACTTAACATCCCTTTCTTTCCAAACCTCATGACCTTATTCCATGGAGATATGCGTAAAAACACCATGTCTCCGACTTTAAACTCATGGTCTCGTCGACAATTATCTGCATAACTCTTTTGTCGACTCTGGGCTGCCTTGATATGCTGCTGAATGGTTTTCACCTTCTCCACCATTTCTTCGACCATTTCTGGTTCAAGCAGCTTACGTTCACCGACCTCATCCCAACATGCCAGTGTTCTACACCTTTTTTCATACATGGCTTCATATGGTGCCATTTGGATGCTCGAGTGGAAACTATTACTATAAGAGAACTCAACCAGATGAAGATGTTGATCCCATCCTCCTTTAAAGTCCATTGAGCACGCTCTCAATATATCCTCAAGTGTTTGGATAGTCCGCTCAGATTGGCCATCAGTTTGAGGATGATAGGCCGTACTGAAGTTCAGTTCAGTATTCAGAGCATGTTGAAGACTCTTCCAAAACTTAGAGGTGAATCTTGGATCTCGATCAGACACAATAGATAGTGGTACTCCATGCAACCGTACCACTTCCCTGATATATATCTGTGCCAGTTGATCCAAAGAGAAATCCTCTCGAATAGCAATAAAGTGTGCAGTCTTTGTAAGACGATCCACAACAACCCAGATTGCATTGTTGCCTCTGGATATCCTTGGAAGTCCGGTGACAAAGTCCATGGTGATGTTCTCCAATTTCCATTCTAGTATGGGCAATGGTTGCATCATCCCCTTAGACTTCTGCCTCTCTGCCTTCACTTGCTGTCACACCAGGCACTTTAATGTATATTCAACGATCTCCTTCTTCATATTATCCCACCAAAAGTTTTCTCGGATATCTTGAGACATCTTTTTTCTCCCTGGGTGAATAGAGAAATTTGAACTATGTGCATCATCCAAAATTTCCTTCTTCAGCTCTGGACATGATGGAACACATAGTCTTTTCCCAAACCGCACAATTCCTTCTTCATTAACATTAAACTCTGAGGATTTTCCCTTTTTGATAGCTTCCACATTTTCTTGAATTCCCGTATCATCCTTTTGAGCATCCTTTAACCTTTCCAAAAGAGATGGTTGAGCAATCATTTGTGAAAGGATTGATGATGTTCCCTTCTTTATGATTCCCATATCCATCTTCATCAAGTCTAATAAGATTGGATCCTTCTCAATTCTCATCATTGATAGAATAGCTGGATCCTTTCTACTTAGGGTGTCCGCCACCTTGTTCGCTTTCCCAGGGTGGTAATGTATTGAACAGTCATAATCCTTGATGAGCTCTATCCATCTTCTCTGGCGCATATTAAGCTCTTTTTATGTGAATATATATTTAAGACTCTTGTGGTCAGTATATATCTCACATTTCTCTCCATAGAGATAATGCCGCTAGATTTTCAAGGCAAAGATCACCTCCGCCAACTCCAGATCATGTGTTGGATAGTTTCGCTCATGGATTTTCAACTGCCTTGAGGCATAGGATATCACTTTATCATTCTGCATTATCACACATCCTAATCCCTTCTTTGAGGCATCACTGAATACCACAAAAATTTCCCCACTTGTGGGTAAAGTGAGCACGGGTGTAGTGATAAGCCTCCTTTTCAACTCCTTGAAGCTTTCTTCGCATTCATCACTCCAAGAAAACTTTACTCCCTTTTGAGTTATCTTGGTAAGAGGGTTGGACAGTCGTGAGAAATTTCTCACAAATCGTCGATAATATCCAGCTAACCCCAAGAAGCTACAGATATCAGTTACCGATGTTGGCCTCGGCCATCCCTCAATTGCATCTGTTTTGGAGGGGTCCATAGATATACATTGCTTGTGATGATGTGGCCCAAGAATGAGACTTCCTTCAACCAAAACTCACACTTTCTATACTTTTCATAGAGCTTCTCCTTGCGCAAAGTCTCTAGTACAGTTTTTAAATGCTCCTCATGGTCCTCCTTGGTTTTGGAATATATTAGAATATCATCTATAAAGACTACCACAAATTTGTCAAGGTAATCTCTAAAGACTATATTCATCAAGTCCATGAATATTGCTGGAGCATTGGTGAGTACGAAAGGCATTAATATGAATTCATAGTGCCCGTACCTTGTACGAAAAGCAGTCTTGGGGGTATCTTCCTTCTTCACCCTTACTTGATAATATCCCGACCACAAGTGAACCTTGGAGAAGTATTGTGCTCCACACAGCTGATCAAACAATTCATCGATTCTTGGGAGAGGATACTTGTTCTTTATCTTGATTTTGTTAAGTTCACGATAATCGATGCAAAGCCGCATTGACCCATCCTTCTTCTTGATGAAGAGGACCGGTTCACCCCATGGTGATGCACTTGGGCGTATAAACCCTTTATCCAGATTCTCCTGTAGTGGTTTCTTCAGCTCTTCGAGCTCAAAAACAACCATTCTATATGGTGTCTTGGATATTGGTAGCACCCCAGGTATAAGTTTAATTGATAACTCAACATCTCTTCTTGGAGGAAGACTAGGAAGTTCCTCGGGAAACACTTCAGCGAATTCCCTCACAATAGGCATTTCTTCAAGGGTGGTTTTTTCCTTGGAATCAATCATCTGAGCCAGATATTCATGATCATAAGGAAGTAATATCCATGCTTGAGATGATGGAGCTAAAGGAGATTCATCTTCCTCCTGACACTTGTAAAGAATCGGGGGTCGATTCTCCATATGGAGTGTGATTTCCCTCTCCCGATAATTTATGTTGGCTCTATATAAGGAAATCCAATCCATGCCAAGAATTGCATCAAATTCCACCAGAGGGAGTATGATGAGGCTCACCGGGAAATTCAATCCACAGATTATAACAGGGGAGGAATTATACTCATGGGATGCAATGATTTCCCCATTTGTCGTACTCACCGACATCTTTACTTCCATGATTTGTGGTGGTGCTGGGATTGTTCTACTAAACTTTTGAGATATAAAAGAATGAGTAGAACCTGAATCAAAAAGTACATTCGCTATTCTTGAATGAACAACTAGCGTACCTGTCACCACTTCGTTGTCGGGGTTCACTTCGGCAGAAGTGATGGAAAAAGCTCTTCCTTGTTGTCTTGGAGGTTGTTGGTTTCCTTCGAAAACCCTTGGATTAGGGCACTGATTTGAAAAATGATCCGGCTCTTTGCATTTATAGCATTGAACAACACGTTGAGGTTCGAACGGAGCGTTCCTCTCCTATGTCGCAGCTGCGGGTCCTTCTTGCCGACAGTTAATAGCTAGGTTCCCTTCTCTTCCACACCTGAAGCATTTTCTCGTCCCCTTAAGGCAATTTCCAGGGTGCTTCTTTCCGCACTTTTGGCAAGTGGGGTGCTAGAACTTCTTAGCACCATTGGATTTATCCATCGGACCACCAGCATTGAAGTCCACCTTACGCTTCTTGTCCCCATGATACCCTTGTGATTATCCGATCTCCATTTCAACCTTGAGGGGACATCATACAATTTCCTCATAACTGTCGAAGTCACGGATCGCTAATGCTTTATGAAAACTAGGCTTCAGCCCACCAAAGAAGTGTTCAACCTTGCATTCAGGGGTAATGACAAAGCCAGAAGCATATCGTGCAAGCCTTGTGATGTTTTCCTTGTACACTCCCACATATTCTTCATCCTTCTGCTTGAGGGAAAGGAAGTCCCTTTCCATCTTAAGATAGAGGGTGCACGGAAAATATTTATTGAAAAACATATTCCGGAATTCATTCCATTCCAAAGCCTCGATCTCCTCCTCAGGCTTCATATTTTTTATCAACATCCACCATTGATCAGCTTCACCCTCCATACAATAAGCCACCAGGAGAACCTTCTCTTGTTCAGAACATTGGAGGATGCAGAATATCTTTTCAATGGAGTTGATCCATTGTTCAGAGATCATGGGATCAGATGATCCACTAAAAGTAGGAGGCCTTTGTCTCATGAAGCTTTCAATAGCGACATGTTCTTTCTTAGGGGGGGTTGAACGTTCTTCCTGACCCGTGTTTCTATTCAAAACTTGAGTTAGCTAAGAGAGAAGCGTGACAAAGTTCACGATTCCCGCTCCCATTGGATTGGGCATCTCATTAGTACAATCATCACATTGATCTTCACAACGGTTGTTAGCCCGAGTCCTCCTATTACCGGCCATTGGCTGGAATAAAAGGAAAGTTAGGGGTAACACATAAAGGGTAATCCAAAGACAAAAGTTTATGACTTATAAATACACTTTAATCTCTTTAACTCATGAGTCTATAGGATTCAATCCAGGCTTTTCATGATCTACCTTATAATATATATTCGTAGGGGTATTTTTTCCTTAATAAGAATTCATACTAAGATTGTGAATTTATCAAAACATATCCTCCGGGAGTGTCACAACCAAGAGTGAAGCAAGGCCCATTGTCGTGCACCAGTTCCCGTTTGAGTCTAGCTCAAAGTGGTGTTTTCAGTTTTTACACCTAGGATACATCTGTGCCAGAGCCGCCTCTACCTTCTCGTATCCATACAGGGATGTATTTGTTTGATAAGCCACTTAATTAGTATTTACCAAAACTTAGGGATGTTTTTATTATACTTAGTCTTGTATCTAAGGCTTTACTAGGGTTTCCTAATCCCAAAAATAACTAAACCTAACCTCTGATACCAACTATGACAACCCTGCTTTTTATTACAACTTAAACATGCTTTATTACATAAAAATTCACTTGATACAACAAAGAAGATCAATAGGTTTAGTGTCTTTGGGGCTTAGGATCATTACATAAAAACTTTAAACTTGAAATACAACATCTTTATTGAAAACTTCCTTTACATGACCCTACATTCCTTCGTACTTAGCATTGCATGGGATAACCTGAGGACATGCATAAGAAAAGGGTGAGCTATAAAGCCCAGTAAGGGAGTACACAATGAATAACATGAGGAGTACAATACATGTTAGGCAATAGGAACATCAATAGAGAATAAGAGTAACATGAACATAAAGTCATGATAAAGCATGATAATCATAACATGGAAATGTGGCAACAACACTTAACATTGAATTAGCATGAGCCAAGGCTCATTGCACGTGGAGCATGAGTAAACCCTCATTGCACTTTAATCACGAGTAAACCCTTGTTGCACTTGAATTAGCATGAGTCAACACTCATTACACATGACGTATCATGATACAATACTTCACCCAATGCATTGGAGCACTATCAGGGCGCACCCTTCTTAAACATTTCATTTCATGCATAAGTGTGCCACATGGATCATAAAGCATGGATTCATAAAACATAATCATTTCTTCCATGATAAAGTAATGTGGAATTCATACATGAAACTTTAAAATCAAAATGTAAATGTGCATAAAGGTGAATACCCTTGATGGAGGAATGGGCATGGTATTCACTACACAAAGACATTGGCTTAGAAAATCGGTGTGATTTCGGCAGCATAACGACGTGACATAAGAATTCATAAAAAAGGTTGATGAGAGAGAAAGGGGTTCCTCATCATATTTACATGTAATGGAAAGTAAGGAGGTCATATATATACTTTTCCCAACAATTGAAATGGAATTTAGATTCATGATACAAAAGTATTGCTTGAATGTAAAAGAAGAGAGAGAAGTTCCTTTCGGAATTTCGGCATAGTAACGGGTGTACATGGGAGGCATTTAATGAGAGAGAAATGATTCTCCCATCATTAAAACAATATGAGGGAAGTATGGGGGAGGTTTGAAACCATACCCAACATTAATAATTGAAATTAAAAGGGAAATACAACTTAAAGAAAATTGACAAAAATGAGAAAGGAAGAAAAAACCCTTACTTGGAAGTATGCTTCCAAAGGCTAGAGAGAGGCTTGTGAGAGGCTTCTTGGGAGCTTGGGGCACCTTGAGAGGATTCTAGAGAGAGTATGGAAGAGGTTGGACGAGCTCCAAGGTCTTTGAGTGAGGAGGAAGTGGGAGCTTGGGTGGGTTTATATAGGAAAGGTGAGAGAATTCATTATTATTTAGGTTTGGGACCCCTTATATTAAAATAATCCAAACCACAAACCATCCCATGGTATTTGACCATGGATTCTAGAAAAGGAAAGAGGAAAACAATATTTTACAAGGACAAGGTCCGAAATTATTAAAAAATTAGGGTTTCTTATGTGGAGGTGAGTCAAGCTCCCATGGAAATTAATTTAAAAAGGCAAAGTGTTGAATAAGTCTTGAGGGCTCCATTAATGCTTTGAAAAGTAAGTCAAACAAACCCAAAACCTCATTATTTTAATGATAAAACATGTATTGGCCTAAAATAAGGATTATGGTATTTTATTACATCACCATTGGGTCATTATGATGTCATAAAACACATTATATATTTAAATGGTATTTAATTTTTACCCAAAAATTTGACTGTCTCAGAAAATAATGAAAAATTCACCATTGGATAAATTCGATGTACTGATTCCAAAAATAATATTTATTTTATCTAAATAATTTTCTAAATATGTGAATTTTCACTTTTAAAATAAAAACCTACATTTATAAAAAAAATTCATGGGTTTTAACAGAAATGGCTTTCAAACCTTAATAAACATTTTAATTGAATAAAATTATAAGATCATTCATATTTAATAAAAATTAATTTAATATTAATAATAAAATATTATTAAAATATTATTTAATTCAAAAATCCTTTAATTTAATAAAATATAATTCTTAATTAAATACTATCTAAAAACACCATTTGTACTTTAAAATCTATTTACAAAGTATCAAAAATGACTAGAAATTATATTCATTATTATATACAAAAATAATGTACATGAACATAGTACTACTTATTTGTTACATAACCCCTTAAAATAGCTGCATAAGACCTAAGGGTAAGGTGTGTGATGGTGACAGACTCTTGGGGCCGCTCGGATAACATCGCTCGAGTGGTAGTCTCTATCAACTTCCACTTTTCCCGTAGACGGTCCCATTCAAGCTTGACATAATGAATCTCAGCTTGGGCTTGGTCAAAGGAGAAGCCCAAAGACGCCACCTCTTTTCTGAGCTTTGACAAATGGGATTCGTATGGGGCAATTCTACTGGATGAGGTCATCACTTCCTTTGTCTGAGTAAAATTGGGTTCGTTAAATCCATATATTTATACTACTCATGTGATCACTGTTCAACAGCTATAAAAGTAACGGTCACAAATCTTATCATAAAACCAAATAAGTTGACATCTTATAAAAACATTTTTCATAAAGAGACATTTAACTGGATCAAGAGTGATTTTCATTAATGAAACTTTGGGTCGTTACAATCTTGAGGTGGTTTCAGTGGATAATGACCTATCCTATTAAGAGAAACTGATAAAGATCTTAGATCTTGGTGAAAAAGTTCTACGAAATAAGACAATGCCCCTTGTGAAAGTGTTTTGTAGAAACCACCAGTTTGAAGAAGCAACATGGGAACCAAAGGAAGTGACGAGGAAGAGTTACCCTCATTTGTTTTAGTGTGGGAAAAGGAATTTTCAGGGGAGAAATTTTTGAATGGGGGAATGTTTCAACGACCTGAAAATTCAGGAATAAATTTTCATTTCTTTTAATGTCTTATAGATATATAAATCACATAAACTTTTTTATTGGGTTTAAATAACCATTATGTATGATTACCATTTAAAATATAGTGGTTGAACAGTGATCACATGACTAGTATATATATACGGTTTTAACAAATCATTTTGACACATACAAACAAAGTGATAGCCTCGACCAGAAAGATCGTTCCATTTGAAGCCCATTTATTAGATCTTTTGAGGGAGATAGAATTTTTTGGGATTTTATTTAGAAAGATCCCAAGCCAAGATCCAACAACTTAATCATTAGAGAAACCGTTTACGGGATAAGTTCAAGCTCATCGAGAACATGACCCAAAGCATGTACACCGAACAGCCCCAAAAAAGTCCCACCATAGCACACCATACTCTTAGGAAATATTCTAGTGTAATAAATAGATATATATAAATACTCTAAAATTATTATTATGTTCATTATTTTTTTTATAGAATAAATAATATAGATTCATTTTATTTTTATTACTTAGAAAATGGTTCTTAAAGAAAAAATAGTATGTTTACTCAATATTTAAATTCAATTATGAAATATATTTTGATGAATTATTGGTTTTTGGAATTAAATAATATTTTAGTAAAATATTATTACTATATCAATTTTTATTAAGTATAAATTATCATATAATTTTTATGAATACATTTGTAATTTTTTTAATGTTTACAAATTATTTTTTTTCAAAACCCATGAATTTTCCATAAATGTTGTTTTTTATTTTAAAAGGGAAAATTAAAATATTTAGAAAATTATTTAGATAAAATGAATATTTATTTTTGGAATCAGGACATAAAAATTATTTCATTCTGATTTTTTCATAATTTTCTGAGACAATTGAATTTCTGGGTAAAAATTAAATACCTTATAAATATATAATGTGTTTTCAGACATCATAAAGACCCAATAGTGATTTAATAAAATATTATAAAGGTATATTCAAACAATATATATTTTACCTTTAAAATAATGTGATTATAGATCTGGTTTATTAATTTTATAATGCCTTAGTGGACCCTCCAAGACTTATAAAATATTTTAACCTTTTTAAATGATTTCCTTGAAAGTGTGACTTACCTCCGCATAAAAAAGCCTATTATTTTAATAAGTTTGGCCTTTGTACTTATAAGATAATTTTTTCTACTCCCATTTCGAAAAACCCATGGGATGGTTTTTGGTTTTAAATATTTAATTATATAGATTTCAAAACCTAGGTTTGTGAAATAATAAAGAATTCCCCTCTCATTTCCTATATAAATCGACCCAAACTCCCACTTATCTTCACTAAAAAAATTTAAAGTACATCCCTACTCTTCCCAAATTTCACTATAATCCTCCCAAGACACCCCAAGCACTCAATAATCCCCTCAACCACTTGAAGTCACACAATCAAGTAATGGATTTTTTTCGTTCTCATTTTTGTCCAAGTTTATTTTTGTTGATATACTCTTCTATTTTAAATTTAAAAGGTTTTCGTATGATTTATCACCTCCCCAATACTTCCCTCCTTATATTTGAATGATTATATACCTATTTCTCTCTCATTAATCCCTACCATGTACACCTGTTACCATGCTGAAATTTCATAAGAGTTATTTCATTTCTCCTCTTTCTTCATGGTTCTTTATTATGTTATGCCTTCTATTTCCATTTCCATGTGTTGGTAAATGTATCTATATGACCCCATTACTTTCCATTTCATGTACATGTGTTGAGATATTAATTAATCTCTCATAACCCATTTTTATGAACGATTACGTCACATTGTTATGCTGCTAAAATTGCACCGCGATTTTCCATGCCAAAAGCATCATGTAGTGTAAGAACACAGATCTCCATTTTTAGGTATGGATATTAATTTCAGGATGATTTTTAGGAAAAAATAAGATCTGTAAATTTTCTATTTACATGTAGTGTACTCTTGAGTACACGTCGTGTACTCAGTTTCTGCATGTAGTTGTGTACTGGCCAAGTAGCAGTCGAGTACATGGTCGTGTAAGTTGACCTGGATGACTGCCTAAAGCAGGAGCTAGTTGACGCCAGTACACAACATGTACATTAATTTAACATGCCATGTACTTTTATTTTTATTTTATTAATCATATATGGGCTACATCTCATCTTTATAGTGCTCTTATTCTTCCTGTGTTTTGTACAGTAGAGCAATGTATGGTGGAGAAACTTCGAGCTCCTCTCATACCATCATTCAAACTCCGATTGAGATGCCTCTATGTGTGTTGGATTCCCACCAGTGAGTTATCTCCTTTTCTATAGGCTCTCTTCCTGATTTCATCTCTCTCATGAGATATCTAAGGTTGAACATTTTTTGCCTTTTTATAGATTAATGATGTTCTAGGCCGATTCAAGGGCCGATGTTCAAAAATGTTCATCGTACCACATCAAGGTGGGTGGTTTGTGCCTTTCTTTGATATAATTTGGATTATATATTCTTAATGTTATAAATACCCTTGTTTTGGGTATTTCTTAGTTAAAATTTTGATCTTGTTTAATACCTACCATGGTTTGGTTGTTTGATTAAGGGTTGTTGCTTACAAATAAGATTGTATACCTCTGTTTTTGGGACACCGCATGGGTGCTCTCCCTTGTTTGACTATTATTTGTAATTTTTCTTAGGTTTCCTATGAGGAATACCATGTTTCCATGACTTGAGTTGTTTATGATATAGTTTATTAGTTATATGTGATGCATGTTTTCATTTTTATATTAAAATTGATCCATGAAATAGTTTGAATTGCATGTAGAGACTTTAATGAATGTTGTATGTGTGTGGATCTTTCTTAGAAAATGAGAGATATGGACTAGAAAAAATATGGGGGTTTCCATGTTTATTTACCCTGAACTGTGAGATCCTTGGTGTAGATTTTGACCCAGGGGTAATGACCGTGAGAGATACTCAGAAGTCGTTTATGATTATTTACACTACGTTGAACTAGGGGGTATTGACCGTGAGAGCTACCCGGAGGTCGTTTGTAATTTATTAATACTATGTGGACCTAGGGGTATTGACCATGACAGATTCCCAAGTGATCATTTGTTTTTATTAATGTTATGCTAAACCAAAGGGGTTATACCATGAGAGATTTCCCAGAGGTTTGTTATAAATGTCTGATTGATTGACTGTGATGAGTCTGTTAAGCCAAAGCACAAGCATGGACTCAGCCTTACCTGGTTGTTTAGATGGTATTTTTAGACTTCTTTTGTTACTATTACAAAAATGTATATAGAGATTAGGATAGATCCAGGATTCATTATTCAACAATTTGAATAATTAATCAATGTAAATGAATGTAATTTAAAATTATAGGATTGTTTACTTTTGAGTACTTCCTAGTTTATTGCTTCATTTCTACATATTTCCTGCTATATATATTAATTTGTAGTTAGGCATAAACATTTTGGTGGTTGCCTACTAGGATTTGTCTCACACCCTGTTTGGGTCATGCTTTTCGACCCAAACAGATTATATGGTTGTAGGTATAGGTAAGGTTTAATGCCCTTCTTCAATATGTACTTGATTATTATAGGAGCTAGAGAAAATGGGACCAAGATGAGGCTTATGATGTTGCTGGAGTTTACTTTTTTTCTTTTGTATCTTAGTTTAGTACTATATTCCCCACATTGTTACTTGTTTGGCTAATTTCCTAGACATATGTGACATCCATCATTTATATATGTGATCCAATTGTTTATTTATTATCAGTCTTCTGTTGTTTACTTCTATTGTATGGTATTACTACTTCCATTGATTTTTATTATTTGTTATTCAATTGTGCATACTCTACCAATGAGGGAATAGTTTCCCCTCTACCAAACCTTTTCCCTTGCTTCTAGTCAGCAACCTCTTGCATTTGGGGAAATGCGCTTGAGGTCATGTGACCAACTGGGTTTAGGGCACCTTTGGGTAGCACCTGAATTCGAGATGTTACAAAGTGGTATCAGATGAAATTATTATCTACTTTGTCTTACTATTTGGAGCATATAGGCAGGGATAGAAAGAAATAGGTAGTTGGTAATAAGTTGTGTCCAGGATTAGCTAACTCATGTACACGGAAAATCCAAGTTACCTAAATTATTTCAATTTTATGGTTTTTCAATTATAACAGTTGATTTGATTTCACCATTGGGTGATTCACTTCCTTTTTGTTTTAATTATTGATGTTATTGTGGTTCTATTTCTATTGAAACCCAATGATATGAATGTATTCCATTTCATGCATCATATAGGCACATGCTTGAGATCATATTACTTGTATTCTTGTCATTCCATTTAGGGTACATTACTAATTACATGCTATTTTGATAGATGTTGTGCTAGATATGAATGTTTTTGTGATAGATGTCATGATAGAATGCCTACTATTTTGATAGGGTATTGGTAATTTGAAAGTTTCATTTGTATGGACTCCAAACTTTGGTCCCTGAGGTGTTATGGGCCCTCTTGGATTTTAATTTGGTGGATCATGTTTGAACTTAAATTGAATTTTTTTATGTTTTGATGTGAATAAGGATGCCAAATATTGATCCGTGGGAGTATGGGCTCTCACAGATTAGAATATGTCATTCCTAGGACAATTTTTTTTGTTTTTATGTGTTCTAGAGAAGTTTTAGAGGCCTAATATCTGGAATCACATACAAGATGGTGTGTGGTGTTATGAACACACACCAAGTGTTCTTTTGTTTTGGAATAAACAACATCTCTTAAGTACAAGTCATGTACCATATGTATACGCCATGTAGTGCTTTACCATGTGATAGACTGCGTTAGTAGAGACATGGGGTTGGGAAACCTTTGTTAGAACACGTTGTGTCTAGATTGTACATGTTGTGTTATAAAGAACCATTTGTCCAACCATGTGACCAACGACACGGGTTGATGAAACTTAGGTTGTACACGCCATGTCCCGTTCTTGTACATCGTATAGAGTCAATCGTGTCTCCAACCGCATGAATAATGATATGGGTAGTTAGAACATAATTGGAACACACTATGTCTAGGGAGAACATAGTGTGTAGTGTTGCCTCGACAAACCCCATGTGGTTTGTCCACATATAAGTACTTGGGTAGGAGGTAAAATTCGAGTACATTACATGTATTATGAGGAACATGTCATGTGTAGGGGTGTTACATGACTGGGTTTGGCAGAGGTACACACCCATGTTAAAAGCTTGAGGGAACATGTCTTGTAGTGGTTATACACACAGTGTAACCTTGTTTTGTAAAACTTGAATGTTTCTTATCATGTTCCTTTCTTTAACTTCTATGTTTCAGTCACTGATAATCTTAAACTAAGGTGTGTGCTTGACTATGTAGAGTCATGCCGCTAATACATCCTCTAGTTGTGTACTAGGTGTAGGGAAATTACTGGACACCAAAAACGATAGATCAAGGACTAATAACAGATCCCCCCATCATGCCCATCTTGGAACTGGCTTTTATACCGGACACAGGTGCTGATGAAAAGTTCTGTGAAGGATTTATGAGGATGATCCAGACTCTCTAGGGAGCACCAGGTCGTACCCCAACCATGGAAGATTTGATGAGGGTGTTCCAGCAACAGCATCCTCCCACCTTTTCAGTGGATGGAGGACCACAGGCTGCAGAGTAATGGTTGGAGGTCATGCTTGCTATCTTTGTGCATCTGGAGATGCCTCTAGAAAGTAGGGTGAAGCTTGATATGTACATGCTACATGATTCTTCCAAGAGATGGTGGGATGTTATCACATAGGTGGGATGTCATCGGGATATGGTTTGAGAAAAGTTTCAGAGGACCTTCTTTGACTACATCTACCTCGAGACATTGGGGGCCGATCAAGCCCGAGAGTTCATGAATTTGGAGCAGGGAACTATTTTAGTGATGGAGTAATCTTCTCATTTAATAGAGCTTCAGCGCTTCTCACCTGTTCTGGAATGTGACGAGTTATCTTTGGCTCAGCGATTTGAGGATGGTCTCAGGTACGACATCCGATCTCAGGTGAATGCTTTCAGGCTAACTTCAGTGACTACTATAGTGAACCAAGAACTGATTACTGGCCGTAAAGAGTTGGGAACTGTGACCCAGGGTGGTTCAGAATCTAGGGCTAGTAATCCTTCATTTGATAGAAGGAAGCACTGTAGGGAGCCTTCATGTGGAGATTCTAGTAGTAGGGAGGTATCTATAGGTATCCAGGTGAGGTGCTACCAGTGCGGGAAGAGTGGGAACACGAGACCTCAGTTCCTGAGAGACCCAATTGAGTACCGAGCTTGTGGAAATATGAGTCATATTCCGCATTTTTTTCTGGTTCATCTCACCAGCAGCTAGTGAGAGAGGATCAGTTATGACTCCATGTTTAGGAGCAAGACCATCATTTTCTCCTCAGTCAGGGAACTAGAGTTCATCAGGTCATTCAGGCAGAGGAGGTGGTCATGGTTGTGGTAGTCGGGATTCAGGGTTTCAACAATAACTAGGAAGGTCAGCTTAGGGTTGTCAGGCAGGTTCATAGGGTCATGGTACAGGTTAGACTTTTGCAGTGGAGTAGACCCAGTGGGATTAGGATCCCAAACCCTCTATGGTTAGAGGTACGATTCTATATGCCTCAGTTTTAGCTTCTACTCTTTTTGATATAGGGGCTTCCCATAGTTTTATATCTGTTGTTGTTTTAGATACCCTTGGGCTCTGTATATTTATTTTGACGATGTCTTGATGCAAGGCACTCCGTTGGGGATTTAGATGGACAGTGTACGTCAGTGCAAGGATTTCCCTCTTGAGGTTGGTGGGTGTCACTTATTATGGGACCGCTATGTCTTAGAGATGATAGGCATCGATGTCTTTCTTATAATGGACTGTTTAGTATCTTTCTAGACCTTTTTTGACTACTATTTTCATAGGGTGAGTTTAACATCACCAATGGGTAGGTATTTTCTACACAAGTGAAATTGGGATGTCCAGGCGAGTAGAGATGGACCCGAGCATCTTGGGTTAGGAGGAATTACAGCCTAGATTTCTAGTTTATATCTGGATGACTAGGGGACTTCACAAATGGTCTTTCCTCCAGTGGTGAATCATTTCAAGGATGTCTTTCGAGATGAATTTTCAGGTTTACCTCTAGAGAGAGAGGTAGATTTCTTTGTTGATCTTATTCCAGGAGTGGAACTGGTGACCATTCCTCCTTGTGAGATGGATACACAAGAGTTGCATGATCTCAAGAATAAATTACAGGAGTTATATGAAAAGGGTTTCATCCAATAGAGTACTTATCCTTGGGGTTCTTCTGTCCTTTTTTTGAAGAAGGCAGACATTACCCTTAAACTTTGCGTGGATTATCAGAAGCTGAACCAGTTGATGGTCAAGAACTGATATCCCTTACCAAGTATTAATGATCTATTTGATCAGCTTCAAGGAGCCTGAGTGTTCTAGAAGATTGACTTGTGATCTGGTTATCATCATTTTTTCTTTAGAACCTCAAATATAACTCTCAAAACCATTCAGAGTAGGTATAGTCTATACGAGTATTTGGTAATGTAATTCGAACTTACAAAGGTGTTTGAATTTTTATGGAACTGATGAACTGAGTGTTCTATCCTTACTTGGACTCTTTTGTGGTAGTCTTGAGGGACGATATCTTGGTGTACTCTCAAACCTGATAGGACCATGCCACCCATATTGAGATCGTTTTGAGTACACTGAGAGAGCATCAGTTATATGTTATGCTCTCAAAATTCCACTTATGGATGGACTAGATTCACTTCTTGAGTCATGTTATCTCAAAGAAAGAAGTATCAGTAGACCCAGAGAAATTTAGAGCAGTAGTTTCTTGGGAGAATCCGAAGAACATATTCGAGGTATGAAATTTTATAGGGATGGATGGTTACTAAATGTTCTTTATACATTATTTTCTCACACTTATCAGTGAAACTGACATTCCTGGCTAAGAAGGGTGCAAAGTACTTGTGGACAGATTCTTGCGATTCAGCCTTTTAGGATATGAAAGGGAGATTAACTTCAGCACTGATACTAGTATATCCAGATCCAGGAAAGAGTTACACTATTTACTATGATGCATCAGGTATTGGGATGGGATTAGTGCTTATGAAGGGGGAATAGGTCCTTGCGTATGGGTCTCGGCAGTTGAGGCCACATGAGAGGAATTACCTGACGCACAATATCGAGTTAGTTGTAGTTGTGTATTCTTTACACTATTGGAGACATTATCTTTTGGGTGAGCATTTTGTGGTGTTCGCTGACCATAAAAGTCTCAGGTATATCTTTACTCAGCATGATTTTAATTTGAGATAGCGAAGGTTGGTCGAGTACCTTCTGTAATTTGACATTGAGCTTGCCTATACACTTGTGAAAGGAAATGATGAGGCTGATGCGTTGAGTAGGAGGACATAGATATAAGAAGTCTAGGAGACTAGAAGTGAGTGGCAGGTTACGGCTCTGTTCTCTAATATTCATTTGGAGGGGCACAAAATATAGGGGAAGATGTTTCTTTCTTCTATAGTTGTTACCGATACACTACTAGATCGAGTGAGAATGAGGTAGATATCATATTTCAAAGGCCTAGTCCTATGAGATAGTTTTTCAGGAGAGAGAACTACTCCTAGGTGGACTATAGATGATGATGAGATATTTCATTTTCATGGGCATGTATGTGTGTCAGCCGAAATACGCGATGAGCTTTTGAGGGATTTTCTTTCCTCAATTTTGGCAGTTCAACCCAGTGTCACCAAGATGTATCAAGATATACACCATCAGTATTGGCGGTTAGGCAAGAAGAGAGATGTTTCTAGTTTTTTTATGATATGTTCCACCTGTCAGTAGGTGAAGGCGGAGCATCAGTGGCCGGAATGGATTTTACTACAGTTACACATTCCCGGTCAGAAGTGGAATTTTGTCAAGATGGATTTTATGATGGGTTTACCGAGGTCGCATAGAGGGAATGATGTAGTTTGGGTTATTATTGAAAGACTCACAAAGATTTCACATTTCAAACCGCTCAAGGAAACCTTCAATGTTGATGACCTTGGAAGGTTGTACATCTGAGAGATTGTATGTTTACATGGGGTTCCACACTCTATCGTTTCAGACATGGATTCTTGGTTTACATTTTGGGTATGTTAGGGACTACAGAGGGCTTTGGGTACACACATACTTCTAAGTATAGATTACCATCCCCATAAAGATGGATAGTCTGAGCTCACGATTTAGGTTTTGGAGGACATGATTCAAGTATGCTTCCTAGATTTTAGGGGTTCATGGGAGAGAAACTTACCCCTAGTAGAGATTTCCTACAATAATAGTTTCATGAGAAAATTTATATGGTACCTTTTAAGGCTTTGTATGGTAGGTCATTCCGATCACCCCTATGTTGGCTCGAGGTAAGAGAGGAAGCTATGCTGAGACCTCGTCTTGCCTAGGAGACCACGAAGTAGATGGAGTTGATTTGGAAGATTATCGATACTGCACAGTCTCACCAGAAATATTATGTGGATCGATGGACATGACCTCTGGAGTTTGAGGTCAGATATTAGGTTTTCTTACATTTTACACCGAGGATAGGACACATGAGGATTAGGATATAGGGAACGCTTTTACCGAGATACGTCTGGTTGTTTGAGGTTTTGGAGAGAGTTGGGTGAGTTGCCTATCGGTTGTAGTTACCTCATAGGTACCAGTCTATGCATGATGCCTTTCATGTTTCTCAGCTATAGTGTTACTTTTAAGACTCTTCTCACATTTTTCAACCTGAGGAGGTTGAGTTGGAGGTGGAGGCATCCTTTTAGGAGCACCCTATACGGATTGTGGATTGCATCAAAAAGGTTCTTCATGGATGGTATGTTCCTCTAGTACAAGTGTTATGGCATCATGGGAAAGTACAAGATGAGACTTGGGAGAGGGAGACCGACGTATGATCACAGTGTCCAGAGTTGTTTGAAGCTTCTCCTTCACCACCCTTTGAATGGAAATTCATGGATGAATTTCTTTAAGGGGGGAGTTTGTAAGAACCCAGATCTCCATTTTCAGGTATGGATCTTTATTTCGGGTTGTTTTTGAGGAAAAAAGAAAATATGTAAATTTCCTAAGTACACGACATGTACTTTTTTTCCATGTGCAGCTATTTACTGGTCGTGTAACGGCTGAGTACATGGCTGTGTAAGGTGACCTAGCTGACCGCCTAAAGTGGGATCCGGTTGAGGTGAGTACATGGTTTGACATTTAATGAACAAACTATGTACTTTTCTTTTTATTTTATTAATTAGGGAAGGTTCACGTCTCATATCATGAATTCTCGTATTCTTCCCGTGTTTCATATAGGAGAGTGATGTATGGCTGAGAAACTTTGACCTCCTCTCATGCCTTTGTCCAAGAACCAATTGAGACGCCACTGGGTGTGTTGGATTCCCACAAGTGAGTTATCTCTTCCCTTAGTTCCTCTATTCCTGATTTATCCTCTCTCATGTGATATTGAGGGTTTAATGTTTTTGACATTTTTATATTTCTATGATGTTCTAGTTTGATTCAAGTGACAACATTCGAAAGTGTTCACTGTACCACATCGAAGTAGGTGGTTTGTGTTTTTCTTCGGTAGTCTTTGAATATATATGATTAAAATGTTGAATACCCATGTTTGGGGTATTGCATAATTTTGATTTTGACCCTATTTAATACCTTATATGGTTTGGTTGATTAATTAAGGGTTATTGCCTATGCATAATATTTTATACACTTTTTTTGGGACACCCCATGGGTGATCTCCCTTGTTTGACTATTATTGGTCATTTGTCCTAGGTTTCCTATGAGGCATACAATGTTTCCATTCCTTGAGTTGTTTAGGATGGAGTTGATTGGTTATATGTGATGCCAGTTTTCATTATTTGATAATTTTGATCCATGTAATAGATTAAATTGAATGTAGAGCCTTTAATGAATGTTGTATGTGTGCTGATATTCCTTGGACTATGAGAGCCTTGGACTTGTAAAATTGTTGGGGTTTCCTTGTTTATTTACACATGACTTTGAGAGACTTGGTGTTGATTTTGACCAAGGGGGTATTGACTATGAGAGATACCCATAGGTCTTTTATGATTATTTACACTATGTTGACCTAGGGGGTATTGATTGTGAGAGCTACCTAGAAGTCATGTGTTATTTATTAATACGATATAGACCCAGAGGTATTGACCACAAGAGTTGCCCAGGTGGTCATTTTTTATTAATTCTATGATAAACCAAAGGGGATAGACCATGATAGCTTTCCCAAATGGTTGTTATGAATGTTTGATTGATTGACTATGACAATTCTGCTAAGCCAAAGCGCAAGCTTGGACTCAGTCATACCTGGTTGTTTAGATAGTATTTTGAGATGTCTGTTGTTACTATTAAATGAAGGGATATAGAGCTTTGGCTAGATCCAAGACTCATTTTTCAACATTTTTAATAATTAATAAATGGAAATGAATATAATTTAAAATTATAGGATACTTTACTTTTGAGTACTTCCTAGTTTATTTAATTATTTTTTCATATTTCCTGCTATATATATTCACTGACAATTAGGCAAATCCCTTTTGGTGGTTTCCTAATAGGATTCATCTCACACCCTCTTTGGGTCATGATTTTAAACCCAAATAGATTATAGGGTTCCAGGTATATATAAGGGAAATTTCACTTCAACATCAAGTACATGATTGTTGATGGAGATGAAGATCATGGGACCAAGCTAAGGCTTGTGATGCTGCTGGAGTTTACTTGTTTTATTTTTCCTTTGTTTAGTACTCTATTTCCAATATTTTGAATTTTTTGGATTCTTTCCTAGACATATATGACATGAATCATTTATATATGTTCTCCAGTTGTTTATTTATTATCATTCTTCTGCTATTTACTTGTATTGTATGGTATTACTGCTTCCACTTTTGTTTATTATTTGTTATTTTGGTGTGCATACGCTACCAATGAGTTTGTAGTTTCCCCACTATCAGACATTGACCCTCACTACTAGTTGGAAGCCTCTAGCATTTGTGGAAATGCGCTTGAGGTCAAGTGACCAACCGGGTTCGGGGAACCTTTGGGTGACACCCGGATCCGGGACATTATATGTAGTGAATACCAATCCCATTTCACTATCAAGGGTATTCAACTTTATTCACATATACTTATTGATTATAGAGTTTCATGTATGTATTACAAATTCCTTTATCATGGAATAAATGATAATGTTGAATGATTCCATTTTATATTATTCATGTGAAACACTTATGCATGAAATGAAATATTTATAAAGGGTGTGCCCTGATAGCGCTCCAATGCATTGGGTAATGTTTAGTATCATGATACACCATGTGCAATGAGGGTTTACTCATGATATTCATGTGGAATGAGGGTTTACTCATAATAATTCAATTTCCATGAGGGTTTACTCATGAAAATCCAGGTGCAATGAGCATTGGCTCATGCTAAATTCATGTTGTATGTAGTTTCCACATTTCCATGTAATAATAATTATGCTATATCCGACCTTTATGTTCATGTTTATACTGTTCTCCATTAATATGCATATTTCATAAGATGTATTTTATTATTCATGTTATTCCTTGTTTACTCCCTTATTGGGCTTTAGATCTCACCATTTTTTTATGTATGTCCTCAAGTTATCGCATGTAGTGTTATGTTTGAAGGAATGAGTTGGTCATGTAAATGAAGTTTTTAATAATGATGTTGTATTTTTATATTTTAATTTGTTATGTAATGTTCCTAATTTTCCGAGACACTAAACCTCTCAATCCTCAGAGTTTTATTAAGTGGAATTTTATTTAATATATATAGGATTTTAACAAATCCTTTTAACACATATAAAGGAAGTGATGGCCTCAACCAGTAGGATTATTCCCTTTGAAGCCCATTTATCAGATCTTTCGAGGGAGATAGCATTTCTATCCTTTTCCCTAGACCAATCCCAAGTCAATATCCAACAACTTAAGCATGAGTGAAACCATTTACATGATATGTTCAAGCTTATCGAGATCACCGCCCAAACCATATTCACCAAACGGCCCCAAGAAATCCCCACTATCGCCCAACATACTCTTAGGGCATATGCTGGTGTAATAAAGGTACATGTAAACAGGCCCTAGAATTATTATTATGTACATTATGTTTTGAATAGAAAAAAGGATATACATTCATTTTATTATTTTGACTTTGTAAGTGGCTTTAAAGCCCAAATAGTATTTTTAGTTAATATTTAAATTCAATTAAGAAATAAATTTTTATTAATTAACGGATTATTTAATTAAATAATATTTTTATAAAATTTTATTACTAAATTAGTTTTTATTAAATATAAATGATCATATAATTTTTATGAATACAATTGTAATTTTTATTAATGTCTGAAAACTGTTTTTGTCAAAACCCATGAATTTTCAACAAATGTCAGTTATTATTTTTAAAGTGAAAATTAACTTATTTAGAAAATTATTTTGGTAAAATGAATTTTATTTTTGTAATCATGATTTTTAAATTATCCACCAGTGAATTTTTCATAATTTTCTAAGACAATAAACTTTTTCGATAAAAATTAAATATCGTATAAATATATAATGTGTTTTATGACATCATAATGACCCAATAGTGATTCAAATAAACAATATAAAAGGTTTATTTTTCCAATATATGTTTTAAATTTAAAATAATTTAATTTTTGGTTTTTTTGAATAATTTTATAATGCCTTAGTGAACCCTCTATGACTTATAAAATTTTATAAAATTTTAAAATTATTTCATTGAGAGTGTGACTCACCTCCACATAAGAAAGAATCATATATTAATAAGTTCGTCCATTGGCCTTATAAAATAATTTTTTCCACTCCCCTTTGGTAGAAACCATGGGCAAAAACCATGGTATGATTTTTGGTTTTGAATATTAAGTTTTATGATTCCAAAAAATAAGTTTGTGACATATTAAAGAATTCCCTTCTCATTTCCTATATAAACCCACCCAAGATCCCACTTCTCTTCACTCAAAATCCTTGGGGAATGACCCTAATCTACCCTCCTCTCTCTAGAAACCTCTCAAGGCACCCAAATCTCTCATGAATCCCCTTATCAAGCTCATGAAGTCACACACTCAAGTAAGGGATCCTCACTTTCCTCTCCTCCTTTCAAATTCAAGTATCATATTTGAAAGTAGTTCTTGTAATTTTGAGTTGTTATAATGTGATTATTTTATAATAATTAAATTACCGTCCATTTTATGTTATTTTAATGAGGTATTTTTTATCCTCCATCATTTTTACCCTCACCTAAGTAGTTACTATGCCAAATTTTTATAGGGGATTTCTTCCTTTCTCATTTTTGTCCAAGTTTTTTATGTTGATATAACCTTTTATTTTTAATTATAAATGTTGGGGTATGATTTCACACCACCCCCATACTTCTCTAATTTTTTTAATGATTATATACATCTTTCTCTCTCATTAATACCAACCATGTACACCTGTTACCATGCCAAAATTTTATAAGAGTTATTCCATTTCTCCTCTTTCATCATGTTTCTTTATCATGTTACGCCTTCTATTTCCAAATTCCATATATTGGGAAATTTATCTATATGAATTAATTACATTAAATTTCATGTAAATGTGATTTTATATCCTTTTCTCTCTCATCAACCATTTTTATGAATTATTATGTCATGCCGTTATGCTGATGAAATTGCACCGCGATTTTCCATGCCAAAAAACATTGTATTGTGAATTCCACGCCCATTTTTCTATCAAGGTTATTCAATTTTATAAACATATACATATTGATTATATAGTTTCATGTATTTATTCAAAATTACTTTATCTTTTAATAAATGATGATTTTTAATGATTCCATGTTATATGATCCCTGTGGCACACTTATTCATAAAATGAAATGCTTATAAAGGGTGCACCCTGAGAGTGTTCCAATGCATCAGGTAATGTTTAGTTTCATGATAATCCATATAAAAGAAGGGTTTAATCATTCTAATACATGTGAAATTAGGGTTCAATCATTCTAATTCAAGTGCACTTAGGGTTTACTCATGCTAATCCATGT
This sequence comes from Viscum album, assembly GCA_963277665.1. Taxonomy (NCBI): domain Eukaryota; kingdom Viridiplantae; phylum Streptophyta; class Magnoliopsida; order Santalales; family Viscaceae; genus Viscum; species Viscum album. Next base: position 1,685,141,953 of record OY728132.1, on the reverse strand, counting down.
GCAATGAGCCTTGGATCATGCTAATATCATGTTGTATGTCATTGCCACATTTCCATGTTATGATAATCAGGCTATATCATGCCTTTATTTTCATCTTTCTCTTGTCCTATATTGATATACCTATTTCATAACATGTACTTTATTATTAATTTTATTCCTTATTTACACCCTTACAAGACTTTATTTCTCACCCCTTTCTTATGTGCGTCCTCAGGTTATCACATGCAGTGTTAAGTACTAAGGAATGCGTTGGTCATGTAAACAAAGTTTTCAATAAAGATGTTGTGTTTTATGTTTTATGATTTTATGTAATTTTCCTAATTTCCCTAGAATGTAGACCTATATATCCTTAGAGTTATCTTAATTTCAAATTTATGTAATAAATCATGTTTAAGTGTGTAATAAAGAGCATGGTTGTTATAGTAATGACCCAAACAATAATGAATAAAATTCTATTTCTTTTAATGTATTATGGACAGAGAAAACACGTGCACTTTTATAATGGGTTTAAATAACCGTTATGAATTATTATCATTGATAATATAGTCATTGAATATTAATCACATGACTAGTATATATATAGGTTTTTAACAAATCCTATTAACACAGACAAATAACGTGACGACCTTGACTAGTAGGATCATTCCCTTTGAAGCACATTTATCTGATATTTTGAGGGAGATAGAATTTATGGGCTTTTCATTAGACCAATCCCAAGCTGAGATCCAACAACTTATGCCTGAACAAAATAGTTTACAGGAGAATTTCAAGCTCATAGAGATCAGGGCCCAAACCATGTTCACTGAATAACCCCACGAAAGCCCCACCATCGCACACCATACTCTTAGGTCATATTATGGTGTAATAAAGGGATATGTAACAAGACCATAGAATTATTATTATGTCCATTATTTATTACTAAATAAATAATATACATTTTTTTATTTTTGTTGCTTTGTAAATGGTTTTTAAAACCCATATATTATTTTTAGTTAATATTTAAATTCAATTAAGAAATCTATTTTGATAAATTAATGGATTTTTAATTAAATAGTATTCTAATAAAATATTATTACTAAATTACTTTTTATTAAATATAAATGATCTTATAATTTTTAATAAGACTATTGTGATATTTATTAAGGTTTTAAATTGTTTTTTTCAAAACCCATGAATTTTAAATAAATGTCAGTTTTTATTTTGAAAGTGAAAATTAACATATTTATAAAGTTATTTAAATAAAATGAATATTATATTTTGAATTAGGACTTCAGAATTATCCAACTGTGAAATTTTCATAATTTTCTAAAACAATCTAATTTTTTGGTAAAAAATTAAATACCTTATAAATATATAATGTGTTTTATGACATCTTAATAACCCAATAGTGATGTAATAAAATACTATAAAAATGAAATTTGGACAATATATGTTTTACCTTTAAAATAATTTGATTTTAGATTTGTTTGATTAATTTTCTATTGACTTAGTGGACCCTCTAAGAATTATAAAATATTTTAACATTTTAATATGATTTCATTGATAGTGTGGCTCACCTCCTCATAAGAAAGACAAGTATTTTAATAAGTTAAGCCTTTCACCTTATAAAATAATTTTTTCCACTCCCATTTGGAAAAAACCCAGGGAAAAAACCATGGGAAGTTCTGTGGTTTTGAATATTTAATTATATATATTTCAAATCCTAAGTTTGTGAAATATTAAATAATTTCCCTCTCATTTCCTATGTACACCCACCCAAGCACCCACTTTTATTCACTAAAAATTAATAGAGCATTTCCCAAAAATTCAATCCTCTCTCTAGAACCCTCCCAATATGCCCCAATCTCTCAATAAGCCCCTACTCATTCTCATGAAGTCACACACTCAAGTAAGGGATCCTCACTTTCCTCTCCTCCTTTCAAATTCAATCATCATATTTGAAAGTAGTTATTATATTTTCAAATGGTAATAATGTTATTATTTTAAAATAATTATATTAATTTCAATTTTATGTTATTTTAATGAGTTATTATTTATTCTCCCTCATTTTTACCCTTACCTAAGTCGTTACTTTGCTGAATTTTTGTAAGGGATTTCTTCCTTTCTCATTTTTTGTCCATGTTTCTTTATATTGATATACCCTTTTATTTTCAATTAAAAATTTTGGGGTATGATTTATCAATTCCACCATACTTACATACTTATGTTTGAATGATTATATACTTCTTTATCTCTCATTAATCTCTCCCATTTACACCCATTACCATGCCGAAATTTCATAAGAGTTATTTCATTTCTTCTCATTCTTCTTGTTTATTTATTATCTTACGCCTTCTAATTCCAAATTCCATGTGTTGGGAAATATATATAAATATATATATATATGACCCTCATACTGTACATTTCATGTTAACGTGATGAGATATACCTTTCTCTCTCATCAACAATTTTTATGAATGATTATGTCATGCTGTTATGCTGCCAAAATTGTACAACAATTTTCCATGCCAAAATCATCATGTAGTGAATACCTTACCCATTTCTCTATCAAGAATATTCAACTTTATGAACATATACATATTGATTATATAGTTTCATGAATGTACTTCACAATCCTTTATCAGGAAATAAATGATGATATTGAAGGATTCTATGTTATATTATGCATGAAATGAAATGTTTATAAAGGGTACACCCCTATAGTGCTCCAAAGCATTGGGTAATGTTTAGTATCATGATATTCCATTTGAAATGAGGGGTTACTCATGATAATTAATGTGAAATGAGGGTTTAATCGTGCTAATACAAATGTAATGAGGATTTACTCATGCTAATCCATGTGTAATGATCCATGGCTCATACTAAAATCATGTTGTATGTCGTTTCCACTTTTCCATGTTAGGATAATCATTATATATAAAGCCTTTATGTTCATTTTTACCTTGTGGTTCATTGATATTCATATTGACTAACATGTATTGTATTTTAAATGTTATTCCTTGTTTACTCTTTTACTGGGATTTATATCTCACCCTTTTCTTATGTATGTCTTCAGGTTATCCCATGTAGTATTAAATATGAAGGAATGAGTTGTTCATATAAATGAATTTTTCAATAAAGTTGTTTTATTTTTATGTTTTAAGTTGTTATGTAATGTTCCTAATTTCCCAATACACTAGAACTATTGATCCTATTAATTGTCTTAAGTGCAAGTTTAGGTGATAAATCATGTTTTAGTGTGTAATAAAGTTCAGGGTTGTTATAGTTGGTATCAGAGGGAGGTTTAGTTATTTTTGGGATTAGGATTAGAAAACCCTAGTGAAATCCTTATCGATAATAATAATTCTAATAAAAACATTCCTGAATTTTGGTTAGAATATTGTATGTGTTTTATCAAGAAAATACATCCTTGTCTTCACATGAACTAGTAGAGGTGGATCTGGAACGGATGTATCTATGGGTAAAACCCAAAAACACCACTTTGAGCTATACTCGAATAAGAACTAGTGCACAACCATGGTCCATGCTGCACTCTTGGTTCGATACTCCTGGGGGATATGCTTTGGTAAATTCATTATCTAAGTATGAACCATTATTAAGGGAATAATAAAATTCCCCTAAGAATATATATTGGGAAGTAGACCAGGGATAACATAGATTTAATCCTATAAATTCATAAGTTAAGGAAATCAATTTAATTTATAAGTTATTTCTTTTTTTCATTGTATCCCCCTTTATGTGATACCCCTAACTTTCCTTTTATTCCATCCAATGGTTGGTAATAGAAGGACTCTGGCTAACAACCGATGCTAATATCAATTTGATGACTATTCTAATGAGATACCCAATCTAATGGGAGTGGGAATCAAAAACCATTCCATTATAATATCTTAGTTAACTTATTTTTTAATAGAAAAATGTGTCATGAAGAACATCCACCCCCCCCTTATGAAATAACAAGCTTCAATCGAGAGCTTCATAAGACAAAGGCCTCCTTCTTTTAATTGATCATCTGATCCCACAATCACCGAACAATGGGTCAACTCCATTTAAAATATCTTCTCTATCCTTAAATGTATATAACTAGAGAATTTTATTCTAGTTTCTTATCAGATAGAGGGCGAAGCTGATCAATGGTTGAATTTTATCAAAAATAAAAATCCTAAGGAAGAGATCAAGGTGTTGGAATGGAATGATTTCTAGAAAATGTTTTTCAATAAATATTTTTCTCGCACCCTATGAAATATGATGGAAAGGGACTTCCTTGACCTCAAGAAAAAAAGATTACAAATCCATTAGATCATACAAAGAAAACTTCACAAGTATTTCACGATATGCCTTTGGCTTTGTTGCTCCCATGAATTTAAGGTTAACTAACTTTTTGGTGGGCTAAAACCTAGACTATGGAAAGACCTAGTGATCTGTGACTTCAATAGTTGTGAGGAAATTGTCCAATATGCCCTCAAAGTCAAAATAGAGATCATAAAATCTATGGGGTATCACAGGGATAAGAAGTGGAAAGTGGACTTTAATTCTAGAAGTTCAATGGATAAATCAAATGGTGATAAGAAATTCCATGACCCCACTTTCCAAAGGTGCGGAGAGAAATACCCCATAAATTACCTGAAGGGGATAAGAAAATACTTTAGGTGTGGAAAAGAAGGGAACCTAGAAATTAATTATTGAAAAGAAAAAGAGACAGCTATGATATTGTAGAGGAACTCTCTATTCGACCCTCAACGCATTGTTCATTTCTTCAACTACAAAGAACCAAGGATCTTTTCAAACAGGTTCCATAAGCCACGGGTTTTCAAAGGAAACCAACAAACTCTAAGGAAGAAAGGGTGAGATTTTTCCATCACTACCACCAAAGAAAATCCTGAAAACAAAGCAGTGATAGGTACGTTAGTTATTGATTCAAGAATAGAGAACATACTTTTTTTATTATAGTTCTACACATTCTTTTATATCCCAAAAGATCATTGGAACACTCTAAACACCACCAAAAATCATGGAAGTATATATGTCAGTTAGAATGGGAAATGGGGAAATAATTGTATCCTATGAATATTTCTCCTTCCCTGTAAAAATTTGTGGATTTAAATTCTTAGAAAACCTTGTCATACTCCCTATGGTATAATTTTATGAAATTCTTGGCATGGATTGGCTTTCCCTTCATATAGACAACATAAATTGTCATGTGAGGGAAACCACTCTTCATATGGAGAATCGACCCCCAATTCTGTACAAGTGCAAGGAGGAAAATGAATCTTATTTAGAACCATCATATCAAGTGTTGATATTACATCCATATGATCATGCGTATCTTCCTCAGATGATTGATTCTAAGGAAGCAACCATACTTCAAGACATGCCTATTGTGAGGAAATTTGCTGATGTGTTTCCCAAGGAATTGTCTGGTCTTCCTTATATAGGATATGTTGAAGTCTCAATTGATATTATACCTAGGGAATTTACAATATCCAATACTACATATGGAATGGATATTGTGGATATTGAGGATCTAAAGAAACAACTATAATAGAATCTTGAAAAATGGTTCATACACCCAAGTGCTTCACCTTGGGGTGCACTGGCCCTCTTCATCGAGAAGAAGGATGGTCATCGTGCCTTTGCATTGATTATCATGAGATAAACAAAATCATGATAAATAAAAAGTATACTTTTCCCAGAATTGATGAATTGTTCGATCAATTACATGGAGCAAAATACTTCTCCATGGTGGATCTACAGTCAAGATATTACCATGTATGGGTGAAGAAGGATATCCTCAAGACTGCTTTTCATACATAGTAAGGGAACTATGAATTCATATTAATTCCTTTTAGACTCACTAATGGTCTATAAATATTCATGTAATTAAAGAATAGAGTCTTTAGATATTACCTCAACAACTATTTTGTTAGTCTTTATAGACGATATTCTGATATACTTCAAAACTGAGGAGGAACATGAGGAGCATCTAATAATTGTGCTAGAGACTTTTCGAAATGAGAAGATCTATGAAAAGTATAGAAATAGTAATTTATAGTTGAATGAGGTATCATTCTTGGGTCATACCATCGAAACCAATGGGAAATTTGTCGATCTCTCCAAGAAAAATGCAATTGAGGGATTGTCGAGGCCAACACCTGTGACAGATTTCCGTATATTCCCTTGGTAAGCTTGATATTATTGTTTATTTGTGAGAAATTTTTCACTATTATCAAACCCTCTTACCATGTTAACTTTGAAGGGAGTCAATTGTTATTGGAATGATGATTGCGATGAGAGATTCAAGGAGTTTAAAAAGAGGCTATTAATAGTGCCTCTTCTCACACAACCCACAAGTGGAGAAAGTTTTGTGGTATTCAGTGATGCTTCAAAGAAGGGAATGGGCTGGGTGTTGATGCAAAATATAAAATTCATTGCCTATACCTCAAGTCAATTGAAATTTCAAGAGAAAAACTATCCAACACAAGATCTAGAGTTGGATGCAGTAATATTATCTTTAAAAATTTAGAAACATTACATCTTTGGGGAGAAGTGTGAAATATTTAATGATCAAAAAATCCTCAATTATATATTAACATAGAAAGAGTTGAATATGTGCCAACAAATATGGTTAGATATGATCAAAGTATATGACTACTCAATCCATTACAACACTGGGAAAGAGAACAAGTTTGAAGATGCTCTATGTAGAAAGGATCAAACAACTCTTTCATTGATGAGAATTGAAAAACATCCAATCTTCTTAGATTTGACAAATATGAACATGGAAATCATAAATAAGGGAAAATAATAAATCCTTTAAAAAATTATTTATCAACTATATATTTTAGAAAGGTTAGAGGATTATTAAAAGGATGACGATGGAATTCTGAATAAAGTGGAAACTATCAGAAAAGGTAAATCCTTGGAGTTCAATGTTAATGAAGAAGGAATTGTAATATTTGGGACAAGAATTTGTGTTATATCAAATCCAGAGTTAAAGACTGAACTTTTGAATGATGCACATAGTTTGAATTTCTCCATTCACCCATGAAACCCAAATATGTATTGAGATCTCTCAGAAAATTATTGGTGGGATAACATGAAGAAGGAGATCTCTGAGTATACATCAAAGTGTCTGGTATGTCAGCAAGTGATGGCTAATAAGAAAAAGTATAATGGAATTATGTAACTATTACCCATACCAACATGGAAGGGTGAGAACACCACCATGGACTTTGTCACATGAATTCCAAAGGAATCCATTGTAAACAAGGCTATATGGGTTGTTGTGGACCATATTACAAAGACTGCACACTTCATTAAAATTCGAGAGGATTTCTCATTGGATCAACTGGAACAAATATACATCAGAGAACTGGTAAAGCTTCATAGAGTACCAATATCTTTTGTATCTGATCAAGATCCAAGTTTCACAAATATGTTCTTGAATATTCTCCAAAATGCTATGAATATTGATCTGAACTTCAGTACAACTCATCATCCTCAAACTGATGGCCAATCTAAGTGGAATATCCACACACTTGAGGGAATATTGAGAGCATGCTCAATGGACTTCAAAGGAGGATGGGATCATCATATTTATTTGGTTGAGTTTTCTTACAATAAAAATTTCCACTCAAGCATCCAAATGACTCCTTATGAAGCCCTTTATGGGAACAGATGCAGAACACCGACATGCTGGGATGATGTTGGGGAGTGAAAACTCCTAGGTCTAGAAATGCTCAAAGAAATAGTGGAGAATTTTAAGACCATCCAGTAGCACATTAATGTTCCTCAGAGTCAATAAAAGAGATATGTGGATAAGCATCTATGAGAACTAGAGTTTGTTGTTAGATACATGGTATTCCTCCTCACATCACCGTGGAAAAGAGTTATGAGATTTGGGAATATGGGAATGTTTAGTCCAAGTTACATCAAACATTTTGTGATCCCTAATCACATTGGAGAAATTGCTTATCGACTAGAACTCCCACCGAACCAGTCTCAAGTACGTGATGTATTCCATATATCACTCTTGAGGAAGTACATACCTAACTCATCACATGTACTCAATCCATTGGTTGTACCATTGGTGAATGACCTCTCATATGAACATGAGGTGGTGAAGATCTTATATATTAGGGGAAAAGTTCTAAGAAATAATAAAATGCACCTTGCCAAAGTGTTGTGGAGAAACCACAAGTTTGAAGAAGAAACGTGGGAACTAGAGGAAGTGATGAGATGGAGTTACCCACATTTATTCTAGTGTAGGAAAAATAAATTTCAAGGGAGAAATTTCTTAAGGGGGGAATTTTGTAACGACCTGAACATTCATTAATAAAATTCTATTTATTTTAAGGTTTATGGATATTGAAAACACATGTGATTTTTTTGGATTTAAATAACTGTTAAGTATGATTACCATTGATTATATAACCATTGAAGAGCGATCACATGACTAGTATATATATATGGTTTTAACAAATCCTTTTGAAAAAGAAAAAGGACGTGATGGCCTCGACCAATAGAATCGTTCCCTTTGAATCTCATTTATCAATTCTTTCGAGGGAGATGACATTTCTGGGATTTCCCTTAGACCAATCCCAAGTCGAAATCCAACAACTTAAGCATGAATGAAACTGTTTAAAAGATAATTTCGAGCTCATCAAGATCATGTCCCAAACCATGTTCACCGAACAACCCTAAGAAAGCCCCACCATTGCACACCATACTCTTAAGGAATATACTAGTTTAATAAAGGGATATGTAACAAGACCCTAGAATTATGATTATGTGCATTATTGTTTTATATAATTAATAATATACAATAATCTTATTATTGTTACTTTGTAAATGGTTTTTAAATCACAAATAGTATTTTTTTAGTTAATATTTAAATTCAATTAAGAAATATATTTTGATGAATTAATGGATTTTTTAATTAAAAAATATTTTAATAAAATATTATTACTAAATTAAGTTTTATTAAATATAAATGATAATATAATTTTTATGAATAAAATTCTAATTTTTATTATGGTTTGAAAACTATTTTTGTCAAAACTGATGAATGTTCAATAAATGTCAGTTTTTATTTTAAAAGTAAAAATTAAAATATTTAGAAAATTATTTAGATAAAATTTATATTATTTTTGGAATCAGGATTCCAAAATTATCCAATGGTGAATTTTTATTAATTTTCTAAGATAATTGGATTTTTGGGTAAAAATTAAATACCTTAAAAATATATAATGTGTTTTATGACATAATAATGACCCAATAGTGATTCAATAAATACTATAAAATTTATATCCAACCAATATATTTTTACCTTTAAAATAATGTGATTTTATATTTGTTTGATTAATTTTATAATGCCTTAGTGGACCCTCCAAACTTATAAAATATTTTAACATTTTAAAATGATTTCCATGAGAGTGTGACTCACCTCCACATAATCAAGCCTAATATTTTGTTATTTTCAGACTTTGTATTTATAAAAGAATGTTTTACAATCCTTTTGGAAGAAATCATGGGAAAAACCATGGAATGGTTTGTGGTTTTGAATATTTAATTATATAGATTCCAAAACCTATGTTTTTGAAATATTAAAGAATTCCCCACTCATTTCCTATATAAACCCACCCAAGATCACACTTCTAGTCACTCAAAATCCTTTTAAAACTTCCCTACTCTTCCCCAATCTCTCTATAATCCTTTAAAGGTGCCCCAAGATCAAAATAATCCCCTCCACAAGCCCTTGAAGTCACACAATCAAGTAAGGGATTTGTTCCTTTTTTATTTTGGTCCAAGTTTATATATGTCGATATACCATTTTATTTTCAATTAAAAATGTCGGGGAATGATTTCAAACCTCTCCCATACTTCCCTCCGTATGTTTTAATGATATTAAAATTCTTTATCTATCATTAATCCCTCCCATGTACACCCATTACCATGCTAAAATTTCCTAATAGTTATTTTATTTCTCCTCTTTCTTCAAGTTTCTTTGTTATGTTACACCTTCTATTTCCAAATTACATGTGTTGGGATATGAATCTCTATGACCCCCTTACTATCCATTTAATGTAAATGTTATTATATATCCTTTTTTCTCTCATAAACCATTTTTATGAGTGATTATTTCATGTTGTTGTGTTGATGAAATTGCTCTGTGTTTTTCCATGCCAAAATCATCGTGTAGTGAATACCATGCCCATTTCTCTACCAAGGGTATTCAATTTTTTTACATATAATTTTGATTATAGAGTTTCATGTATGTATTCCACATTCATTAATTGTGAAATAAATTATTATTTTGAATGATTCAATGTTATACAATCCATGTGCCACACTTATGCATAAAATGAAATGTTTATAAAGCGTGTGCCCTGATAACGCTCCAATGCATTGGGTAATGTTTATTATCATGATACACCATGTGAAATGAGGGTTTAATCATGATAATTCATGTTTAATGAGTGTTTACTCAAGCTAAATCAAGTTCAATGAGGGTCTTCAAATACTAATCCATGTGCAATGATCCTTGGATCATGCTAAAATCATGTTGTATATCGTTTCCACATGTCCATATTATGATAATAATTCTATATCCTGCCTTTATGTTCATATTTCTCTTATGCTCCCTTTTAATTCCTATTTCCTAACATGTACTATATTCTTTATTTTATGCCTTTTTTACTCCCTTACTGGGATTTATAGCTCACCCTTTTTTATGTGTGTCCTCAGGTTATCCCATGCAGTGCTAGGTACAAAGGAATGAGTTGGTCATGTACACAAAGTTTTCAATAAAGATGTTTCATTTTATATTTGAAGTTGTTATGTGATGTTCATAATATCCCAAGACACTATACCTATCAATCCTCCGAGTTGTCTTAAGTGAAAGTTTATGTAAAAAATTATTTTTAAGTGTGTAATAAAGGGAATGGTTTTTTTAGTTGGTATCAGAGGATTGGTTTAGTTATTTTTTGGGATTAGGATTAGAAAACACTATTGAAATCCTTAGGGATAAGACTAAGAATAATAAAAATATCCCTAAATGTTTTGGGAGTATAGATTAAGTTGTTTATCAAGAAAATACATCCATGTTTGGATGTAAACAAGTAGAGGTGGCTCTGGTAAAGATTTATCTAGGGGTAAAACCTGAAAACACTTCTTTGAGATAGACTCGCATGGGAATAGGTGCATGAAAATAAGATTTTCAGCACTCTTGGTTTGGAAGTCCCAGGGGATATGCTCTGGTAAATTCATAATCTTATTATGAACCACTATTAAGGGAATAAAAAAAATTCCCCTAGGAATATATGTTGGGAAGTAGATTATAGATAACATATATTGAAGCCTAAAAAATAATAATTTAAGGAAATACATATAATTTTTTAGTCATTCCTTTTATAATTGGATTCCCCTTTATGTGTTACCCCTAACTTTCCTTTTATAATTTCCAATGGCTGGAAAAAGGATGACTCTGGAAAACAACTGATTTGAAGATCAATGTGGTGGATATTATAATGAGATGCCCAATCTTATAGGAGTGGGAATCTAAAACTTTTTCATTATACTCTCTCAGTTAACTCAAGTTTTTAAAATAAACATTATTCAAGAGAACGTCCACCCCCCCCCAAGAAAGAAAGAGCCCCAATCGAGAGCTTCGTGAGACAAAGACCTCTTACATTCAATGGATCAGCTATGTGTCGCACAATACTTATCCAAGGTGGATATGTGGTCGGGATATTACCAAGTAAGGGTGAAGAAGAAGGAAATCCCCAAAACTAGTTTTTGTACAAGGTATGAGAACTATGAATTCATCTTATTGCCTTTCAAACACACTAATGCTCTAGCAATATTCTTGTACTTGATGAATGGAGTCTTTAGAAATTTCCTTAAAAAATTTGTGGTATTCATTATAGGAAATATTATAATGTACTCCAAAACCAAGGAGGAGAATGGGGAGTATTTAAAAACTATACTGGAGACCTTGCGAAAGGATAAGATCTACAAAAAGTACAGCAAGTGTGAGTTCTGGTTGAAGAAAGTCTCATTCTTGAGTCATATCATCACAAGCAATGGGATATTTGTGGATCACTCCAAGACAAATGAAATTGAGGGATGGATGAGGCCAACCTCTTTGATAGATATATATAGCTTCCATGGGTTAGCTAGATATTATCGCCAATTTGTGAGAAATTTATCACATTTTTAAAACCCACTTACCAAGCTAACTTGGAATGGAGTTAGGATTTCTTGGTGGGATGAATGCAGAGATAGCTTCAAGAAGTTGAAAATGAGGCTTATCACTATTCCAATTATCACACTACCCATAAGTGGATAAAATTTAGTGGTATTCAATGATTCATAGAAGAAGTTCATGGGATGTGTGTTGATTCATAATGATAGATTCATTGCCTATGCTTTAAGGCAATTGAAATTTCATGAGAAAAACTATCCAACACATGATCTGAAGACGGCTACATCAATCTTCACTACAAATATTTGGAATCTTTAACTCTTTGGGGATAAGTGTGAAATATATATGGATCCCATAATCCTCAAGTATATATTCACACAGAAAGAGTTGAACATGTGCCAATGAATATGGTTAGAGATGATCAAAGAATATTACTTCTCAATTCACTACCATCTGGGGAAAGCAAATAAAGTGGTATATGATCTATGTAAAAAGGATACAACAATACTTTCATTGATGAGAATTGAAAAGGATCCAATATTCTTAGATTTGGATGAATATTAACATGGGAATCATAATGAAGGGAACATCATCAATCCTTTCACAAATGATATCTCTACCATATCTTTTCGAATGTTTCAAGGATACTTAAAAGGATGACGTGAGAATTCAGAATAAAGTGGAAGCTATCATAAAAGGAAAATCCTTGAAGTTAAATGTTAATGAATAAGGAATTGTACGATTTGGGAAAAGACTGTGTGTTCCATCAAATACAAAGTTAATGAAAGAACTGTTGGATGATGCACAAAGTTTGAATTTCTCCATTCACCCAGGAAACACAAAGAGGTATCGAGATTAATGAGTTAATTATTACATGGATAACATGAAGAAAGATATCACTGATTATACATAAAAGTTTCTAGTATGTCAGCAAGTGAAGTCTAAGAGGCAGAAGTCTAAAGGGATGATGCAACCATTACCCATACCAACATGGAAATTGGAGAACATCACCATGGACTATGTCACCGGAATTATGAATACATCCAAAGGAAACGATGCTATCTATGTTGTTGTAGATCTTATTACAAAGACCAAAAACTTCATTCCAATTCGAGAGGATTTATCATTAGATCAACTGGTACATATATACATCAACTAAGTGGTAAGGTTACATGGAGTACCACTACTGATTACATCTGATTGAGATCCAAGATTTAACTATATGTTCAGGAAGAGTCTCTTACATGCTTTGAACACTAATATGAACTTCAGTACGACTAATCATCCTCAAATTGGTGGCCAATTTGAGCATCCTATACAAAATGTTGAGGACATGTTGAGATATTGCTCAATGAACTTCAATGGAGGATGGGATCAACATCTTCCTCTGGTTGAGTTATCTTACAATAATAGTTTACACTTAAGAATCCAAATGGATCCTTATGAATCCCTTAATGGGAATTGATATAGAACATTGGAATATTGGGAAGATGTTGGGAAGCGAAAACTCTTAGGTACAGAAATGGTTGAAGAAATGGTGGAGAATGTTAAGACCATCTAACAGCACATGAAAGCTTCTCAAAGTCAATAAAATAGCTATTCTAGTAATGTAGAGATTGATTTTGGAGACATGGTATTCCTCCCCATATCACCGTGGAAGAGAATTATTATATTTGGTAAGAAGGGAAAGCTTAGTCCAAGGTACATCGGCCCTTTTGAGATCCTTGATTTCATTGGAGCATTGGATTATCGACTAGAACTCCCACTAAACCTGTCACAAGTATATGATGTATTCCATATATCACTCTTCAGGAAGTACATACCTGACCTATAACATGTACTCAATCCAGAGGTGGTACCGTTGGAGAATGACCTCTTCTATGAATAGAAGCTGGTGAAGATATTAGATCGTAGGGAAAAATTTCTAAAAAATAAGAAAATTACCCTCGCCAAAGTGTTGTGGATAATCCACATGTTTGAAGAAGCAACGTGGAAATAAGAGGAAGTGATGAGGCAGAGTGACCCTCATCTATTTTAGTATGGGAAAAGGAAATTTTGAGGGTGAAATATCTAAAGGGTGTAATATTGTAACGTCCCAAACATTCATGAATAAAATTCACTTTCTTTTAATGTATTATAGAAATAGAAAACACATGCACTTTTTTATTGGGTTTAAATAACCGTTAAGTATGATTATCATTGATAATATAGTTGTTGAACAGTGATCACATGACTAGTATTTATATAGGGTTTTAACAAATCCTTTTGACATGGACAAAGGATGTGATGGCCTCGACCAGTAAGAGAATTACCTTTGAAGCCCATTTATTGGATCTTTTGAGGGAGATAGAATTTATGGGATTTTCCTTATACCAAGACCAAGTTGAGATCCAAAAACTTAAGCATGAGTGAAATTGTTTATGGGAGAAGTTAAAGCTCATTGATATCACAGGAAAAAACCATGTTCACCGAAAGACCCCAAGAAATCCCCACCATCACACACCATACTCTTAGGGCATATGATGGTGTAATAAAGGGATATGTAACAAGACCCTATCATTTTTATTATGTGAACTATTTTTTATATAATTAAAAATATACATTCATTTTATTATTTTTACATTGTAAATGGTTTTGAAAGCACAAATAGTATTTTTAGTTAATATTTAAATTCAATTAAGAAATCAATTTTGATGAATTAATGTATTTTTTAATTAAAAAATATTTTGATAAAATATTATTACAAAATTATTTTTTATTAAATATAAATGATCATATAATTTTTATGAATACAATTGTAATTTTTATTAATGCTTGAAAACTGTTTTTGTCAAAAAAATGAATTTATTATAATTGTCAGTTTTTATTTTAAAAGTGAAAAGTCAAATTTATATAAAATTATATTGATAAAATGAATATTATTTTTTGAATCAGGACTTTGAAATTATCCAATGGTGAATTTTTTATAATTTTCTGATACAATCGAATTTTTGGGTAAAAATTAAATACCTTATAAATATATAATGTATTTTATGATATCATAATTACCCAATAGTGATGAAATAAAATAATATAAAATTGATATCAGGACAATATATGTTCTACCTTTAAAATATTTTTATTTTAGATTTACATGATTAATTTTATAAGGCTTTAGTGGACCCTCCAAGACTTATAAAAGATTTTAACATTCTAAAATAATTTCCTTGAGAGTGTGACTCACCTCCACATAATAAAGCCTTATATTTTAATAATTTAGGACTTTGGACATATAAAATAATTTATTCTAGTCCTCTTTGGAAAAAATCTTGGGAAAAAACAATGGAAAGATTTTTGGTTTTTAATATTTAATTATATAGATTCCAAAACCTCAGTTTGTGAAATATTAAATATTTTCCCTCTCATTTATTATATAAACCCACCCAATATCCCACATATCTTCACTAAAAATCCTTTGATCACATAACAACACCTCCCTATTCTCTCTATAATCCTCCAAAGGTTCTCAAGCTCTCAAGAACCCCCTCCTCAATCTCTTGAATTCACACACTCAAGTAAGGGGTTTCTTTCTTTCTCATTTTTTCCAGGTTTGATTATGATGATAAACCCTTTCATTTTTAATTATAAATATTGGGGTATTATTTCTAAACTCCACAATACTGACCTTCTTTATTTTTTAATGATGCGATACCACTTTATCTCTCATTAATCCTTCCCATTTACACCTCTTAGCATGCCTACATTTCATAAGACTTATTCCATTTCTCCTCTTTCTTCATGTTTTTTTTATTCCGTTAAACTTCCTATTTCCAAATTCCATGTGTTGGGAAATGTATCCATATGACACCCTTACTTTTAATTTCATGTACATGTGATGATATATCCCTTTCTCTCTCATCAACAATTTTTATGAATGATTATGTCACTTTTTCATGCTGCCGAAATTGCACCATGATTTTTCATGCCAAAATCATTGTGTAGTTAATATCATGCTCATTTCTCTATCAATGGTATTTGACATTATTCTCATATACTTATTGATTATAAATTTTCATGTATGTATTCCACATTACTTTATTTTGGAATAAATGATTATGTTGAATGATTCCATGTTATATGATCCATGGGACACACTTATACATGAACTTAAATGTTTATAAAGGGTGTTCTCTAATAGTGCTCCAATGAATTGGGTATTGTTTAGTATCATGATACCCAATGTTAAATAAGGGTTTAATCATGATAATTCTTGTTAAATGAGGGTTTACTCATGATAATTCATGTGAAATGAGGGTTTACTAAGGCTATTTCAAGTGCAATGAAGATTTACTCATGTTAATCCATGTGCAATGAGACTTAGCTCATGCTAAAATCATGTTGTATGTCGTTACCACATTTCCATGTTATTATAATCATGATTTATCATGCCTTTATGTTAATGTTTCTATTGTGATCCATTGATATGCCTATTTCCTAACATGTACAATATTCTTCATGTTATTCCTTGTTTACTCCCTTAATAGGCTTTATAGCTCACCTCTTTCTTATGTATGTTCGCAGGTTATCCCATGCAGTGTTAAGTAAGAAGGAATGAGTTGGTCATGTAAAAAAAGTTTTCAATAAATATTTTATATTTTTATGTTTGAACTTGTTATGTAATGTTCTTAATTTCCAAAGACATAAGACCAATCAATCATTGGAGTTCTCTTAAGTGCAAGTTTATTTAATAAATCATGTTTAAGTGTTTAATAAAGAGAAGGGTTGTTAGTTATTATGCTTCCAAAATCACACCATGATTTTCCATGCCAAAATCATTGTGTAGTGAATACCATGCCCATTTCTCTATCAAGGGTATTCCCATTTATATAAAAATACTCATTGATTATAGAGTTTCATGTATGTATTCCACATTCCATTGTCGTGGAATAAATGATGTTGTTGAATGATTACATGTTATATGATCCTTGTGTAACACTTATGAATGAAATGAAATTTTTATAAATGGTGCTCCTTGGTAGAACTCCAATGCATTGGGTAATGTTTAGTATCATGATACGCCATGTGTAATGAGGAGAAAATTAATAACTCTTATGAAATTTCGGCATGGTAATGGGTGTAAATGAGAGGGATTAGTGAGAGAGAAAGAAATCAATCATCATTAAAACATAAGTAGGGAAGTATGGGGGTGTTTTCAAATCATACCCCAACATTTTTAATTGAAAATAAAAGGGTATATCAATATAAAAAATTTAGACAAAAACGAGAAAGTAAGAAATACCTTACTTGAGTGTGTGAATTCATGAGCTTGAGGAGGGGATTCTTGAGGGCTTGGGGAAACTCATGAGGATTCGAGAGAGCGGAGGGAAGAGTAGGGACGTGATCCAAGGATTTTAAGTTAAGAGAAGTGGGAGATTAGGTGGGGTTATATAGGAACTAGGAGGGGAATTCTTTAATATTTCACAAACTTAGGTTTGGGAATCTATATAATTAAATATTCAAAACCAAAAACCTTCCCATTGTTTTTTCCCATGGTTTTTTCCAAAGGGGAGTGGAAAAAATTATATTATAAGGACAAAGGACAAACATATTAAAATATTAGGCTTCCTTATGTGGAGGTGGGCCATACTCTCTAGGGAATCATTTTAAAATGTAAAAATATTTTATAAGTCTTGGAGGGTCCCCTAAGGAATTATAAAATTAAAAAAACAAATGTACAATAAAATTATTTTAAAATTAAAACATATATTTGATGAATATACCTTCTATAGTGTTTTATTAAATCACTATTGTATCATTATGACGTCATAAAACACATTATATATTTATATGGTCTTTAATTTTTACCCAAAAATTCAATTGTCTCAGAAAATTATGAAAAATTCAGCATTTAAAAATTGTTACATCCTAATTCCAAAAATAATGTTCATTTTATTTAAATAATTTTATATATATGAATTTTTACATTTGAAATAAAAATCGTCATTTATTGAAAATTGACGGGTTTTGACAAAAATAGTTTCCAACCATAATAAAACTTACATTTGACTTCATAAAAATTATATGATCATTTATATTAAATAAAACTTATATAATAATAATATTTTATTAAAATAATATTTATTGAAAAAAATCACTAATTCATAAAAATAAATTCTTTAATTAAAATTACAATTTCAGTTTTATCGTATGAAAATATAATTCTTATCAAAACTAATACTTAATCATTTATAGAGTAAAAACAATAAAAAATATAATCACCACATACAATTAAAGGGAGTGTTATTATAACACTATTATGATAACAATATTATTAAATACTTAGTTTTATATAATAATTAATATATTTCTAAAAAGTACCATTTTACCCAAAAATTAATTTATCTCATTCGTTATATTTTTAAGAAAACAAATTCTCATACAGGAATTAATGGAATAAGACATTTATTTATAAAAGGAACTAGACAAAAAGTAACTAATTCCTTATTAAATAACCCCTTATAACACCCACATAAGTCCTAATGGTAAGGTGAACGATGGTGACAGACTCTTGGGGCGGCTTAGAATCATTGCTCGGGTAGTAATCACTATTAACTTCCACTTCTCCCATAGGCGATTCTGTTCAAGCTTAACATATTGAAGCTTTTCTTGGGATTGGTCAAGAGAGAAGCCCAGTGACACTACCTCCTTTATGAGATCTGAAAAATTAGATTTTTAAGACTAGATTCTACTAGATGAGGTCATCCTCTACTTTGTCTGTGTCGAAAGGATTCTTTTTAAAACCTTAAATTTATATCAGTCATGTGATCGTTGTTCAATAGCTATATTATCAATGGTAATGGTACTTAACAATCATTTAAACCCAATAAAAAAATAGTGCATGTGTTTTTCATCTCCACAATACATTTAATTAAATAAAATAAAATGAATTTTATTCATGAATGTGTGGGTCGTTCCAACCTTCCCCCTTAAGAAATTTTTCTCTTGAAATTTTCTTTTCCCACACTAAAATAGATGAGTGTAACTTTTCTTCATCACTTCCTCTGATTCCCATGTTTCTTCTTCAAACTTGGGGTTTCTCCACAACACTTTGACAAGGGGATTTGTATTATTTCGTAGAACTTTTTCCTTACGATCCATGATCTTCACCGACTTCTCCTAATATGAGTGGTCATTCTCCTATGGTACTACCTCTGGATTCAGTAAATGTGATGGGTCTGTTATGTACTTATGAATAGTGATACCAGGAATACATCATGTACTTGATACAGGTTCGGTGGGATTACTATTAAATAGGCCACTTCTCTAATGTGATCAAGGATCTCAAAAGGTCCGATGTACCTTGGACTAAGCTATCCCTTCTTCCCAAATCTCATAACTCTCTTCCAATATGATATGCATAGAAATACCATATCTCTAACATCAACCTCTGGGTCTAAATGACGATTATCAGCATAGCGATTTTGTTGACTCCGAGCAACATTAATATTCTTCTGGATGGTCTTAACCTTCTCCACCATTTCTTCGACCATTTTTGGACCCAAGAGTTTTCACTCCCCAACATCATCCAAACATGTTAGTGTTTTGCCCCTCTTCCCATAAAGGGATTCATAAGGATCCATTTGGATTCTTGAGTGGAAATTATTATTTTAAGAGAACTCAACCACAGGAAGATATTGATCCCATCCTCATTTGAAGTCCATTTAGAATGCTCTCAACATGTCCTCAAGTTCTTGGATAGTCTTCTCAGATTAGCCATCAGTTTGAGGATGATAAGTTGTGCTAAAGTTCAACTTAGTATTCAGAGCATATTGGAGACTCTTCCAGAACATAGAGGTGAATCTTAGCTCATTATTGGATACAATCGATATTGGTACTCCATGAATCCTTACCACATATTTGATATATATCTGTGCCATTTGATCCAATAATAAATCCTATCGAATTGTAATGAAGGGTGTAGTCTTTGTAAAATGATCTACAACAACCCAGATATCATTGTTTCCTTTGGATATTTTTGGAAGTCTAGTGATGATTTCCATGGTGATGTTCTCCCATTTCTATGTTATTATGGGTAATGGTTGCATCATCCCCTTATAATTTTTCTTCTCAGCCTTCACTTACTGACATAAAAGGCACTTTGATGTATACTCATCGATCTCCTTGTGCATGTTATCCCACCAATAATGATCTCAGATATCTGGATGAATCTTTGTGTTTCATGGGTGAATAATGAAATTTAAACTATGTACATCATCCAAAAGTTATTTCATTAACTCTAGACTTGATGGAACACATAGTCTTGACCCAATCTCACAATTATTTCTTTATTAACATTGAACTCTGATTATTTACCTTTTTTGATAGTTTCTACTTTCTTCTAAATTCCCACATCATCCTTCTGATCATCCTTTAACCTTTCCAAAAAAGGAAATTGAGAAATAATTTATGAAAGGATTGATGATTTTCCCTCCATTATGATTCTCATGTCAATATTCATCAAATTTAAGAATATTTTATCCTTTTCAATTCTCATTAATGATAGAATCCTTGGGTCCTTTATACTTAGAGAATTTGTCCCCTTGTTCACTTTCCCATAGTGGTAATGTATTGATTAATCATAGTATTTTATCATATATAACCATCTTCATTGGCACATATTCAACACTTTCTATGTGAATATATACTTGAGGATTTTTTGATCTGTATATATTTCACACTCCAACCCAAAAAGGAAATATCGCCAAATTATTAAAGTGAATATTACTACATCCAACTCCAAATCATGTGTTGGATCATTTTTCTCATGATCATTAATTACATTAAAGAAAAGTCAATGATTTTTTCATTTTTCATCCACACACAGCTCATGGCCTTTTTCGAATCATCACTAAATACCACGAAAATTTCTCCACTTGTGGGTATTGTGAGAACAAGCATAGTGATAATCCTCCTTTTCATATCCTTGATGCTATCTTCACATTTATCATTATAAACAAACTTGACTCTCTTCCAAGTTATCATGGTAAGAGGGTTTTACAATCATGATAAACTTCTCACAAATCAGTGATAATATCCAGCTACCCAAAGAATCTATGGATATCCATCACATATGTTGGCCTCAGCCATCCCTCAATTACATTAATCTCATATTGATCCACAAATATCACATTACTTGTGATGATATGACCTAACAATAAGACCTATTTCAACTAGAACTCACACTTTTTTTACTTTTCATAGAGCTTCTTCTTTCAAAATGTCTCTAGAAAAGTGCTTAGATGCTCCTCATGCTCGTCCTTAGATTCAGAGTATATTATAATATCATCTATAAATACTACCAAATTTTTTTGAGGTAATCAATAAAAACTCAATTCATTAAGTACATGATTATTTTTGTAGAATTAGTGAGTTTGAAAGGAATTACAATGAATTCATAGTGTCCATACCTTATACGAATAGTAGTCTTGGGAATATCCTCCTTCTTCACCCATAATTGGTAATATCCCAACTGTATATCCACCTTGGAGAAGTATTAAGCTACAAATATCTGATTGAACTAGTCTTAAATTCATGGTAGAGGATACTTTTACTTTATCATGATTTTTTTGAGCTCGCGATAATCAATGCAATGGTGCATTGACTCATCCTTCTTCTTCATGAAGAGGACTGGTGCACCCCATGGTGAAGCACTTGGGTGTAAAAAACCTTTATCCATATTCTCATATAGTTATTTCTTTAACTCCTACATCTCTACAACAACCATTCTATATAGAGTATTGGATATTGGTAATGCCCTATGTATAAGATCAATCGAGAATTCAATATCTCTTCTAGGAGAAAGACTAGGAAATTCCTCGGGAAATACTTCAGCAAATTCCCTCAAAATATGAATGTCTTCCATGATGGTTGCATCCTTAGACTCAATCATATGAGCAAGATATAGGTGGTCATAGGGAAGTAATATCCACACCTGAGATGATGGTTCTAAAGAAGATTCATCCTCCTCTTTGCACTTGTACAAAATCATGGGTCGATTTTCCATATGGAGTG
The DNA here is from genome assembly GCA_963277665.1 of Viscum album. Taxonomy (NCBI): domain Eukaryota; kingdom Viridiplantae; phylum Streptophyta; class Magnoliopsida; order Santalales; family Viscaceae; genus Viscum; species Viscum album. Next base: position 1,685,119,698 of record OY728132.1, on the reverse strand, counting down.
GGATTTTCCTATCATAATAATTTATGTTGGATATACATAGGGAAATCCAATAAATTCCAATAATTTCATCAAATTACACCAGATAGAGTATTACGAGGTTTTTTGGGAAGTTCAATCCACAAATTGTGACAGGGGAGGAGTTATATTCATGGGATGCCGTAATTTCCCAATTTTCCAATTTCACCGACATCTCTACTTCCATGATTTTAAGAGGTGTTAGGATTACTCTAATAAAATTTTGGTATATAAAATAATGCGTAAAACTAGATTCAAAATGTATGTTCACTATTCTTGAATGAATAACTAGTGTACCTGTCACCACTTTGTTGTCAAGATTTTCTTCTATAGTAGTTATGGAAAAATCTCACCCTTGCTTCCTTGGAGGTATTTAGTTACCTTAAAAACCCTTGGATTCGGGAATCGATTTGAAATGTTCTCTAGTTCCTTGTAGTTGAAGCAATGAACAATGTGTTGACGGTAGAACAAAGTGTTCCTCTCCTCTGTCTCAGCAGTAGGTTTTTTTTGTGGGAAATTAATGGCTAGGTGCCCTTCTCTTCCACACCTAAAGCATTTCCTTGTCCCCTTCAAGTAATTTCATAGGTTCTTATTTATACACATTTGTATAGTGGGGTGCTATGATTTCTTATCAGTATTGGATTTATCCATCAGACCACCAGAATTAATGTCCACCTTCCGATTGTTATCCCTATGATACCCCTAATATTTTCTGATCTCCATTTTGACTTTGAGGATAAATCAAACAATTTTTTTATAGCTATCAAAATCAAGGATCTCTAGGACATTCTTTAGGCTAGGTTTTATCCCACCAAATAAGTGTTCAACCTTGCATTTAGGGGTAACGACAAAGCCAGTGGCATATCATGAAAGCCTTGTGAATTTTTCCTCGTATGCTCTAATGTATTTGTCATTTTTTTTTCTTGTGGGAAAGGAAGTCCCTTTCCATCTTAAGATGGAGGGTAGGAGGAAAATATTTATCAATTTTTTTTGAGAAATCCTTACATTCCAACACCTAGATTTCTTCCTCAGGATTTGTATTTTTTTATCAATTTCCACCATTGGTTATCTTCACCCTCCATATAAAAAGAATCCAGAAGAACCTTATATTGTTTGGAACATTAAAGGATGGAGAAGATATTCTTAATGGAGTTTATCCATTGTCAGTTATTGAGAGATTAGATGATCCATTAAAAGTAGGAGGCCTTTATCTCAGGAAGCACTCGATTGCAGCTTGTTTTTTCTTAGGGGGGAGGGGTTTGTATGTTCCTCTTGACCCATGTTTCTATTCAAAACATGAGTTAACTGAGAGAGTATCATGAAAAAATTTTCAATTAAAACTCATATAGGATTGGTTATCTCATTAGAATAGTCATCACATTTATCTTCACATCAGTTTTTAGCCCGAGTCCTCTTATTACAGGCCATTGGCTAGAATAAAAGGAAAGTTAGGGGTAACACATAAAAGGTAATTCAATAAAAAATAATGATAACTTATAAATCACATTAATTTCCTTAACTTATCAATTTATAAGATTAAATCTATGTTATAAATGATCTACTTCCTAACATAAATTCTTAGGGGAATCTTTTTATTCCCTTAAAAATGGTTCATACAAAGCTTGTTAATTTACCAAATCATATCCCCTAGGAGTGTCAAACCAAGAGTGCAGTAAGGGAGTAAACAAGAAATAACATGAGGAATATAGTAGATGTTATAAAATAGTAATATCAATGGATCACAAGAGAAACATGAACATAAATTCATGATATAGCATGATTATCATGACATGTAAATTTGGAAATGAAACACAACATGATTTTAGCATGAGCCAAGACTCTTTTCACATTGAATAGCATGAGTAAACCCACATTGAATTTGAATTAGAATGAGTAAAACCTAATTGAACATGAATTATCATGAGTAAAACCTCATTTAATATATCATATCATGATACTAAACATTACCCAATGTATTGTAGTGCCATCAGGGCGCACCCTTTACAAACATTTCATTTCATGTATAATTGTGCCACATGGATCATATAACATGGAATCATTCAACATGAAAATTTATTCCATGATAAAGGAATATGGAATATATAAATGAAAATATATAATAAATAAATAAATTTGAATCAAAGTGAATACCCAGGATAGAGAAATGGGTATGGTATTTACTAAATGATGATTTTGGCATCAAAAAACACGGTGCAATTTCGGCAGCATAATGGTGTGACATAATCATTCATAACAATGGTTGATGAGTGAGAAAGGGATATATCATCACATTTACATGAAATTTAATGTAAAGGGGTCATATATATTCATGTCCCAAAACATGTATTTTTTAAATAGAAGGCCTAACATAATAAATAAACCTGAATAAATGGGAGAAATGGAATAACTCTTATGAAATTCTGGCATGGTAACGGGTGTACATGTGAGGGATTAATGAGAGATAAATAGGTATATAATAATTAAAACATAAGGAAGTCAGTTTGGGGGAGTATTTAAATCATACTATAGGATTTTTAAATGAAAATAAAAGGGTATATCAACATAAAGAAACATAGACAAAAATGAGATAGAAAGAAATCCCATACTTGAGTGTGTGGCGTCAAGAGCTTTAGAAGGGGATTCTTGAGAGATTGGGGTGCCTTGAGGGGATTATAGAAAAAGGAGGTAAGATTAGGGATGTTATAAAAGGATTCTTACTAAAGATAAGTGGGATCTTGGGTGGTTTTATATAGGAAATGAGAGGGGAATTCTTTAATATTTCACAAACTTAGGTTTTCTAATCTATTTAATTAAATATTCAAAACCAAAACCTTCCCATGGTTTTTGCCCATAGTTTTTTACAAAGGGGACTGGAAAAATTATTTTATAAGTCCAAATTTATAACTTATTAAAATATTTGGCTTGATTTTGTGGAGGTGAGTCACACTCTCAAGGAAATCATTTTAAAATGTTAAAATATTTTATAAGTCTTGGAGGGTCCACTAAGGCATTATAAAATTTAAAAAACACATATAAAATCACATTATTTTAAATTTAAAACATATATTGTCTGAATATACCTATTATAATGTTTTATTACATCACTATTAGGTCATTGTTCTATCATAAACCACATTATATATTTGTAAGGTATTTAATTTTTACCCAAAAATTAGATTGTCTTAGAAAATTATGAAAAACTCACCATTGAATAATTTCAAAGTCCTAATTCCAAAAATAATATTCATTTTATCAAAATAATTTTATAAATATGTGAATTTTCACTTTCAAAATAAAAAATGATATTTATTGAAAATTGATGGGTTTTGACAAAAACTGTTTTCAAACATTAATTAAAATTATGATTCTATTCATAAAAATTATATGATCATTTATATTTAATAAAAATTATTTTAGTAATAATATTTTATTTAAATATTATTTAATAAAAAAATCAATTAATTCATCAAAATATATTTCTTAATATAATTTTAATATTAACTAAAAATATTATTTTTTCTTTAAAAACCATATACAAAGTAAGAATAACAAAATAAATGTATATTATTTATTCTATAGAAAAATAATGCACATAATCATAATGTTAGGGTCATGTTACATGTCTATTTATTATACTATAATATTCCCAAAGATTATGGTGTGTGATGGTGGGGCTTTCTTAGGGTCATTCGGTGAACATGGTTTGGTTTGTGATCTCAATGAGCTTGAACTTCTCCCAGAAATGGTTTCGCTCAGGCTTAAGTTGTTGGATCTCAGCATGGTCTTGGTCTAAGGAAAATCTTAGAAATTTTATCTCCCTCGAAAGATCTAATAAATGGGCTTCAAAGGGAATGATCCTACTAGTTGAGGTGATCACTTCCTCTGTCTGTGTAAAAAGGATTTGTTAAAATATATTAGTCATTTCATCGCTATTAAATAGATATATTATCAATGGTAATCATACTTCATAGTTATTTAAACCTAATAAAAAATTGAATGTGTTTTCTAAATCCATAAGACATTAAAAGAAAAGTAGTTGTATTCATGAATGTTCGGGTCATTATATCATTCCCCAATCAGAAATTTCACCCTTAAAAATTCATTTTCCCAAACTAAAATGGATGAGGGTAACTCTGCCTCATCACTTCTTCGGGTTCCCACATTGCCTCTTCAAACTTGTGGTTTCTCCATAACACTTTGATGAGGGGAATTGACTTATTTCATAGAACCTTTTCCCTATGATCTAATATCATCACTAGATTATCTTCATATGAAAGGTCACTCTCCAATTGTTCCACCTCTGGATTGAGTACATGGAATGGGCATGGTATGCACTTCTTCAAAAGTGATACATGGAATACATCATGTATCTGATATAGGTTCAGTGGGAGTGCTAATCGATAGGCCACTACTCCAATGAGATCAAGGATCTCAAAATGTCTAATGTACCTTGGACTTAGCTTTCCCTTCTACACAAATCTAATAACTCTCTTCCACGGTGATATGTGGAGGAATACCATGTCTCCAAAATCAAACTCGAGGTCTCTTTGATGATTATCAGCATAACTCGTTTTTTACTCTGAGTATATTTAATGTGTTGCTGGATGGTATTAACCTTCTCCAACATTTCTTAGACCATTTTTTGACCTAGTACTTTTTTCTCCCCAACTTTATCCCAACCTGCTGGTGTTCTGAATCTCTTCCCATAAAGGGCTTCAAAAGGATACATTTGGATGATTGAGTGAAAACTATTATTGTAAGAGAACTCAACAATAGGAATATGTTGATCCCATCATCCTTTGAAGTCCATTAAGAATACTCTAAACATTTCCTCAAGATTTTGGATAAGCAACTCAAATTAGACATTAGTTTTAGGATGATAAGTCATACTGAAGTTCATCTCAGAGTTTAGATCATGTTGGAGACTCTTCCAAAACTTAGAGGTGAATCTTGGATGTCAATCGGATACAATCGATTGTGGTACTCAATGCATCCTTACCACTTCTCTAATGATATCTCTGCTAGTTGATCCCATGAGAAATACTCTTGAAATGTAGTGAATTGTGAAGTCTTTCTTAGATGATCCACAACAACCTAGATTGCATTGTATCCTTTGGATGTCTTTAGAAGTCTGGTGAAGAAGTTCATGGTGATGTTACTCCATTTCCATGTTGGAATGGGGAATGGTTGCATCATACACTTAGACTTTTGTCTCTCAGCCTTCACTTCCTGACACACCAGACACTTTGATGTATACTATGCAATCTCATTATTCATGTTATCACACCAATAATGTTCTTGGAGATCTCAATGCATCTTTTTGTTTCCTGGGTGAATAGATAAATATGAATGATGTGCATCATCCATAAGTTATTTCTTTAAATCCAAATTTTATGGAACAAAAATTCTTTACCCAAATCTCACAATTCATTCTTCACTAACATTGAACTCCGAGGATTTCCCTTTTCTGATAGTTTTCACTTTGTTCTGAATTATCACATCATCCTTTTTAGCATCCTTCAATTGTTCCAAAAGAGAGGGTTGAGCAATCATTTGTGAAAGGATTGATGATGTTCCATTCTTTATAATTCTCATGTACATCTTCATCAAATCTAAAAAGATTTGATCCTTTTCAATTTTCATGAATGAAAGAGTTGTTGTATCTTTTCTACTTAGAGAGCCTACCACTTTATTTGCTTTCCCCAAATGGTAGTGAATTGAGAAGTCATAGTCTTTGATCAGCTCTAACCATCTTCATTGGTTCATGTTAAACTCTTTTTATGTGAATATATACTTTAGGATTTTGTGATCCATATATATTTCACACTTCTCCCCAAAGAGTTAATGTCCCCAATTTTTTAAAGTGAAGATTATTACATCCAACTCAAGATCATGTGTTGGATAGTTTTTCCCATGAACATTCAATTTCTATGATGCATAGGAAATGACTTTTTCATTTTACATCAACACAAAGTCTAGGCACTTCTTCGAAGCATCACTGAATACCACAAAAATTTCTCCACTTTTGGGTAGTGTGAGAATCCTCATAGTAATAAGCCTCCTTTTCAAATACTCTAAGCTATCTTTGCATTTTTAATGCCTCAGAATTTTCGTGATTTTTTTAAATTATATAGAATTATTTCAAGACCACATGATTCGATGACATGTGATTCTAAGGCCTGGAGTTCCCAGAATGATCCATCGAAAAATGTTAAGATTTAAATAGCACGTTTGTGCGGTTTTCTTTAAAAAATGGAATTAATCTTAAACGGGTTCCCCGATCAAAAATATGAGGGAGCCGTTGCGTTTAGGATGGCGGGTTTTAGCCAATGCTTGACTTATGTTTTTTTGGCACAGAACTCCAGTGAGAAAACCTTAAAATGGAATAACCGTAAATAAAATAATTAAATAAAATATTTTTATTTTTCAAATGCTTATAACTCACGAATGGTGACTTGAATTAAAAATTTGAGACCTCCACTTAACTCCTTAGAGTAACCTTTTCTTAGGAATATCCTAACATTGGCGGGAATGGTCCAAAAGTGAAAGTTATTTTTTCACCGAAAATAAAATAATTAAGTAACAATTATTTTATTCTCAAATCCTTGTAACTCCTAAACGATAACTCAAATTAAAAATTTGAGAGTATTTTTGAGCTCATGGGGGTGTGTTCCCCTCAGGCAGAGCCTAAACTCTCCTGGAACGGGTCGAGGGTGGAAGTTAATTTTTGAAATTTTTTTAAGTTATACTTAGTAAACATGTTATAAGGTTTTTACAACTTTTGAAATGGTGATCGGATCAAAAATCTGAGGGAACCGTTGAATTCAGAACGTTGGGATTCACCTATAAAGGACTTAAATTTTGCCGATAAGGGCCGAACAGAAAAGTAAATTTTCATATTTTTCAAGAAAACTTATAAAATAACTTGAAAAATTATTTTATTTCTTTTCTCACCAAGGAGAAATGACACAGTGAAGCTATGGTGCAGCGATGAGACACATTAATGTAGCTCATTAATGGCTTGTTAAAGTGTTGCATGACAAATCTTTAATGATGTTTAATAGCGTAATGATGCGATGTTGAAGCATAATAGAAATGTTGTGACATGTTTTATTTTTAATAGTTTAATGAATTAGTGGAGAGGATTAAAATGTGAGGATTCTTTGATGAACCTATGATAGATTTCCTCCCCAAAGAAGAATGAGGAACACTGGAAAGACGTCATCAAATTCGTTGTACTTTGAAGAACAAAGAATTCCATCAACCTCTTGGACCATCGAGGACAAAACATTGTGCCAATGAACGTCAACAAGGTTGGGGTTTGATTTTGGTTTTATGATATCCATGTTCTTTTTCTAAAAAATGAACATGGATTAAACCACAAACAGGTTAATCTACAGATCGTGCATTTTTTCACAATGGTGTTTTTCTTAGGTTTTATTTTCCGTATTAATTTTATTATTTATAGAATGGTAATCCCTGGACCTTCCCTTATTTTAAACTTCTAACATAGAGGGTACAGGATGACACGAGTAAGGCTCGGGTCCCTCCTCACATGAGTTCTTCATGGATGTATCCTCAAAATGGTGGAATGATGAATATAGGTCCAAGTCAGGGATAGAGGCGATCCAAGAGGCTCATAGGCATATGCGCATCAAGAAACAGACCATGCGACCAACTCTGGTGGACAGCAGAACGAACCGCCAGGGTGCTGGTGCCGGTGCCCAACTGTCCGTGGTGGCATGGAGGAGTCGTGTCGATCAATGCCGCATAGAGGTGGTGACCCACATCCGGGCTGCCCAGGTGACCTAATAAGCTGTGATCACTCAGCCTCAATGGATTGGAGGCCGCAGCCCGTCATTCGCGGTAGGCACTGGGCCCGGAACCAGGTGGGAACCCCATGGAAGGGGCAGAATGCTCCTTGCATGCTATGTTCGGACAGGGATGCTTTGTGGTAGTGGTTTCTGCATCATGGGTGCACACCACCTGTCTTACCCTGGCGGACCGGGCTTCAGCTGGCAAGCCACACCCCCAACCAGCGTGACAGGTTGGACCCATGCCGATGGGCTAGACTTGCATCCTGTGGGCCGAACCTACACCAGAAGACTAAACCTGTGCCCTTCGGGCCAGGCGGGGTGAGTCCGAGTCACGGGACAACCCTGCGGGCTAGATCCCTGGCCAAACTGGGTCAGACCCAGCGAATCCCACTTGGATTAGCCAATTGTCCTGGTCAGGTCAGACCTACCCTACCCCAAACCAAGTCAGGTAGGACTAGTTGAATTAAACCAATGTATGTGGGACCCTCGGGGTAGGTTGGTTGGGTCGATTCAACTGGGGCAGACTGGGCCTAGATGCAACAGGCCCCTAACTACTAAAATGCTAGCATCCTATAGACCGAGTGTTCATTTGACGTGTCGTCTATTTAATTGGAACACTTACAATGATAAGGTCTCTTGGGTTATTCTATGTTGGATTTCGTGGTGGTTGAGGTAGGACCTATGGCTCGAGCAGTAGACATGTGGATCCTTAGTGGCCTGATAGACGAGCAGAAATCATGTGGGTCCATAGTGGTCGGGTAGACGAGTTGCAACCGTGTGGATCCTTAGTGGCCCAACAGATGAACAAAAGCCATGTGGATCCTTAATGACCCAGCAGGCGAGCAGTGATTTATCAGGTATGAGTCCCTAAATAGTATGAAATGTTAATCACTATAACCAATGATCCTTTCCTACTCTAGAATATACCTGGCGTGAGCTATCCTTACCTTGTGTATTTTCTTTTGTGTTAATTTGTGGTATTTCTCCTTAGTGGACAAGGGTCCCCTACTGAGTACTATGTTACTCACCCCTACAAGGGCTTCGCCCTTATGTGTGGTGTCTTTTGCAGATGACAAACATTTTGAGAGAGGACTTGGTGGCCTAGGACTAGGCGGGCTCCAGTAGGATCTGGAAGACAAGACATACTACTTAATCTTCTTGAAGCTACACTACTCTAACCATTAGGTGGTGTTTTCAATAGATGGTTACCTGAGACCCTCTTTATTTTTCTATTTTCAGTTCTTTTTTTGAGTTTGTATTCTGGACCACTTGTTTTCATTTGAGCTTGTACTCAACACTTTTTTCAGAATACTTGTATTCCCATTTCAGTTTGTGGGACATGGTTGGGCATGTGTGTGTGTACATGAACTCAGGAAAATGCCTCCCACTTTCCAGTTGACGCCTTCGGTGCCAGTCTCCAACCTCTAGCCTTTGGGAGGTGGGCTTAGGGTAATCACAACACAGGCCTCGAAGGACGGGTTGTGAAAAAGTGGTATCAAAGGGCGGTCAGTTATACTAGAAGAACTAAGAGTCTGTATTTTTTTTTATGATACAATAGTGTTAAGTGTTTTGAGTTTTCATTTTTGGCCAGGGAGTCCAATGTTGGTGTGACGGCTGACGTATCCATACACTAGGACCCTAAATTATGTTTTCCAACTCAGTACATGAAAACACTAATTGCATGTGTTTTGTAAATGTTTTTTCTCTTGATATCTTTTGAGTCAGCTCACCAGGTTTAACTTATTGACCATGGTTTATCTTTATTCTCTTTTAAGATGACTCCACACAGACATCTAGCCATTATTCCAGTGCATGACCATGAGGACGGTCCATAGAGTGATGAGGCTTCAGTATAGAGATCGTTTCTTGAGATGGTACCTTCGGCCGGTGTCTCAGTAATATCACTACCCATTGGTCAGCAGTTACTATCGGTGCTACCTATAGATGAAACATGTAGGCTCAGTGCTTTACATGGGTTTCAGTGACAGATAACCTTGAGGTTCCAAGGTGAGCCCGACTCACAGGCAGCTAATGACTGGTTTGAGGTGGTGACCGAGTTTCCATCTATCCAGGGTACTATTAGGTTAGATGGTGGTCCTAGCAGTGAGCCTTCTACATGGCTCAATAGGGTGATGGTAGGGTTTAGATTACCCAATCTTACGATGAGGTGAATTTTCTGTGGACAGATCATGAGAAAATTTATCATAGAAAGAGTTGTTGCATAAAATCTAAGGGGTATGTGTACCCAAGAGATTCTACAGGATGACATGTCGGTAGCTGAGTATTCATCAAGGCATGCCTACTTTTCCAGGTACTCAAGGAATATGATACAACCAGTGCTCTAGGTCTCGGACCTCCGAGAATGGTGTGTCTAGGGACATCTAAGCCACCACTATTCCTCTGTGCATTCTTACTTATGCTATGGTTCCAGATAGAACCTTTGTGGTTAGTGGTCCTTTGGCTGAGTAAATGCAGCCAGTGGATTTCAGTAGAGTGATAGAAAGCAACTGATGTCAGTATAAGAGACTTAGACTTGTGAGACATTCCAAGAAGAGGTCTCAAGGTCGGGGGTCTACAGATTAGGGATCATAGGGTGAGACCAGTCAGCCTAGGAAGAGGTAATTCTTTTCAAAATATGGTAGGGGAAATCTCTATAGATATTGTCCAACCCATATTTCTGATAGTGAAAGGGTGGATGGTCCACTAGGGTAGATTAAGTGACCAGATTAAATGAATCTGTAGGGAAAAAGACAAAGAAGATGATCTAGGAGAGCTGCAGAATGGGGTATACATTTCGACATGTTACAACCACCACCCCAACATGGTCCACACCAGGCTCAGGGAGATGGAGGAAAGGGCAAGGGAGTAGCTGTATGCGGTCAGGGAGTATGACCTGAGGGCTCTATGAATGATTCATGGTACAATCTATGTCTACTAATAGCTATCATTTTAATAGACATAGGTGATAATCATTCCTTCTTGTCATGAATCTTGTTCAGTACCTAGTGTTTTTGTTTAAACTGTTGACTTGATCCTTACATTTGGAGATACCTATTGGAGGATATTTGATTATCACACTTATGTTGATGGTGTTATCTAACCCTTGAGGTTAGAGTTTCAGTTATAACCTCTTGGTGGAAGCATCGAGGCCTTACGACGTTAGTTTGGGTATAGACTGGTCATCCACAATTAATGCTCAGATTAACTGTTTTAGGCAAAAGGGTGTGGTATATCCGTAGTGTTGTAATGGGGTTTTCCTTGGTCGGTGAAAAAGGAAACCCAAGAAACATGGGATAATCTCATGAATAAATGGGTGCATCTGATCACTCATTATACTACTAGCCTTACCCTCATGTCATTATATGTTTGAGTTTTCAGTTCCCAATAGTAGAGGTAGAGTGTTGGAACGTCCTTTCAAAATATGTTTCCAGGATTACCTCCCTGCAGAGGGAGGGACTTCTGTATCATTCTACACCTCGAGATGGGATTGATATCAGCATCAGTATATCAGAGGGAATTTGTAGAGCTTTGAAATCAGGGGGTGTAGCTGGGGGAATTGTAGAGGAAGGGCTTAGTAAGACCCAATGCTAGAGGTTATGTGTGGATTACTAATACTTTAAACAATTGGTCATGGGGAACGAGTACCCACTACCAAAGGGTCAATGGTCACATCAATTAGTTTAAAAGGGGTAGCCTTTCGCATGGATGGAAAGGTGACCGTAGGATTTTCAGAAGTTGAGATAGAAGATATGGTTGGATATCTTCCAGGACTATGACATTGAGTTATTCTACACTCCTGGGAAGGGGAACGTGGAGGTAAACGCATTTAGCCAAATTTTTGATTTAAAACTACTGAGTGAAGCAATAGAGTAGGTTTCCATGATGCATATATTCTTCATGGATGATGATAGAGTAGATTACCTTCATTTAATGACTATCACTCCCCCAATTTTATAGAGAGTCAGGGAGGCACAATTTTTGGATGTTGACTGCGAGACCCGACGTGCTCAGTTATTCTCAGGACAAGATCCTGATGGATTTTCAATAATTGGGGAGCACGTCATCCTTTTCAGAGGACACACTGTAGTACCATTGATGTTACGGGAGGAGGTGTTGATGGAGTTCCATACATCCCCTTTTGGTGGTACATACTAGTTGGGCGAAGATGTACCAGAACCTCTGATGTCAGTACTGGTGGCCAGGGATGCAGAGAGCGGTGGTAGAGTACGTTTCACAATGCCTCACTTGTTAGAATGTGAAGGCCGACCATCAGGTCCCAGTAGTATTGGCACATCAACTTATGGTACATGAATGGAAGTGGGATGGTATCTCCACGGAATTTGTTACGGGGTTACCACACATGTCTAGGGGGCACAATTCTATCTGGGTGATCATTGGCCGACTCACTGAGTCAGCTCACTTCCTACCTATCCAAGCTTAGGGATCAGTAGAGGGATTGAGATGCCTCTACATCCAAGAGATAGTACGGATTCTCGGGATTCCTTAGACGATCATCTCAGACCATGATGCACACTTTACATCCTAGTTGATAAAGGTGTTGTAGGAGGTGTTCGGGACTCAGCTGCGCTTGAGCACAACTTTTCACCCCTTGAGGGATGGTCAGAAGGAGAAGACAATACAGACCAGGGAGTACATGATTCATGCTTGTGTCTTGGATTTTTTTCACAATTGGTTGGATCACCTACCACTGGTGAATTTTTCGTACAATAACATATATCACTCCACCATTGTCATGGAACCATTTAAGGTCTTGTATGAGTGGCCTTGAAGATCACCTCTATGTTGGACAGACCCAGGGGAGTTAGCACTCAAGGGTCCAGAGTTGGTACAAGCAACCACTGATAAGGTGTGTATTATCTAGGAGTATATGAGGACTACACAGAGTTGATAGAAGTCTCATGCCGATAAGAGAATGAGACCCTTGGAGTTCCATGAGGGAGACCATGTTTTCTTTTGGGTCTCACCCCAATGGGGATTGCGGAGATTTGACCAGGGCAGCAAGTTATCTCTAATGTTCATCAGAACTTTTCAGATTCTCCGTTGAGTTGGAAAGGTGGAGTACCGCCTTGCTCTTCCCCCACAAATTCACCATATGCATGATGTTTTCCATGTGTCACTATTGAGGAGGTACGTGCATGATCCATCACACGTCATCAACTGGGGCGAGCTGGACATTGACGATGGGGAAATGCTTGCGGAGTTCTCGGTGGAGATAGAGGATTGACATGAGTGGGTCCTTGGTGGATAGTCTATTCCTCTAGTGCGTGTTCGGTGGAAGCATGGATATCTCCAGGATAGCACATGGGAGTGGGAGGCTCAGATTCATGGTTAATACCCACATTTTTTTATTAGCCTTTGTTTTGGAATTTTGGGACGTAAAGCCATATGGTGGGGGGAGTGTAATATCCCAAAATTTCTATTATTTTTTTAAAATTATATGGAATTATTTTGGGACCACACTCTTTGACAACACATGATTATGAGGCTCAGAGTTCCCATAATTATCTGTTAATGAATATTAAGCTTTAAATAGAGCGCATGAGCAATTTTTTGAAAAAATAGAATAACTCTTAAACAAGTTCCTAAATAAAAAACTCTAGGGCACCATTGCATTTAGTAGGGATGTTTTACCCTATTCATGACTTTAGTTTAGTCATCCCAGGCCTCCAGTGAGAAAACCTGAAAATGGAATAACCGTAAATAAAATAATTAAATAAAATTGTTCTATTTTTCAAATTCTTATAACTCACAAACAGTGAGTCAAATTAAAAATTTGAGACCACCACAAAACTCATGAAGGTATTATTTCCTTAGGTAGATCTTAACATTGACTGGCACGGGCCAATAGTGGAAGTTAATTTTTGGCCGTAAATAAAATAATTAATGAAAATTATTTTATTAAAAAATCCTTATAACTCCTAAATGGTCACTCAGATTAAAAATCCAAGAGTACCATTGAGCTAATGGGGATGTGTTCCTCTTAGGTTGATCCTAACCATGACTAGAACAGGTTGATGGTGAAAGTTAATTTTTGAAATTTTTTAAGGTACGTTCAGTAAACATATGAGAAGGTTTTTCTAACTTTTGAAATTGTACTCGAATCAAAAATATTAGGGAACCATTGAATTCAGAATGCTAGGATTCACCTTCAAAAGACATAAATTTTTCCAGAATGGGCCGAATAGAAAATAAAATTTTCATAATTTTCTAGAAAACTAATAAAATAACTTAAAAAGTTATTTTATTTATTTTCTCACCGAGGAGCGACGACACAGCAACACTGTGGTGCAGTGAAAAAGAAGTGACGAGACAAATTAAGAGAGATCATTAATGGCTCATTAACACACAACGTAATGAAACATTAAGAATGCTTAACAATGATGTTGTTTTATAAATGAGACAGTGTAACGATGTGATGTCGTAGCGTAACAGAAATGTTGCGATGTGTTTTCTTTTTAATAGTTTGATGCATTGGTGGAGAGGATTAAACTGTGAGGATTCTCTAATGAACCTTTGATGGATTTACTCTCCAAAGAAGAATGAAAAATTCTGATGGGACGTCATCCACTTCAATGTACTTCGAAGAACGATGAATGCCATCAACCTCTTGGAACCTCAAGGATGAAATGCTGTGAAAATGAACATCAACATGGTAGGTGTTTGATTTTGGTTTTATGATTTCCCTATTATTTTTCTAAACAAAAAATGAAGATTAACCAATGAATAGGTTAATATGAGGATATTGAATTCTTGTAGGAGGGAGTCATTCTTTTGTTTTCTATTCAGGATTAATTTTATTTTTAATAGAATTGTAATCCACAGACCTTCCCCTATTTTAAACCTCTAACGTGGAGGGCGCAGGTCGACACAAACAAGGAAAAGGTCCCTCCCTTCATACATTCTTCATGGAAATATCCTCCAAATGTTGGAAAGATAAATCTGGGGCCAAGGCCCGGATGGTGGCGCCCATAGAGGCCCACAGGCGTATAAGGATCGAGAAACGGACCACCGGACCCACTTCAGTGTCCCGCAAAAGGAACCGTCAGTGTGTCGGCACTACCGTCAGTGGCTGGAGATGGCCTACAGCAGTGGCCATAGGCAGAGGGAGGCAGCACACTACAACAACTAGAGTCTATAACTGGCTAGCCACAATGACATAGAGGAGTGGCGCCGAATGGTGTCGCATGGTGGCAGCAGCCTACGTCAAGGCCGCTCGAGTGACCTGGAGAGCCGCGGCGATCGACCGCGGCGGAGGGGAGGCTGTGACCCATCATTCATAGTAGGCACTGGACACCTGTCCAAGTGGGAACCACATTGAAGGAGTGGTCTTCTCCTTGCGCACCGTGTTCGGACAAGGAGGGGACGTAGTGGCAGTTGCCGCGTCCTAGGCGCACACCACCAGTCCACCCCTGGTGGAATGAGCTCCAACTGGTGGGCCGCGACCCCAGTTAGTGGGCCTGGATGGACCAGGGATGATGGTTCAGAACCGCGTCTTGTGGTCGGGACCCACATCCAGCAGGACAGACCCACACCGGTAGACCGGACCCACGCGCTTCGGGCTGGGACTGATGAGACCGGGTTGCCGGGCGAGCCGGCAGGTTGGATCCCTAGCCAAACTGGGCTAGGCCCAGTGAGGTCCACTAGGAATGGCCCACTGGCAAGTCCGGAACCAACCTACCAGGACCCAAACCAGGTCAGTTCAGGCCCGTCGAATTAAACTGGGGTTTGTGGGACCCTCAGCCCAGGTTGGTCAGGTCAGACAAGGCCCAGATAGAACTAGACTCTGACTACTTAAATGATAATGTCTTACAGACCGGGCGTCTGTTCGATATGCCTTATATTTCATTGGAGACCTTACGATGAGATGCTCCTTTGGGTTATTCTATGTGGGAATTCAAAGCGGTTGAGGTATGATCGATGGCTCGAGTAGCATCTATGTGGATCCTTAGTGGCCTAGCAGAGGAGTAGCAACCACGTAGATCCTTACTGGACCAATAGACGAGCAATATCCATGTGGATCCTTAGTGTCTCAATAGATGAGTAGTAGCCATGTGGATCCTTAGTGGCCCGGTAGAGGAGCAACAGCTATGTGGATCCCTAGTGGCCCAACATGCGAGCAACAACCGTGTGGATCCTTAGTGGCCCGGCAGGCTAGCAATGATTCATCAGGGATGAGTCCCTCAATAGTATGAAATTTTAATCACCATAATCAACGAACCTTTCCAAATCTAGAATATACATGGTGTGAGTTTTATTTACGTTGTAGATTTTATTTGTGATTGTTTTGTGGTATTTCACCTTAGTGTACTAGGGTCCCTTATTGAGTACTGTGTTACTCACCCCTACACGGGCTTCGCACTCACGTGTTGTTTCTTGTGTAGATTACATGCGTTTTGATAGAGTACATGGTGTCCTAGGACCCGGCGAGGCCTAGTAGGATCAGACAGACATAACATACTACTTTAGA
Organism: Viscum album; assembly: GCA_963277665.1. Taxonomy (NCBI): domain Eukaryota; kingdom Viridiplantae; phylum Streptophyta; class Magnoliopsida; order Santalales; family Viscaceae; genus Viscum; species Viscum album. The sequence goes on along the minus strand of OY728132.1, from coordinate 1,685,103,378 downwards.
TTCCTATAGCTGCACAACTCTTACCATCAGGTGGAGTTTTTAGTGGTTGGATACCCAAGTCCCTTTGTACTTTTCTGTTTTCAGTTCTTTTGTTGGGTTTGTATTCTGACACACTTGTTTTTAGTTGTACTTATACTCAGCACTTGTTTCACTATACTTGTTTTCCCATTTTAGTTTGTGGGATGTGGTTGGTAATGCCTGTGTGTATAGGAACTCAGTAAAATTCCTCCAACTTGTAGGTTAATGCCTTTGTTCCTAGTCGCCAGCCCCTGGATTTTGGGATTCAGGCTTGGGGTAGTCTCAGCCTGGGCCCCGGAGGATGGTTCGTGACATTATTCATCACTCCAAGCAAACTTGACTCCCTTCTGAGTTAGATTGTTAAGAGGGTTTGAAAAACGTGAGAAGTTTCTCAAAAATCAGAGACAATATCCAACAACCCAAAGAAGATAGGGATATTAGTCATAGATGTTGGCCTCATTCATCCCTCAATTTCATTTGTCTTGGAGGGATCCACATATATCACATTGCATGTAATGATATGACCATATAATGAGACCTAATTCAACCAAAACTCACACTTGATGTACATTTTATAGAGATTATCCTTTTCGCAAGGTCTCTAGTATAGTTCTTAGATGCTCCTCATTCTCCTCCTTGGTTTTGGAGTATTTAATTTTATAGATTCCAAAACCAAAGTTTGCAAAATATTAAATAATTACCCTCTCATTTCCAATATAAACCAACAAAAGATCCCAATTATCTTCACTAAAAATACTTGGTTCACATCCCAACTCTGCCCTCCTCTCTCTAGAATCCTTCCAAGGTTCCCCAAGCTCTCAATAATCCTCTCCTAAAGCTCTTGAAGTCACACACTCAAGTAAGGGATTTCTTCTTTTCTCATTTTAATTCAAATTTCTTTATGTTGATATACCATTTTATTTTCAATTAAAAATGTTGGGGTATGATTATTCACCCCCCCCCCCCCCAATACAAACCTCCTTATGTTTGAATTACAAGATACCTATTTCTCTCTCATTAATCCCTCCCATTTACACTTGTTACCATGCTGAAATTTTATAAGAGTTTTTCCATTTCTCCTTTTTCTTCATGTTTCTTTATTATATCATGTCTTCTATTTCCAAATGACATGTGCTAGGACATGTATATATATGACCCAATAAATATCCATTTCATGTAAATGTGTTGAGATATCCCTTTCTCTCTCATCTACCATTTTTATGAAATATTATGTCACGTTGTTATTCTGTCAGAATTGCCCCACGATTTTCCAGGCCAAATTCATCGTGTAGTGAATACTAGGCCCATTTCTCTATCAAGGTATTCACCTTTAGGAACATATACATATTGATTATATAGTTTCATGTATTTATTCTACATTCCCTTATCATGGAAAAATGATGATGTTTAATGATTCATTGTTATATGATTCATGTGGCACACTTATGTTTGAAATGAAATGTTTATAAAGGGTTCACCCAGATAGTGCTCTAATGCATTGTGTATTGTTTAGTATCATGATATGTCATGTGAAATAAAGATTTACTCATGATAATTCTTGCAAAATGAGGTTTTAATCATGCTTATCCAAGTGCAATGATCCTTTTATCATTCCAAAATCATGTTTAATGTCATTGCCACATTTCCATGTTATGATAATCATGTTATATAATGCCTTTATGTTCATGTTTCTCTTGTTATCCAATGATATGCCTATTTTCTAAGATGTATTTTATTCTTCATTTTATTCATTTTTTACTCTCTTTCTAGGCTTTATATCTCACCCCTTTCTTATGTATTTCCTCAGGTTATCTCATGAAGTGTTAAGTACTAAGGAATGAGTTGGTCATGTAAATTTTTTTTCAATAAATATGTTTTATTTTTATGTTTTATGTTGGTATGTAATGTTCATAATTTATTAAGACACTATAATTCTCAATACTAGGAGTTTTATTAAGTGCATGTTTGTGTAATAAATCATTTTTAAGTGTGTAATAAAGAGAAGGGTTGTTATAGTTGAACTAAACAAACCCTACTCTTTATTACACACTTAAACATGATTTATAACATAAACTTGAACTTAATAAAACTCTTTGGATCGATAGGTATACTCTATTAGGAAATTAGGAACATTACATAACAAATTAAAACATAAAAACAACATCATTATTGAAAACTTCGTTTACATGACCAACTTATTTCTTCGTACTTAACACTGCATGGGATAACCTGAGGGCATACATCAGAAAAGGGTGAGCTATAAAGCCCAGTAATGGAGTAAACAAGGAATAGAATGAAGAGTGTAGTACATATCATGAAATAGTAATATCAATGGATCATAATAGAAACATGAACATAAAGTCATGACATATCAGGATTATCATTACATGGAAATGTGGTAATGACATCCATCATGATATTAGTATGATCTAGGGCTCGTTGCACATAGATTAGCATGAGTAATACCTCATTGCACTTGAATTTTCATGAGTAAACCCTAAACTCACATGGATTCTCATGATTAAAGCCTCATTACACGTGGCCTATCATGATACTAAACATTACCCAATACATTGAACTGTCAGGACACACCCTTTATAAAAATTTCATTTCATGCATAAGTGTGCCAAATGGATCATATAACGTGTAATCATTCAAAATCATCATTAATTATACAATAAAAGAATACAGAATACATACATGAAATTATATAATCAATAACTATATTTGGATAAAGGTGAATACCCTTGATAGATAAATGGTCATGGTATTCACTACACGATGATTTGGGCATGGAAAATCGGAGTGCAATTTCAGCAGTATAACAGTGTGACATAATCATTCATAAAATTGATTAATGAGAATGAAAGGGATATAACATCACATGTAAAAGAAATGGAAAATAATGGGGTCATATAGATACATGTCCCAACACATGAAATTTTTATATAGAAGGCATAACATAATAAAGAAACATGAAGAAAGAGGACAAATGGAATAACTCTTATGAAATTTTGGCATTATAATGGGTGTATGTGGGAGGGATTAATGAGAGATAAAGAGGTATCTAAACACTAAAACATAAGGAGGAATGTATGGAGAGGGTGATAAATCATACCCCAACATTTTTAATTGAATATAAAAGGGTATATCAACATAAAGAATCTTGGACAAAACTGAGAAATGATGAAATCACTTACTTGAGTGTGTGACGTCAAGAGCTTGAGGAGGGGATTATTGAGAACTTAGGGAGCCTTGTGAGGATTCTAGAGAAAGTATGAAAGATTAGGGATGTGATAAAAGTATTTTAGTGAATATAAGTGGGATCTTCGGTGGGTTTTTATCGAAAATGAGATGAGAATTATTTAATATTTCACAAACTTAGGTTTTGGAACCTATTTAATTAAATATTCAAAACCAGAAACCTTCCCATGGTTTTTGCCCATGGTTTTTGACAAATGGGAGTGGAAAATATTAATTCATAAATCCAGAGTCCGAACTTATAAAAATATTAGGCTTGCTTATGTGGAGGTGAGTCACACTCTCAAGGAAATCATTTTAAAATGTAAAGATATTTTATAAGTCTTGAAGGGTCCACTAAAGCATTATAAAATTAATTAAAAAATATAAAATAGAATTATTTTAATTTTAAGACATATATTTTCCAAATATCCCTTTTATATTAGTTTATTACATCACTATTGGGTCATTAATATGTCATAAAACACAATATATATTTATAAGGAATTTAATTTTTACCCAAAAATTTGATTGTCTCAGAAAATTATGAACAATTCACCATTGGATAATTTTGATATTTTGATTAAAAATAGTATTAATTTTATCTAAATAATTTTAAAAATATGTGAATTTTCACTTTTAAAATAAAAACTTTTATTTATTGAAAAATGATAGGTTTTTGACAAAAAAACTTTCTAAACCTTAAAAAAAGTTACATTTGAATTCATAAAAATTATATGATCATTTAAATTTAATAGAAAATAATTTAGAAATAATATTTTATTAAAATATTATTTAATTCAAAAATCCATTAATTCATCAAAATAGATTTCTTAATTGAATTTAAATATTAATTAAAAATACTATTTGTGCTTTGAAAACCATTTACAAAGTAACAATATTAGAATTAATGAATATTATTTATTCTATACAAAAAATAATGAAATTGACCATAATGCTAGGGTTTTGTTACATATCCCTTTATTACACTAGAATATTCCCTAAGTGTATGGTGTGTGATGGTGAGCCTTTCTTAGGGCCATTTGGTAACCATGGTTTGGGTCGTGATCTTGATGAGCTTGAACTTCTCTCGTAAAGGGTTTCCCTCATGCTTAAGTTGTTGGATCTAAGCTTGGGGTTGGTCTAAAAAAATACAATAAATGATAAATCCCTTGAAATATCTGATAAATGAGATTTAAAGGGAACGATCCTATTATTCGATGCCATCTTTTCCTTTGTCCATGTAAAAAGGATTTGTTATATCCCTATTTATATAGTAGTCATGTGATCACTATTTGACGACTATATTATCAATGTTAATGATACATAATGGTTATTTAAACCCAATAAAAAAGTTCATGTGTTTTAAATATCCAAAATACATTTAAAAAAGGTAATTTTATTCATGAATGTTCCAACAATAACAAACCATCTCATTATTAAACACTTAAATATGATTTATTACATAAACATTAACTTATGAAAAATCTAAGGATCGAGAGGTCTAGTGTCTTGGGAAATTAGGAAAACTACATAACATATTAAAACATAAAAATACAACATATTTATTTAAAACATCATTTACATGACCAACTCATTCCTTCGTACCTAACACTGTATGGGATAACCTGAGGACATACATAAGAAAAGGGTGAGCTATAAAGCCTAGTAAGGGAGTAAACAAGGAATAACATGAAGAATATAGTACATGTTATGAAATATGAATATCAATTTATAAAAATAGAAATATGTACATAATGCCATGATATAGAATGATTATCATAACATGAAAATGTGGCAATGACATACAACATGATTTTAGCATGAGTCAAGGCTCATTGCCCATAGATTAGCATGAGAAAACCCTCAATGCACTTGAATTAGCTTGCGTAAACCCTAATTTCACATGAATTATCATGACTAATCTCTCATTACACATGGATTATCATGATACTAAACATTACCCAATGTATTGGAGTGATATTGGGGCGCACCCTTTAAAACATTTCATTTCATGCATAGGCGTGCCATGTGGATCATATAATATGGAATCCTTCAACATCATAATTTATTCCATGATAATGGAATGTGTAATATATAAATTAAACTCTATAGAAAATAAGTATATGTTCATAGAGTTGAATACCCTTGATAGAGAAATTGTCATGGAATTTACTACATGATGATTTTGGCATGAAAAATCACAGTGCAATTTCGACAGCATAAAAGCGTGACACAATCATTCATAAAAATGGTTAATGAGGGAGATAGAGGGATATATAATCACATTTAAATTAAATATAAAGTAATGGGGTTATATAGATATATGTTCCAACACATTGAATTTTTAAATAGAAGGAATTACATAATAAAGAAACATGAAGAAAGAGGAGAAATGGAATAACTCTTATGAAATTTTAGCATGGTAACATGTGTACATGGGAGGGATTAATAAGAGATAAATAGGCCTCACATCATTATAACATAAGGAAAGAAGTATGAGGGAGGTGGGAAATCATACCCAAACATTTTTAATTGAAAATAAAATGGTATATCAACATAAAGAAACTTGGACAAAAATGAGAAAGGAAGAAATCTCTTACTTGAGTGTGTGACTTCAAGAGCTTGAGGAGAGGCGTATTGAGATCATGGGGAACCTTGGGAGAATTATAGAGATAGGATGTCAGAGTAAGGACCTTTTCCATTTTTTTAGTGAAGATAAGTGAGATCCTGGGTGGGTTTATATAGTAAATGGGAGGGGAATTCTTTAATATTTCACAAACATAGGTTTTGGAATCTATATAATTAAATATTCAAAAACCACAAACCTTTACATAGTTTTTCCCATGATCTTTTTAAAAGGGGAGTTGAAAATATTATTTTATAAGTCCAAATTCTGAAGTTATTAAAATATTAGGATTTCTTATGTGGAGGTGAGTCACACTTTCAAGGAAATCATTTCAAAATGTTAAAATATTTTATAAGTACTGGAGGGTCCTCTAAGATATTATAAAATTAAAAAAACAAATATAAAATACCCTTATTTTAAAGGTAAAACATATATTTTTCTAATATACCTTTTATAGTATTTTATTACATCATTATTGAGTCATTATGATGTCATAAAACACAATATATATTTATAAGATATTTAATTTTTAACAAAAAATTTGATTGTCTCAGAAAATTATGAAAAACATTCTATTGGAAAATTTTGACATCCTGATTCAAAAAATAATATTCATTTTATCTAACTAATTTTATAAATATGAGAATTTTTTATTTTAATATAAAAACTGACATTTATTGAAAATTCATTTGGTTTGACAAAAACAATTTTCAAACCTTAATAAAAATTACAATTGTAATCATAAAAATTATACAATAATTTATATTTAATAAAAATTAGTTTAGTGCTTAAATTTTATTAAAATTTTATTTAATTATAAGATCCATTAATTCATCAAAATATATTTCTTAATTCAATTTAAATATTAACTAAAAATATTATTTTTTCTGTAAAAACCATTTACAAAGTAAAAATAATAAAATGAATGTATATTCTTTATTCTATACAAAAATAATGCACATAATTATAATTCTAGGGTCTTGGTATATATCCTTTTATTACACTAGTATATGCTCTAATAGTATGGTGTTCGATGGTGGGGATTTCTTGGGGTCGTTCGATGAACATGGTATGGGTCATGATCTTTATGAGCTTGAACATCTCCTGTAAACAGTTTTTCTCATGATTAAGTTGTCTGATCTCAGCTTGGGCTTGGTCTAATTAAAATCCCAGAAATGCCATCTCCCTGAAAAGATCTGATAAATGTGCTTCAAAGGGAATGATCCTATTATTCGATGCCATAGCTTCCTTTGTTTCAAAATGATTTTTTAAAACCCTATAATATATACTAGTCATGTGATCAACGTTAGATATCTACATTATCAATAGTAATCATACTTAATGGTTATTTAAACACAATAAAAATTGCATGAGTTTTCTATATCAATAAGACATTAAAATAAATATACTTTTATTCATGAATTTTTGGGTTTTTAATACATTTCCCCATTAAAAAATAATTCCCTCAAAATTTCCATTTACCAGAGTAAAAAAAGATGAGGGTAACTCTACCTCATCACTTTCTCTAGTTCCCACATTGATTCTTCAAAATTATGGTTTCTCCACAACACTTTGACGAGGGGCATTGTCTTATTTCATAGAAATTTTTCCCTATAATATAAGATCTTCACTAGATTCTCTTCATTTGACTGGTCATTATCCAATGGTACAACTGCTAGATTCAGTGCATGTGATAGGTCAGGTATTTACTTTCTCAAGAGTGATACATGGAATACATCATGTACTTGAGACAGGTTCAGTGGGAGTGATATTCGAAAGGCCACTTCTCCAATGCGATCAAGGATCTCAAAAGGGTCGATGTACCTTTGACTAAGATTTCCCTTCTTCACAAGTCTCATATCTCTCTTCCATAGTGATATAAGGAGGAATACCATGTCTCTAACATCAAACTCTAGGTCTCATCTAGGATTATCAACATAGCTCTTTTGTAGACTCTGAGCAGCTTTAATGTGCTACTGGATGGTCTTAACCTTCCCTACCATTTCTTCAACCAATTTTGGATCTTAGAGTATTTTCTCCCCAAATTAATCCCAACATGCCGGTGTTTTCCATATCTTCCCATAAAGGGACTTATAAGGAGTGATTTGTATGATTGAGTGGAAATTGATATTTTAAGAGAACTCAACCTGAGGAAGATGTTAATCACATCCTCATTTTAAGTCCATTGGGAATTCTCTTAGCATTTCCTCAAGTGTTTGGATAGTCCACTCGGATTGGCCATCAGTATTAGGATGATAAGCCATATTGAAGTACATCTGAGTATTCAGATTGTGTTGGAGACTCTTCCATAACTTAGAGGTGAATCTTATATCTTGATTGGATACAATAGATAGTGGTAATACATGAAGCCTTACCACTTATCTGATGTATATTCTTTCCAGTTGATCCAATGAGAAATTTTCTTGAATTGCAATGAAGTGTGTAGTCTTTGTATGGTGATCCACAAAAACATAGATAACATTATTTCCTTCGGATGTCTTTTGATGTCTGGTGACATAGTCCATGGTGATGTTCTCCAATTTCCATGTTGGTATTAGGATTAGAAAACCCTAGTGAAATCTTTAGGGATAGTATTGAGAATAATAAAAACATCCCTAAATTTTGGTGAGTATAGAGTAAGTGGTTTATTAAGAAAATAATCCCTGACTAGATACGAACAAGTAGAGGTGGATCTGGCACAGATGTATCTAGGGGTGAAACCCAAAAACACCACTTTTATCTAGACTCAAACAAGAATTGGTGCACAAAAATGGTCCTTGCTACACTCTTGGTTCAGCACACTCAGGGGATATGCTTTGTTAAATTAATAATCTTAGTTTGAACTATTTTTAAGGGAAGGAAAAAATACCCCTAAGAATATATGTTGGGAATTAAATCATGAATAACATATATTAAAACCTATGAATTTGTAAGTTAAGGAAATAAATGTAATTTATATGTTATCCCTTTTTAATTGAATTTCCCTTTATGTGTTTCCCCTAAATTTACTTTTTTCCATTCAATGTCTTGTAATTGGAAGACATGGGCTAACAATTGATGAAAAGATCAATGTGATGAAGATTTTAATGAGTTTCCCAGTCTAATGGGAGTGGGAATGACAAAATATTTCACAATAATCTCTCAGTTAACTAAAGGTTTGAATAGAAACATAGTCCAAGAGGAACATCCAACCCAACCTAAAAAGAAAAATCTACAATCGAAAGCTTCATGAGACAAAGGCCTCCTATATTCAATGGATCATTTGATCCCTCAATCACCGAACAATGGATCAACTCCATCGAGAAGATATTACCCATCCTCCAATGTAATGAAAAAGAGAAGTTTCATCTAGCTGCTTATCATATGGAGGGTGAAGTTGGTCAATGGTGGACATTGTCAAAAAATACAAATCCTGAGCAAGAGATCAAGGTGTTGGAATGTAAGGATTTCCAAAAACAATTCGAAGTATATTTTCCTCACACCCTCCGATATAAGATGGAAAGGGACATTCTTGCCCTAAATCAAAAAATATGATGAATGAATTGGATCATATAAAGAAAAATTCGCAAGGCTTTCATGATATTCCTTTGGCTTTGTCGTTACAACTGAATTCAAGGTTGGCCACTTCTTTGGTGGGACAAAACCTAGCATACAGAAAGCCCTAATGATCTGTGACTTTGATAAATCTTAGGAAATTATATGATGTTACCTCAAAGTGGAAATGGAGAATGGATAATATCAAGGGTGTCCTAGGGAAAAGAAGTTGAAGGTGGACATTAATTCTGGAAGTCCGATGGAAAAATCCAACAGTGCTAAGATATTACAGCACCCCACTTGCCAAAGGTGTGGAAAGAAGCACCTCAAAAATTGGATGAAGGGGGCAAGGAAATTATTTATGTTTGGAAGAGAATGGAAACTGACCATTAATTGCGGATAAGAAAAAAATGATACTATGAAAGTGGGGAATAATGCTTCATTAGACCCTCAATATATTTTTCATTGCTTCAACTGCAAAGAAATAGGGAACATTCAAAATCATTTCCCTAAGCCAAGGGTTTTTTGAGGCAACCAGCAACCTCTAAGGCAGTAAGGGAAATATTTTTCAAACACTACCCCTTAAGCTAATCCCAACAGTAAATTGATGACAGGTATGCTAGTTTTTCATTAAAGAATAGAAAACATATTTTTGTATTCCGGTTCTACGCATTATTTTATATCCTGAAATTTTAGTAGAAAAAATTCAACACCACCACAAATTATGGAAGTAGAGATGTCGGTGAGAATGGAAAATGGGAAAACTATTTCATCCTAAGAATATAACGCCTCCTCTATCACAATTTGTGGATTGAACTTCTTAGAGAAGCTCTTCATACTCTCTCTAGTGGAATTTGATGCAATTATTCTCATGTATTGGATTTCCCTGTATAGAGCCAACATAAATTTTTGTGAGCAGGAAATCACTATCCATATAGTGAATCGACCCCCCCCCCCCCATTCTGTATAAGTACAAGGAGGAGTATGAATCTTCTTTATAACCATCATCTTAAGTGTGGATATTACTACCCTATGAGTACACGTATGTTTCTCAGATGATTGAGTCTAAGGAATGAACTATCCTTGAAGACATGACTATTATGAGGGATTTCACTGAAGTGCTTCTCAAGGAATTGCATGGTCTTCCTCCTAGAAGATATGTTGAATTCTCGATTGATCTTATTCCTGGGGATTTATCGACATCCAAGACTCCATATAGAATGCATTTTTTGGATATTGATGTACTAAAGAAACAAATAAAAGAGAATCTATATAAAGGGTTTATATGCCCAAGTACTTCACCATGGGGTGCACCAGTCCTCTTCATCAAGAAGAAAGATGGGTCAATGTGTCATTTCATTGATTATCGTGAGCTCAAAAAAATCATGATAAAGAACAATTATCATCTACCAAAAATTGATGGCTTTTTCAATCTGCTACATTGATCACAATACTTCTCTAAGGTGGATCTGCAGTTGGGATATTACCAAGTAAGGGTGAGGAAGGTGAATATCCCCAATGCTACTTTTCGTACAAGGTATGGGAACTATGGATTCATAGTAATTCCTTTTAGACTCACTAATTATCCAAAAATCTTCTTGGAATTAATGAATAGAGTATTTAGATATTAGCTTGACAAATTTGTTGTAGTCTTTATATAAGATATTCGAATAATGTCCATAACCAAGGATAAGCATGAGGAGCATCTAATAATTTTACTAGAGACCTTGTGAAAGGATAATCTCTATGAAAATTATAGCTAGTATGAGTTCTAGTTGAAGGAGGTCTCATTGTTAGGTCATATCATCACAAGTAATTGGATATTTGTGGATCCCTCCAAGAAAAATTCAATTGAGGGATGGATGAGGCCAAAATATTTGACAGATATTCATAGCTTCCTTAGGTTAGCTGGATATTATCACTAATTTGAGAGAAATTTCTTATGTTTTTCAAACTGTCTACAAAGCTAACTCAGAATGGAGCCAATTTTTATTGGAGTGATGAATGCAAAGATAGCTTTAATGAGTTGAAAAGGTGGCTTATCACTATGCCCATTCTCACACTAACCACAAGTGAAGAATTTTTTGTGGTATTTAGTGATGCTTCAAAGAAAGGAATGGGATATGTGTTGATGAAGAATGAAAAATTCACTGCCTATGCTTCAAGGATATTGAAATTTCTTGAGAAAAACAATCCGATATACGATCTGGATTTGAATACAGTAATCATATCTTTAAAAATTTGTAAACATTGCCTATTTTGGGAGAGTGGTAAAATTTATACGGATCCCTAAAGCCTCAAATATATATTCAAATAGAAAGAGTTGAACATGTACTAAAGAAAATTATTAGAGATGATCAAAAATTATTACTACTCAATTCACTACTATCTGGGGAAAGTGAATAATGTAGTAGACACTCTAAGTATAAAGGATCCGGAAACTCCTTCATTACTGATAATTGAAAATGATAAAATCTTCATATATTTGATGAATATAGACATGGAAATCATAAAGAAGGGAAAATCATAAATCCTTTCAAAAATGATTTTTCAACCATCTCTTTTTGAACATATGAAGGATGCTCAAAAGGATGATGTGGGAATTCAGAAGAAAGTGGAAACTATCAGAGAAGTTAAATCATTAGAGTTCAATGTTAATGAAGAAGGAATTGTGATATTTGGGACAAGAATATGTGCTCCATCCAATTCAAAGTTAAAGAAAGAACATTTGGATGATGCACATAGTTTTATTTTCTCCATTCACAGAGGAAACTAAAAGATGTATTGAGATATCTAAGAGCATTATTGGTGAGATAACAAGAATAATGAGATCACTAAGTTTACATCCAAGTGCCTAGTGTGTCAAAAAGTGAAGGCTGAGAGGCATAATTATAAAGGGATGATGTAACAATTACCCATACCAATATTGAAATGGGAGAACATCACCATGGAATTTGTCACCAGACTTCTGAAGACATCTATAGGAAAAAAAATTATCAGGGTTTTTTTGGATCATCTTACAAAGTCTGTACACTTCATTGAAATTCCATAGGATTTCTCATTGGATCAACTAGCATGGATATACATCAGATAAGTGGTAAGGATACATGGAGTACCACTATCGATTGTATTCGATCAAGATCCATGATTCACCTTGAAATTCTGGAAGAGTATCCAACACTCTCTAAACACTAATCTGAAATTTAGTATGACTTATCATCCTCAAATGGATAGACAATATGAGAGGACTATCCAAACACTTGAGGACATGTTGAGAGCATGCTCGATGGAATTTAAAGGAGGATGGGATCAACATATTCCTCTATTTGAGTTCTCTTACAATAACAGTTTCCACTCAAGAATCCAAATGGCTCTTTATGATTCCCTTTATGGGAAGAGATGCAGAACACCATCATGTTGGAGAGAAAAAAACTCCTAGGTTTAGAAATGGTCAAAGAAATGGTGGAGAAGGCTAAGACCATCCTGCAGCACATTAAAGCTGATCAGAGTCGACAAAAGAACTATGACGATAATCATCGATGAGACCTAGAGATTGATGTTGGAGACATGGTATTCCTCCACATATCACAATGGAATAGAGTTATAAAATTTGGGAAGATGGGAAAACATAGTTCAAGGTACATTATACCTTTTGAGATCCTTGATCACTTTGGAGTAGTGGGCTATCTACTAGCACTCCCACCGAACCTGCCTCAGGTACATCATGTATTCCATGTATCACTCTTGAGTAAGTGCATACCTGACCCATCACATGTACCCAATCTAGATGTGTTACCATGGGAGAATGACCTCTCCTATGAAGATAATTCGATAAAGATTTTAGATCATAGGGAACAAGTTCTGTGAAATAAGATAATTCCCCTCGTCAAAGTGTTGTGGAGAAACCACATGTTTGAAGAAGAAATGTGGGAACTGGAGGAAATGATGAGGGAGAGTTACCATCAACTATTTCAGTGCGGTAAAGGAAATTTGGAGGAAGAAATTTATGAAGGGGGAATGTTGTAATGACCTGAACATTCATGAATAAAATTCAATTTCTTTTAATGTCTTAAGGATATATAAAACACATGAACTTTTTTATTGGGTTTAAATAACTGTTAATTATGATTACCATTGATAATATAGTCGTTGAATAGTGATCACATGACTAGTATATATATATAGGGTTTTAACAAATCCTTTTGACACAGACAAAGGAAGTGATGACCTCAACCAGTAGGATCATTCCCTTTGAAGCCCATTTATCAAATCTTTCGATGGAGATAACATTTGTGGGATTTTTTTAGACCAAGTCCAAGAAAATATCCAACAACTTAATCATGAGCGAAACCATTTACGGGAGAAGTTCAAACTCATCAAGATCATGGCCCATACCATGTTCACTGAATGACCCCAAGAAAGCCCCACCATTGCACACCGTACTCTTTGGGTATATGCTGGTGTAATAAATGGATATGTAACAAGACAATAACATTTTGATTATGTGAAATTGTTTTTTCATTGAATAAATAATATACATTCATTTTATTATTGTTACTTTGTAAATGGTTTTTAAAGCACAAATAGTATTTTTAGTAAATATTTAAATTCAATTAAGAAATATATTCTAATGAATTAATAGATTTTTTAATTAAATAATATTGTAATAAAATATTATTAATGAATTATTTTTTGATAAATATAAATAATCGTATAATTTTTATGAATAAAATTGTAATTTTTATTAATGTTTGAAAACAATTTTTTATCAAAACCTAATAATTTTCAATAAATGTTGGTTTTTATTTTAAAAGTGAAAATTCAAATATTTAGAAAATTATTTAGATAAAATGAATATTATTTTTGGAATCATGATTTATAAATTATCCAATGGTTAAATTTTCATAATTTTTTGAGATAGTCAACTTTTTGGGTAAAAATTAAATACCTTATATATATAATGTGTCTTATGACATCATAATGACCCAATAGTGATGTAATAAAATACTATAAAAGAGTTATTCGCCCAATATATTTTTTGCCTTTAAAATAATGTGATTTTAAATTTATTTGATGAATTTTATAATTCCTTAGTGGGCCCTCCAAGACTTATAAAATATTTTAACATTTCAAAATGATTTCCTTGAGAGTGTGACTCACCTCCACATAAGCAAACCTAATGTTTAAATAAGTTAGTCCTTTGTCCAAATAAAATATTTTTTCCACTCCCCTTTGGAAAAAAACCATGGGAAAGTACTATAGGAAGGTTTGTGGTGTTATATATTTTATTATATAGATTCTAAAACCCAAGTTTGTGAATGTAACACCCCAAAATGATAGAGTTAAATAACTAAATGATACGACTCTTGACAACAAGGTGCACCTTTCTTTTCGAGAGCCTAACTAATTAGAACTCCACATTTAAGAATTATTGTCCTGGAGCAGTGATCAAGATGAGTGACCTTCTGGAAAGTTTCTTAGGGTGTGTACGAGTGACGACAAAGTACATTAGAAAGAACATGTGTTGGACTGTGGGGGACAATCATTAGTTGGATGACCCAAATACAACCAAAGGAAACAACCCCACTCTTTTTTACACATTTAAACATGATTTATTACATAAAATTGAACTTAAGATAATTCGGAGGATCTAGAGGTCTAGTGTATTAGGAAATTAGGAACAATACATAACAACATAAAACATAAAAATACAACATCTTTATTGAAAATTTATTTTATATGACCAAATCATTCCTTCGTACTTAACATTTCATGGGATAACCTTAGGACATACATAAGAAAAGGGTGAGCTATAAAGCCCAGTAAGGGAGTAAAAAAGGCATAACAAGAAGAATAAAGTACATGTTAGTCAATAGGAATATCAATGGAGCACAAGATAAACATGAACATAAAGGCATGATATAGCATTATTATCCTAACATGGAAATGTGGCAATGACATACAACATGATTTAAGCATGAGCCAAGGCTCATTGCACATATATTAGCATGATTAAACCCTCATTGCACTTGAATTATCATGAGTAAACCCTCATTTCACATGAATTAGAATGATTAAACCCTCATTTCACATGGAATATCATGATACTAAATATTACTCAAGGTATTGGAGTGCTACCATGTCACACCCTTTATAACCATTTCATTTCATGCATAAGTCTGCCACATAGAACATATAACATGGAATCATTCAACATAATAATTTATTACAAGATAAATGAATATTGAATACAAACACGAAACACTATAATCAATAAGTGTATGTTTATAATGGTGAATACCATTGATAGAGAAATGGTAATGGTATTGACTACACGGTGATTTTGCCATGGAATAACTTGGTGCAATTTCAGAAGCCTAACAGCCTGACCTAAAAGTTCATAAAAAATGGTTGATGAGATGGAAAGGGGTATATAATAATATGTACATGAAATTGATATTAATTGGGTCATATATATACATTTCCCAACATATATAATTCGTAATTAGAATGTGTAATATGATAAAGAAACTTGAAGAAAGAGGAGAAATGGAATAACTCTTACGAAATTTCAGCATGGTAATGGGTGTACATGGGAGGGATTAATGATAGAGAAAGAGGTCTATAATCATTAAAACATAAGTAGGGTAGTATGGGGTATGTTATAAATCATACCACAACATTTTTAATTGATAATAAAAGGGTATATCAACAAAAAGAAACTTGGAAAAAAATGAGAAAGGAAGAAATCCCTTACTTGAGTGTGTGACTTCAAGAGCTTGATGAGGGGATTCTTAGGAGCTTGGAGTGCCTTGGGAGGATTAAAGAAGGATAAGGGAAGATTAGGGACATTCTCCAAGTATTTTTAGTGAAGATAAGTGGGAGCTTGGGTGGGTTTATGTATGAAATTAGAGGGGAATTCTTTAATATTTCACAAACTTATGTTTTGGAATCTATATAATTAAATATTCAAAACCACAAACATTCCCATATTTTTTCCCACGTTTTTTTCAAAATTATATTGGAAAAAATTATTTTATAATGCAAATTTTTGAACTTTTGAAAATATTATGCTTTCTTATATAGAGGTGAGTCACACTTTCATGGAAATCATTTTAAAATGTTAAAATATTTTATAAGTCTTGGAAGGTCCACTAAGGCAAATAAAATTAATAAAAAAATATAAAATAACATCATTTTAAAGTTAAAACATATATTTTCCAAATATACATTTTATATTATTTTATTACATCACTATTGGGTCATTATGATGTCATAAAACACATTATATATTTATAAGGTATTTAATTGTTACCCAAAAATTCGATAGTCTCAAAATTTTATGAAAAAATAACCATTGGATAATTTCAATGTCCTAATTCCATAAATAATAATAATTTTGTCAAAATAATTTTCTAAATATCTGAATTTCTACTTTTAAAATAAAAAACAACATTTTTTATAATTCATGGGTTTTGACAAAAATAGTTTTCAAACCATAATAAAAATTAAAATTGTAATAATAAGAATTATACAATCATTAATATTTAATAAAAATTAATTTAGGAATATTATTTTATTAAAATATTATTCAATTCTAAAATCCATTAATTAATCAAAATATATTTCTTAATTGAATTTAATTATTAACTAAAAATTCTATTTGTGCTTTAAAAATCATTTACAAGTAACAATAATAAAATGAATGTATATTCTTTATTCTATACAAAAATAATGAACATAATAATAATTATAGAATCTTGTTACATATCCCTCTATTACACCTGCATATTACCTAAGAGTATAGTGTGTGATGGTGGGTCTTTCTTGGGGCTGTTAGGTAAACATGGTTTGGGTCGTAATCTCAATGAGCCTGAACTTCTCCCGTTAATAGTTTCGATCATGCTTAAGTTGTTCGATCTCATATTGGGTTTGGACTAAGGAATATCCCATAAATGATATATCCCTTGAAAGAATCTATAAATGGGATTCAAAGTGAATGATCCTACTGGTTGAGACCATCACTTCCTTTGTCTATGTCAAAAGGATTTTTTAAAACCCTATATATATACTAGTCATGTGATCACAGTTCAACGATTATATTATCAAAAGTAATGATACTTAATGGTTATTTAAACCTAATAAAAAAGTTAATGTGTTTTCTATATCTATAAAAAATTAAAAGATGGGGAATTTTATTCATGAATGTTCGGGTTATTGCAAATTCTTTTACATGAACAACTCCTTCCATCATACATAACACTGCATGGGATAAGGTGGGAACATACATAAAAAAGGGGTGAGCTATAAAGCCCAATAAGGGAGTAAACAAGGCATAGCATTAATAATACAATAAATATTAGGCAATAGTAAAATCATTGAATCACAATATAAACATTAACATAAAGTCATGATATAGCATGATTATCATAGAACCAAAATGTGTCAACGACATACAACATGATATTAGCATGAGTAAAGGCTCATTGCACAAGGATTAGCTTGAGTAAACCCTCATTGCACTTGAATTAGCATGAGTAAACCCTCATTGCACATGGATTATCATGAGTAAACCATAATTTCACATGGATTATCATGATTCTAAATATTACCAAATGAATTGGAGTGCTATCAGGGTGCACCCTTTATAAACATTTAATTTCATGCATAAGTGTTCCACATGGATCATATAAGATGGAATCATTCAACATAATCATTTATTCCATGATAAAGGTATGTGGAATACATATATGAAACTATATAATCAATAAGTATATGTGCATATAATTGAATACCCTTGAAAAAAAATGGGCATGGTATTCACTACATGATGATTTTGGCATGGAAAATCGTGGTGCAGTTTCGACAGCGTCACGGTGTGACATAAAAATTCATAAAAAGTGGTTGATGAGAGGGAAAGGGGTCTCTTGTAATATGTACATGAAATTAATAGTAAGGGGGTAATATATATATATATATATATATATATGTCCCAACACATATAATTTTGTAAATAGAAGACGTAACTTAATAAAGATGCTTAAAGAAAGCGGAGAAATGGAATAACTCTTGCTAAATTTTAGCATGGTAACAGGAGTACATGGGAGGAATTAATGAGAGATAAAGAGGTATCTCATCATTAAAACATATGGAGGGAAGTATGGGTGATGTGATAAATCATTACCCAACATTTTTAAGTGAAAATAAAATGGTATATCAACATAAAGAAACTTGGACAAAAATGAGAAAGGAAGAAATCCCTTAAGAAAATTCGGTACGGTAACGGGTGCCCATAAGGGTTCATAAGAGGAATAAATTAGAGTGAAAGTGGATCTCATAATTTATACATATAATGGTAAGTAATTAGGATAATTATTAACATATCCCAGCATATGAATAAAATAAACTAAAAGACATTACATGAAAAGAATGCTTGATAAAAGAGGAGGGTAGAAGATCCCTTATGGAATTTTGGCATAGTAATGGGTGTGCATAAAAGATCATAGGGGTATTGATGAGAGTGAATGGAAGATCCCATCATATATACATAAAATGGATAGTATGGGTGTTTTGGAACATCATAATCAAACATATAAATATGGAACTTAAAAAGCATAATGTAAAAGAGTAGCATGAATGGAAATGAGAAGAGTGGAATCTCATACCTGAATGTGTGATCCCAAAGGCTTAGGATAGGATTATTGGGAGCTTGGACGTGACTTGGGAGGGCTATAGGGAGTATTGGGAAGAGGTTGGTCTAGATCCAAATGTTTTGAGTGAATAGTAATGAGATATTGGGTGGGTTTATATAGGAAAGGAGTGGAAATTCTTTACTATTTAGGTTTTGGACAATACACATTAAAATATTCAAAACCAAAAACCATGACATGGTTTTTGAAAAAGAAGAGTGTAAAACATTATTTTATAAGGAAAATGGACGAAATTATTAAAATATTAGGCTTTCTTATGTGGAGGTGAGTCACACTCTCAATTAAATTATTTTAAAATGTTAAAATATTTTATAACTCTTGGAGGGTCTAATAAGACATTATAAAATAAATCAAACAAATCTAAAATCACATTATCTTAAAATTAAAACATATATTGTCCGAATATCCCATTTTTATTAATTTATTACATCACTATTGGGTCATTATGATGTCATAAATCACATTATATATTTATATGGTATTTAATTTTTACCCAAATATTCGATTCTCTCAAAGAATTATGAAAAATTCACAGTTGGATAATTTCGACTTCCTGATTCAATGATGTTCACTTTATATTAATAATTTTTTAAATATGTGAAATTTCACTTTTAAAATAAACATAGCCATTTATTGAGACTTTACGGGTTTTGACAAAAACAGTTTCCAAGCCTAATAAAAATTGCATTTGACTTCATAAAAATTGTATGATAATTTATATTTAATAAAAATTATATCAAAAATATATTTTATTAAAATATTATATTTTGAAAAAATTTACTAGTTCATCAAAATAAATTCATTAATTAAAATAAAATTTTAGTTTTATCATATGAAAATATAATTCTAATCAAACTGAATACTTAATCATTTATAGAGTAAAAAAAATAAGGAATATTAACCACTTATAATTAAAGGGAGTGTTATTATAACACTATTATAATAACAATATTAATAAAACCTCAGTTTAATATTATAATTTATATATTTTTATAAAGTACCATTTTACCTGAAAAATCAATTTATCTCATTCACTGTATTTTTAAGAAAAACTATTCTCATATAGGAATTGATGTAATAAGACTATTATTTATAAAAGGGACTTAAAAAATTAACTAAGGACTTGTTATATAACCCCTTATAACACCCACATAATATCTAAGGGTAAGGTGTGCGATGGTGACGAACTCTTAGGGCTGCTCAGATAACATCTTTCAGGTGGTAATATCTATTAACTTCCACTTCTACCATATGTGATTCCTTTCAAGATTAACATGTTGAAGCTCAGCTTGGGATTGGCCAAGAGTGAATCCTAGTGATTCTACCTTTTTTCCAAGCTCTAACAAATGAGGATTTCTTATGTGGATCCTTTTCAATTATACTTATTGAAAGGGTTGTTGGATCCTTTCTACTTATAGTATTTTCCACCTTCTTCATTTTCCCATGGTGGTAATGGATTGAGCAGTCATAGTCTTTGATCAGCTCTAACCATCTTCAATGGAGCATGCTTAACTCTTTCTATGTGAATATTTACTTGAGGCTTTTGTGATTTCTATATATTTTACACTTCTCCCCAAAGATGTAATGTCACTAAATTTTTAATGGAAATATTACTGTAGCCAACTCCAGATTATGTATTGGAGAGTTTTGTTCATAAACTTTTAATTTCCTTGAAGCATAGGCAATGACATTGTCATTTTGAATCAACACACAACCCAAGACCATCTCCAATGCATCATTGAATACCATGTAAAGTTTTCCACTTATGGGTAATGTGATCATGGGCGCAGTGATAATCCTCCTTTTCAACTCTTTGAATCTCCCTTCACATTCATCTTTCCAAAAAACTTGACTCCCTTCTGAGTTATCTTGGTAAGAGGGTTTGACAATCATGATAAATTTATCAAAAATCCACAATAATATCCAGCTAACCCAAGAAAGCTACGGATATCCATCACATATGTTTGCCTCAACCATCCCTCAATTGCATTTGTCTTGGAGGGATCCATAGATATCCCATTTCTTGTGATAATTTGATCCAAGAATGAGATTTCCTTCAACAAGAACTCAAAATTTCTCTACTTTTCATAGAGATTCTCTTTTCATAAGGTCCCCAGTATAGTGTTTATATGCTCCTCATGCTCCTCCATGGTTTTAGAGTATATTAGAATATCATCTATAAAGACTACAAAAAATTATTTGAGGTACTCTCTAAATACTCTATTCATCAAGTCTGTGAAGATTGATAGAGAATTAGTCAGTCCAAAAGGAATTACTATGAATTCATAGTGTCTGTACCTTGTACAAAAAGAATTCTTGGGGATATCCTCCTTCTTCACCCTTGGTAATATCCCTACCTCTGATCCACCTTAGAGAAGTATTGTGATCCACGTAGCTGATAGAATAATTCATCAACTCATGGAAGAGGATACTTGTTCTTTATCGAGATTTAGTTGGTATCACGATAATCAATGCAAAGGTGCATCGATCCATCCTTCTTCTTGACTAAGAGGACTGGTGCACCCCATGGTGAAGCACTTGGTTATATAAACCCTTTATCCATATTCTCATGTAGTTTTTTCTTTACCTCCTCAAGCTCCACAACATCCATTCTATATGGAGTCTTGGATATTAGAAATTCCCCAGGTATATGATCAATTGAGAATTCAACATATCTTCTAGGAGGAAGACCAGGAAATTCCCTGGGAAACACATCATTGAATTACATCATAATAGGAATGTCTTCAAGGATGGTTTTATCCTTTTACTCAATCAGATAAGAAAGATACGAGTGCTCATATCGTAGAAATATCCATGATTTAGATGATGGTGCTAATGAATATTCATCCTACTCCTTGCACTTGTACATATTCAAGTGTCAATTCTCCATATGAAGAGTGATTTCCCTATCACATAAATTTATGTTGGCTCTATATAGGGAAATCCAATCCATACCAATAATTGCATCAAATTCCACTAGAGGGAGTATAACGAGGTTTTTTGGGAAGTTAAATCCATAAATTGTGATAGGGGATGAGTTATATCCATAGAATGAATAATTACCACATTTTTCATTCTCAGTAAAGTTGATACATTGTTCGATGATTGAAGGATCATACGATCCATTAAAAGTATGTGTTCTTTGTATCATGAATCTCTAGATTGTGGCATATTCTTTATGGGGGGGGGGGGTTGAAATTTCTCTTGACCCATGTTTCTATTGAAAAATTGAGTTAACTAAGATTGTATCATGACAAAGTTTTTGATTCCTACTCCCATCGAATAGAGCATATCATTAAAACAGTCATCATGTTGATCTTCGCATCGGTTGTTAGCTTGATTCCTCCTATTACTAGACATTGGATGGAATAAAAGGAAAGTTAGGGGTAACACATAAATGGGAATCCAATGAAAAAAATTATAGCTTATAAATTACATTCATTTCCTTAACTTATGAATTTATAAGCTTCAATATACGTTATCAATGATCTACATCCCAACTTATATTATTAGGGGAATTTCCCCCCCCCCCCTTAATAATGGTTCATACTAATCTTATGAATTTACCAAATCATATCCCTCAGGAGTTTCAAAACAAGAGTGTATAAATTCATGTTGTTATTCACAGATTTCCATTTGAGTCTTGCTCAAAGTGGTGCTTTCAGGTTTTACCCATAGATACATATGTGCTAGAGCCACCTCTACTTGTTCGTATCCTGACAGGGATGTATTTTCTTGATAAACCACTTACTCTTAACTCACCATGATTTAGGTATTTTCTTATTATAATTAGTCTTATACTAAAGTATTTCTCTAGGGTTTTCTAATCTTAATCCCAAAAATACCTAAAACTATCTTGGGATACATCCTATAATAACCCCTCTCTTTATTACACACTTAAACATGATTTATTAAATAAATTTTCACTTAAGACAACACCAAGGATCAAGAGGTATAATGTCTTGGTAAATTAGGAACATTAAATAACAGCTTAAAACATAAAATATGACATCTTTTTTGAAAACATCTTTTACATGACCAACGAATTCCTTCATACTTAACACTGCAAGGGATAACCCGATGACAAACATAAGAAAGGGGTGATCTATAAAGCTCAGGGAGGGCGTAAAAAGGCATAACATGAAGAATACAGTACATGTTAGGAAATAGTCATATCAATGGATAACAATAGAAACATGAACATTAAGGCATGATATAGCATGATTATCATAACATGGAAATGTGGCAACGACATACAACATGATATTAGCATGATCCAAGGCTCATTGCACATGGATTATCATGAGTAAACCCTTATTTAACTTGAATTTTCATGATTAGACCATCATTGTACTAGGATTATCATGATTAAACCCTCATTACACATGGCATATCATGATACTAAATATTACCCAATGCATTGGAGCGCTATCAGGGCCCACCCTTTATAATCATTTCATTTCATTCATAAGTGTGCCACATGGATAAAAAAATATGGAGTCATTCAACATCATCATTTATTTTATGATAAAGGAATTCGGAATACATACATGAAACTCTAAATTAAATAATTATATGTTCATAAAGGTGAATTCCCTTGATAGAGAAATGGGCATGGTATTCCCTACATGATGATTATGGAATGGAAAACCGGGGTGCAATTTCAGCAGCCTAATGGCATGACCTAATCATTCATAAAAATGGTTGATGAGAGAGAAATATATGTCTCATCACATGTACATGAAATTGAAAATAATGGGGTTCATATAGATACATGTTCCAATACATGAAATTTGGAAATAGAACGTGTAACATAATAAAGAAAAATAAAGAAAGAGGAGAAATAGAATAACTCTAATGAAATTTCATCATGGTAACATGAGTACATAGGAGGGATTAATGAGAGAGAAATGGGTCTCTCATCATTCAACCAAAAGGATGTAATTATGGTGGAGGTGAAAATTCATACCCCAACATTTTTAATAGAAAATAAAAGGGTATATCAACATAAAGAAACTTGGTCAAAAATGAGAAAGCAAGAAATCCCTTACTTGAGTGTGTGACTTCAAGAGCTTTAAGAGGGGATTTTTGAGATCTTGGAGCACCTTGGGAGGATTCTAGAGAGATGAGAGAAGAGTATTTACATGCTTAAAGTATTTTTAGTGAAGATAAGTTGGATCTTGGTTGGGTTTATATAGGAAATGAGAGGGGAATTATATAATATTTCTTAAACTTAGGTAATAAACTCTATAAAATGAAATATTAAAAACCACAAATATTATCATAGTTTTTTACAAAGGGGAGTGTAAAACATTATTTTAAAAGTCCAAAGGGTGAATATTTTAAAATATTATGATTTCTTATGTGGAGGTGAGTCACACTATCAAGGAAATTATTTTAAAATGTTAAAATAGTTTATAAGGCTCGGAGGGTCTACTAAGGCATTATAAAATTAATAAAAAATTATAAAATCATGTTATTTTAAAGTTAAAACATATATTGGGCTAATAAAACTTTTATAGTATTTTATTACTTCACTATTGGCTGATTATTATGTCATAAAATATATTATATATTTATTAAGTATTTAATTTTTACCCAAACATTAGATTGCATCAAAAAATTATGAAAAATTCACCATTGGATAATTTCTACATCCTGATTCCAAAAATAATATTCATTTTATCTAAATAATTTTCTAAATATGTGAATTTTTAATTTTAAAATAAAAACCTACATTTATTGAAAATTCTTGGGTTTCGACAAAAACAGTTTTCAAACATTATTAAAAATTACATTTGACTTCATAAAAATTATATTATCATTTATATTTAATAAAAATTATATAATAATAATAATTTATTATAATATTACTTATTGATAAAATTCACTAGTTCATCAAAATAAATTCTTTAATTAAAAATAAAATTTCAGTTTTATGGTATAAAAATATAATTCTTATCAAATTGAATACTTAATCATTTATAGAGTAAAATCGATAAGGAATATAATTACCACTTACAATTTCGGCAGCATAATGGCATGACATAATGATTCATAAAAGTGTTTGATGAGAGAGAAAGAGTTATCTCATCATATGTACATGAAATGCACAGTAAGGGGTTATATAGAATCATGTACCAATAATGGAATTTGGAAATAAAAGGCGTAACATAATAAAGAAACTTGAAGAATGAGGAGAAATGTAATAACTATTGGGAAATTAGTAACATTAAATAATTTCTTAAAACATAAAAATACAAAATATTTTCTGAAACCTTCGTTTACATGACCAACTCATCCCTTCGTACTTAACACTGCCTGGGATAACCTGAGGATATACATAAGAAAGGGGTGAGCTATAAAGTCCAATAAGGGAGGAAATAAGGCATAAAATGAATAATATAGTAAATGTTAGGCAATAGGAATATCAATGGAGTATAAGAGAAACATGAACATAAAGTTATGATATAGCATGATTATCATAACATGGAAATGTGGCAACGACATACAACATGATATTAGCATGAGCCAAGGCTCATTGCACATGGATTAGCATGAGTAAACCCTCATTACACTTTAATTAGCATTATTAAACCCTCACTGCACATTTATTAGCATGATTAAACCCTCATTGAACAAAGAGTTTCATGATACTAAACATTATCCAATGCATTGGAGCACCAGCAGGGTGCACCCTTTATAAACATTTCATTTCATGAATAAGTGTGCCACATGGATTTTATAACATGGAATCATTAAACATAATCATTTATTCCAAGATAAAGGAAATTGGAATACATACATGAAACTATAAAATCAAAAATTATATGTTCATAAATTTTAATAAACTTGATAGAGAAATGGGCATGGTATTCGCTACACAATGATTTTGGCATGGAAAATCAAGGTGTAATTTCGGTAGCCTAACGACGTGACATAATCATTCATAAAAATGGTTGATGAGAGAGAAATTGATATCTCATCACATTTACATGAAATTTACAGTAAGGGGGTAATATATATACATTTCCCAACACATCGAATTTTGAAATATAAGGTGTAACATAATAATGAAACATGAAGAAACAGGAGAAATGGAATAACTCTTATGAAATTTTGGCATAGTAATGGGTGTGCATTGGAGATATAAATGATAGATAAATAGGTATATCATCATTCAAACATAATTATGAACGTATGGGGAGGTTTTTAGTCATACCTCAACATTTTTAATTAAAATAAAAGGGTATATCAACCTAAAGAAACTAGGACAAAAATGAGAAAGGAAGAAATCCCTTACTTGAGTGTGCAACTTCAAGAGTTTGAGGAGGGGATTCTTAAGAGATTAGGGAACCTTTAGAGGATTATAGATATATGAGGGTATATTAGTAACATTATCCAAGTATTTTTAGTGAATATAAGTGGGATCTTGGGTGGGTTTATATTGGAAATGAGAGGGGAATTCTTTAATATTTCACAAACATGGGTTTTGGAATCTATATAATTAAATATTCAAAACCACAAATCATCCTATGGTTTCTCAAATGGTATTTTACAAAGAGGAGTCGAAAAAATTATTTTATAAGTCAAAAGTACAAACTTATTAAAATATTAGGATTTCTTATGTGGAGGTGAGTCACACTCTCAAGGAAATCATTTTAAAATGATAGAATATTTTATAAGTGTTGGAGGGTCCACTAAGGCATTATAAAATTAATAAAAAAAATATAAAATCACATTATTTTAAATTTAAAACATATATTTTCTGAATATACCTTTTTTTGATATTATAACATCACTATTGGGTCATTATGATCTCATTAAACACGGTATATATTTATAAGGTATTTAATTTTTACCCAAAAATTCATTTGTCTCAAAAAATTATGAAAAATTCACCGTTGGATAATTTCAACATTCTAATTCCAAAAATAATATTAATTTTATCTAAATAATTTTCTAAATATGTGAATTTTAACTTTTAAAATAAAAACCGATATTTATTTAAAATTAAATGGTTTTGAAAAAAACAGTTCTCAAACCCTAATAAAAATTACAATTATATTCATAAAAATTATAAAATCATTTATATTTAATAAAAATTAATTTAGTAATAATATTTTATTAAAATATTATTTTACTCAAAAATCCATTAATTCATCAAAATAGATTTCTTAATTGAATGTAAATATTAACTAAAAATATTATTTGTGCTTTAAAAATCATTTACAAAGTAACAATAATAAAATTAATGTATATTATTTATTCCATACAAAAATAATTCACATAATCATAATTCTTGTTACATATCCATTTATTACACCATCATATGCCCTAAGAGTATGGTGTGTGATGGTGGGGCTTTCGTGGGGTCATTCGGTAAACATTTTTTGGGTCGTGATCCCGATAAGGGTAAACTTCTCCGGTAAAAGGTTTTGCTCATCCTTAAGTTGTTGGATCTCTTCTTGGGAATGGTTTAAGGAGAAGCCCAAAAATTATATATCCCTTGAAAAACCTAATAAATGGGCTTCAAATGGAATGATCCTACCAGTTGAGGCCATCACTTTTTCTATGTCAAAAAGATTTGTTAAATTTATATATATACTAGTCATGTGATCACAGTTATATGAATATATTATCAACAACAATCATAGATAATGGTTATTTAAACCCAATAAAAATTGCATGTGTTTTCTATATCCATAAGAAATTAAAATAAAGGTTATTTTATTCATAAATTTTTGGGTCATTACAATTTCAATATGTGTATTATGACTGATATAAAGAGTTAAGTTAGTAGAATAATTGTTTTCTCAAAGAATTATCTTTGTTTTATTTTATGTTTGAAATTATAATGTTAGGTTCATGTATGTGATATATTTTACAAGACTAATAAACTTGTCGGTCTTTTGGGATTTGACACTTTTATCTATGCCAATGTAATAAGGTTAGACACCATCTCTGGGCTACTGGTGTTGGGGTATTTACAGTTGGTATCATAGGAGGTTTAGCAACAACCTTGGAAACTAGATTGAGAAAATATACATTATGGATCATAACCCTAAGGAATGATTTGTGGAAAAGTGTAGAAGAACATTCTATAATTTTAGTAATGTCAAGATTATGTAGGTATTCCTAGAAATACATCAATGTCTAGATACTACAAGTGGGTTTAGTTTTGGAATTGGTGTACATAGGAGTAAAAACTCTAACAAGGTGCGTCAGGCCGGACTCGATGTAACCTGGTACACGACAACATTATTTATTTCACACCAAGTTTGACACTCTCTGGTGATATTCTTAGGATAATTCATATTTTATTTTAAAACTATTATAAAGTATTTAAAATTAAATATGTCCCCAAAGAAACCATGTTTATGATTATGAGACTAGATACACATAAATCTTCAATTTATGTTAATAATTTTTCTAATTTTTTTATTATACTTTATGATATAATCTAACCTAGTGTATTTATTAATTTATAAATGGCACCTAGTAGAAGGAATTTGAACTTCATCGACACATGTGATCCAAATAGTAAGAAGGATCATGTCGTTTATGGTCTCAAGCCAATATTTCGAAGGGAAATAGTAACCAAAGAATTCTCATCACATGATGACATGTAATCAAGTGATAATATGACATATAAATATTACTCCAAGTATTATGGATTCGGAGGGAAGCATGAAAATAAAAGGATAACGGGGAAGAATTTGGATAAAGGAAATAAGGGAAAGAATTATTTTCCCACATGTGATAATTATGGAAATAAACACACTGGTACTTTCTTAAAAGTAATGGGAGTTTTACTAAAATTGTGGAGTGAAATGCCACCGTTCATGAGATTTCAAGGATAACAAAAACATTTATAATATATAGTGATTAAATTACAAGGATATGGGACAAAACACAAATCAATGTCTCATGCATCAAAGGAATATAAACCAATAGAGGTAAATAGATCAAGGTCAAGATTATGTTAATACCACAAATGAAGAGGAATGATTAATTTGATTTTGTTGGATTCAAAAATTATGTCATTTGAGTATTTTATCATTGATGTAGTGGTTATAATAATTATATTATATATAAGGATCGTACTTCAGTATTACTTCTTTACAGATTTGGAACAATGCATGTTTTTATTAAGGTTTTAAGGTGATCAAGGTATTCATATATTTTGGAACATGAAAAGAAACATATTCATTATATTTTTTTGGGGGAAATATTATGTTAATTTTATTTTGGATATCTAGTGAACTTACTTATAAATTTTTGGATTTTGAATTTGGACAGATGTGTTTTGATGAGTCTTAAGGTTGGAATGCATTAAGTTGAAAATTGGATACTATTTTTTGAGGTTAAAGTATATTTTATCATATTGGATAACTTGTGATAACCATTTTGGTTTTAGTAAATGATTAAGAAACTAAAGGAAAGACTTGTAGATCTTATGATTCATTAATTACTTCTAGCATAAAAAATTCATTTTCAAACACTTATTTCTAGGTTTAAGGAAGGATGTAAAAATAAGATCAAAGCATAACGAAAGGACGAGATTATGCATATGAAAAGGAAAGAAATCAAGTATGTTTTTAATTAAAGTAATACTTTAAATATAGGGAAAAGATCTTGAAAAATAAAATTTATCCTAGTACATTATTTTCTGATGACTCAAATGGTCTCTTAGATCATCACATATTTATAGGTTTTTGATTGTTAACTTTCTCCCAACCATTTTCTCTATCACTCTCCTTCAGAACATGATGGTTAATTTTATCTTCCATGTCCATTTTTTTCTATATAGAACCCTAGTATGTGTTATATTTGCTTACCTTCCAACTTTTCTTTATTTAATTTAATATAGAGGTCTCGTTAATCCTTTTTCCAATGTGAGATTTTATCAAAGATATCTTGAAAAGTCAAACCCCTAATTTTTTATAATGAGTTTAAATTGCGAGAAGGAAATTTATTTAAGGAGTAGATAATGTGACACCACAAGATTTCATATTATGTCTCTTTTAAATTTAATCTCTTTAATAGCTTGCATTTCACAAAACACCAAGATTAAATGAATAATGATATACAATTAAACATCATTATATTAATATGATCGTTATAACCTAGCAGTTATATTGGTGGGAAAGAATAATTTTTTAAAAATTATGAAATTTAAAAAATTTATACAAAAAAATTGGAATTTATACAAATGACATTATAGGTGTAAGATAAGAATGAATCAAATTTTATACATTAAAAGGCAATATTTTTCTAAAGGTAGTGTTACCGCATTTTAATGGCGCACCTATTTTAAAACTAATTTTTTTAAATTTTTTAAATTTTATTTTTAAAAATGGACTTAATTTTTCGACCAATAATATCAAAATTAGTCGAGGGTAAATTTTTTTCTTTTTTCTGAGAAGTTTTATTTTTTGATGAATAGTGAAAAATACTACATTATAGTTAAAAACTAAAATTTTCTATAAATAATTATTATACTTTAAATTTATTTTAAGGTCATAATAGATCAATAATACATATATTAATTCAATTTTTGGTTATTGTAATAATTTTTATATTTAAATTAGATATAAAAAATTATTGAACTTTTGAACGTCCCTTTTTCCCGCCTTCTCACCACCTCTGTAGGATTAGAAATAAAATAAATTTTTCAATTTCTGTAAATTGAATTTTTTAAAATTTGAATACAATTTTAAAATTATTATTAAATTTTTGGTCTAATAGGGACAACTTAATTTTTGTTGAATAGTAACTTTAGTATTTTTTTACCATAGTTGAGGATAAATTGGGTAACTAAGGGTAAAAATAATATTATAAGCATTATAAAATTACCCTAACATGTGAATTAATTTAATTAGATAAATTTTTTCAACAAAAATAATCTTTTTTTTTGTTTTTTCAACTACTTGGAGCCACTTGGAAGACTTTAATATATTTATGATATTATATTTAAAGGAAATCCAATTTTGTTATAATTTTATTTTTAACCAGTAAAATATTTTTAATATGTGGTTATATAAGTGATATGTTCAACTAAAAATATAATTTATAAATATAAAGTGTTTATATAGATCATAGTAATTTATTTATAATTTTATAAAATAAATAATTGAATTAAATGGTGACACAATGATGATGAAACAATTGATTTATAAAAGGAAGAATCAATTAAATAATATTAATAATTTTAAACTAAATATAATTTGAAATATTTTATGCCATACAAGAATTTTTTTGATTAATTTGACATTTTAGGTATTATTTAATGTAAATTTTTTAATAAATCAATTTTTTATGATTTTTTAAAAATTCAAGTAATAAATAGTGATATAATTGACATAAATGAGTTTTTCAAATAAATATTATTTTATTAAATGATATAAAATTCATTAAAATATATATTTCTGCCAAATAACTAGTATAATGCTAAATATGTCAAAAATGATCCAATTTAGGTTCTTTTTTCATTTTATTGTAATTATATTAACCCTAAAGATTAAAAATCCAAGTTGTCACGGTAAGAGTTAAAGGGTTTATAGGTTAAATCCAAAAGATAAGGTTAATTTTGTGAACTATACTTGTCTAAAAAACATTATTTTGGTGTATATATACACATAATCATATCTTATTAGAAATAATTCACTTTGTATCCATTAGGAATTGAAAATTAATTTATATTAAATTAATATTTTTAGAGTTCCTAAAGTGGCCCTCCCCTCTCTTATAAAAGGGAATATCTACTTCCCTTTTAAACCCACCTCTAAAAACCTTTTTCTAAGAAAAAAATTTATATTTATCCTTAAAAATTCCATCAATTCATCCTATTAGACATATTTTGGGCATAAATCCAATCTAATAAGTCCTTTGTGAAAATAAAAAGGAGATACCTGAAGAAGAGGTAATTGTTTTACCAACTCTGGCAAAGTTATTTTATTCTTCTACTTCCTCTTACAATGTTCTTTCCATAATAAAGTAATAAATAAAGTATAATATATATTATGATGTGTTTTTAATATTATGGGACAACCATATTCCTACTTTTATCTATCCTATGAAAAACAATATTACCATGCGTGTCTATGCACGACTTACCGTCTCCACACTGTTGTGTATTTTGTTTTTCATTTCCACTTTAATTGGAAGGATATAATGATGAATATAATGGATATAAATAATAAATATGACATGATATTTAATCTATATAATTAACATACCATCCGTTTTCTTACCCCTTTACCATTAAGGGAATGATATCATTGTTGGTGTGTACGTACGACTTACAATCTCCACGATGCGATGAGATTCATCTTCCACGTTAACCATTCAAGAATGATTATAAAAATATATATAATGAATAATTATGAAATACTTGAAATAATAATTCTACTGGAATAATATATATAGACACACACACACACACACATATATATATATATATATGTCATTTACTTTCTTCCATTCAATACGATAAAAAAATGGAAATAGTGTTCATGTGTATGTACGGACTACTGTCTCCAAGAATGATGTCTTACATTCCATATTATATATACATATACTGAATATATATGATCTATAAATCATTTTTTACACTCTATAAGTAATTAAATCATGATCTAAGTAATAGGATAAATAATAACAAGTCAAAACATGTACGATTAACAAAGTGGTCATTACCCAAAACATTTCTTTAACTTCGAATTGTTAATAAACCGATAATATAAAGTCATAAATTAATCATATATGATATCATAAATAGTGGATATAGTTCTCTTATAAATTAATAACATATTTTATACCATTATACAGGACGTTAAATCACATATAACAAAATAAAAGTACGATGTAAGGGTTAATTTCACAAACTCATTATTATCTGAGATTTTTTATATGTAAGTATTTACTATGAAATATTTATAATCCATTTCATGTTTCTTTATAATGTTTTCAAATTGAATCTTTTTAAGTTTTTATGTTTGGTAATATTTAAATAAAACATAATTTTGCATGTTTTTAATATTTATTCTTCTAAATCTTTCCTATTCATGTCCATGCTTTCAAAATGGGTTTTATGGATTTATTTATAAGGATGTAAATATTTTAAAATGTTAATTTTTTAATTTCTCTCAAATGTTTCAAAGTGGTATGGTACAATTTGATTCAAAAATATAATTTTTTTAAATTTATTTTTTATAAATGTGTGGATTTTAAATAAATTATTTCAAAGTAAAAAAATTGTATTTCTCTAAAGAATTTTTAATGATTTTATTTGATTATTTTTATTTATGTCAATATCCTCTGTTGGATTTTATGCTTAATTGAGTTTGATTTATTAATATTAAATCTACCATTTTGTATTTAATGTTTTATGATATGTTAGACTGTGGATGTTATAATTTTATACCATTCATGGTTTAGGGTTAATTTATTAACATTTCATATGCTAGTTTTAATATGATTGTTTATGTTGGTTATGTTTCACCCTTTTAATATGAGGAATTAATTTGACTTAGTAAGTGATGATTTGGGGACTAGGTAATGAAATAACTATGGGTTGGTGATAGATTAATGAAAACCTTGTGGGTTGGTGCAGGTTAATGAAATCCCCACAATGCATCAGTAGTTCTGAAAAGAAAAACTAGTTTGGGTTTTGACAAACATCTTACCTCTTTATGTATGGTCTTAGAAGAAGGCCTTGTTGGTATGGTTATGATGTCTGTCATTATACATTCCCTCATTATGATGTTATTTATTGATATTTCATGTGATTATTCAACTAGTATAATATCCATGTAAATGTTTATATGGAATTATTTGATTTATTCAGGCCATATTATACTCAAGATTATGTTTAAAAGGCTTTTGTTTTAGTTATACACCATTCCTTACAAGTTTATTATTATTCATGATAGATTCTGCTATATTATTTTCCCTTACTGAGCATCTGAGCTCACCCATTTCTTATGTTTTATTTTGTTAGGATTCCAAGATGTGTATGATGACTGATATTCAGGGTTAATCTAGGAGAATAATGAAATTCTCAAATAATTATATTTTTTTATTTTATATTTGAAATTGTAATTTAAGTTTCATGTATATGATCTATTTTCCAAGACTGTTAAACTAATTGGTACTTTGGGATTCAGAACTTGTATCTATACTAATTTAATAAATTAACGCACTGGCTTCGGGCTACTGGGGTTAGGGTCATTACACTCACCATAACCCAAATTTCATAAATTACGGATCGGGATAAGGTTAATACCAAACCCATTATATATAAGGGTTTGAATGATGTTGATATAATAAAAATTTTAAAATATGTATATGGTCTTAATTCAGGGGATGATAAAATTCTAAAGTCTTGAAAAAATGACATGCTTGATAAATAAGGTTTCCTACACACTTCTGAACATTCAAAATACCAAGAAGATCATGAGTCATGAAAACCTGCTCCTAATAAAGTATAATAAAAATAAAATTTAGTACAAAGTAGGACATCACGAAGTCACTCTACAAAGACAAGTGTATACCTCACCACAAGAATCATCATGACTAAGTTTCCTACAAAATTCAGGTAACAAAAAAAGACCAGTTCGTTCTGACCTCAAAGATTTATCTCATAAAATGGGCATCCACAACCTGATTGGATTCACGATAAGCATGTGTATCCACAAGGGAAAGAAAATCAATCATCCAAAGAAAATCAGTCCATACTAGTATCATATTCCATGGCACATTCTGTGAGTGATATTTTAGAACTTGAACTACAACAAACGAGTCTGACTCTATCCATAATTCATTCCAACCAAACTGGAAAACTTACCTGATTGCTTTTATCAAATACCAAAGATCTACTTCAATAGAGAATCCATTACCAATGAAGTGGAAGATACGTGCATTAATAAATCCCCAATGGGTATGAAAAACAGCACCACAATCGGGGGGGACTGGGGCACTAGAAGAAGCTACATCTACATTGACCTTTAGCCACCATGGGATAGGGGGAATCCATCGAACATATTTCATCACCAGTGGTTTCTTCATCCTTCCATTAACACCAATAGACCTCAACAGAACAAGATCAGAAACATCATTCCACATGCACCCATTCTGAATTTTAGTAGCAGTTGGGATTGCATGATGCATAGACAGTACAACAGCATGTAATGATGATTTGATGTTTTTAAAGAGTAAAGTATTTCTGGAATTCCAAATGTAATCAATAACACTAGATGCCACTGTCAGTAGGAGGGCATAGAACTGCTCACTGTAATTGTCCTTACATACATACTACAGAATCCCTTCAAAAAACCAAATAGAGAGGAAATAATGGACGATCTTCTATGCATACACCCATAGCCTACAAACAAACTTACATGAAACAAACAGGTGATAAAGAGTCTCATTAGCTTCTAAGAAGAACGGGTAGACCATGGCCAGATAAAGGCCACCCCACTACAACATAACCCACATTGGGAGTCTTCCCTTCCATATTTTCTAGATAAGAAAAGTTTGGGATGGATGTGTAAAGACCCGAAGCCTGACGTACCTGGAAATTACATTACTTTTGCGGAATACTTAATACATAACAAAAATATACACACAAGGATCGTAATAGTTTAGTGTCTTTGGAAACTCGGAACGTAATCTTCTAATCCTGGTGAAAGATCTTCAAAATCTCCCACAAAGATCTTCCCTTTTTTTTTACCTAAAACCTTTCTTTATATCCTGGGGAAAAGAAAACATAAAAGGGTGAGCTCAAATGCTCAGTAAGGGTAAACAAAAGAAATATCAATCACATAATTTTCATAAGAACATAACATTTTTGGAAATCTTAACCTGAAAAAGAGAGCATAATTTCATAACATGGGATAAATCATAGTAGTGAAAATGAAACCCTTACTTAAAACATTACTCATTGTGGCATACACACATAATCATAGAGAATCATTTCTTGTTAGTCAAGACTCATTGCCAAGACTATCTTAGTGGACAAAGTCCCTTTCTGAATCGAGTAATCCTCGTTTCAGTCCTGTTTCACTGAACCGGTATAACCTACCATTCCAGCCATGTCTATCTCATGAGATATGAAATCTTTACCCAATGCATTGGAGGGAGATATAGGTCCCACCCATCTCTTAATGAATCCTTTCTTATGTGTGCCACAAAATCATAAATCATACATCATTGCATAACCCATGTAATAAAAATGGGATTCTTAAACAACATGACATCATAAAACCATTCATATAAGATAAAGGAATTCATAAACATAATTCCATCTCAACATAGTCAAATCAATGTAAAAATATGGATAGAAACAGAACCCTTTATTATCATAGATGGAAAATAATTTTGATAAAACACTTGAATTGAATTCTTGAGGAAAATATCCTTTCTTCTTCAAAATCAATTTCTTTTCACAAAACCTCATGCAATTTTAAAAGAAAGAGATTTTATTGAAAATAGTCATGAAATCTTTTAGAGGAAGCTTCATGAAAATAAGGCTTTATAAAACAGTAGAAATCCGTTCGTGCCGTATAAGTTAAAAAAAACATTCTTCGTACTTTTGTCGGAAAAAACGAAAAACGGCAAAAGATTCCTTTCATATTCTTTACTAAAAACTCACCTAAGGGTAAAATTGGATTTAAACTTTTGCAAGTGGATGGAAACAATATTACATATTGAATGAACATGGATGTGGACGATAAAATACACCCCAGTAAATACTTACGATTAAACAATCTCGGATAAAAATGAGATTGTGATATTTCCCTTACCTTAGGTCCGACTTGCTTTGTAAGTGTCCGAACCTCCTGTATAATGATTTAAATCATGTTATTGACTTATTACAGAATCATATTCATTGTTATGATATCATATATGGTTCACTTATTACATTATATTACCCGTTCTTTTGTAAATTCCATGTTAAAGAAGCGTTTTGGGTAAAATCGTTTCATTTATCGTAGGTGTTTTGACTTGTTGTTCTTGACATCATTATTACTTATATCATGATTTACTTACTTCCAGAATATAAAATATGATTTGTATATCATATATATTCAGTATATATATATAAATAATAGGTAGATAAATAAAATGAAAAACACCGTTCATGGAGACGGTAGTCCGTACGTACGCATGAACGCTGTTTTTCTTTCCTTATTGTCTTGAAATGGAAGTAAGTAGATGACATACATATGTATATATACATAAATCCAGTAGCTTTATAATGTCATATATTTCATTATTATTTCTTATATATAATCATTCTTAAATGGTTAACATGGAGAATGAATCTCATCGCGTCGTGGAGACGGTAGTCCGTACGTACGCACGAGCGATGATATCATTTCTATAAATATTGAATTGAATTGGAGTGGATTATACAATATATCAGAATCAATATGATGTGGTAATAAATATGTATAGTTATTCTTTACACCATTATACCCATCCATGTAAGGTGGCGGTGGAAAATAGATTACACCACGGCGTGGAGACGGTATTCCGTACGTACGCACGCGCGGTGATTTCTTTTTCCGTAGGATGGATAGATGGTGAAATAGGGTTGTTTCATACTTATAATAACATATCAGTATATGAGTGATACTGATGTTATTACTTCATAATGAAACAACCTAAGAAGAAGAAGTGGAAGAAGAAATAAAGATGAAAGAATTGGTAACGGTAATTACCTCTTCTTTGAAGTGCCTCTTTGAGACCTCCTCTTAGGGCACTAGAATTGGTCTTTTAGGAAGACCAGAACCTCTAGGATGTTTCTAGGGAAGTGGAGAAGAGATTTTGGCAGGGGATGGCCGAGCTTGAGTTCTCAAATTGGTGTGAGGAGGAGGGGGATGAGGTGTCCTTTTATAGGGGAGGAGAGGGGCACCTTAGGAATTCTTAAAAATATTAATTTATAATAAATCTAACCCCACTTAAAAACCTCCAAAAATGACTCATATTCGAAGATTAGATGAGATAGGGTTGTAATCTCATCAACCAATCAAATTTAGACATGTTTGGATATTATTTTAAACCTTATCAATTAGATTTAACTCTAAGTTAAATAATTTAACTTTTACCGTGTCTTTTTGTTTTCTTTCACTATATGGTTAATAAACTTACTATAACATGCCAAACGAACCCCAAATTGTTTATTATTAATATATATATCCTTATCTAAGTCATTTGGCCGAACCTTAGATTTTTAGGAATAAAATAACAATTAGTAATATAATATTTGATTTAAAAACTATTTTGTGTCAATTTTGACACTATTTGATATATGATTTTTGTGAAAGTCATAACAGAATTAAATGTTCAAACCAAGTTGATTAAATCAACATTAATATATCATAGTAACCTAGAAAATTAGTGGAATTCATAAAAAATCTCAAATTACATTTATTTTGGTTCTTATAACATCAATTATGTCAATATTTCATTAAAAAGATAATTACTGCATCATCGTTGTGTCATAAATAAATTAAATTATTTGATGTCTAAAAATTACAAATAAAATACCATCATGTAGGAAATCCTTTTATCTTTCTAATGAATATTTAAAATCGAATTTATCTTATGTATAACCCCATATTAAAAATGATTTACTTATTAAACTTTGATTTTAACTATTTTAACCCTTCTTTAAATAAATTAATAATAAATGTCCTAATCTAATCCAAGTGGGCCTAAATGGTCATATTTTATTCCTAAGTTTGTTTTTGGTCGAAATACACTTGTCCAATAGGATTAGGACATGTGTTAGGGTAATATTAATATCATATTTACCCTTAGTTACCCTATTTACTATTAACCGCGGTAAAAAAGTAAAAAGTTACTAGTCACCAAAAAATTATTTTCATCTCATTGAACCACATTTTAGTCCTTGATATTAACCGTGTCTCTCGGATTTTCGAAATTCCATTCACAAAAGCGGTAAAATTATGTTTTATGCAAAATTCAGTTTTTAACCTACCACTTAGTAGTTTCACTATTCATCAAAAATTGATGTTTTTCAGAACAATGCCAAAATTTCATCCTAAGCTATATTTCATATTCTGAATTCAAAAATGAAGTCTATTTTACCAAATTCATAACACAAAAGTTGCATTAATTAATTTTATAATTAAATCCCGCTGTTAAAACAAATAGCGTGTTTTTAAGAAACAATATCTATCAAAAGATTGACACTTGATTATGTCTGGTTTAAATGTGAAATTACAACCAATGACCAACATTGTATTAAATTGTAAAAATATATTCTAAATATACTTTAAAACCACTCAAATTAATAATTTATCACTATTAATAATTTCGATTAAAAAAGTTGTTTTTAATTAAAATTTAGTAATTTTCACTATTCATCAGAATATGAAAGTTATCCGAAATGTACCAAAATTTCACCTTAGGCTAAATTCGATACTCCGAATCCAAAAATGAAATCCATTTTGAAAAATAAAATTTACAAAATTTCAAAAAGTGGTTATTACTATTCATAACGGCTAGTTTTAATAACATTTTAATAGCATATCGTTGTTTAGTGAAACTCGGTATTGCGTATTACACACGCTATCGAGGAAGGTCGCGATTGCGTGTAATGCAAGGAAAGTCAAGGATGTGTGTTGTGCAAGCTCCTTTTGGTGTAGCGTACAATACAAGACATTAATAAAATAAAAAGAATATTTTTCATAAAATCTCGGGCTGTTACATTCTACCCCCCTTAAAATGAATTTCGCCCTCGAAATTCGTCGGGGTTATAAATGGTTTACTATTCAAAAGTTTCTTTAATAGAAACCCACATCGTAAAAGGGAATATCAAAACTTGGCTTTAAAAACTAAAGTATGAAATGTAACGATTACCCAAATAAACTAATCACTGGGTTTCCACATAGGTGAAAATATGGATATGGAAGAGAAATCTAACCATCATGTTCTGATGGAGAGTGGTAGAGAACATGGCTATGGAAAAGCCAGGAATCACAAATCCATAGATTTGTGATGATATAAGGTACCATCTGATTCATCAGGTATAAGATCACTAGGACAATCATTTTTGGTTTTCAAGATCATTTCCCTAAAGTTGAAAATTTGCTTAGAATAAATACTTACTTTATTTTGGTACAATCTCACTTTTGTTCGTGCCTTGAACAATTTCTACTTCATCTCTTAAATAAATGAAGTTGAATTTGTTATTTGTGAAGTGTTAGCAGATTATGTGATAGAATGATGGGTCATTCCATATGTCTCAAACAAAAGGTTAGAAAAAGTTATTAAATACACATAAGTCATTCTATAGTGAGATTAATCACATACGGTTCCTAAAATGGACTTATACTTCATATATCATACTGCTTAATATAATAAAACTAGTTTCTACTAAACAGGGACTTCCTGTAGGTCAGTGGTAGGCGATAAAGGCCAGTCGCACTTCGGTTGTGGGTTCGATTCCTACAGCCTTGTCCGAAGCGATGGGCTGTCGCCCGTCCTGCAGGTTGTCCCTTTTTCTAAAACTACGTTACTATAACATCTCATCAATAATATCGAAAATCTTATATCCTTAAACAATACTAACTTATGTCCAACATAATCCAGTCTAATCTTTAGGGTTATACATAATACTGTAGTCCACTCTCATAATATAGTGATATCGATTACCAGAGATTTAATACTGTCGTTGATCCCCACATATCATAAGATATGTCTTGTTGGTCACATTCTAAACATTCAAAGTCCTTAATCATGTATTCTCTTGAATACCTTAGTGAAAACATGAATGCAGTTTAAAGTTAACACTTTCCACATACCAAAATCCTCAAAATTCTATATACTCAAACCATGATATCACTTAGTCCTTATATCAATCATGAGCTCATGAATACTGTCAAACATTTCATTTTCCCCTTATCCCTTCATTATGCGCATATCATCTTCATTCCAAAAATATCTGAATAACCTTTCATGGATACTGGTAACATTAATCAGACAACAATGTTACAATCCTTACATGTCTCTTTATTCCATAGTACCATGAGATTACTTATACAACATTACACATGATAAACATATAATCATTCCACTACATTCTTAAACCATTGACCGAGCTTCAACAATTCTTTCATCTCACATACCATTGGTAGTCTCTTCATCATCATCCACATAAATACTTCCCATATGACCATACTGATTCTCTTCATGAGTCTTTCCCTTAGGGCATTTGTTTGCATAATGCCCATACATTCCACATTTAAAACACTTAACCATTTTTGATGTCATAGCAATACCATTATCCTCATCCCTGGTATTAACTGAACCTTTTCCTTTGCACTTACTGGCTTTGTGTCCTTCTTTTCCACACCCAAAGCATCTTCCAGTTCCTTTGAAACATTCTCCTTGATGCCTCTTCCCACATGATTTACATAGGGGAAATTGAACTTTCTTTCCTCTATGATCATCATGAAACTCCATCTTTCTCTTATTAGCCGAGTCAGGAAACTTACCAAATTTTACTTTATTGATCATATTATGAGATTGCTGATTCGGCATAATAATGATGTTTGGACTTCCAAATCCTATTTCATTTGGTTGCTCATAAAGAATATCATTCCATTGTCCATCATTTCCTCCATTATCGTGAATCACCTTGTTTCCAGCCATTTTCTAAAACCCAAAAAGAATAGCGTGAGAGGCAAAAATCATGCTAGGGAAAACAAC
This sequence comes from Viscum album, assembly GCA_963277665.1. Lineage (NCBI taxonomy): Eukaryota > Viridiplantae > Streptophyta > Magnoliopsida > Santalales > Viscaceae > Viscum > Viscum album. Next base: position 1,685,061,501 of record OY728132.1, on the reverse strand, counting down.
ATAATAAAGGGGGAGTACCTTGAACATCTAACATCTTAGGTTTAATTCTATGATCGTTAGCGTAGTTCTAGTACTATAACCTATACGTATACTTAACCTTAGGGACATCCCTAGACATACCTTAGAAATATCTCTAGGGATCTCACTAACGTTTTCGCATCCTAGTTTCCAAAGGTTGACTAAACCTTTCCTCTGATACCAACTGTAAAGACTCGAAGCCTGACGTACCTGGAAATTACATTACTTTTGCGGAATACTTAATACATAACAAAAATATACACACAAGGATCGTAATAGTTTAGTGTCTTTGGAAACTCGGAACGTAATCTTCTAATCCTGGTGAAAGATCTTCAAAATCTCCCACAAAGATCTTCCCTTTTTTTTTACCTAAAACCTTTCTTTATATCCTAGGGAAAAGAAAACATAAAAGGGTGAGCTCAAATGCTCAGTAAGGGTAAACAAAAGAAATATCAATCACATAATTTTCATAAGAACATAACATTTTTGGAAATCTTAACCTGCAAAAGAGAGCATAATTTCATAACATGGGATAAATCATAGTAGTGAAAATGAAACCCTTACTTAAAACATTACTCATTGTGGCATACACACATAATCATAGAGAATCATTTCTTGTTAGTCAAGACTCATTGCCAAGACTATCTTAGTGGACAAAGTCCCTTTCTGAATCGAGTAATCCTCGTTTCAGTCCTGTTTCACTGAACCGGTATAACCTACCATTCCAGCCATGTCTATCTCATGAGATATGAAATCTTTACCCAATGCATTGGAGGGAGATATAGGTCCCACCCATCTCTTAATGAATCCTTTCTTATGTGTGCCACAAAATCATAAATCATACATCATTGCATAACCCATGTAATAAAAATGGGATTCTTAAACAACATGACATCATAAAACCATTCATATAAGATAAAGGAATTCATAAACATAATTCCATCTCAACATAGTCAAATCAATGTAAAAATATGGATAGAAACAGAACCCTTTATTATCTTAGATGGAAAATAATTTTGATAAAACACTTGAATTGAATTCTTGAGGAAAATATCCTTTCTTCTTCAAAATCAATTTCTTTTCACAAAACCTCATGCAATTTTAAAAGAAAGAGATTTTATTGAAAATAGTCATGAAATCTTTTAGAGGAAGCTTCATGAAAATAAGGCTTTATAAAACAGTAGAAATCCGTTCGTGCCGTATAAGTTAAAAAAAACATTCTTCGTACTTTTGTCGGAAAAAACGAAAAACGGCAAAAGATTCCTTTCATATTCTTTACTAAAAACTCACCTAAGGGTAAAATTGGATTTAAACTTTTGCAAGTGGATGGAAACAATATTACATATTGAATGAACATGGATGTGGACGATAAAATACACCCCAGTAAATACTTACGAATAAACAATCTCGGATAAAAATGAGATTGTGATATTTCCCTTACCTTAGGTCCGACTTGCTTTGTAAGTGTCCGAACCTCCTGTATAATGATTTAAATCATGTTATTGACTTATTACAGAATCATATTCATTGTTATGATATCATATATGGTTCACTTATTACATTATATTACCCGTTCTTTTGTAAATTCCATGTTAAAGAAGCGTTTTGGGTAAAATCGTTTCATTTATCGTAGGTGTTTTGACTTGTTGTTCTTGACATCATTATTACTTATATCATGATTTACTTACTTCCAGAATATAAAATATGATTTTTATATCATATATATTCAGTATATATATATAAATAATAGGTAGATAAATAAAATGAAAAACACCGTTCATGGAGACGGTAGTCCGTACGTACGCATGAACGCTGTTTTTCTTTCCTTATTGTCTTGAAATGGAAGTAAGTAGATGACATACATATGTATATATACATAAATCCAGTAGCTTTATAATGTCATATATTTCATTATTATTTCTTATATATAATCATTCTTAAATGTTTAACATGGAGAATGAATCTCATCGCGTCGTGGAGACGGTAGTCCGTACGTACGCACGAGCGATGATATCATTTCTATAAATATTGAATTGAATTGGAGTGGATTATACAATATATCAGAATCAATATGATGTTGTAATAAATATGTATAGTTATTCTTTACACCATTATACCCATCCATGTAAGGTGGCGGTGGAAAATAGATTACACCACGGCGTGGAGACGGTATTCCGTACGTACGCACGCGCGGTGATTTCTTTTTCCGTAGGATGGATAGATGGTGAAATAGGGTTGTTTCATACTTATAATAACATATCAGTATATGAGTGATACTGATGTTATTACTTCATAATGAAACAACCTAAGAAGAAGAAGTGGAAGAAGAAATAAAGATGAAAGAATTGGTAACGGTAATTACCTCTTCTTTGAAGTGCCTCTTTGAGACCTCCTCTTAGGGCACTAGAATTGGTCTTTTAGGAAGACCAGAACCTCTAGGATGTTTCTAGGGAAGTGGAGAAGAGATTTTGGCAGGGGTTGGCCGAGCTTGAGTGCTCAAATTGGTGTGAGGATGAGGGGGATGAGGTGTCCTTTTATAGGGGAGGAGAGGGGCACCTTAGGAATTCTTAAAAATATTAATTTATAATAAATCTAACCCCACTTAAAAACCTCCAAAAATGACTCATATTCGAATATTAGATGAGATAGGGTTGTAATCTCATCAACCAATCAAATTTAGACATGTTTGGATATTATTTTAAACCTTATCAATTAGATTTAACTCTAAGTTAAATAATTTAACCTTTACCGTGTCTTTTTGTTTTCTTTCACTATATGGTTAATACACTTACTATAACATGCCAAACGAACCCCAAATTGCTTATTATTAATATATATATCCTTATCTAAGTCATTTGGCCGAACCTTAGATTTTTAGGAATAAAATAACAATTAGTAATATAATATTTGATTTAAAAACTATTTTGTGTCAATTTTGACACTATTTGATATATGATTTTTGTGAAAGTCATAACAGAATTAAATGTTCGAACCAAGTTGATTAAATCAACATTAATATGTCATAGTAACCTAGAAAATTAGTGGAATTCATAAAAAATCTCAAATTACATTTATTTTGGTTCTTATAACATCAATTATGTCAATATTTCATTAAAAAGATAATTACTGCATCATCGTTGTGTCATAAATAAATTAAATTATTTGATGTCTAAAAATTACAAATAAAATACCATCATGTAGGAAATCCTTTTAGCTTTCTAATGAATATTTACAATCGAATTTATCTTATGTATAACCCCATATTAAAAATGATTTACTTATTAAACTTTGATTTTAACTATTTTAACCCTTCTTTAAATAAATTAATAATAAATGTCCTAATCTAATCCAAGTGGGCCTAAATGGTCATATTTTATTCCTAAGTTTGTTTTTGGTCGAAATACACTTGTCCAATAGGATTAGGACTTGTGTTAGGGTAATATTAATATCATATTTACCCTTAGTTACCCTATTTACTATTAACCGCGGTAAAAAAGTAAAAAGTTACTATTCACCAAAAAATTATTTTCATCTCATTGAACCACATTTTAGTCCTTGATATTAACCGTGTCTCTCGGATTTTCGAAATTCCATTCACAGAAGCGGTAAAATTATGTTTTATGCAAAATTCAGTTTTTAACCTACCACTTAGTAGTTTCACTATTCATCAAAAATTGATGTTTTTCAGAACAATGCCAAAATTTCATCCTAAGCTATATTTCATATTCCGAATTCAAAAATGAAGTCTATTTTACCAAATTCATAACAAAAAAGTTGAATTAATTAATTTTATAATTAAATCCCGCTGTTAAAACAAATAGCGTGTTTTTAAGAAACAATATCTATCAAAAGATTGACACTTGATTATGTCTGGTTTAAATGTGAAATTACAACCAATGACCAACATTGTATTAAATTGTAAAAATATATTCTAAATATACTTTAAAACCACTCAAATTAATAATTTATCACTATTAATAATTTCGATTAAAAAAGTTGTTTTTAATTAAAATTTAGTAATTTTCACTATTCATCAGAATATGAAAGTTATCCGAAATGTACCAAAATTTCACCTTAGGCTAAATTCGATACTCCGAATCCAAAAATGAAATCCATTTTGAAAAATAAAATTTACAAAATTTCAAAAAGTGGTTATTACTATTCATAACGGCTAGTTTTAATAACATTTTAATAGCATATCGTTGTTTAGTGAAACTCGGTATTGCGTATTACACACGCTATCGAGGAAGGTCGCGATTGCGTGTAATGCAAGGCAAGTCAAGGATGTGTGTTGTGCAAGCTCCTTTTGGTGTAGCGTACAACACAAGACATTAATAAAATAAAAAGAATATTTTTCATAAAATCTCGGGCTGTTACAGGATGAATAAAAGGCTTGTGGAATCATTAACCCAAGGTAGAGGATTCAGTGAGTCCACAAAAGAGTTTCTGGTATTATTTTGTAGTAAATATTCTATTCAGATTGGGAATACAAACCATAACATCATAGTCAATAATGCAGTAACATGAAGTTTCATTGCATATATGACTTGGAAACATTCCATGAATATCTAGATTGTTATAAAATTCTACAATAGTTGTGGATTTTATAGATGTTATGATGAAACAATCCTCATAGATAGGACATGATAACCAAGGGTGGTACAACATTTCAAAGAGGACTATTTATACACCACCCATTTGGAGTATGACATAAGTTTAGAGTAATCCTGCTTTAAGGAAGTCCAAATAGATTATTTTATGTAATTTTCATGGTCATTCTGAAGCATCCCAACAAATATGGTATTATTGATGTCTAGAGATGAATCATAATTTGAAATCGGTTTCCAAGTGAATTTTTTTATTAAAGTATCATTGAATAATATAATGTCTTTGATTCCCAATCCACCAATTTGGACAGGTTTGATGCAGTCCTTCCAAGAAACTATGACCAGCTTCTTCTCATGAATTGAACCAGTCTGTATGAAGTTTATAATTCTAAAACTTAATTCATTAATAAGATTTCTAGGTCATCTATATATACATAAATAGTAGAAAAACATTTATGTGATCATAGAATTGACTAAACAGATTCTCCCTTCCTAAGACATATTTTTCCCTTTCCAGATTTCCAATTGATTTGTAATTTTTAAGGAAATGTTTTATAAGTGGAACCTTTTAACACCTCCCCAAATAATAGAACACCAAGTTATGTAAACTGGAGAGATCCTTTTTTAACACCAAGATTTAGAGCTATTCTCTTTTTCCTTAATATAACAATTCATCCACCAAATATAACAGATCACTTGCCACAACTGATGGACTGACTTGAAACCTCTTCATAGTGTTAAAAAAATATGTTTAATACAAGATATGGCGCCTTTGTCCGCTCTTCCAAAGAGAAAGATTTCATCAGCATAAAATAAATACAATGGAGCACACAAGTCCCTCCCAATATTCATCCTTTTATACCACCCAAAATTAGGAAGGTCAATGAGAAACCAACTTAATTATTCCTCTACAATAGAAAAAAGCATCCCAGAGAGAGGGTCACCCTGCCTGAACCATATTGAACACTGAAAAAATACTCTAGGGGATCCATTTACAAGAATAGATATCCTGGCCTCTGTGAGTATGGATCTAACGAGATCCATATATTTCTGTGAGAAACCATGGATTTTAAGGATAGTAAAAAAGAAAGTTCCATCTAATGATGTTAAAAGATTTAGAGATATCAATATTCAAGGACATTTTTCCATACTTATCCATTATCCTCATAGAATTCACACTTTCGGAGATAGTGAAAAGATAAGTGTGTATGTTCTGACCTGAAACAAAACTATACTGATTTCTAGAGATAATATTCTTAGTGATTTCACTCATTCGTTGAGTAACAATTTTACTAATAACCTTTTGAATGGTATTCACAATAGCAACAGGTCTAAAATAATTGATATCAATCGAATTATCTTTCTTGGGGATTAAATAAAAAAATAAAATTCATCCCAATTGGCATATATGATGATATAAAAAATCATTCGCCTCATTTATTACATCATTATAAACAATATCCTAGTAGAACATGATGAAATTGTCTGTAAAGCCATCAGGACATGCCATGCTATCTATATTCAAAGATAAGAGGGAATCATGTATCTATTTTTCCCTCGGGGTGTCAAAAAGTTTTATATTCTGATCATCTTCAATATAAGGGTCAAAACATAGAATAATTTTATCAGAATTTTCATTTCCAGTGTCTGAGTATAGCTTCTCAAAGTAATCTCTCACTGCATCAACAATATCTTTCTCATAAGAGAAAATATTCCTATATATACTAAGAGAATTAAGACAACTTTTGGACTTTTATCTTTGTTTATACAGTGGAAAAATATTTAATATCTATCACCTTCCTTTAACCACCAAACATTAAATTGACTCTGAACCAATTTTTCTTTAAGGGAAAGTAACCTGTCTAGGTTTGCAGCAACCTATATTTCTTCAGGAATGAGAAGCTCTTGAGACATATTACTTAATTGACATCTGGATAGAAAGTTTTTAGCCTCCAAAATATCAATATCTAGGGAGGAGAAGGATTCATTACTCCATTGATTTAGTCGTGCCTTAACTAGCCTAAGCTTGCAACATAATATATAAGAGGGACATCCCAAGAAGACATTTTTCTAGGAATCTAAGACAATCTCTCTGTAGCCAGGAATAAAAATCCAAGAATTATTAAATATAAAGGGGAGTAGAACTGACCTTAATATGTTTAGACAAACATCAATAAGTATGGGATTGTGATTATAGTGCAATCTTGGAAGAGTCCTCCCAGACACATCAATCACCCCATTCCTATCATCCACTCGCATGAAGAATCTATCAAATTTACTTTCTTGTCTTCCATTAATATTAAACCTACACCATATATAATCATCCCCAGAAATGGGTACCTCCGTTAGATGACATTTTTCAATACAGGATGACATATCAAGGGCTGAATCATGACAGAAATTGGCTCTAGTTTTCACTTCAGGCCTCAAAACAATATTAAAATCACCAAGTAGGACACAACTATTAATCATACTCTTATAAATGTCAACTTGATTTCTCCATAGTGCTCTTTTTCTTGTATAAAGATAAATAGAATTGAAAAAATTCACAGAAAGAGAGGTAACACCAAAGCAATATGAAATAGTAAGAGATTGATGATCATAGAGAACAAATTAAATTAGAACACTTTCATGTTTAATAACCCATAAGGATTCAGAATTCCCATCAAAATGGTTGTTTTCCACAAAAGAATAACCCAGAGAATCCCATTTAAAGTAACTCTAATTCTAAAAATTAATTCTAGGTTCTACAATACCAATTAATAAAGGATTTTTTGTCATAATGAGATGCCTAAGGGATCTGACTATGGGAAGGTTCCCAATCCCCTGACATTTCCAAAAAAGAAATTTCATTTTTTCGACCCGAGCCTAGTGTTAGGCGCATCAGTCGTCTATGCTATGGTGGAACTACCTCTCCCATTGGTTCTATAACTACCTCTTCAACTTCTTCCTTTCTCATTGGGAGATTCATCATGTTTTTTACTAGGTGGTGGCTATCACTCATCAAGATCAGAGGACATTGTTGTTCATTACTTAAAGGGATTCTTTTATTCTCCCCTCCATCTTAAGAAATTCATTCTCCATATTTTCCCAAAGTGCCTCTGGATCGAGTTCACTTTTTATCTAAAAACAAATCTTTGGTTCCCCAAGTCCATACCTTATTCTTCAAGGAGGCGTAGGCTCTCCATAAATGGATTCTAGTGGAAAGATTCGGGTCAGACATACCACCCGTTATTATCTTTCATAGGTTCATTGAATCCTGGGGTTTGGAGTCACTGAAAAAAGATCTTCATTTTGAATCATAGATCATTCTATATCGTTCTTGGTTCTAGGAATAATTTCATTAATGTATGGTCTTGTAGCCCCAGATCTATTATTCATTGTCACTTCTCCTTATTCTGCTAGTTTATGGTGGTTCATCAAGGTAAGGACTCCCCTTGTGTGTATTTTTTGGATTATCCTTCCAGTATTGACTCTTATTTTCTAGAACATTGAATTCCTCCCAGGAATTGGAGACTCTCTAGGAGATTTTCTCTATGTGTATTATCATACACTAAGTCTTGAGGTAGCTTCATTGGCTCAGATTTTTTTTACCTAGATATTTCTCAACATCAACCACCCTGCCTTCTACACCGGGTCAACGGTTCGTTCAAATGTTGGAAAGAGTTTTTGTTCTAATATCTAGCTATGTTGTTTTAATTTTTCACCTCCAAGGGAATACAATTTAGGTTTTTAGGAAGCCTCATCATAACCAATCTTGATCATATGGATTGTCTTCGGTTTCTCATGTTGTCACTTATTCCCAGTCATCTCATATATCTAATGAAAATTTAGTTCCAGTGTATTTGTGCTCATCTCTACATCCCTAGGTTCTCTTCCATCCAAAAAGGGGCATATCTTTTAGAGAGTATTTTCTAGATGAATCACATATGTTGTTCCTAGACTTGGTTTCTTTCAGGATGAGGATGGTCCCCGACTCTTTAACAGAGTGGGAGAGGGTGCGAGATCCATATCCTTAACACTTTTTTAATCTTGGATAGAAATTCTTTCCCTCTCTCCCCCATCTTAGATTCCCATAATTGTGTTTTGATATCTTTCTATTTATTTTTTGTCAGGCCTAAGTCATCCTCAGAATTAGAAAAGTGGTATATACCATGGGATTCGAGATCATGGTACTTTCTTGAAAATGGTAAAAAGGAATTTCAACTTCGTTCCCCCTCTCCTCATCCACAATATCAAGATTAGGGACCTTCTATGTTCTCTTTAGTTTTAGTTTCAAACAACTAAAGTGCATTATAATATGAAAAGAATTATTAGTTTCAGTTATCTCTTGCCCTAGATTCCTTCTCCAATGGGTTTGGTACTAGGTCATGTTTTGAAGTTGCTTCATCTAGTCTATATTCAAATTTGTAGGACCTTGTGATGTCATGGGCTGTAGATTGTCATATTTTCCTCCAATGATTTCCTTTCTAATCTGTAATGCATGTGGCATAGGGACCAGGGTCAAGATAAATTATCTATCCAATGATATTTGAAGTGATAAGGCATCTCTAGTCTATGTGTTAGATACAAATAAGAATCCATGTAAGTTATCCTTCTTTTCATGAAGGTTGGGATATAAAGGCTTCATGCATGGTAAACTGAAAAACCATCATTTATGGGTTTTTTGGGGATAACTTTATAATAGTATAAAGGTTTGAGACTTCATATCAGTTTATTATTATTAAATTTAGTTCTTTATTGTCATTTTTCATCATATATTTTATTTTTTCTAAGTGTGAAGAACATGCTATGGATTTATGGTCAACCAAACAACCATCATTTGTGGGTTATCCAGGATAGATTCGTAACAGTGGAAAGGGTTGAGACTTCTGATCAGTTTATTATTATTATAGATAGTTCTTTCTTGTTAGTTTTTTTATATATTTTATTTATTCTAAGTGTGAGGCATGTGCTAGGGAGATGTTGTGGAGAAAGATTGAACTTTTTTATCACAAAAACCTTGATTAGATGGTTGTCAGAGACTTTAATACTATAATGGAGGTCTCCAAAAAAGGGGATTCTATCCCTAGAAAGGTTTGTAGGATTTTTTCTCTTTTGTGATGAATCAAGGACTCCTAGATAAGGGTTATACGGGTAACCAATATGCATGGTGTAACAATAAAAAATGTAATTGTCATGTATTGATATGTTTGGTTTAGTTCCAAATGAATCTAAAATCTATCTTCTTGTTTTCTAATGGAAAGGTATTGCACCTTGTCAAAGATCTTTCTGACCACTGTCCCATCCAAGTGAATCTGGTATGCAAGAGTGAGAATATTGGAGGCTTTTTATTTTCTAAACTATGGATATCTAAGTTGAATAATAATTTAGTGGTTAAGAATTCCTTGAGTAATCACATGAAAGAATGATCTTGGGTTGGTCTACATAATAAGTTATTACGTTTAAAGGGGGATCTCCATGCATTGAACTCCAACCATCCCTCTCATTTCCATGATATGGACCTTTTTAAGAAATAAGTTGAATATGAATAGTTAAGGATAGAGAAAAGATGAAATGAAGACAATTTCAATGATTTCCCCAATAAAAAATAAAAATTAGAGGAGATGATACCGGAGCAAGAACATATTTCCCATGATAAATCTAATGGGCTATGGATTAATGAGCGAGGATAAGAAATAACGAAAATTTTCAGGCATGTTTAAAAGATATGAATCATATATATGTTCCTAAAATTCTTAATGATGATGGTTATTACACATATGATCATGATGAGGTGTTTGAAATGGTTGAAAATCATTTTAAGTCCATGTTGGCTAGTCTTAGTCCTTTTATGCAGGAGGGTTACCCCACTAGTAGGGTTGATTTGGTTGACTATACCCAACATGTGTTTAGTGACTCCATTTCATCTAATTTTGAGGGAATACTAGAAGAGAGTAATATTTTAAAGGTGATTGTCTCACAAGACTTGGAGAGATCAACCTGTCTTGGTAGTCTTCAAGGGGCATTATATATGGGCTCATAAGATATTATTTAAGGTGTTGTTATGGATGGAGTAAATGATTTTCTTCGAGGGAAGGTCTTCCCCGGTTGGGTTATGAAACTATATTAATCCTTATTCTGAAGGTGATGAACCCTAACTCTATCAAACATTATAGACCAATCATCATGTGTAATGTTTCATTCAAAATCTTAGCCATTGTGATAAATAAGAGACTTTCTATCCATCTTCAGGAGTGGGTGTTAGCGGAGCAACATAGCTTCGTTAAAGGTATAGGTACATAGGTGGAAATATCTTTAGTTGAATAAATTATGCAGGACATCAAAAAAAGGTCCCAAGGATCCAATATTTCAATCAAAATAGACATGGACATGGTGTACGATAGACTCGAGTGGTACTTCATTCTCAAGGTCATGTCGTGCATGGTATTCTCAAATTGGACGATTGATTTTTTTTAGATAATTTAGTTCGCCATAGATGTTTGCTGAGTTTATGGGAAAATATTTTGGTTTCTTCTTGTTTGTGCATTATTTAAGGCAAGGTGACCCCCTTTTTCCTAGAGAGTTTATATTGGTTCAATAATCCTTAAGTAGATTCATGAACAACAGAATGCTTAGGTGTTCCATTCTCTACTTTTGGTGAAATGGTAGCTTTAACGGTATCTCGCAACTCCTCTATACTGATGATATTATTTTATTTAAAAATATTAGAGGTAATACTATTCATGGAATCAATGGAATCATATATGAGTACAGTAATTGGAGTGGTCAATGCGTCAACACTGAAAAATTATAGTGTTTATGTCCAGCATCTTCTTTGAAAGTTGCAGCAAGAACACAGAAGAGATCCTATTTATAAGTAGATAGTATTTTCCTATGTTATACCTAGGGACCCCAATATCTACAACAAGGTTAAGTATTCATCACTATGAGGGCATGGTCAATAAAATTTTTGTCCATATCAATAACTGAAAGAATTGTTTTTTATCATTTGGGACCGGATCACTCCAGTGAACTATGTGTTGAATTCTATTCCCATGCATTTTTATCTACTATTAGGACTCCCTCAAATAGAGTAAGAAACATTAAAAAATGATGAACTCTTTTAACTAGGATTATCATGTTGAGGGTAGGTTCCATTGAAAATATTGGTCTAGAATGGCCAAAATAATGGAGGTGAGAGGAATAAATATCTTGAATGTGGTGGGCACTATTCAGTGTCTTTAAGGAAAACATGCTTTGGAGGTTCTTTAAGGCCACTCCCTATAGGGAAAATTCATCCTAGATAAGTATGGGGAGGACTTGGTGGCTCTATAGGGTAAAATTTAAATTTTATGGTAGGATATTTTTGGCCAATTACCTGGTCTTTAGAGATGTTTACATTGGATCATTAGTTGTAGTGAGGTTAGATACTATAAGCCCAACTAATTTGGTGTGATTCTTATTTATTTGGGTTTTCCTACCCCATATATATTTTTTTCTTTGGACAACCAACATGTGAATCTCATCCAGACAACTCTGGATAACCAACAACGTGATCTCTTTAACATTATACAATTATATTCTAATGGTGATAAACTTTCCTACACAGATGAATCATCAGGATGATTCTCTACCAAAGAAAACCATATTTCTCTTTTTTCCATGTTCAATTGGGTTGAGTGGGACATAACTACCTGGTGTACCAAAATCATAGTTAACTATAATTTTTACTCTGGAATATTAGAAACCAGGTGGTCTCAACAAATAATCTGGTTAGGAGAAGGGGAGTTTCCCTAGAATCAAAATACCTTTGTAGCTATAATCCCAAAGAATAAAATATTGGACATATTTTTTAGGGTAAGTGGCTTGATATAGGTTGGAGTGGGTTTAGATATCTCTCTAGTATTGATTTCTAGGAAACCACTGATTTTAATTTTCTCTTAGAACGGTTTCAGTACATAGGGAATAATGTTTTTGAGAGGAAGGCTTATTCTATCCTTCGTTCTGCAGGATGCTGGAGTATTTAGACCAATAAGAATAATGATCGGCATGAAGGAACTACCAGTTCACAACTATCTATTCAGATCAATATGGATCATGGTGGATTTGGGTAGAAATTTAAAAAACTGGGGGAGGGATTTAACCATGAGGAGGGTGTTGGTCAGGAGGAGGATCAAACTATCAATTCAAGGGAAGCCATAAAAGGTAGGGGTGGGGTAGTTGGAAAGGTAAAAGTAATGGTTTCAAGGTTAATAATGATAGTTCTAGTAGCCTTTCTCTCATGTTAGGAAGAAGCATTGTGTGTGATCCCAATGGATCTATGGTTATTGCCTTTAGTGGAATTTTGGGTCAAGGTGATTCTTTTCAAGAGGATGCCATGGATCTTCTTACGGGGCTTGATATCTACCTTTATTATAATATCATACTATCAATGATTAAATTTGACATCTCAATCATCGTCAACTCCCTTAATTACAAGTTAAACACCCCCTAGTCCATTATTTACCTTATACAGAGGTGCAAAAGTCTCATCTACCGAGCTATCATGATTCATACATGGAGTGAAGGGAATAAATTGGTATATTTCCCAGATTTGAAGGGTATTTAAGACAATCCTTGTTTTATTTTCTACAGCTTAGGCATTCTATCTAATTAGTGTAAATCTAGTGTGTATAGACGCATTATAAATCCATTACTTTAAACCTCCATGATCTTTTTATTTCTCTATGTTTCTTAATAAAATCTTCTCACTTTAAATGGAATATGTGATCATAATATTCCCATGTATGAGAGTCTTCGGGTCATGTTCCATGAATGAAATGACTATGTGATTCTCAAGGGATATGGTCCTTAAAATATATGTCTTATCTATAGTGAAAATATCCTCAAAATTCCCTGAGTACATTTAATGGTTGAAGGGGATCCTAGATTGAGAGTTTGGTTGGGATGACATTGAGATGATTCAAAATTTCATACTTCTAGACCAGGTTCCTATACTTTCTCCAATGAAGTTTCTCCTCATATTGTGGATTAAGGTCCAAACATGAATATCCTAGAAACTCATTTCCTTAAATGGGACATGGGGATGTTTTTTCTATCTATGGGTTGGGCTAAGAAAACCTTCCAATATTTCTATCTTGACTAGAAAGTTTTACATCAGCTAGTTGGTCCTTTAGTGTAATCAAATTTGAATGAACCCTATATGATTCAAGATCAAATAAATGTTATTTTCGATCTTATTGGAGATATGATCTCCATGTTTTGGTTGAATATATAGATTTAGTGTAAATTATACCTGATCATCAGGTTCCTCCATGGTTTCATCATCCCCAACCTCTATGGCATATTTCCTGATTATTGTTGGGTAAATTAGGTTCATATGAGCCCTCCTCTTCAGAAAAGGGTCTTAAAATTTTATAGAATTGATAGATCTATATTATAACTCTTCATTATATAAAGGTTTTGTTTTATGGTGTGGTCCACATCACACCAGTGATGGGGTCAGAAATATATAAGTTTCTAGAGCATCTTGGGTATTGGTAAGAAATCTTCTTATAATCCCTTATTTTATTAGTGGTGATTTCGCTGACTATTAGATGGTTATAATGATATATATAAAGCCTCTAGTATCATAGACGAAATTAGGGTAATAAATGGTTTTTTTATTTGTTTCATTCAAAATACATAATCCCAACCAATAGATTTTTGGGTTATATAGTCATCAAAATTCACTATATGCATGTTCAATACTTCTTGTCACTTTTCTTTTCATTCAAGTAGAGTGTCAGAGAGACAATTAACTATTGGGAGGGGTTTACCTAACATTACCTATGAAGATTTTATGATCTTATAGAGTATATCATTGAATAAAAAATATTATTAGATATTATTCCTCAATATTTGATGGAAGGTATAGTAATCAGGATGATCATTCAAGATGAATTCATTGGGTGTCCTGATCGGCAATAGTTTAACCAAGTTATTCTCTAAAGTAATGATAAAAAATATAATAACTTTTTCTTTCCAAAAATTGAAAACATTATTCTTTCATTTTTTGAATTTTGGGAGATTTATTTTTTTCTTTCCCTTTTGAAGAGGGTTTTTTTCTTCCATTATTGTTCAAGAGTAGAACTACATGATATAGAGTGTGATTAGTGATCAGATATAGATCAAATATTATTTTAAGAATAGAGATTTTAGTTTTTTATTTATGAGACTTCTTCCTTGGTGATGATAGTTTCAAATAATATTTGTCTTTTAATCACAAAATATAATCTTCTAGGGATTTTTATATGGTTGTAAACTCTTAGAAACCATAGAGGCACATCAAGGAAATGAGTGGTGTTTCAAAATAATTATTTATATTTTCTTTTCATATCTCTAGTCATTTCTCTTATGGAATTTTCATGTTCAATTAATTGGTTAACCATTTCCCCAAGGAAATGAAGTTTTAGACTTAGTAGTTTTCACATTGTATGAAAATAAAGTGGTCTAGGACCTTTATCTTCCTTAAATTGGAGTTGAACTAGTAATGGAATTTCCCTTAAAGATATTCCAAATTAGTAAGAGACCTAGATGTTTGGTTTTTTTTCTAGAAAAAATATGTTTCATTAAGGTTTTATATGAATCACTTGATCTTTTATTCTTTCTCTTGTTATGGTGTTCCCATTATGGGTCTCTATCATTACATAAATTGTATGAAATGTTACTCAATATCTATCATAAATCTGAATACTGAGATAGTGGTATTTACAATGTTGGGTGGATGATGATTTAAGCTCTCCCATATAGGATATAGTTTCCTCTATGGATTCACCAGTTCACATTGACCATCCATGGATTCTATTCATATGGAAAGTGACATGATGGAATCGATTACTTTGGTCGGCACTACTTCTAGGGATGATTCCCAAGTGTAAGTAGTAGGAAGAACCTGATATGGTTAGATTTTTCATGTCAAATATTGATAAAAATATTGATTTATCCTAGGTTAAATATATTGGAATGGTTCTAGTTATTTTTCCAAGTGAATTACTAATATTCTATAAACACCAAAGTTAAATAAACAGGTTTTCTAGGCCTCGGGTTAGCTAGATGACTAGACTCTTCCCATGGTGGTCAAATAATTCCTTTATGTTAATTGGGATTCAAAAAGGGGAGATATTTTCCTTAGTCTAAGAGTTAAACATAGTAGGTATTTTACATTCAATAAATTCAACGTTTATTTTCAATAACTAATATGACTTGATTTTGTATTGATCAATATTCTCCATGATGGATAGAGGATCAGATTATTTGGAAGGTGGATGAGATTTTTATATCTCCAAAAATTTCCATTTATATTTAGTTTCAGTTCACCAAGAAATAGATAGATTAATGTTTATAGGATCTCTCATATCACAAGAATTCCTCATATTCTAGGTATGCACACATTATTCCAAAAAAAAAATTCATTATGTTTTGAATAGATTCAAATTTATTGCACTATTTTATGTAGGTGTAACACTTTTTTTATCTATGGGATTTGAATTTAAAACATTCATTAATGAAAATAATAATGTGGGGATCATATCCCCATTTAAATCAGAGTATTAAGGGTTCATTTTATACTTTAAATATCTATTAAGGGAGAAGTCATGTTTTTTCTTGATATCTGATTTCTTGGTGGGTCATTTTGACTTGTGACCATTTAGAGGCTTCACAAAATCCCCTATATGTTTTACTATAATCATTTTTTGGAAAGATAATATAAGGAAGACTCCAACATCTCCCATTGGGTGTTCTTTCGATGATGGATATGAATCTCAAAGTGGATGAAATTTTGGAGGTGCTTCCTGTGAACTTCTACTGATACTAAAGAAAATTGACTGCCTCATAAGAGGGTGAGGTAATAATGAATCAATACAAATGAAATGGAGTGTATTTTTATCATATACTGATAATTCCATTCCCCACTATGGATTTTATAGTTTCAGGAGTGGTGGTAGTGATAAAAAAATCCCTCAACCCTATGGGATATGTTTTCTCTTACACTATTATTGTGAATTATATAAGTTCCCTCTTGGAATTTATGGCCTTTATCCTAGAATTATTTGGAGGTATGAACTTTTTAGGTTCATATATGATTTATTTTGAGGGGTTATTTATGGTTATGAAAATCATGGACTTAAAATAAAAGGCATATTTATGGCACCCCATATTTTTCCTACATATATATTACATCTTAATAGATAATTTTTCATTGTATAACATTACAATCCAAGCCATAATCATACATGTTTAGTAAATTTGGATAAATTAATATATATAATACTTATTAATAATATATCTACATCATATACCACTTAGTTCATCATGATTATCACCCTTATTAGACACATCAACCTCAAAATCCTTCTTCATAACATAAGTAAAGGAAACATAAGAAAGGATGATATTTGATACTCAGTAAGGGTAAAAAAGTAATATATCAATGATAAATTAAATATAACATGGTCATAAGCGTATAAGAACATGATAATAATATTTTAAAACAATACCCTATATATGATAGATCATAATCTGACTCATGGAATAATTATTAGCAATTCCTAAGATATGAATCATAAACTAATCAAAGAACATGATCCATGGGTTCATAATACTGGCATATGTTATAATATTGTGGAATACATATAAGAATAGAAAAAAATTCCTTAGTAGTAAAGCCTCACTTCAAATACTATCATAATAGATTGTGTTCACTCCACATTCCATCATATTAGTCAAGGTTCACTCCTAACACTATAATAGTGG
Organism: Viscum album; assembly: GCA_963277665.1. Classification (NCBI taxonomy): domain Eukaryota; kingdom Viridiplantae; phylum Streptophyta; class Magnoliopsida; order Santalales; family Viscaceae; genus Viscum; species Viscum album. Next base: position 1,685,044,099 of record OY728132.1, on the reverse strand, counting down.
ATATAGTCTCTTATTGAACTAGGTTCACTCCCAAATCCAGTCCTTTTTATCTCATGAGATATCCATATTTACCCAATTCATTGGGGGGATATAAAATTTCAGGCACACCCATAAAATAATAATAATCAAATCATATTTTATCCATAATACCATAAATCATTCATCATATATCACAACTTAGGTAAAGTAAATGAGTTTCATAAACATCTAAACAATTCATCATAACATAAACCATAGAAAATAAATGAGTTTCATAAATATCTCATCATCATAATAATAAACCATACAAAGAAAGAATAAAGATTTATCCTTGGATCATAAACCTAGTAAAGTATAAGAAACATAAAAGGATATTGTTATAGATGAAAAATGTATTTAAAATATTACTGTAACATTTCTCTAGGAAAATAACCTTCTCACTTTGAAATAACTTATTTAAAATATAATATTTTTCCAAATATTAAGGAAATAATTTTATTTGAAAATAACCTAGAAATTTTTAATGTAATCTTCAAATCATTTAGTGTTCATGATGGTGGAAAATTCTATCCATACCATGTATGCTAAAACAAATATTCCTTTCACGTTTTTGGTAAAAAGTATAAAATAAATCATTTAGAAAATGATGAGAATATTCCATTTAATGTTTTTTTTTGTAAAAATAAAAAACATGGTTAAAAATTAATTAAAAAAATAATTTTATATTAGTATTAAAATTCTTGAAAACATTTTACAAAACATGGATATGGAAGAACACATATTTTCTACTAAAGATATAAATAATGTCAATTTTCATTAGAAAACACTTCTAACATCTTCAGTTCTTAAAGAGGTTAAACTGAAAAGAAAAATTTAATATCTAGAAATTAAAATAATTAAATAAGAATAATTTTATTCTTGAGATTTGGGTCATAAAATTTCATGATCGGAAACTTGATCATAGACAATTCCAATAAACAAAAATACTGTAACATTAATACCTTACCACTTTGGTAACTTTTGAATCAAAACTTAATTAAAGAGATAAATTGGGATAGATATGTAACTTCCAATAATTTACCTAATAATTATAATGAAATATATTCATGGTTAGTATATACCACACATAAAATAAGCATGGGGTGAATATGGCGTGTGTCTCGCAAAAATAAAAGTAAGATAACAAACTCTTACCTCAAGTTTGAAATACTTAGAAAGCACTATAACATCCAATATAATAATTTTAAATTTATTATAATCCTATAAAAGAGTAATTTTCATGAATATAATATCATATACTATCAACTTATAACATTTAAATACCTGTTTATTAAAAATTCATTATTAAAAGGTCATTTCATGGTGTTAACTATTTCATTTTTCATGAGGATTTCAATTTGATAGTTCCTGTTCATGTACATTAATTAGGGTTACATTATATATATAATGTTAATAATACATAAATATCATATATATTCATTATATGTATATTAATTCATAGTATATATATATAGAAAAATGAATTACCTGTTCATGGAGATAGTAGGTTGTACGAATGCATCAATGTTATTTTCAATTTTTAACGGATGGAACCAAATAAAGATAAATAATAATTCTACTTTATAAAATCATTATTATAACATATTTTTCATATATATTCATAAAATATATACTTACTACCATCAATATAATACATAAATGAAAAACAAATCACATCTCTTCATGGATGTTGTGGTCCACACATACGCACAAGCGATGTTATCATTTTTTAAAGGATGAAAAGAAAGTGGATAATGGTTGTTAATTTATCATAATAAAATGTAATAACATGTAAGATACTAAATTAATTATTTTTATAATGGATACCATGGATGTTAATGATGTAGAAGTATAAATATACTTGAAAATTCTTAGTTAGTGTGATACCTCTTTGTTGAGAATCCTCTTTTGGCTTACAACTTAATCCCTAAAGGGATGTTATTTTGGAAAGACCGGTAGATATAGGATGTAAAAAATTAATATAAGAAGGTATTGTAAAATATTTTTTGGAGATATAGTTTCCAAAAGGCATTAAGAAGATAAGAGGAGAGGTTCCCTATTATAAGTGAGGGTAGGGGAACTCTTCGAATTACTTCAAGTATTAAAATAAAAAGAATTGTTTTTCTAGAAAAATGCATCAAAATTTATATATATTATAATATAAGGTATTATGTGGTTTAAATCCCATAAATAAATAAATTTGTATAGGTTTATTTGTTGTGTTAAATCTTATCTTTTTGTTTAGACCCTTAGTTAACATATTTTACTCTTAACCGCGGTTATAAATTATTCACTCTTAAATGGTTATAATTTTACTTATAAGCCAAAAATTAGGTAATAAATCTCAAAGGTAAAATATTTTAGACCATTTAACATTGTAATTATTCAATTTAAATATTTTTTTTAGTTTTAAAAAAATAATAGTATATTATATAACATAAAATTTCATTTTGACACTTCATTAATTTGACTTTAAAGATATAAAGATAGTTATGGAATTTGAATATAAATATTTAAAACATAAAAAAAATGTTATATTTATCTAAAATCATTTTAAGACAATAATTAATCCATATTGTATAAATTTTAATATTTTTAATATATTTTATTTTATTTTTCTATTTATTCAATAAATATTGTGTTGGTTCTGCGTAAGTATTTAAGTTAATTATTAAATAACTAAAAATTATAAATAAATTACCATGAAAAAAGTTTATTATTTAAATTAAAAATTTATAACCAAATTTATCCTTTTTTTTATCCATATGTAAAAATATTATAGATATTAAAGTCAAGAGAATGACATTTTGTATTTATTCTTTTCTTAAATTAATATAAAAGTCATAATCAGAGAAAAATGGAACCAAGTGACCATATATTAAATAATTGGATGCAAATATCTAAAATAAAACAATCCAATATTATAAATAAAAGTTTTAGAGAAATTTTAAAGCCTTATCCCAAAATTTTAACCCCATTTTACCTGTTTTACCCTTATCAAGGTGATAGAAATTCACCAATGTTACTATTCATAAAAATAAATGGGACCTATTTTAAAATTTTGAATATCCTAATTCAAAATATTTGATCCATTTTTTCAACAACAAATTTCTATAAGTTTAAATAATTCATTTTAAAGTAAGTTTCCAATATGTGATCAAAACCATTTTATAGAAAAAATAAATTTTCAAGCATGAAACTGGATTTATTATTATCTCATGCATAAAAAAACATTATATGGATGTTAAATCATGTTATTGAATATATAATATATAAATTTCATTAAAATCACTCACCAAAATCTATTAACTTAATTTACTAATTTAATAATGTATTCCATGAATAAAAATTGTTTTTTCATAAAAAACAACACTTTTACATTCAAATAATTAATATTATTTTCATTTACACTCAATTGATGACCAATGAATTCATTTTATACATGTGTAAACCGTAAATTTTACATAATTTAGATAGTTATATTTATACCTACCAATCCAATGTCTAAAAGATAATTATCACCTTAAATAAGAATATTTCAATAATATATTGTGGTTCATTAAAACTTAGGGTTATGTGTAAAGAAAGCTATCAGAGAAATGAAATTTATTTATAGTGAACTACATCATAAAATATCAGCATGTTTAAATATTTTATCTTTTTATTAGCTTGATGCAGGATCCTGTCAATTTCTTAATCCTACTAAGTACACCACTTTTGGGATTTTGGATTTTTGAGACTTCATTGGATTGACTAACTAGCATATATATAACTAAGACCCAAAACATTTCTTAAAGTGATGAAATTGAAATATGCTTTCCTTAATGAAACTTATTGTCCAATAATCAATGTAAAATGAAAATATTCAAATTCACCTCACCCTATAATATGAAAATAATGAGTAGTATTGATGATTATCTATTATAAAAACATTACACTACTAGAGAAGGTGTACTGGATACACTCACATTATTTTCTATATTTATGATTTCATTCCACTAAAAGGGTGGTTTGGTAAAAATGGTGGAATACTTCATCTAGATCCTTGAAATGGTTCATATGCTCCCTATCTGATAGGTTTTTGGTATTAAAATAGAAGAGGGTCATCAAAAAGTTGTGTAGAAGTTAGGGTATACATTCCTCATTTAGTGACATAGGAATTTCAACTAGGATGTGTCCATATGATAGAACATTACTAGTCTTCCTTCATTCTATAATTCTCTCCCAATGATTATGAATTGTTTCCCCTCATCAATGAGGGTTTATTAAACTTGATCTGACTATGAAGGTATATTCTCAACTACCTTTTCAAGGGGAGTAAAATAATTCATAATCTCCTCAGTTGAATCAAAGGGTACATGATTTAAGGGAGGTACAAAAATTTACATTCATCTCAAATCACTCATGGGTTTTAATGAGACACCATCGGCGAGGGATGAGGTTCTTGGAAAAATTTAGAGCATATTCAACTTCAAGAGGGCCTTCATGCTGATAAGATATGTCATTGCGGGGAGGAACTTCAAAAATAACACTATAGGGAGGACCTCCATGATTTATTCTTGATTCTCCATCATTGGTAGAACCTGTATAATGGATTAATGTTTTATTATAAGGATGATCTATATAACATACACCCTCCAGAGGATATCTTGAGTTTTTGGATATGGTGTTGTGGGAAGGCCCTTTAGAGTGTGTACTCTAAGGAGGAATTCTGATGTTTTCAGATATAGGGTTGTGGGGAGGAACTTCAGAGTGGGTGATCTAGGGAGGACCTATAATGTTTTTGGATATAGTGTATAGAGAGGACCTTTATAGTGGGTACCTAGGGGAGGGCCTCCATATTTCTTTAATATGGTAATTTGGGGACCTCCTTCATAATTGGTACTCTATAGAGGACCTTCCCAGTGGGAACTCTATAAAGGACCTATATATTTTTTGGGAATAGTTTCATATAGAGGACCATTGATCCTTAGATTCCTTTTCATTTTGATGAGAAGCTAGCAGGTTCTTTGGATACTATCAAAATATAATGATGATCCACAAGGATATAAATGATTATTGGGTTAGGAACCTGCTTTATAATTTTTTCTTCTTCAAGATCCCTCCTTTTTGGAATTCTCATCTAAGTTATTATGGATGGGACCACAATGATAATTGGGGTCGCTTAGTGTGGGAAGTGACCTTCATGAGTAGTACCAATCTTAATCAGGTCCTCATTTACTATAATAATACGTTGATGTACTCATAGAGTATTGATAGGAATATGGATATGATCATGCTTCTGGATTTCAATAAAAATATTACAATAAACTCTCAGAGTGTTGATTAGAAAATGGATATAATCCTACTCCTTGGTTTCTAGAAAAACAATCCAGAAAACTCATAGAGTGTTTATAGGAATAAGTATATTAGTTGTACCATAATTTATCATCTGAATATTCCAATTAACTCTTAGATAGTGTTTAGGAATATGGATGCGATCCTTCTTCTTTGTTTCTAATAAAATATGTTAATGAACTCCCAAAATCTATATAGGAAACAGATATGAGCTTAATTCTTGGTTTTAGTGGCTAAGAGACCCCAGAAGTTCCTCATTATAGATTATCTGGTTTTTGACAATTGATGTCATGAATATCTAGGGTGATCTCAATATATTCCTAGGGGTATAGGTTCATGCAACATTGTAGTTAATAATGACTGGAGGGCTCCCTTCTAGGTAGCTCCCAAAGAGTAGTGGGGATGCAGTCAACATCCTCCTCTTCCACCCTTATATTAAAGAGGAATTTGTTTCTAAGATCTAGGGATATACACCAAAAGCAATGGGATATGGAAAATTGTGACACTTCTTTTTCTTTTCCTCATTGTTAGTAGAAAAATTCATGGATATTCACCTCTTAGTGGCTCTTATGATCTATGTCCATGGTCAAGATAGATCCATTGTAATGATATTCTCAAACTGGCATGTTCACCTCCTATAGTTATAGGTGATAAGTTTGTTATGGTGTATATATAGTAAGCATGGCCATGATTTTCATTATAGTAGACAAATATTTATGGACTTTTAGTTTTTGGTGCACACCATATTTTAGTTATCTATGGTTACCACCAGATTTTCTAGGGATTTTGGAATCTTAAGATGTTCTTAATGATTAATTTTCAATGTGTTGATAAATATAGAAGTTCCTAATAGAAAACCACAAACAAGTGACCAATTAATGTAGAATCACAAGTAAAATTGAATGATCAGTAAATTTATTTCATGGTTAAAGGATTTCAAATCAAGTTCATCATTTTTCCCACATTATCAACACCCATGGTTTTGAGTTGATGTATGCCTACTTTCCAAAGGAAGGTGGTCACTAGGACATGCTAATGAAACTTGGTATTAAACATTGTTCGATATGATGGGGCATAATCTCATCACTTAGTGAATATTATTACTTAGTCTCAGACTCTATTAGCCACCTTGGTTGTGAGAGTGATTGATTATTACCAAACATTGATATGGACAACTATATGTATCAGGGATTCTTCATCATTAATTTATTAGTTAATTATATATCAAATTAAATTCATATAGTTGTGTGCTCTAGAATTCATCACTATCCAAGGAGGTGTTAGGTGATATGTAGTTTATATCCAAACCATTATTGGGGATTCATATGTATCCCAATAAATGGAATCAATACCTATATAGTTTAGTGTTTTTTATAGAGACATTTCATGACTTTTAAGTTCATTTTCCAAGTACCAATGTGGTACCTTTTAAGGTTGTGTATCATTGATCAAGGTATGGGAGTTTTATGGTGTTTATGACCTATTTGTATAATGTTGAAATTATGTGGAATGGACTAAATGTCATGTAATTTAAATTCATGAAACTAAGACTACTAAGAGAAAGGTGTTTAGTGATGTTTTGTGTGAGAATTATACACAAGAGTCCCTTTATAGTTCAACCTAGAAGATGAATCAAGTGAATGTAGGTTTTGAGATTACACTAAGATAGAGTCCCATGATACATATGGATCATTTGTGGGGAATGGGGAAAAATCATCAATGAGGATGTGTGTTTGTCCAATTCAAGGTGAATACACTAAGAGGGGGGTGAATCAACTTATAAATAATTTTTAATAAACCTTAATCAATGATAATATTACACAATTATTAGAAACAATCTCTCCCTCACAAATATTATTAAGTGATAAAGTAGTAAAATAGGGGAATAGAAAATTTACCTAGTTCACCAAAACAGGTATAATCGAAGGAGCATATAATAGTGATGTATTAAGGGACTTGAAACACTACGTAAACTGTTTGTATTATATAATAGAGTGGCCTCACTATACCTCCATGTCCAAAACCTTCATAGAATAATCGAATAACTCACTATTATCCTTTTAATAATGCACTCACTACTCCTTTATAATTCACTATCCCAACTATGATTAAGAGATATAAAATACACTATGGATGGCATAGAAATCAGCTCCAATTTTATCAATGTGAATAACTCCATGTTTTTTTTGGTGAGATAGTCTCTTATAAAAACTTATCCTTTCTTCACTAACTGTCACACACGGTTTTTTTCTTTTCTGTCATTGTATTGATCCGGCCCATTAGAAATACCGATACTTTTCATGGGTATTTGATGAGATAAATCTTGAGTTTTTAAGTTTCATATATGTCTAACCACCCTAATTTGGGATCCCCATTGTTTGTTTAGTAGTTTTTGAAGAAAGGGTGGTTACTTCATGATTTGGGCCAACCGTGAGCCCATTCCCAGTTTTAAAAACCGAATTTGTTTCTTTTATAACTCTTTTGTTTTTCATTTTTTTTCACCCATTAAACTTACCAATTGTCATATACTGATATATTAAAACTTATTTATCCTTTTGGACCCATTATAAATTCATAGTCCGGGTGAATTTGGGTTACTCATTTATGTATTGGGCCAGCCCATGGGCCCATTTCTTGTTTTTTAAAAAATAATTTGTTTCATTTATATCTTTTTCATTTTTTACTATGATTCGGTGATTCCACCTCCCCCTCGAAGCCAATAACCCTATACTAACCCTAATAATAGATTTTACCTCTTTGGAGCTCATGTGGGTCGCGAATTAAGGAGAAATTCTCAGGAAACCTCAAATCGCCCAGAATTTCCAAGGTAACTTTTATCATTCATAAATCAATCAATTCGTACTCCTTTAGCCACCAATATTCTTACCCTGGTTCTTCCAGACCTTATGAGTCTCTACAAGAATTTTCAAGCCATCCCCTTTTCTATAGGGCTTCATATCTAATGGAAGATGAAGAGTTTTCTATGATGAAAGGTGAGATTCCTTCTCCTTTCTTCTTCCTCTTCCCCCTCCTTTCATTATTTCTTGGTTTTATATTGTACCCTAGTCTTGATCGACCTAGGGTTTTGTTATACCATGTTTTTTATGGGGTTTCTGTTTGTTTAGGTCTGATATTTATAGTTTTATGGTTTATAAACCCGCGGCGGGTGATTTCTGGTGTGCGTTTCAATTACGCCAAAGATTTGAGGTCTGATACCCATTGAACATGACTTTATTATTGAAGTTTCATCATTTTATTATATTTAAAACCAGATATATATATTTATTATTCTTTTTAATCCTTTGGATAATTTTATTGGTGTTCAAAGTGGTTGTTTAATCATTGGTTTGTGAACGGTAGTGTTGTTTTGTCATGAAAGTTCTTAACAAGTGTTTGTTTAAATGTTCCATTATCTTTTGCAAATATTTTGTGAGGTTTATAATCTGTTCTATGGTATTTTTAACATGTTACAGTATCTTGAATGAAAATATGGCTTTCAATTGGTGTTAAATTCTTTTTCATGTACTTAAAATAAATTGTTTTGTTTAAAAAGGGCATGTCATGTGTTCGGTAAATTGCCCTGTTGGATTTTATGTGTGATGTGTGATTTAAAAGTTATTTGTTTGGATTTATAAAGGAATTGGAATAATGATAAATGGTATTTTTGGGTACTTATATGGATTTGATATTTTTATTTGTTTTTACAATCAAGTGGGTTTTGATTTACAACATATTTTGGCCCGAGTTGCCCAAAAATGGACTGTTTCACATCTTTATGAAAATGGTTGTGTTTTGAATATGTAACCTGAGTATTATAAGAGATTTATGAATGTGGTTTTCTTCTGTAAATTGTGTTTATACAGATCCTTAATAAAATTAAAATGCATAACTTCCTCAAAGGTTAGTTTTGAGAAAATGTTTAAAGGCCCGTTTGGCATTTCCTAGAAATGAAGGAGTGTTTTACTTGTATATAACAAGTTGTGAAATTGGGATTGTTTTATGGTCCATTAAATGAATTTATTAAATGTTTATTGGGATGAAAAATATTATTCGGTTTGGTTTTTATGTGTGTTTATAATTGAAAGAGTCATTTTTAAAGAGTTTTATGTGCAAAGCCTCAATACACTTCATAAAATTGTTTTACCAAAATATTTAGTGGTTTGTTGATTAGTGTAAGAAATGTGAATAAAGATTATGGGATGTTTGTGTTTTTATGGTTTTGGAATGGAATGTGGATATGAAATGTGTATTTGATAATATGTGTAACTTGATTGAGCACTAAAGTGAATCCCAGGTATCTAGGTGGGCGGACGTGTACTTGTATGCTAGTGATTCTGTGGGGGTTGGACCATGTTTCACATAGCAAGTTTGACAATGACAACACTAACTAAACTATGATGATGATGATTATTGGGGACCACTAGGTTATGGGTATGTTCCCTACTAGTGTCTTGTGCATGAGAACGGATATTTATTATGGTTACTTTCACCGAGATACGAGGTACCTGGGGCTCACAACTAACTAGTGCCTAGGGGTATTCCTGTGACTAGTGCTCATTGGCTATTTTGTACTCACCATCGGCATACAGTGTGTTTGGTTGGTAAATTAAGTAGTATGTGTTATTTATATGAATGTTAAAATTATTTAAATCATCCCTCTTGGAAACTATTTTCATTTTGAAGTTTCACCTCTTTGAAAATAATTGTTACTTGAATTTTTGTTTATTAAACATTCTTGTTTTTGTCTGATAATTATTATAGCATGGAACCTCATTTGAAAACCATACTTTCAAATCTTGAATTTAAAACTATAAATTGATGTTTCTTTTATTTTAAAGTAATGTGCATTGGGAATAGAATACCGGGCTAACCTACTGAGTTTTAATACTCACGCCTATAGTCTTCTTCTTTTTTTAGCCCTTGTGCAGGTTTCATCTTTAGTTCGATCACCTTGGGAGACTTTTTATCATTGTGTTGGAGAGAGACCATAAGTGTCACATGGAGTTATTTTTTTTCATCGGGATTGTTCAGTTGAATTGTTGGTTTTGTTCTAATTTTAGTTTCTTGTACAAATAATATTTAGTTAAATTTTTATATAAATTCATTTTGGGCTATCCATTTATTTTCGATGTTTGTTTGATTGTTTATATATGGGAAAAATCATTCCCTTGTGTACTCTATTGATTCCCTTGGTGCTTGTCACCATCCCGGGAGGATCGGGAACGCCTCTTGGGACTTGTCGCGGGCTGGCCTGGGTGACCGGTTCAGGGTCGACTCGGGCTGGTTCGTGACACTAACTTTCCAGCATAAGTTTATAATTATTCTTTATCACTTATTCATTTCTAACACCTTACTAAAATACACCTCATTCTCTTTTAAATTAGATGTTCTATTAATATAGCTTCACTATCTTTTTTAACTATAGTTCACATGATAATATTTACTATATTTAAATATGAAAATACCTTATTATTATCAGGGTAATTTTATCCTTTATAAATTCCTCATTCTTTTCAGAAATCTTTCCAGCTAGGAAAGTGTTATTTTTCTAAAACATTCAATGAAAACCAAATGTACCTGTTATTTTATAAATATCAAAATCCTTATTATATAGATAAATCCTATATTTTAAGTCCAACTTAATAAGATGTTTCTATATCATTGGAATGATTTCCTTCCTTATAACAAGAAGATTTTTCAAATAATAGATCCTCCAAATTAACATATATCTTTTATTTAAATCAATGGAAAATCATGGTTTGGCCCTTCTTTAATTACGTCATGAACATCTCCATCATGGTTGGCCAACTAAATAATAATGTTTTTATTAATAATATATTATATATACTACTATTGGTTGACCATTACCATAAAGTATAAAGGGTATAACCCTTTGGTGTTTCCTAGTGAGGACTATCAACTCTTATGTATCACCATATCCTGATTCACAACTTTTCCAGATTTCATCAAAGGAAAGTACCCTTATGCACAAAATGGTATACTTTAACACATCTATTTATGAATCATATTTATTGAAGAGAGATTCAAAAATGAAACTACATATAACATGAGTCATGAAAATGATATTAATGTATCGACTTGATGACCCTTTCATATTTCACGATAGAATTTACGTATCATCCTTGGTAACTTAAATGGCCTTTATGTATTAGCTTGTTTACCATTATGTATTTCCTTTTAATTTTTTCACTATACACCCTAACTTACTTCTATATATTTCCCTTATGTACATTATGTATATAATTATTTTTTTCTAGTAATTTTCTATTTCTACAAGATATACTAAGGTTAATTTTACATATACAGAGTGGTTTTGGGAAATTTTTGATTCTACACCCAACATTTTCAGAGTACATTTATGTGTTATCTTGAACTATTTATATGAAAATGTATTTTTTAAATTTATATAAACATGATAAAATTCATATTTCTCCATATTCACCCTAAAAATCCTTCATCATTTATTAAATTTGTTTCTCATGAATTTATACATTGTTGTAATAGTTACTTCAATGACCTTGTCAATAAATACAAAACAAAAAAACACTCTAAGTTATTTTTTCTAACAATATACCCCTATGGGTTTATTGAAAACTATACTAACATGGATATATAAAATCTCTACCTAAAAATTTCAGATGTGAATAATATCACTGATTGAACCGTTTTTTCTTAAGAAAGTTTACCAATGATTAAATAATAACCAACTTTAATCCCTTATGAGTGAATTTCAGTTTGAGAAATAAGGGCTAAATAAAAATATCAATCATGAAAGAACTTACTTGATATCCATGTACTTAAAACATTCCAAATTAAACTATTCCCTAGGTATAAATAATTAAATACTCTCCCCTTTCCAAAATGTCAACATGGGATAACTCATTCTTTGTTATTGGGAATGATCACTCCTAGGAACCTTCATTACCAACCATGTAAAAATCATCAAAATAAAATTATGGACTATTTATCCCCCATTAAAAATTAATATAAAAAATACATCTCTAATATTTAAAAATACATATATGTAAAAATCTAAACATTTAATTAAAGATATTTACTATAAATTTCTATAAATAAGAAATCTCATAGAGGAGTGGGGGTTCCTTCTCTAAAACACATAATTAGAGGGAGATGGTTAGACTCCAAGATATAACTTATGCCTTTTAAAAACACCCTTGGGTAGTGCCTTCATCATGATTTATGTAACTAGATTTTTTAACACATATTCTAAATGTTATAACCCATGTTCAACCTTCTCCTTGATGAAATTAAAGTTTATCTTGATGTAATTTTTTCTTCAATGATGAATAAATGTTTTTATAAGATTAAAAGCAAAAAATTCATAACAATTGATTATAATAGTATATTTTACATCAACTCCAACATATTGAAGTTGTTACTTCATCTTTATATCTTAAGTAAACACCTGATTATCCACAATACATTCAGATTCTACGGTTCTAAGGGAAATGAAATATTTCTTATTTCTCAGCCAAAAAATTCATGAATCTCTAGAATAGAAAGAACCACCTGATGCTGAATTTATATCATATATTGAACCTTCTCGATTTACAATAGTGTACCCTAAAAACTATTATTGTAACATTTTATGATAAACCAGCCCAAAATTCATCATGTTATTGATATATTATAAAAAATCACTATTAACATGTGGATTTACATGGTATAAATTGTTATTGTGTGTCTTAACATATGTAAAACACAATGTTAGGTCATGTTTCTATTGTCATTATCTTGTAATCATCAATTCCAAATCTCTTTGGCATTTATTTAGAAAATTTGTATTTGGAAATGAATATATCAGACCTTCTTTGACTCACCTATAAACTAAGGAAAAATATTAACTAATCAATCAAGGACATATAAAATTCACACCTCATGTATTTTATGTTATCTAATCCTATAAAAATTATTTCAGCTAGATAAATAAGCACTAATATCATTCCATAATTTTTCTACATTATTTAGAGTTTGTGATAAATTATTCCTCATTGGAATATAAGATTTATCAAGTATTCATTAATCTTAGAATACTGAACTCATGGAACATTCATTATTAAATAAAAATTCTTCTACAAACATCACCCTTTAACCTCATCTTATTCAATAAACAATAATCTATTTTCGTGATGTACACTTTCTCCTCATGGAATCCATTTGTAAATTCTGATTTGAAATCCATTTATTAAAACATGAATCCTCTTTTCACTAAACTTTCCATGAAAATTTGAATTGTTTCTGACTAGTATATGAGGGAAAATGTCTCATCAACATTAAGTCATTGGATTTATAAATATACCATGAATACAGGCCTTGATTTTTTCTATATTTCCTTTCCTTGTTCATTAAGTCTATTATAGAACACCCACTTGGTTCCAATGTAATTTTTATCTTTCATCCTTCAAATAATTTCCAATTTTTGACTCTTTTTAATTTAGTTAATCTCTCTATGAATATTATCACACAAATTTATTATGTAATAAGACTCATCAAAAATACTTAGGGTCTACTTGAGATAGAAGAAAGTTTTTTTGGAGTCTTCATCCTCTTTGTTTTCACTAGAGTTATTTGGTCCCAATAACTTTCCCTTCACTAATTTCATACTTGGTTTTCCCCTTATTGAAGATACTGAACCTTATATATCTTCCTTACCATAAAAATATTCTTTCGAGTCTTCTATATCCCCATGTTATCCGTCTTATCTACACACTTTGTTATCACTATCTATTGAAACATCATTGTTGTTTCAAAGTGAAACATACTCACTTTGTTTTTAAATATTCTCATTTTCAATAATAGTTGTCTCTTTAATTTCAACGATTTTACCAAGACTTTTGTTTTATCATTTTTACACATTACCTTTATATGAGTATCAAATTAAAATACCATAATCACAATAATATTCAAACTTTGGTTATTCAATTTATTTAGAATAAACCATTTAATTCTAAAAATTCAAAATCAATTTAGCTTCAACTTGTTTTCATACCACATATCATAGGGTTTATTATCTTCATTTCGATATATAAAATCCTTATTGTAGATATAAACTAATGTAAGAAATTATTCATTCCAATATATCTCATGCATGTATCTCTGAAGGAATATTGTCTAGGTCTTATTATTGATATTACAGTCCCTCCTATCAATATCTATGTTTTGTGGAGGATTAATCACCACTAAATCATGGTGCCTTATCTCATGTCTCTAAATGTATTATTCCACCTAATTTTTGGTTAATTTTGTACAATTATATTCCTGGAACTTCTAAATTTTTAGTTAGTTTATTTTCTCTACCAATCTAAGGAAATATATAGCATGCTTGAATACTTCATATTTATGGGAGATTAAAAATTGTAATTTCATCCTATTGTAACCATTGATAAATAATATATAGTACCACTTTACGTACATGAAATTAGGTGATATTTATTCAAACACAAAGGAATACAAAAACTCAATCAATATTTTTAACTTATTTTCCTTTTACTTTTAATTATTTAGAATGATTTTCAATTTTTATAAAGTGCTGCATGTAAGAGTGTGATCTCATGAGAGTGTGGAGATATCATGTTTTCCTTCACGTTTCAAAACCCCCTCTAAGAAATTTTTCATCTAGTGGATAATCCTTTTTTGTCATAACTCTTATAATTTTTTATTGGTAAGAAAAAACATATTCTCTCCACCACCAATGAGGTATAGATCCATATTATGGACATTTAATTATATAAATATTAACATGTCACTTCCATTGATGATACATGCCTTTTTTTAAGTTCACTACATTATCTAAGGCAC
Source organism: Viscum album (assembly GCA_963277665.1). NCBI lineage: Eukaryota > Viridiplantae > Streptophyta > Magnoliopsida > Santalales > Viscaceae > Viscum > Viscum album. The sequence goes on along the minus strand of OY728132.1, from coordinate 1,685,028,904 downwards.
ATAATTGACTTACACTTAGTAAATTATGACCAAAAAATTCTACCACTAAGAAATTCATGTGCATCAAGTATTTACCTCCAATTTTAGATTTTCCATATCCAATGTTCCTCAACACTTCATAATTTCCAAATTGAACTATGATTTCTTTATTTTAATTGATCATGTGATAATATTTTTGTTTCCCGTCATATGTGAAGTGCATATGCTAACAAGGATCCAAACACCATCCTAGTATATTTATTTTAAATAAATATAAAAATAGAATTTCATTCTCAAATTTTCCTATCTTGATCTAGGTTTATTTATTTTCTTCCTTTTTTGTAAAATAGATTACTCCGTATTCATCTATTTTGATTCATATTCATGTTGTAGTGAAACAAACTTATTGTGCATTTTATTCTGCTTGATGATTATTTCAAATGATCCAATCTCCTTCTCTAGGTATACTTTGGAATATTTCTTTCTAACCATTATGATAAATTCCGGGATTTTTGTCTATAACCTTCACACCAAAAACAACATCCATTAAAAATTTACCAAGTATATAAATTAGGTTTGTTTGTTTTTGTTTCTATTGTGTCTTAAAATTCCTTTTTTCAAAATAATTCATATATTTTTTATTATATATATTTCCAAAATAATAAAAATTCATTCACAGTGTATTATTATGTATCTTCATTTCTCCATTTCTGAATCTTTGATTTATTATGAGTCTAGAAACTCAACCTTCATTTGGGGAGTGGGAGAATGTGGTTTGTACCTCAAGTTCCCATGATTTTTCCTTGTAATAAATCCTCTCAATATATTTACCCTTATCTTTGAGACACTAAACTCATGGGAAAGTGATAAATTTTTTGGTTGAATCCCTATAAAATTCCATAGATTCTTTGGTATCTCGTGCATGCAAACATCTGGTTCAATTTTTGACATGATCATTAACTATATTGGTCAATCAAACAATAATTTGGTTTTAATCCTTAAATTTGATCTTGATATTAATTTCTTTTTCAATGTTTTACAGATTTATAGATTTAATCCACTCAATACCCACCTTCAACTTGGACTTATCCTTTTTTATGCATATAATTTGTAATTTCATACACTAATCCATTATTTATCTTTGTTTTGGCCCTCCAAACATCGATTTATTAAATAAAATATTCTAGTTCATCATTAAGGCTGACTATTACCTTGAATTCAACACCTTAATTATCATGGCCCTCTTCTTTTGTTCTATTTATAATAGCCATTAGAACTTCGTTACTAGGCTATTTAAAGTCCTAAATTTATTCCACTTTTTTCATTTATTCTTACATCATATTATGAAATAATATTTCTTTTTGAAGATTGTTTTATAGGTTTTCCACTTTTTTTCCCACCCTTAACTTTTTTCTTCATGGGTTCTTTATCTTTATCATTATTCTAAAATTTCTTCAGACATCAAATAGCAAGGTGTTTAACTTTTCCACACTGAAAGTAAGAATGTATAATCATATCATTAGATCTTCATTTTCCCCTATAAATATTTGTGTAAAGGAAGTACATAGCCTCATCAACTTCTATATCCTCATTATATTCTTACATTGTGAGTTTTTTAATCAACATGAATGTTACATCAAGAGAATTTACCATTTCTAATGTCTCATTGTCATTCTTCCTCATTTAATATGAAATAAGTGTGTTGTGATGACTATTTAGTATCACTTGTTTTAAATATTTTTCTTTAAGAACTATTAATTTCATATTGTCATATGGGGATAATATTTTGAGGATCCTTTCCATGATTTCTTTATCATTGATATTTTCTCTGAGTGCACACATCTCCTCCATAATGATGTTCACCAGGTCAAAGAATGTATCGATGAGATTATATGGGTGCATTGTCAAATCTTTATACTTATTCAATAGTACCTAAAACATAGATTCTAGTACTTTTCAATCGCATGCATATATATTGAGAAGTTTTTTCCACATTGAGTGTGAGGATTTACACAACCACATATTCATGTATATAACATTATATGATGGTCCACCCAATACATTATCTCCTTTTATATTTGTATCAAGTTTAAAACACTCTTTATTTAATAAAGCTCCAATCTCTATGTTTTCTAGAATAAACTGAATATAAACTACATATTCATCCATTAACAAAGAGTATAAATAGTGTTGCATCTAATTTGTCCATGATTGGAAATTATTTCTATTTAAAATTGGGATTCCCTTGTGGTTAAAGACCACTACCACATTTGTATAGAGAAAGAGGAAACCTACCAAGAACCTTTTCTCTATTACCACATGTTGGTCCTAATAAATGGAAATACCCTATGGGGGTGATTTAGGGTATATCTATTTTACAATTAACCCTCATCAATGATATTGTTCTATTATTATTGGTAATATTGTAACTCCTTCGTAACTATTATAAAGTGGTAAAGAAGTAAGAGAGGGACATAATCAATTTAATTTTTTTATAAAAAGTTGTCTAATCCAAGGATCATGTTACAACAAAGTTTCAATCCACCTAAAACACTAATCACACTAGTTGTATTATAGTATGGAGGGGTTGAGCTAACCCTCTGGGTTCACAACCATTATAGAATAATTTAAGAAATTACTACTCTCCCTATAATATAGAATATAATTATCCTATTGTAGTCTTCTACGACTTACAAAATCAATAGATAAAAATTATGCCAAGGATGGTGTGGAAATATACTCTAATTTTATCAGTGTGGTGTAATCTATTGTTTTCTAGTGGGATCACATCCTGTAAATTCTTATAAATTATTCACTAACATTCCAATACAAGTATATAATGATCCTTCTTCCCTTCTTACTTTCTGATGCCATTTAGAATACTACTAATTCTCTTATGAACTAGATATTCAATCTATACAAGTTCCCTCTCTCTATTAATAAAATTTCACATAAAAGTACTTCGTATATTGAAATATAAAAATCACATGTTATTAGGAATGTGATTTTATCTATTTTAAATCCCTCATGATCTTTAGGATTCACTCCATCTAGGAAAAGATGTTTTTTTCCAAAATGGTCAATAAAAACAAAATCTTCATATTATTTTAGAAACAATCATATCTTTGTTCATTGGTTAAATCCTATATTTTAAATCCAACTAAACTAACTATTTTTATATCCATGGTGTAACTTATTTCCTCACAGAATGAGGCGTATACAAGTAACAAATCCAAATTATTTTAACAAATATTATATTAAAATCACTAGAAAATAATGGTTTGACCCTCCTTTAATTACAAAATGATTATATCTGTCATGACTGGATAACTAATTATCCATATTATTTCATTAATAACCTATTTTGTAAACTATTTTTGGCCAATTTTTACCTCTTCTAGAAAATTTTATGACCCTTACTTGTTTACTAGTGAGGTCTAATGACTCTTATATATCACATTGTCCTTCTTCACAACTTTTCTAGCCTTTTTTTAAGGAGGGCTACAACTGTCATAGGTAGCATGAATGCTACAAAAAACACATAAAGAAAGTGTCCTAGGGACTTAACCCCATGACCAACACCCAAAACCCCATCCCTCATTACCACCCTAGCTACCTACGGGGGGTCTAAAAATTTTCTATACTTCCTCAATGGAATGTAAACTTATGGATGAATTGAGTTAATTATACACATATACTTTTTAATTTTACATATTTTGAAGGTTCTTTATAAATGAATATAACATATTTATTGATTCGTGAAAATGATTCTTATCTATTGGGTTGGTGGCATTAACAATCCCCATTATGACCTTTATATATCTATAGCAAACCAATCCTTTTACATATAACATTAAATGATTTTAAGCATAATTAATCATCAGAGTACAGGTCAAGGATCGTTAAGTCTAGTGTCTTGGAATACTAGGTACATATAACCTAAAACATGGGGCTAAAAAAACACTTCTTTATTTAATCTCCATAAAGAGATCCTAACTTCCTTTTACCCATTACATCTGCATAGGGTAACCTGGGGAACACATAATCAAATGGATGAGCTGAAAATCCCAGTAAGGGAATGAACATAAGGATACATCATAAGAAAATGAGTTAAGAGGCATGAAATAATGATGTCCAAAGCATTGAACATATGAAATCATATCGTATAAGAATAGGATAATATAAACATGGAATCATATAAATGTGGCAGAATCATAAAACATTTATTTGGTACAGGTCAAGGATAACCTCCAACCCTATTTCACATCGCATCTCATGAGACTTAACCTTACCCAATGCATTAAATCACTATCTGGTCGCACCCATCTCAACATTTCCATGAATATTCTTTCCACATAAATAATCATACATAATCAACCATACATAAACATAAGGATACCCATAGAAAAAATTAGGTAACACAATCATGACATAAATCATTACCAATGAGCGTATCATGAAAGTGTCCCTTAATGAAAGGGATTAGAACATAAATGTATGTTCATAGGTTAAAATAGGTTTATAAAATGTTGTGTGATGTCAAACAGAAGTGAAAAATACAAGGAATGTATTTTAGAAACATTAGCATTAAAACATTTTTGTGAGATTTTAAGGAAAATACTACAGAGATTTTAAAATAGAAAAGTGGTCAATATTTTATATAAAAACAGAATTAAACCAAGAATGTTTTCATAATAAATATAATTATTTTATAAAGACAATTTTTTCATAAAACATAGGATAATGTTCACTTAAAATTGGGTAAAAATTCAGGAAGTTCCTTTAAAATGAGTGTGCTTATTGGGAAGTATCGAGGATGGATTCACTTAAAAGCATGTATATTCCCAAAAGAGAATGAGAGATGGATCTTGTAACATGAGTTTAGAGCATATAAACATAATTTATAAGTTTTAAATAAATATAAAATACAATGTCATTTTGGTAAAAAATAAAGATAGAGCAACCTGAAGGAATAAAGGAATTTCGGGTAGAATTCATTATTGTTTATCGGCATGGTTTCAGGTGTAACTAAAAGGGCTTGATGAGAGATAAAAGGGGTTCCTCATCACTTATAAATCAATAGGTAAGTATGGGGGAGGTGAGTAAACACACCTCATCATTAGGGATTACACATAAAAGGCATAGCATAGAGAACAATCTTGATTATGGGTGAAAAGGAGAGGATCCCTTACCTTAAATATATTGGTGTTATCCACTTTTTATTAAAGACCTGAATGAAAAAATTTTGATTATTAATTCATAAGTCTAGAACCTATTATATATGAAACTGATTTATTATAACCCTTTTTTGTAACACCTCAATCCCAGAAGCCCAGAGTCGGTGTATTATTATATATCATTGGCATGATCACAAAATATCAAGTCTCGAAAGACCGATTAGTTTAGTATCCTTGGAAGTACTAGATACATTAATAAGGTTTACATTACATCATAAAATGGAAAACTAAAACAAAAGTTTTTCCATAGACAACACTAAGATCCCATATACTATCCCTCCAGGTCATTCATAATATAATTCTTTGCATCCTGGGAAAAATAAAACACGGAAAGGGGTGAGCTCATATGCTCAGTAAGGATAACAATATAGTGGAAACTTTTATAAATATGCATAAATAATTAAGGAAATGTATAAGACTAAAAAAATAATTTTTAACATAAACTTAATCATAATATGGAAAATATAAACCAAAATAATTCCATTTACTTACTCACATGGATATTCTACTAGTCATATAATCACATGCAATATCAATAGCCACTTTCATAATGATGGAATGCATAATGCCAGACTTTCATAACCACATAGTCAAGGCCTTGTGCCAAGACTAAAAGTAATATTTTTTCAAGGCCTTGTGGAAAGACACTATTTTGTCTCATAAGATGTACCGATGCATCGAGGAGCTATAGCGGGCTCCACCCATCACAGACTAAGTCTAATCCATTCCTCATATGAAAAGGTTTAAACACAACATAAACATTCGTATTGAATCTATCATACGAAATATCAGTACTTTATCCATAAAAATTTAGTGGTATTAAATAATACATCCACAGGAAAACATATCACAAAACCTTCAATATAATAAGTAATATTTGTATCATAATAAATCAACTTCAAACAAATTGAAAATCTATCAAAGGATGTTGACATAGATGAAATGAAACTATTTGAAAGAAATGCCTCTTTTTTTAACCATTTAAGAAAACATTTATTTTGTAAATCTTCTTAAAATCTTGTAAGGGAAGATTTGATGATTTCATAATGGCAAAAAATAGCCTCACCTGCCATATAAGTTAAAAAAATACATTCTTACATTAATTTTGTCGAAAATGATATAAAGGACTTTGTTAGGAAAACGAAGGAAAGATTCCTCTATAAACATCTTATAAAAGTCAAACAAGGGTATAAATGACTTTAACCCATAGTCTATAAAATATTAAGAATGTTTTGAAATACATTTTTAAGAAACATGGATGTGGATGATAACGAGGTCCCAGTAGATAATTATGTATAAACGACCTCGGATAATGAAGAGACTGTGAAATTAACCCTTACCTTGTACTTTTTTTTGGTCGAGGGTAGGTTAAACTCTCGTATAATGGTGAAATAATTTTTATTAAATTATACAAGAATCATATACATTAATATTATATCATATATGATCTTTTAACATTGCTTTGTTAATAATATCTTAGTATTATCGTCATTTCAGGTGTTAACTGATTCATTTTCCTTTATATGACTTGTTACATAAGTAATGTTTGTTATGGATAGGATGTATCTTATTAATATTAAGAATGATGTTAAGTATTTAAACAATATCTTTTATCATCTAATTAAAATTAGTCTTGAATGGATAAGATGGGGAATGAATCTCATCACGTTCGTGGAGACAGTAATCCGTACGTACGCATGAGCGATAATATCATTCTTTTGATATTAAAATAATATATAATTGGATGGTATATCATATATAAATAATAATTATCTTGTTATATTTATTATTTATATCAATTAGACATCATTATTATACCCATCCAAACAATAAAATATTTAATAACAATTACACCACGACGTGGAGAGAGTAAGCAGTACGTACGCATGTATGGTGACATGTCATTCAAAGGAAGGATAGAATAATGAATATGTTTGTAACATATTTATAATAAAATAATAGTATATAGAAGATACTAGAGTTATTATTTTATAATGTAAAAAACTAAGAAAGAGTAAGTGGAAAAGGAAAGGAACTTGTAAGAGGTGATTAGATATTTACCTCTTCTTCCGGTTCTTCATTTTGATTTGATCACAAGGGCTCCAGAGGTTGGATTTATGACTAAAGGAAGGCCTATAGAATGAAGGTAGGACATATGAGAGGGTATTTTGGCATGTTTTGGTCGATCCAAATGGCTTTTAAGGTGTGAATTACAGAGAAGGGGAAGTGCCCTTTTATAAGAGGGGTGAGGGGCACCTTAGGAAAAGACAGAAATATTATTTTATAATAAAATCACTTTCAGTTTATAAAGGATCCAAAATGAGTTATTTAAAGTCTATGGAGGTGATGGGTCGAAAAATACTCAACCAGTACGTTTTAGATAGGTTTGGGTTACTATCTTAACTTTATCTTTTAGATTAACTCTTAGTTAAATAGTTTGACATTTACCATGTCTCTTTGTATTTTTATATTATATGGTTAATAAACATACTATATACTTCCAAAAAAACCCCAAGTGGTTAATTAATGATACAAATATAATTATATAAGTCCTTCTTCTGAACCTTGGATTTTTAAGAATAGAATATCAATTAATAAAATAATATTTGTTTTAAAAACTCTTTTATGTCACTTTTGACACTATTTGGTATTTTGTTTTTTCTAAATTAATAACAGCATTATTACTTCGAAAGAAATTCTTATAGCCAACAATAATATGTCATATTAACCTCTAAAATTCGTGGATGGCATTAAAACATTCAAATTATATTTATTTTAACATTTATAATACCATTTATTTGATTCTTTCATTAATAAAGAAAATATTCCATCATCATTGTGTCATAAATAAATCTAATTATTAAATGTATAAAAATTATCAATAAAATACCATTATTTAAAGAATATTTTTTATCTTTCTAATTAATATTTATATTGGAATAGATAACATATATAACTTTTTGTAAAAATTGTTTTACTAAAAGATATATGATTATGTCATTTTTGTATTTACTTTAACTTAATTAATATAAAGTGTCATTATCACTTACAAGTAGCTCCATGGGGTCCCAAAATCGACCCAAGGATGCCCATGGTTAGACATGTATCATCAAATAGGGTTATAACACGTGTTAGGGTAATTTAATATTATTATAATATTATTTTTTTACCCTTATTTTCCATATTTACCCTTTAACCATGGTAAATAAAATATTTACTGAAGTAATTATTCAAAATGTCTACAAATAAAAGTTACCTATTTACATAATTTGGACAACCTAATTCTAAATATGGAATCCATTTTTCAAAATTCAATACATAGAAGTAGCATAAATTAATTTAAAATTAATTCCTGTTGTCAAAACAAAAAGTGTGTTTTTAAGAAATAATAACTATCCAAAGATTAATATCTGGTTATGTCCAGTTTAAATGTGAAATTACGTCCAATGACCAACATTCTATTAAATGGTAAAAATATAATCTAATTATACTTAAAAACAACTCAATATTATAATTTATCACTATCAATTATTTTGATTAAAAAAAAATTTAATTTTAATTTAGTATTTTTCACTATTCATCAAAAATTGAAAGTTTTCAGAAAAATACCAAAAAATTATTGAAACTAAATTCTTATGTCCTGATTATAAACAAGATGTTTATTTTTTCAAATTGAATATATAAAAGTTTCAAATATGGGATTTAAAAAGGGTTCACCGTTAAAAGATGGTAAAATTGCATTTTTTTTAAAAATACTTCTTTTATCTGAAAAAAATGAATTTTTTTAATTGTGTCTAATAAACTCCTAAAATGGATTCTAAAATTATAAGGATTATATAAAGTTTAAAATATAGTTAATACTATTCATAACCTCTTTTGAACGGCTAGTTTGGTAAGTCATGGTGCTTGAACTCGGTGTTGCATGTAGTGCAAGTTATTGAATTACTTTGAAGAAATAGCATACTATTAAATCTTGGGGGGTTACATTTTTAGTTCATTAAATGAATTCTTGATTAGTTATAAGGTTCAATTTCATTGTTTGGGCTCGTTTGTTTACTTGGTTTTAGAATATCGGTTCACTTATATTCATGTTCGTATAAACATGAAAGATGGAAGTGGTTTCCCAGAAATGAACTTATATGATATTAGTGAACATCCAAGAGATTACACAGTTTTAAATTTAATTTAGTTACTTATATTGAAGTCAAACTATTATATAAAACCATAGTGAAAACCGTTTTTGTTAATTGGTGGGTTTGATTACAAAGAACATGTTTTGATTTTCAAATTAATCCTTTTGTTCAAAAAGATTAAAGAAGCAAAATAGGACATATTACGTATATATAATCAGGTTCAACCATAAAAAAATGGTTTAATGACCAGATTTAAAGGTGATAATAGAAATTGATAAAATGTTTCCTTGAATGTGCTAAATTAGCATATCTCAAACGGTACTTTCATTTCTTTCAAATAAAAGGTGAGGAAAGGAGAGAAGATAATGAAGTATCCCATTAGAATAATATAATTTCAGTACATGTATTCTACTAGAGTTATCATACCATTTGGGTGAAGGGAGGTGAGGAAAGAAACAAAAAATAAAAGAACTTAAAATAAATGAGGGAATTAGAAAGAGGAATTTACCTCTTGAGACTTCCTCCTTTGAGAACCTCTTAAGAGGAGAGGTTCTGGTATTTTGAAGAGGATAGGAGCTTTTGGATGTGGGGGGGGGGATCTTGGGGAGATATTTGGGAAGGATATTTCCAAGTTACAAATCTTGAGAGGATTGAAGAGAATATGGAGTATAGGGGGGGTTTTAAGTGGAGGAGAGAGGGGATTTCTCAATATAAAATTCATTAATATATTATTTCACCAAAAGACAAAGAATAGTGATTATTCCTTGACTAATAATAGTAAATTTATCATGTGATCCCAAACCAATTGGTCTTAAATCAACATAACATCATCAATGACTCAATAAATCCCTTATTTAGCATTTATCGTAAATTATCAAATTTTAATATTCATCGAAAATTCAAGTATTTCATAAAAATCCCAAAAATTCACCCTAACCATTTTTAGATGTTTAGAATCCAAAAATGAAGTCCATTTTTCAAAAATAATTTTCAAAATATGATTATTTTAATATTTAATTAAAAACATAATTTATTATCAAAAACTAGTTTTAAAACATTCATTTACTTATTCTAAAGTATAGGTATATCATACATTCAGCTTGAATATTATTTATATACTATCATAGGTAAGGTTACTGTTAATTAGGGTATATCACTATTAATAAGGGTATGTTATCATTCACCAAAAATTAATTTTTTCTTATTGGACTTCAAACAGCTTACTGATCACAACCGTGTATGTTAGATTTTCAAAATTCCAAACACAGAAGTGAAAAACTTATGTTTACATGTCACTTATAACATAGTAGTTCATTATGTTTTGTTTTCATATTTATAATAAAATAATTTCCATTTATAAAACATTGGTTTATTACAATATCACCCTAGGATCCTGAAATAACCCTTATGTATTAGCTTGTTTACATTTACATATAAAATGAGAATTTTCTCCCTTTATTTTATTTCATTACCTTCTATCCCAATAACTCTTATATACTATAATGAAGATCTAGAAATTTTTCATATTTACACTATTCTATATAAGTTACTTTTATTCAATAGCCTTACGGCCTTTATGTATACATAGAGTGTTATCTAGGACTTTTTCATTTCATGGAGAGTACAAGAGGGATACTTTGATGTATACAGGGAAACTATAAGAATTTTTTGACTCTACACCCATCATTTTAAGATTACCATTATGTATTATTCAGAAGTAATATTACACATAGTAGTTTTTCAAATTGATAGATACCTAATAAAAACCAAATTTCTCCAAAACTACTCTAAAACTTATCCAACCCTCATTAAATCAGTTCATCGTGGATTTGTATTCTATTTTAAAATTTCCCTATAAAATCTTTTCAATAAACAAAAACCTAAAAACACTACAAGGGATCTTTAATAACAATATGATTAGGTATGACACCTGATAGGAGGGCCATATATAAATGATAACCTCCTATCTATTTTTAATTAAATGAGGAGGAAAGACTGGGACCATGGTTGATATAACCTAATAAAGAAATTTTAGGAGTTATAGTATATTAGAGTCCCAAGGTATATATCCCTATCTCGTAAAGAAGCCTATTGAATACTTGGAAACTAACAGAATTCATGATATGGGGGACCCAAGATAAGAATCTTGAGACAAGGTAGGCTTTTTAAACTAGATAATGATAGGGATTCTCATTATCATGGGAATGTCTGATTATTAAAACCCTGAGGTTCATATTAGTTAGGGAAAACATGTAGTGAAGGGTTCTCATTGGAGTTCCAATCACAATTATCAATGGAATACATGATCAAAGGGTGAAACTCTAGTATGCATAACACATTCATACATTTTAGGATTCCATAGAGTAGGCCAAGATATATAGGTTCCTAGGTAGGTAACATGGTCTGAAGGGGGACCCAATTAAGGTACATAGGTGAATGAGTGGAAAGGTAGGAGAACTGGGAAAAAAGTATACCCAATTAGGAACCTGGGTAAATGGGAACCCAGTTAGGGGACCTGGGAGAATGGTGTTCCCAATTATAATAGCTGAGCACTGGCCCTTTGAGAGGACCCAAGTATGACTCTGTTGAGTGAAATGTGGGTGCTATATGAAGTACAACTCATAGGATGAACGCCACTATGAATTATAGATATTAGAAAATGGACACTCAATTGGGGGACCCTTGGCAGGTGGGCATGATCTTTTAAGGACACACTGGGTGTGGCCCCTTTATAGGGAATTGGGCATCAAGGCTTCATGATTTAGTCTATTAGGAAAACCTCATGAATGGAGACCTTCTACATAATCTTATTGATGGTTGGGGTGAAGTGTTATTACAATAGTCATAATTATTAAACGGCACAAATAACCTTCCCTTCCATCCTTTCTAAATAGACCCAGGCTTTTCATACATAAATATCACCTCTTTTTAGATTAATATTCAATAAATTTCAAAAATACATGCTCAAGGACCATAATGGATTAGTGTATTTGGAGACCAGGTGCACAATATTCTTATTTAATGAAATATATTCAACATCTCCCATAAATATCTTCCCCTTTTATACTCTTTATAAACACACCTACTTAAAACATTTTTTCATAACTTTGGTAAAGAAGAAATAAGAAAGGGTGAGCTCAAATGCTCAGTAAGGGTAAGTATGGGAGATATCATTCTATGATAATATGAAATCATAGTATAAGAATAAGTGTATGAGATCATAAACTGAACTTAAAATATTTGTACCTAACCTATCATAGATCATAAACATGAGTCTTATCATAAATCAATATCATTCTAAAATACATGATTCATAAGAGTCTGCAATCATCATAATTCAAGAATTGTAATCTTATTCCATAAAATTGTGTCTCCAACAAAGGTACAAAAACCATTTCCTTTCTCAAGTTTAACTACCAAGACCACCAAAATAGTGGGTTGGGCTTCATAACCGGTTTCCCATTATAGATCAATCCCATCAACCAATTTCTCCTTGTGGATCAAGCACATCGAGTTGTTTACCATTATTTTCTCATTAAACATGAATCTTCAGCCAATCCATTTTAGGGATATATAGGTTCCAATCATACTTGGTTATAACATAACCACCATACATGGTTATAAAGTACCCACCATAACATTTTAAAAAACATACATAAGTGTGCCACAAGATCATATAGCATTCATCATATGAAAAACCATGAGAAGAAATGGGTTTCATAAATATTTAATCATATCATAATCCATAGAAAAAGAATGGGTTTCATAAACCTTTCTTCATCATAATCATAAACCATTAAAATAAATAATAAGAATAGAGTCCTTGGTTCATATCCCTAGAAAAGTATAAGTAGCATCAAAGTGTGTTCTCATATATGGAAAGTAAGAAGGTGTATGTGATATTTTAATTCCAAAAGTATAATTATGTCCTAAATATAAGATAAATAGTCTAAAACCATAATTATATTCATCTATAATAGGTGGTGATGGAAAACGAACAACATCAGTTCATGAGGTGATAGACTGTCGTACACATGATGGATGGTTCTGTTTCCCACTTTATGGAAGAGGAGATGGATGTAGGTTATCTCATTGAAAAAATTACAAATAAATATAAGGTATATTATGATGTTATTATATCATTATGGTTGAATAATATTTTAAGGAGTTACATGAATAAATAAAATGAAAACACATGGTTAGGGACTATACATGTCTTATGTCATTGAAGTCATGTTTGGTTCCCCCTCAGCCCTGAAAAGGGGATCTTCGATAATAAAAATTAATTAATTTTCAATCAAGGATTATACCTCAATACAGGAAAACAGGGCTATAGCAATGGTTTTGAACCATTGGTATAGGATGGTGAACAATTTATATATTTGATAAAAATGGTTATCCAAACTGTTGGATATAGTTAAATGGGAATTGAACTATGCCAACTATTTTTAGTAAACTATTGGTATAGGCCAGCTAGGTGTACATTTTACCAATGGTTTTATGTGACTACTGGAATATCTTTTTCTGGTAGCACACAATACTAATAGTTTTCAGAACCTTTGGTATAGGACTCCACTACATTTATATATATATAAGTACTGACACCTTTTCTAAATATTTGAAAATATTATCAAACACCTACAGCCCCCCACCACCTTAGCACAAAACCAGAAAACATCATTAAACTCCTGCAACTACAAACAAAAAATCCCAAACGACTATCAAATAATATATAAAATCCATGAAACTGATTAATGCAATGAACATGTTATAAAAATAATTTAAAATAACAAATATATTCATTCATATCCAATCATAAAACATCATGTATCATAAATAGCAGTAAAAATGTAATGTAATAATATTTTCTCATCACCACCAATATCTTGACCAACATCATCATCTTTTCCACTATCCTCATCATCATCCTCACCATAATAAGTAGCATCACCATCACTAGAAACATCATTTTCTTGACTACCACTAAGACCATCAACCAGTGCATCATATAAAAAATATATAATTGACATATATGTATCACAAACTGTGGTGGTATCTGGTGGAATTGATAGAAATAAGTATTCTATAAAATTATAAATTCATTATTGGATTTTTTATTCTATTCATGATCATGTAGGACCATTTTTTGGCCTCTATTGACTTTGTGTGAACCTATTCTACCACTGTACAACCTATTCCCAACTCGGTGCTACCAGAACGGGCACCTAAAGTGGGCCAATATCTATTGGGGAAAATAATCTTCTCTGCCCAAAAGTGTACTCTCCCAGGGTTATAATCTCCTAATACCTGATGAAAATGGTAATTTTGCTCAAATTTTTCGGGGTAATGCTCATCAAGGGACTCCAAAGGACACTATTCGAAATATAAATAGTTTAAATCCATAATTATATTCATTTGTGATAGGTGGTGATGGAAAACAAACAACATCGGTTCACGAGGTGGTAGACTATCATACACATGATCGATGGTTCTATTTCTCACTTGATGGAAGAGAATATAGATGTAGGTTATCTCATTAAAAAAATTATATATAAATATAAGGTATATTATAATGTTATTATATCATCATAGATGAATAATATTTTAAGGAGTTATAGGAATAAATAAAATGAAAACACACGGTTAAGGACTATAAATGTCTTAAGTCATTGAAGTTGTGTTTGGTTACCCCTCAACCCTAAAAAGGGGATCTTCGATAATAAAAATTTATTAATTTTCAGTCAAGGAATATACCTCAATAATGGAAATGGGGCTATACCAATGGTTTTGATCCATTGGTATAGGATGGAGAAAAATTTGTATATCCTATAATAATGGTTATCCAAACTATTGGATATAGTTACACAGGTATTGAACTATGCAAAAATTTTTTAGTAAACCATTGGTATAGGACACCTAGGTGTACATTTTACAAATGATTTTATGAGACTATTATAATATCCTTTCTTGGTTCCAAACTATACCAATAGTTTTCAGAATCACTGGTATAGGTCTCCACTACCTTGATATATAGAAGTAATAACACATTATCAAAATATGTGAAAATATTATACATCACCTACACCTCCCCCCCCCCACCTGAGCACAAAAATAGAAAACATCATTAAATGCCTGAACCTTCAAACAAAAAATCCAAAACAAATATAAACCAATATTTAAAATACAAGAAACTGATTAATGCAATGAACAAATTATAAAAATAATTTAAAAGAACAAATATATACATTAATATCCAATCATAAAACATCATGTGTCATAAATATCAGTCAAAATGTAAATGATTAATCTCTATCTCATCAGAACCAATTTCTTCACCATTATCATCATCATCACCTCCATCATCATCCTCGTCCTCACCATCATCCTTAACATCATCATTACTAGCAACATCATTTTCCTGACTACTACTAAGACCATCAACCAGTGCATCATATAAAAAACATATAATTGACATATATGTATCACAAACTGTGGCATATCTGTTGGAATTGATGGAAATAAGGCTTCCATAAATTTATAAATTCATTATTGGAATTTTTATTCTATTCATGCTCCTGTATGACCATTTTTTGGCCACTTTTGACTCTGTATGAGCCTATTCTACCACTGTATGACCTCTTTCCAACTCAGTGCTACCAGAACTAGCACCTGAAGTGGGACAATTTCTATTCAGGAAAAAATATTATCTACCCAAAAATGTACTCTCCTAGGGTTATCATATACTAATACCTAATGAAAATGGTCATTTGGCTCAAATTTGTCAGGTTAATGCTCGTCAAGGGCCTTCAAAGGACACTGTTAGAAATATAAATGAACTATTTAGTTACAAATATATATATTAAAATTTTTAATTAAAAAAGTAAAACATACAATCTGTTTTTGTGTATGTTCATTTAATGCACTTTTAAATTTCTTATTTCTTCTTAAGTAAAACAATTTTTCCTGCATCACATTCACTTCAATATTCAATATTTACCTCTTCAAAGAAATTGAATTTTGAACATCATTATTCAATCAATTACTATTTTTGAACAAAATTAAGTTATTGTTACCAATATTTAATTAAAAATTAATAACCAAAACCAATTGAATTAAATTTCATAAAAATATATTGTATTATCCTGAACTGTTTGAAATTATATTCAATAAAATAGAAATGAAAATGGATTATATAAAATATTATATATCTCTAATGAATTTTATGTGAAATGTGTATATAATTAAATGAAATATATATACAAGAAGAAAATTTAATTTTATTTACAAAGGATGATTGGTTAAAATTAACTATAAATACATATATTTCTTTTTAAAAATTAGGGTTAAAAGTGGGCATGTTAAATTATAGTAGTATTACAAAAAAATCCAAGAGTGAATAATATTGTAAAAAAAGGATTTTATGTGTTGGATTTGATGACAGAGTAGTTAGATATATTAGCAAGGCAATGTACAATTATATTAGAAGACATGGTGAATAGTAAGTAGAAGAGGATGGTTAGAAGACACATGGGACCCACATTTTGATTATTCAAGATGTATAACAATGAGGAATATGAGATTTTATAGTTGTTTGGAGGTTTCAGAAGAACTATTTGTGGAATTCAAGAAGTTTATTATGTGTATGTTTGGAAGTTTATTCTAGTGGTGGAAGTGAATGTGTTCAGGAAGTTGTATGTTTTAGAAGTTTTTTAGAATATGAGATAATGTTTTTTTAAGTAAAGTGAATGTTCATAAATTGTTGAAAATCTAATCTATTGTGTGATATAGGGTTATTTATATTATATTTCTCACTCTCAATATTATATGTGGGTTAGGTTTTAGAGAATATAAACATCCTCCTATTATGCGGTGTGATTTTTTGGTAAGGATAACGATCAATACACTGAATATGGGTTAGGAAATATTTTAACCATAAGGTTTATTATTAGTTTGGAGATATTACTTCCAAAGGATGATATTCTTAATTAATTTTAGAGGGATTCTAACTAAGATATTCATTATATATTTTGTAATAATTTCATTAATATATTGATTATTGACTAGGGATATTCTATCTAAGAGACTTATTCTTGGTTTGGATATATTACATGTGAACGATTTATTTTTGATTCGAAGAGATTTAAACCATGTAAGTGTTCCCTATGAATGGGTTGGGAAAGGTTTCATCGTAGATTTATATGATTTGGACTAGTTGAAAATTATTACATCAAATATTCTTTTGTGGGACATGATCATGTAGGTGGATTAGTTTCAGACCCAATACCATGTGATGCATTCAAAATGTTGTCTATCACTTATCGAAGGAGGTATTAGTCAACCATTAGGGTGGATTATAGATCATATAATTTTATGATATATTTCTGAATATATAGTTATATATCTTTTTTGATTTGGTATATAGATAGAGAGAATTATATTGGCACTATATACTTTAAAATTATTGCGTATATAGAATTTATATTAACTTGCAAGTTAGTGTGATGAACAATGTATTAGTGAGTGTACTATAGGGGTCAAAAAAGATATCTACATTGGCTTCAGGTAAGGTAGTGTACAATTAATTTTTCCACTATTTATTTTTTTCATTTTTTATATTGTTTTACTTGATCATATTTTTTGTTTTACTTTATTTAATATGCGAATATATGAATTATATGTCTATGATTTTATTATAACATGGTCTATGGTTTTATTTTGGGATTCATTTAAAATAAATTTACCCAATTATTTAATTTATTAAAATTTTAAAATATATTTTATAGTTATTTCTTTTATATTTTTTTCATATTACTAAGCTTATCATCTCCCCAATTGATTTATGAGTCCCCTATCACTAGTTATAATCCTCTTATATATGCGGTGGCATGCATAAGGATTATATATCTCTATATCAGAATTCATGGTTACTTTCTAATATGATCATATTAAAAAAATTAATTAGAGTTTTTTTTATTTATATTACTTTTAATAACATGGTAGATGAAGCTATAATTAGTCAAAAGATAAGTTTGAGGCTATAATTATTTTTAACCATTTCCAACATAATCGATAATTCACGATTCGTTTATATTAGGAATGTTTTTAGTGTATTTAAATATTAAAAAGGTGTTTATTATGAAAATATATAATATTGATGGTTTTGGTTTATATTTTATCCCATGGACTGTGGTGGAAAGAGGTATGTATACATGCATCATACTTAGCCTAATGAACCACCTGATATATGCCTGTTTTTGTGTAATTGGGAATCTAGATTTGATGAATGAAAAGAAGTTTGGAAAATTTTAAAAATTTCTTATTTATTGATTTGATTAATAAATTATGAATGAAACTCTTTTAAAGAAATTCATCACTAGGATGAATTCCATGATATGAATATTTTGAGACAAGTTTCATTGATATGTAATTGCATGTGACACTAGTTTTAGAGAGAGTTGGGTGGATAAAAGAATACCTCATTTGGTGGAGAATACTAGGATTAGTTGACTGTTATTTATTCTATTTAAAATTAATTACATAGATGTATATACATTTCTTTTTAGGTTTTCACTTAAGGATTTTATGGTTTATGGAATTAGGATTAAAACTTTTTTTAAATGATATTTCTTAAAAAATTATATGTCATGCATTATAGTATTAGTGGATTTTTGGGTACTCTATATTCTTGATACAATGTTCATGGTATGTGGGGTCGTACGAAATAAACATGAATGAGTGAAAATGAGCATAGTTAATAGTGTAATTATTACCATGTAATCATGTGAGAAGGGTGGGTTGAATAATTATGACATATATCATGGATTTTTGTTGGGTTTGAGTTGAGGTTTATTCATTTTTTAATTGAATTTATTGAGTAAATACATTGGTGGGGTCTCCACCCAAACATATACTTCTACCAAAGCTACCTTCCAAGTAGATTAGATGGAATGGTTTTCTAGGAGGAATACCCTACATTCTCTATATATCGGGGGTTTTCTCAAAAAAAAAATAGATATTAACATAATAGTGTTTGGATATTTATCGTCACCCATGGAAATTTCCTACATGAATCAACCTGAAGAAGTATAATTCTATCTTCAAGATCTTTATGATTCAAGATATTTACTTAATGGAAAATCCTTCAATATTGATCAAGTGGTTATAATAGTAAGGTATTAATAAAAACAATTGTGGAAGGAAAATATAGTCACAACATTTCATGGGGTGATGTTTGAAAAATTATCACATATTTTAATTGTGCTCACAATCACTTTTTTTATAAACCATGTCCTTTAATTTTTATAGGATGATGATGGGGATGATTCACCTCTTACAACTGCATAATATTCTATTAGAGTGATAACAATAATCATAATATCTAACCTAATCTAAAGAGTTAAAGAGGAAGGCTCCCTGCCTTAATGAAGCATATATGGGTGGTGAACTCTTATCCTCTTAATGTACTTCTAATATCACCATCAGTGATTCCTTCTTAATATATATATCTATGAAAAACTAAAAAAGGTCACATGTATCCTATAATTTCTTGAAATTTATGTGTAATAATTTTATTTTCTCACACATATTTGAGATGCCTATGAATGTTTATGCTAATTATTTGGCTTGTTCAGTTATTGGTAAGAGATCTATGGGATTAGGTGCATCAAATTTTAAGAAATCATTAGTGTCTCTAAAAAATGATATGGTGGGAAGATTTATATTGTGATAACCATGTTTTATGTTTCCATTACTTATGGGAATATATGATGACATATGGAACAAATGGTGGTCTCATGAGATATTTTGAATCTCTATGTAAGGGATGAAAAATTCAATATGAAGGACCAATAAATGATTTTTTGAGACATCAATTTGATAGTGGTCTCATGTATATTAGTGAAACCAAACATTATGTTCTACTAGGTGTCCACTTCTTGGTAGTTGGATGGTTGGGAGTGGTTGCTGGTGTGCTTCCATGTGTGTGTTGGTTGGTAGTGGGATGTACACTCATTCATGATTGGTATAACCTCTAAATCCATTCTGACACTATAAACCAAACCACTATACAATTTATTCTTATATACTCTTCATATCTCACATAATTCCAAAAGTCATGCATTCCTTATATCCATACCATCAGGAACATTATAAATAAGTAGCTACCAAAATATTAATACATATAAATACAATAATAATATAATAATAAATCTAATGAATTTTCAAACCCATGGTTACACCTAAGGATTATCATTTACTTCATTTTGAAGGTGTCTCCAGGGGAGGGGGTTTATGGGAGTTATTTTATAGTATTTTGAAATCATCACCATAAAATATCTGCATTCCCACCATATTTTACCAATCATTTAGTTATCCACATTATAATAAAACATCATCTATGTGTGGAAGTTCCACTCTTCATTCATGAATACATTCCCACACCACATAGTGTAAGATCTAGTTATGAATTAAAAAAGAAAAATATTATATCAATACATCTTATAATGAATATTATATAATGGTCAAAAATTACTAGGGTTCTACACATATTCCTAAGTTAGCCTGATCAGTGGGTAATTTTGGATCCCTATGATCTAAAGGAATGTTGATCTATATAATAGTAGTGGGGTCTAATATCTGATCATGAGGCTCAAAATGTGTTAGGGTAGAATATGAACGATCATGAATGTAAAAGTACGGATAAAATGAAGTATAAGTAAAATAAGATTCCATAGATGTATATGGAAAAGTATATTTAGATGGGGATTGGGAGCCATTATCAGGTAAGGAAAAGAAATATGAAGAGAATCAGATGTAAATGGTGGTAGAAATATAGGTGTCAAAATATCCCAGGTACCTCTAACGATACTATGGGATAATAAATTATGATAGATGGTATATCTGATGAAGTGATAGGGTGTGATCAGGTATGAAGAGTGGTGCGAGTAGCTATAGTACCCTCCACCTCTCATCGTTTGGATAAGCACCACTACCACTAGGATTGTCAAAGAATAATTGTCTCCTGGGTGGTGGATCCTAATTAAAATTTAAAAACAAAATTAATAACATGAAATATATATTATTTATATATATATTTGAAATATAATCCTTATAATGGGTAGCAGATGAGGAATTCTCTTCCCTCTCATATGGTGATTATTGTCAGACATCCTCTTCCTTTATACATCTTCAATGTTTTTCATTTCTAGTAAAATGGTATTATATTTCAATGTAATGAAATAATATTTAAGCTAAATCCAAAATATATTTAAGGAAATGATAAATTTTTACTTTATAAAAAACTATAATTGGGAAACTAGTATATATGAGAATAATAATATATTAGAAAATAATAATAATATATATATATATATAATACAATATATATATATATAACCATGATACCAAATTCTATTATATCAATGAGTAATAACTATACATAATACTAAAATAATTGCATTTATAATTTTGGTTTTTTATTTTTCTTTTATTTTATTCACTTTTGAACTTATGTTATTCTTATTCTATAAATTCAGGCTACAACACACATAAATTTTGAAGTTTGGTTTTATAGATCTATAATTAGTTTCTTATCATATTGAGGGATGTTAAATTAATTCCTTCTAAGATTTACTAATAATCCCCCATTACTGAATATATAGTTTCAATAGGCTTTCTTCATTATGGTATGTAATCAGTACTCTTTTTAATGTTTAGTTTGAATATGATTACATTTAACTAAAAGCTTTACCATGTAGTATCACATGATTCTGTATAACATACATTGATAAATTTCAAGTGTATGTGGTATTCAAGATAAGTATGGTGACACAAAATATCGGTGTAAGTGTGTGCGAGGATGAGTGAAAGTGTGATGTGGGTGATAAAATAGATGAAAAGTAAAAAAAATAGTGGAAAGACTAAATAAAAAATATTTGTGATGCAAAGAGTGGGAAACAATGCCAAAGTGTGAGAAATTGGTGTATGAGGAAAAATAGTGAAAATGTGAAATCCAAAATGACAACATGATTGAAGTAAATGAAATTATTCTATAAGGGTTAAATTTAATTGGTTTTCTTGATTTATTTCTATCCATTATATTTTATTATAGGGAAATTAAACCTCCTCTAAAGTGTTAAGGATATCAATCAAGATTCATCAAAAAATCACTAACTATCTAAGATATTTTAAAAAAATACAATACCAACTACTAATAAGAATATAATTGATTTGAAAATGCCAAAAAAAACTATATTGTCACATAAAATCTTTATAGTTAAACTCACTAATGCACTATTGGTCAAGTTTTAAATTTATTTCTCAAGAATAAATAATTTTAATTATTTATAAGATTTATTTTCTCACACTACACATGTCAGTGAAAAGATTAAATTAAAAAATAATGAGTTGAAAAACTTCCCAAGAGAACCGAATTAAGTTCCACATATCAAAATCTCAAGGCTGGTAACTATTCTGAGAAACCTATCACTAAATAAGTACCCTAGAGAGATTGATCTAAGAAAATAATCCACTAAAACTAAAATTAAATAGATATAATTGTTCTATAAAGAAAATAAGAAAAATAAAGAGAGTGGACAAAATGAAAATTACGAAATCCTCATTCAATAGATGTATGGACAACCTTTGTTTCAATAGCACATAAGAAGATTTATAAATATCAAATGAAAGTAAAATAAGACAAAAAAAATAACCAGTTTTGTGTTTTAGACCAATAAAAAAAATTAAAATGATGGTTGATATAATAGATAAATAATATGGAATTCAACAATTTAATGTTAAAAAATAATGGAATTAAACATGAACTGATGAGATATTTCTATGGGTGGGGAAGAAAATTGAACTCCGAGTACTGATAGGGTTGAATTTTATGAGAATGATATGGAATGAGTGGATTCCGTGTGTGTTTTAAATCAATAGAGGATATAAAAATGGTTTTAAAAACTATTGTTATAACCATATCTATACTAACAATTTTTTAAAACTATTGGTATAGACAACTCTATGCCTACAATTTTACTAAAACATTATTATAGAATTTATATAAATAGGTTGTACCAATTTTGATAGAGAATATTTGGTAAAGGGAGACCTATACCAATGGTTTTTGAAAGCTATTGGTATAGGTCTGTTGGTATTGGTCTGTTTTCCACTAATGTCTCTTCTTCAGAGAACCCCTTTAGGTTTAAACCTAAAGCCTTGTTATGAGGGTTTTCTAATAAGCATAAGGCCTCTAAAATGTGGTTATATAATTAATTAATGTATTTTGGTATGGATTTTATGAACCAAATGGAATTGAAAGATTTAATATGAGATGAGAGGGGTGTCCTTCTATATGTGGGGGAGAGGACACGCTTAGAATTTGTTTAAATAAAAACGTGTACCCACATTTTAATCCTAAAGGAAAAAATGGATCCTTATAGAAATTTTAATGATATTATGTTGAAATATTGACAAAAAATGGGATTTGGATGATTTTTTAGATCATTTTACCCCTTATCAATTTAGTTTAACCCTTGGTAAACATGTTTCAACCTTAACCACGTTAATTAATTTTTACAGTTATTACTATTCATTTTGACCAAAAATTAAATTGAAATTAATATGTAATATTAATTATTATGATTAAAAATATGTAATAAATTTTATGAAATTTAACTCCAAGAAGTAGTAAAATTTAATTTAAAATTAAACCTGCAAACACAATGAAAAAGCTGTTTTCCCAAGAGAGAGTTTTCATAGGTATAGAAAGTATTAAAATAAAATTTCAACCAGAATTTGATTCTAATGACATAAATTAGATTAATTATAATTTAATTTAGATAATTTTACTTTTAAACACATTTTAGAAAAAAAAACATAACCTTATAAATTCTTTAAATGAAAAATAAATTATCAATAAAACCAGTATTTGACAAATTCATCGAAAAAATAATCATTTTAGAAAATTCCCAAAAATTCAACACAAGATAATTTTGAAATTATTATTTCAAATTTTAATTTTATTTTATAAAATTAATTTTACTAAATTTTCAAAAATTATTTATAAAATAATTTTTTTAAATGACGAAAAAAGATTTTTAGGAAAATATACTTTTTTCAAGGAAAATATGATTTTATATTTACTATATGACTAGTGCTCTATGTTATATGAATTTTAATTAATATAGATATAAATTTAATATATATATTTAATTTATATCATTTCTCATTATGTATTATTTTATTTTGTTAAAATAGAAAAATATTATGCCCATAAAAATAGTTTTTAGAAAAAGCATGTTTTTATCTATAAATATAGATTCATACCAAAATCATGAAAATTTCTAATATAAATGAAATTAATTAGATTTTTATAAATAAAATGAACCGTATTTTACTTTATGACCAAATAAAAAATACAATAGGACTGTAAATTACTTGATTTAAAGAATGTAAATGATAGAATTTACAAAAATGATATTTTCACAGACAACCCAATATTTTCAAAAAATTATGAAAATTTTACCATAAGATAATTTTGATATGTTTCTTTCAAAAATGGTAAAATTTTTATAAAATAAAATTATGTAACTTTTTATAAACTATATAGTCTATCCACTCTCCAATGTAACAATTATAATTTTTGAAAGAAACATATTTTTGAAGCATGAAATTACTATTACTGAAAATTTTGTCCTAATTTAATAAGCATTGATAAATAAATTTTTATTGATTTGGACCCATATATATATATATATATATATATATATATATATTTAACAATTTGGTTCATTAAAACATTATTTTGTGTGTAACATTATTTATCAACTTAATTAAATTTATTTTAAAAATAAATATTTCATAACATCCTAGGGTTTTACATTCTATCTCCCTAAAAAATTGCATCTTTGAAATTTGAACTTGATCTCATTAATAAAGGATTTGAAATTTGAAAATTAATTTGTAGAAAAAACACATCATAAAAGGTTTAATAAAGCTTATTTATAAAAATAAAGGGAAAGGGAAATGTAAAGGTCATCTGGAAATACACAAGACATGGTTTTCAAATAGGAAAACATTAGTCAGAAGTGAAGATATTAGCATAGAAGAAAAGTAATTTACATAGATCACCGATCAAAATAAGGTGGTTGATCGTGGGATAGCTAATGATTGAAAAATAGTAGACAAAAGTGGTGATTAAAATCCCATCAATTCATTCGAAATGAAGGTAATAGGACAACATTTTTGTCGCAAGACCCTTTTTCCTATATTGAGGGAATTTTTACTATCAAGATAGAGAACATGAGAATATATACTTTCTTGATTTATTTCGATTTCATAAGCATAATCTCATCATTTTTTGTTCTTTTATTTATTTCCACTTCATCTATTACTTTATGAAATGAATATAACACTTTTCATTCCTAAAGCACTAATGGATCAAAATATTCATAAAAGAATGATAATTATTTCGTTCTATCATTAGTTATTATCTAAACAATAATGGTTAGAATAGGTTATCCAATATGCATAAATATTAACATGGTATACTAATAAATTAATATCTAAAACATCATACCAAGTTCAACATAAACCATTCCATAAATGGTTAACCTTAATACCCATCCAAAATTCGTAAATTTATAAAGAAGGCCACTAGATTTTCCAAAATCAACTTAACATTAATCCCTCAAATATCATAAAGTCACTATTAAATGTCACATACCAAATATGTTAATACCTTAGTCATATATTCCCCTAAAATATGATAATATCAAGAATTACTATAAAAAAACAATGAAAAATTACATCATTCGGCATTCATTAAATAAGACACATATTTTTGGATATATTACATAAATCTAAAAATGATCTATACTCTATAAATGAAAAAATAAACCACTTTTTCAAAAAATCATTAGTCAGTTCCAAGGTTTCAATATTATCCAATTTACTTTAGTTATATCAATCATCTCTTTACCTAAACTAAACACCATTTTCTCAACATATGGAACATATTTAGGGTTATGTTTCGTTAATCATGTGTTTTCAATAAAATATCACCTTACCATTAAATATATTTTCTAGGTTATTAGTTCAATTTAGAATATTATTTCAAATCCTGAATGAAAAACTTCTATAGAAAAATTCTTTATAGATATTACATGATTTACATAATAAAATTATTGAATTTCATTACCTAAACACTTCAATCATTCCAATTCATTATTAAATCGTTAACTATGCTTCATTATTTTATTTCTTACGACCTTCTTCCTTTCATATTTCATTTGTAGTATCTTCATCATTAATGGAAAAACATTACTCGTTCACCCTTACTGATCCACTTCTTAAAAATTCACCCTCGGACATTAATTTTTATAATGCCCATACTTTCTACATTTAGATCATTCAACCATTGATTATGCCTTAGGGAAAACATTATTCTCATCCATTGCATAAACTATACTTTTCATTTTACCTTGGAAATTATTTACTCTATTCCCTTCTTCACCACACATTAAACATTTTCTCATTCCTTTGAGACATTCCCTTGAGTGCTTCTTCCCATATTATTGACATATAAGAAACTGAATCCTATTTCCTACATGGTCCCCACCACATGATCTCTTAGAAAACCCTATCCTTATCTTTTTTTATGACTTTGAGAGTTAGTTAAGGTGAGATTTGTTAATCATATATTCGGATAACTAATTAGGAATAAACATGATATTATTCACTCCATTAATCATCCAATTTTTTTCTCATCAACATATTGTTTTCACATTCAATGTTAACTCAGTTCTTTCTAGTCCATGCCATTGATTAAACCTAGAAATAATAATGTGAGAAACAATATTCATAGTGGGAAACCACATAATCATGAAACATTAGTTATAATCCATCTAAATAATGAAACCTCATTTTCAGTATAAGACACTGTAGATTTAGCTTTGGTCATCCATGATTATCATCTATTCAAGTCCTTCATGATGGTTCATAAATATTTTGTGAATTTACAAATAATATCCCTCAGGAGTGTTAAAATAAGTTTGAATCAAGGCCCATTAGGGGTGATGATCATTTTTCAATCAGTCCATCATTTTTGAATTTATTACCCCTAGGTACAACTATTCTAGATCCAATTACACTTGTAGTATCCTGATAGGGATGTAATTTATTGAAAACCACTTATTATATCCTTCACCAAAATTCAAAAAAAATTATACTTGACTTATCCATAGACTTATCCTTAGACATATCCATAGGAATATCCTTATACATATCCTTAAGGGATCTCGATAAATTTTTCTTATCCTAGTTTTCAATGTTAAACTAAACCTTTATCTTATATAAACTATAATGAACCAGAATTTTTATATATAAATATCACATGTTTTTAGATTAATATTTGATACATTTCAGAAATACAAGCCTAAGGACCATAATGGCATGGTGTATTTGGATACCAGGTACAAAATTATATTATTTAATGAAATATATTCATCATAACTCATAAATATCTTCCCATTTTGTACTCTTTATAGGCATACCCTACCTAAAACATTTATTTTTAATGTGGTAAAAGGAAACATAAGAAATATTGATCTTATATTCTTTGTAATGGTAAGCATGGGAGATATCATTCTATGATCATTGTAAATCATAAGATAAGCATAAGGGTGTGATATCAAGAACATAACTGAAAATTATCATACCCAATCAATCAAAGATCATAAACATAAGTTGTAGAATTAAGCATTTTCATTCCAAAATAAATGATTCGTAAGAGTGCGAAATCATTATAATTCATGAAACATGATCTCATGTCATAAAAGTTTGTCACCAACACGGGTATAGAAACCATTTCATTTTGTAAGGTTAACTTCCAAGACCATAAAACATAGTGGATCAGGCCTCATCACCTATTTCCCATTGTGAATCAATCACATCAGCATGTTTATCATTGTGGATCAAGACTCTTTACATGTTTCCCTTTTTAATCTCATGATACATATAGCTTTACCCAATTCATTGGAGGGAAATATAGGTTATACCCATCCTTGTTTATAATGTAACCACAATCCATGAATATAATTTGACCACCATACCTGCTTATAACTTAACCACCATCAAAAAATGAAAACCATACATAAGTGTACCACAATATCATAAAACATTCATCATATCATATCCAATGAAAATAAATAGGTTACATAAACATTTCATCATATCATAACCCATAGAAAAAGAACGGGTTTCATAAAAAAATCATCAAAATAATAATAAATCGTTTGAATAAATAATAAGAATGGAATACTTGGATAATATCCCTATTAAATCATAAGTAACACCAAAGGATTTCACCTTGTATGGAAAATGATTTTAAAAGATCACGAGGAATATTTCTTGAAGAAAATATCCTTTCCACTTTGAAAATCACATTTTTAAACTAAAAAACTAAAAAACTTTTTAAATATCTATTTATTTTAAAATAACCTTGTAAAATTATAACATAATATTTAAATAACTTATTAATCATTATGGTATAAAATTCTGTTAATATTGTGCATGTTAGAAGGTAAATATCCCATTGACATTTTCGGTAAAAAGTCAAAATCACATCATTAAGAAAATGATAAGAAGAATCATATTAAAACATTTTAAAAAAATTAAAACATGTTTAATAATTTATTTAAAGAATATTTTTAGAATTATAAATCCTTTATTTGAATCATATTTATATTAAATGGATAAGTAAGGAAATGGATTTTCGACTGAAAAGATAAATAAAGTCGATTTTCCTTAAAAAATATTTTGGAATCTTGAGTATATAAAGAGAGGAAAATTAAAGGGGAAACATTTATTTTAATTAAAAAAACTATTTTAGAATAAAATTAATGTTTTTATTGACAGTTTTATCATAATATCTCCTAGTTTTAAGCACAATCCTAAACAATCACGATAAACAAAGAGATTATAACATTAATCCATTACCACTTTGGAATCATTTGAATTGTAAGCCTCATGAATGGAATAACATTATATGGATATATATATAGAACATTTTTCATGATAATAATAATAAAATAAATTTATTGGAAGTATATACACCACAAAAAAGAAATAAGTGGTCTATAAGGCATATGACCCACAAAAATAAATGTGAGATGAAAATCCCTTTCATTTGGTAACATTTGATTCATAATTTGAATTAAAGAATAACATAAAATGAAACAGTAAATATCATGGAAATAATTATATTCATGATATAGCATTTCCATGTGTCATTATATACACTAAAAAAATAAATGAGTGGTAAATATATAATATGTCTCTGAAAAATAAAAGAGAGACTAGAAATCCATTACCATAAGTATCAACTTCTTTCATACACATTCAAAAATAATTTATAATAGGTATAGTTTTATTATAAATATATTGCAGAACCAAAATTATTTATATCATACCATATATTATTAATTAAGATATTTTATTATCTGTTTAATTACAATTCCTTGTAAAAATCACATTTCGGGTCAAAACTGCTTTGTTTTCCATTTGTGTTTTGATTTTGTATCTTTGGTCCATTTACATTGATCATGGTTCCATAAAAACCATAATGTTAACAATGATATAAATATAATATATATTCATAACATATGTATTTATATTAATCCATTAAATATATATATATATATATATTTACATTGCTTATAGAGATAGTAGGTTGTACGTACAACTGAACATTTTTTCATTTTCTTAACAGATGAAATGAAAGAAAGGTAATTAATAAATTACCTATCAAGAATAATTTTTATATCATATATCACATATTTTCATTAAAAAAATCCTTATTACATTCAATGTAATGTGTAAGTGAAGAACAAATCACATCATTTCGTGAGGCACACTAGTAGAAAATTGGTCGTTAATGTTAGCATTTTAACGTCGGTTCTTCAAGACCGATGCTAGAAGTATTCCATGAATAATTTTAACATAGTTTATTTATTAAAAAACATTAAAAGTCCTCATGGAATAATTTTAACATATTTTAATCATTAACCAATGCTAAAAAGATAACTTTTAATGTCAGTTCATGAAAAAATGTCATTAAAAGTCCTCATAAAAGACTTTTAACGTCGTTTTTTAAGAACTGACATTAAAAGTCACTTTTGATGTCTATTTTTCAAAAAAAATGACATTAAAAATGAATATATGGTTTTATTTATTTTTATAATCTTCTATTTGACTAGAATCTGAGCTA
This sequence comes from Viscum album, assembly GCA_963277665.1. Taxonomy (NCBI): domain Eukaryota; kingdom Viridiplantae; phylum Streptophyta; class Magnoliopsida; order Santalales; family Viscaceae; genus Viscum; species Viscum album. The sequence continues at coordinate 1,684,998,290 of OY728132.1, read as the reverse complement.
AAACGCACTTACAGATCAAAATTAATGGACGTCAGAAATTGAACTTTAGATGACTTTTAAAATCTGTTTTTTTTCAAGAACATATGTCAAAGTAACTTTTGACTTTGGTGTTTAAAAAAAATTCAATATGTTTACAAAGTTTAATATAATTTCTTAAAATTTTAATTGACTAGTCTTGGATCTCAAACGGAGTTCCAGATCAAATTTTATGGTCATCGAAGGTTGGACTTCTTTAAGACTTCTCTTAGAGAAGTTCAACCTTCGACATATATAACTTTGGATATATATGTATGTTTTAGCTCTACAACCTATCAAATAGAATATTAGAAAATTAGAAACAACATGGTTATTATTTTTAACATCATTTGTTTGTAAAAAATATGTCAAAAGTTACTTTTAATGTCGGTTCCTGAAAAAACTGGCATTAATTAACATTAGTTTTTCATGAACTGATGTTTAAAGATGGATTTTAACATCAGTTAATAAATAATCAAAATTAAAATTGATTTTATAATCCTTTAATATTAGTTTTATAAAAAACAGGCATTAAATCCCCAATACATGAATGTTTTTATCTTCGTTTATATATTTACCAACAAGTAAATGTAAAATTTTAAATACACGGGGTCGGTATTTCAATTTTTTCATAATGTTATTTTTTTTTTACAATCTTGACTAAATTTTAAAATAAATCCATTGTAAATATTTTTTTACTATATATAAAACTATATTCTCTTTCTTTCAATATTTTCAACCTCTTCGATTCAATCAAATTTTCAACACATCTTCAATTGATGATTTGAACATGGTGTTTATTATAATCATGTTATTTATTTATTATTTTTTTCCATCATTTCTAAACATCTTGAGATTTTTCATTATAATTATTATTTAATCTTATGATTGAGTTTTGAAGATAAAACAATCATAATAGATTTACTAATAAAGGTGAAAAATTCATAATCGATCATCATTTTGATTACCAGATGAGTTCTACCACAAAAAAGAGAAATAATGATAAAAAATTTAAATTTAAAGGAAACAACTAAAACCATTAAAATATATTCTATGGACTAATTTTTATTTTATTTTCATTTGGTGTATATAATTTTCAATCATGTTTTTGGTGTTTTCTTGGAAGTGAGTTGTATTTATTGAAACTTACAGAAGACCAACATCTGATGGGAATAACTTTTGATACTTAACTCCATTTTATCTCCATGACCAGTCAAATATAATCTTGTTAAATTAAATAAATCTTGATAAAAATTTTTGTTAATTTTTTGAAAAATTGGCGTTATAAATGACATTTAGTGTCAGTTATTGAAAAAAAACCATGTTAAAAGTCGTCGTATAAAGACTTTTAGAGTTGGTTTTTTATATAAAGATGTTAAAATAAGGATTTTTTATATCAATTAATGAATAATTAATTTTATAATACTTCCATAGGTACTTTTAACATTGGTTTTTATCGAAAACTGATGTTAAAAACCTTATAGAATCAAACTTTCAACGTCTGTTTTCCAAAAAATGACATCAAAAGGTCAATATTTTACTTTTTGACATTGGTTTATAAAACACAACCTCAAAATTATCACTTTTAATGATAAAGGAAAAAATATCAGTTAAAGACTATCATTAAAATTAGAAAATGCCTTGAAAATAATGTTTTCTACTAGTGGCGGTAATCTGTCGTACATAGAGCGACATCATTGTATTCCCACAGAATGGAAAGTAAGAATTTATATGTGATATTATAATTAAATAAGTATAATTATTTCCTAACTATAATATAAATAAGTTAAATCAATCATTATATTCATCTATGATAGGTGGTCATGGAAAACAAACTACATTGGTTTATGAGACAGTAGTCCGCAGCACACATGACCAATAGTTTTGTTTCCCATTTGATGGAAGATGATATAGATTTAGTTAAAGTTATTAAAATAATAGAATATCAGTATATTTTAGATACTTATATTATTATATCATCATGTTTGAATAATATATTAAGGAGTTATAGGAAAAAATAAAATGAAAATGCATGGTTAAGCATTATACAACTTCTTGAGATATCTAATTTAGGTTTAAACCTAAATCCTTTATAAGAGGGTTTCATAATAAAATTAATGAATCTTGGATGTGGTAAGGGAAGTATGGAATGAAATTTGGTTGTTATTTTATTAACCCAAGGGTTTTGGAAGTGTGAATATGAGAGGAGAGGGGGAGGCCTTTTATAAGAGGGGGCACACTTAGACTTTTTGAAAAGAAAAAGGTTTACCCACATATTAAACATGCCAAAAGGCTCTATAATGGATCATTCATGAACATTAAATAATATAATGTCAAAATATGTATATAAAAATGGATTTTGAAAAAAAAACATGGTCATTTTACCCTTATTTCTTTAGTTTAACCCCTTGGAAAACTAGTTTTAACCTTAACTACGGTAAATAATTTTTATTAATTGTACTATTCATTTCAACCTAAAAATAAGATAAAATTATTTTATAATTTTTATTTTTATTTTTAAAAATATTTAATCTATTTTTATGAGTTCATTCACATAATTGGAAAATATTAATTTAAAATTAATCCCACTGACATGACGAAATAACTATTTTCCAAAGATAAAATTCCCATAAGTATAAAAAGTTTTGATATAAAAAAGTTAACATGATTTTTATTCTAATTAACTAAATTTTATTAATTATAGTATAATTCATTTAATTTTACTTTTATAAATATTAAAAAAAAATTAATCACAATAAATTCTTTAAATGATAATGAAGTTTTCAATAAAAATTAGTATTTTCATTATTCATCGAAAAATTAATCTTTTCAAAAAATTCACCAAAATTCACCCTAAGATAATTTTTAAAAATTATGATTTAAAAAAATACTTTAAAAAATAAATTTACAAAAATTGAAAAAAATTAATTATAAATAAGGGTTCAAAAATGAGTCAAAAATAGTTTTAAGTAAAATGTGTTTTTTCAAGGAAAGTATGATTTTGTATTAACTGCATGACTTTTACTCTTCATTTTAGTATTTTAAATTAATATATATAGTTATATAATCTAAAAATTTTATTTATATAATTCCTAATTATGGGTTATTTTAGTTAATTAAAATGTAAAAACATTATGAGTATAAAATGTTTCTTTAGAAAAAATGTTTTTCTAGTTATAAGAATATATTTATAACAAAATCCGAAATTTTTTTTATCAAAATAAAATTAATTAAATTATTATAAGTCAAATATATCATATCTAACTTTATAAAAAATCCAAAATACAATCTTACTTTAAATTATATTATTTAATGAAATGAAATGAAAGAATTTATAAAAAATATACTTTCCTCAACAAGATATTCTTTTAAGAAACTTTTGAGACTTTCACCATATGATAATTTTTATATGAGGCTTTTAAAAAATTTATAATTTTAAAAAAATTACTAAATGTGTTAGAACCTAAATATATTATCAATAAAAAAAATAATTAAAATCATTTTTGAAAGAAAAATATATTTGAATCATAAAATGAATTTTACTAAAAATTGCATGCTTGTTTCATAAGAATTAATCAATACATTTATAATAATTAGGATCTTTATATATATTTTATATTTTTTTTAAAAACTAGTTGTTTCTTATAACTCAAGCTCCCTAAGGAATTAAATTTATTTTAAAAAAAGCTATTTTATAAAATCTCTCAATGTTACACTTTTTCCTTGATTTAGAGTTGAAACACACATAAAGTGGATCTTGGAGGAGCTAGGAGAGGATTTATTATATTTAGGTTATATTGGAGCTTATCCTTCATGATTTGGTCACACCTTTTTAGACATGGTGTGAAAAATAGAGGGTTTGAGTGTCCTTATATAGGAAAGTATAGTTGGGTGCCCAAATAATCAATGATAACCACTCAGGGCTCCCATATTCTTTGAGTAGGGTGCACTACATGAGCACAAATAGAGTTCAGTGTGTGGTGTAGTACAACACTATGGAAGAGAATGTGTGTAGGTTTAATATTGACAGGGAACATGGGTGCCTTTTATACACAGGGATGAGATGAGTTTGGATCCTAGATGGTTTATTTCCCCCATTTGAATTTTTTTGAACTTCTAAAAAAATTAATGGAATTCTTACTTTAATAAAACCCGAGCACCAACAACTATATAGATACGTAATAATATATATAAAATTATCTGGGTTTAATTTTAAATCCAACCTAAAAATGGTTTATGTGGTATAGATTCCAAATCCATCCTAGATAACTATGTGTGTGTGTGTCTGTGGTTATTTTAACAATAAACATATAAATAAAAATGTGTGCGTGTGTGTGTGCGTGTGTGTATTTTTATATATGTGTGTATAATTTTTTACAAATATATAGTTATACAAAATACATAAATACATATATATAATTATAAAAATATATAAATATATTATAAATTACATTATATATAAATATTTATTAATAATTAACTATTATATATATATGTATTCTATTTTTAATATTCAATATATTAATACATATTAAGATTAATATATTATAAAATATATTATAAAATATCATTATATAATTATATATATTAATTTTAACATATAATAATATAAAGTAATACATTTATATATATATTAATGTTAATATATTATATTAACATATAATATTTTAATATTGTAATATTTTTATTATAATAATAACACTAGTATATATTAACTCTATATATTCATTATAATATCAGATATAATATATTTGTTCTAATATTAAAATTAATATATTTATTAAAGTTGTATAATTTATATTTATTATATTTATAATATTAACACTGTATATGAATATATATTAATAATAATATATTTATTATAATTAAGTTAATAAATATTTATATATATTATAGTATTTACATTTATATTTATATTTATTGTCACAGTATACATATACATATACATGCATGCATGGACACATTGACACATACATACATACATACATACATACATACATACATACATACATACATACATACATACATACATACATATATTCATACATATATTAATTCTATAAAAAATTAAAGATAGCTCAAAAAACCATTCCAAAATAACCAATTTATTGGAGGTGTATTATGGCATGTTGAGATTTTGTATGATATAGCCTCTGTGATTGGAATCCCAATAAGGATGGACTATGCTACAGAGATAGTAAGTTATGGTCATTACACATGCTTCTTGGTGGAGGTAGAATTAAGTTCTAAAATAATACATAGGGTGGTTCTATACACTCTATAGGATGAGATATGCCATAGGATTGAATATGAGAAAACACCTCCTTTTTTGTGCATTATCAAATTGCATGAAATTCAAATGACACATATAGAAGATATTTTATTTTTTCTAATTTTCATAAAAAAGGACATGATATGAAACATTTCCAGAAGAATTTTAATCCAAATAATTCTATTACTAAAAATGAGTATTCTTCTAGAAATAGTAAACACATATATTGGTAAGAGTCAAGGCACTGATGTTGAACCTATCGAGGTATCCCGTAAGCCTAATACTGAATACCCCTCTATAAAGGATGGTTTCATTGCTCATGAAGTTTCTTATTTTATTTCCCCAATTCAAATGATTGTTTAACCTAAATTATCTTGATTTGATCTTACTAAT